>CM054057.1:279460398-280660398 GCA_028641055.1 Alopecurus myosuroides | reverse complement strand
TAAATCAAATTAAATTTTCAAATTGTGAAATAATGTTAACTTTGCTCCAATTATTGTTTGGAAAATTAACACAAGTAATTCCAAAAAGGAAACCCCCAAAAATCCTACCCTTTCTCTCTCTTTGATCTCTTGCAAAAAAAAATGAAAAAGAAAAAAAATAACAAAGGAGAGGGCAGCCCACCCCTTCTTCTCTTTCTCCCCCAGCCCATCTATTCTATTTCTGGCCCACCCCACTTCCTGTCGTTTTCTTCTTCCTCCAGTCGACGTCAGCAATGGTACGATCATAACCAGAACCGTATGATCCTCCCCACCCCACGCCGATGGCCTGCCGTACAGGCCTTCCCCTCCTTAAGTATCCCCATTCCCCTCTGCCCTACCCTAGTTCCATCCGTCCTGCCGCCATATTCCATCTCTACCACCTCCCCCCCTCTCGCTCTGAATTTCTTTTCCTCTGCCACCACCACGATGCCATGGCCGGAGGAGTGGGGTCACCATGGCGACGGGGAAGGAGTCGTGGTCGCGGGCTGCCGATAGCGGGGATGGAACCGCCGCGTCGTGCTGCACCATCTCCAACCGGGAGCCAGGCGGAGCACCGCACGGGGTGGCCGCGCCGTCGCCGGCAAGTCCCCGCCGTTGCTGTACCTCGACCGCGGCCAGTAGCAGGTGCGCCCCGTTCCCCTCCTCTCCTCCCTCGTATTCTTCTGTGCGGACACGATGCACGCACCACCACGATCGCCCGCACACCCACGCGCAACCCCGCACCGCATCCGTCCTGCCGCCGGCCGGCGATCGCCGTTCCTCTGCTCCGCGTCGTAAGGTTCAGAAGGAACTGACGAAAAATTCAGTTAAACGTCCGCTGTCCACCTTATCCTCCGTCAGACGCGGATACGTTCAGAAACCACGAACCAGCCCAGTGGTTCGCGTTCCGTGCTCGACCGTGCTGGTCGCGTGTTCGATCCCCACGGCCGCGGCCTTTTTCTCCTTTTTAACCACGCGTGGCGCCAGGTCCCACGGGTCAGTGACCGCGGAGGCCACCTCAGCAGCCATCCGCGCCCAGTCAGCGCAGCGTGGCCTCGGGCCCGCGCGTCAGCCTCCCTGGCTAGCTTCCATCTCGGTGAGAATCTCCCCAGATCCAGATCTGGATCTGGCATTTCGCGTTAAGGCCCCTGGCCTTCTCTTTTTTGCACCCGAGCCCCTCCAACTTCTATTTTCATCACAAAACAGCCCCTGCCCTTCACAATTTGCACCCTAAAAACCAAATAGCTATAACTTCTAATTTATAAATCCAAATACTACAAACTTTATATGTATTCCACTCCAAATTTCCTGAACTTTTCAAATATGCAAATTGTTTTCTGTTTTGAATTTTCAAAATGCAATTTAAATTTGAATTCAAATAATTCAATTGCAATTTGGTAAAATCAATAACTAATTCATTCTTAATCCAATAAATGTAAATAAAATATGTTTTTCAATCCAAATTTAATATGCTTTCTGTTTATCAACTTTGTTTTGCAATTTGAGCAATTAAAATTAATGTTATTTAATAATCCTTAAATTGGTTAATTAAATTGCATAATTAATAACTTTCAAATGGTTGCTCCAAATTAAATACTCAAAACATTTTTTTCATCCAAAATCAAATGCCACACTTGAATATCAACTTTGTTTTCTGGTTTGCAATAATTAATTTGAATAATTGTTTCACCTCTTAATTAATGCAATTTAAATTGCCAAAATTCATAACCAATCCATTTTAATTCCAAACCAAACAAATAAAATATGTTTTCCAATCAGAAAATTGCAAGGAATATGTTCATGCCATCCATATCTCTTTTTGCATATTATCTGGTGCATTCTAGATCTTGTTATGCATGTTCACCTATATGACAACATATGGAATGTGTGGGATAATTAATTCCAACTGTTGCCCCATTCCATTTAAATTGCCTAACTCATCTACTTTATTTGTTTTCCATGCTAAACAACATTTAACTTGATGGTTAGCTAAACAACTTGAACCAATTCCTATTTCTCCGGACTCCGGTTCCGATTAAATTGCTTAAGTTGTTTCCTCTCCGTTGCATCTTGCCATGTCATGCATATAAACTAGGATCATGCTGGATCTTTTGCCGTAGTAGTAATTGTTGCATCCGGTGTTTCTTTTAGTTCGTTGCTTCTTCACGGATAGGACGTTGAGATGATGCGAGCAACGACAAGTTCTGCTACCTTGCGGGATCTCAGGCAAGTATACTCACTTGCTACTTATGGCTACCTTTCATCACTTGTTACCGATTCTTCCCGTTGTTCTTATTCTAGCCTTTGATTCGATGCTTGTGTCTCGATCCTATCGTATGTTACCTTGCAGCCATGATATAGCCTTCTTTCCACTTCCTATTAACTGTTGTTTGTTTACCCTGTTGGCCCTCGTCTCGTAGTTGCACGCTTAGGGTTGTTTTGCTCGAGTCTGTTACCCGTTACTTTCTGTTACTACCCTATTATGTTCCGGGGCCTCAATGTTTAATCAATCAATCAATCATGATACTGTTATTGTTTAATAATAAATTTGATGATAAGGCACCGGCAGGAGGCCCTTTGTGGTTTTGAGGCCTGCTAGTGTCGACCCTAATAGGAAAAGGGTCTTGTCTACTGATCCATGATGAGCGCACTACCCGCATGTGGGAAGCGAGTATGGGCGCCCCCCTCAGTTCGACTTGATCCGCATCTCGTCCAAACCGCCGCACTTAGTTCGGGTGTTCCATTTGCTGCATCATATGCAGGTACGAACCCGAGGCCAGGGTGGAGAATTTTTGTAGTCGGCATTTAGGGCGGCGTGGTCTTCCAGTGCTATGAGGGTCCTCCTTTTCTTCGGGGGGCTCGATTAGCCGCGCACGCACAGCACGCGGTGTTTTGGGCTTGATGCGGAGTAAGGTTGGATTGTGTTGAGTGTCCCGCTTGGTGGGATCGCTTCCCATCTGGCGGGATATTCATGCGTGTACGGCTAAATTGGTGCAACCCTGCAGGGATAATCTTCTCGAGAAGCCGTGTTTTCCGCGGTTATGGATTACTTGGTGAAAGTACTGGCTAACAAGTACTCAGGACAACTTAAACCTAATGATTAACAACCTTTCACCCAATGATTAACAACTTGACTAGTAATAGGCTTATGGACACAATAATCTGAACCATCACTAATCCAACTGTGTGAGTTATCCTCGGATTGCTTCTTTGGATAAGGGGCGAGATCCAGGATGGGTTTGTTTGAAGTTATCTTTCAGTTGGTTACAATACTCGATCTTATCTCCTTTCTGTTAGCCGGAAGTGGTAGTATCTCTCTGTAGTTGGTTAGGGTAGCCTGCTATCGCTTATTTGCAATAACCCCTTCCTTTCCGTTGATCCTAAAGTATTTGTATCTTGTGATGACTGGCTAAACCGGTAACTTGTGAGTATGGGTTTATCCACTTGCCAGTACTTAACCGTACTGACCCACGAATCTCTTTTGTGGCTGCATATTCAACATTGCAGTCAACAGGTTTGAAGTCTGACGACGTTAGCTTGGGAATCCCTCCGGCTTGGCCTGGGCAGGGATTGGACGCTCTCGGTTATCTTCAGGACTCTTAGTCCAATTTGGATCTTGTCCGTAGACGGACGATATGTTGTTTCTTCCGCTGTTATTTTGGATCTTTGTAATGTATCAGTTGTAACCCTGGCTCGTTTGAGTCATCTTCTATCTATCTGTTTCTGTTGTATTTGTGGATCATTCGTGAACTATTGTAATGTTATCACAAGTGGCAACCTGGAATCGGTTATTATGTGGATTTTGGCGGGAATGCTGAAATCTGCATAGTGCCCGATCTCGGGGCGTCACAAATGGTATCAGAGCCTTGGTTTCGATTCCCGAGATTGTTTCGATACGAATGGTTATCGGAGCAACGGGTCCGCAAAGCCTGTAGGATAACCTCGCTAACGGTCGTTGTTCCTAGAGTGTCAAAACTATTTCTGCTAAACTATTTTGGAAAAACATCTCAATAGGGTTCTTGTTTTCTCCTTATCCCCATTCTATTTCCCCTCCCATCTTATTTGTTTTGGAGTTTTCCCCCCTTGTCTACCTCTCAAAGTGTTAGGATCCTACGTGGGTGGACGTTTTCTGAGCCCTTAACCTAATAGGTTCGATCATCGGAAGATTCCTGGTGGAAGAACATCGTCATCACTCCCAGCAAGAATCCCTTGTTAGTGGTGTCGAGAAGCCCTTGTTAGTGGTGTCGAGGAGATCAACTGGAAGCACGAAGAATTGATAGTCGAACTTCTTTCCCCTCCCGGGTTAGCAGGTGGATTGCGAGGGCGCAATCCCTTGTTAGTGGTGTCGTCTGTAACACCTGGGGTGTTACCTGTTTGATTTGATTGCATCATATGCATCACATTGCATTGCACCATGTTTGCATCACAACTGAAAATTCAAAACAATTTAAACTTTTCACCCTTGCTCAAAATTCCCAATTTCAAACTTGCAAACTAAATCACTCAATTGTTTTTTTCAATAATTTTAAGTTGTTTTAATCCAATTACTTGTTAATAAAATTTTCCCTGTTATCAAAACCCTAATGGCAAATTAAATTTCAAATCATTTTCAATCATAATGGGCATGATCCAATTATGGTTCAAACCACTAAAATTTTGCAAACAATTAAAATTCAATAATTGTTTTATTAAGTGTTGAGCTCATTGAATAAAAATTGATTGAAAATCCACTCTTTATGATTACTAATGGAAATTCAAATCCCAATTTAAAAAGTCCCATTAATACTTCAAAGTTTGAACCACAATGCTAACATTTGCTTTTAATTATAGTTTGCAACTTAATAAAATCAACTATCAAATAAATACCCCAAACTCTATGGGAAAAATTCACTTAACAAACTTTAAATCAAATTAAATTTTCAAATTGTGAAATAATGTTAACTTTGCTCCAATTATTGTTTGGAAAATTAACACAAGTAATTCCAAAAAGGAAACCCCCAAAAATCCTACCCTTTCTCTCTCTTTGATCTCTTGCAAAAAAAAAATGAAAAAGAAAAAAAATAACAAAGGAGAGGGCAGCCCACCCCTTCTTCTCTTTCTCCCCCAGCCCATCTATTCTATTTCTGGCCCACCCCACTTCCTGTCGGTTTCTTCTTCCTCCAGTCGACGTCAGCAATGGTACGATCATAACCAGAACCGTATGATCCTCCCCACCCACGCCGATGGCCTGCCGTACAGGCCTTCCCCTCCTTAAGTATCCCCATTCCCCTCTGCCCTACCCTAGTTCCATCCGTCCTGCCGCCATATTCCATCTCTACCACCTCCCCCCTCTCGCTCTGAATTTCTTTTCCTCTGCCACCACCACGATGCCATGGCCGGAGGAGTGGGGTCACCATGGCGACGGGGAAGGAGTCGTGGTCGCGGGCTGCCGATAGCGGGGATGGAACCGCCGCGTCGTGCTGCACCATCTCCAACCGGGAGCCAGGCGGAGCACCGCACGGGGTGGCCGCGACGTCGTCGGCAAGTCCCCGCCGTTGCTGTACCTCGACCGCGGCCAGTAGCAGGTGCGCCCCGTTCCCCTCCTCTCCTCCCTCGTATTCTTCTGTGCGGACACGATGCACGCACCACCACGATCGCCCGCACACCCCCGCGCAACCCCGCACCGCATCCGTCCTGCCGCCGGCCGGCGATCGCCGTTCCTCTGCTCCGCGTCGTCAGGTTTAGAAGGAACTGACGAAAAATTCAGTTAAACGTCCGCTGTCCACCTTATCCTCCGTCAGACGCGGATACGTTCAGAAACCACGAACCAGCCCAGTGGTTCACGTTCCGTGCTCGACCGTGCTGGTCGCGTGTTCGATCCCCACGGCCGCGGCCTTTTTCTCCTTTTTAACCACGCGTGGCGCCAGGTCCCACGGGTCAGTGACCGCGGAGGCCACCTCAGCAGCCATCCGCGCCCAGTCAGCGCAGCGTGGCCTCGGGCCCGCGCGTCAGCCTCCCTGGCTAGCTTCCATCTCGGTGAGAATCTCCCCAGATCCAGATCTGGATCTGGCATTTCGCGTTAAGGCCCATGGCCTTCTCTTTTTTGCACCCGAGCCCCTCCAACTTCTGTTTTCATCACAAAACAGCCCCTGCCCTTCACAATTTGCACCCTAAAAACCAAATAGCTATAACTTCTAATTTATAAATCCAAATACTACAAACTTTATATGTATTCCACTCCAAATTTCCTGAACTTTTCAAATATGCAAATTGTTTTCTGTTTTGAATTTTCAAAATGCAATTTAAATTTGAATTCAAATAATTCAATTGCAATTTGGTAAAATCAATAACTAATTCATTCTTAATCCAATAAATGTAAATAAAATATGTTTTTCAATCCAAATTTAATATGCTTTCTGTTTATCAACTTTGTTTTGCAATTTGAGAAATTAAAATTAATGTTATTTAATAATCCTTAAATTGGTTAATTAAATTGCATAATTAATAACTTTCAAATGGTTGCTCCAAATTAAATACTCAAAACATGTTTTTCATCCAAAATCAAATGCCACACTTGAATATCAACTTTGTTTTCTGGTCTGCAATAATTAATTTGAATAATTGTTTCACCTCTTAATTAATGCAATTTAAATTGCCAAAATTCATAACCAATCCATTTTAATTCCAAACCAAACAAATAAAATATGTTTTCCAATCAGAAAATTGCAAGGAATATGTTCATGCCATCCATATCTCTTTTTGCATATTATCTGGTGCATTCTAGATCTTGTTATGCATGTTCACCTATATGACAACATATGGAATGTGTGGGCTAATTAATTCCAACTGTTGCCCCATTCCATTTAAATTGCCTAACTCATCTACTTTATTTGTTTTCCATGCTAAACAACATTTAACTTGATGGTTAGCTAAACAACTTGAACCAATTCCTATTTCTCCGGACTCCGGTTCCGATTAAATTGCTTAAGTTGTTTCCTCTCCGTTGCATCTTGCCATGTCATGCATATAAACTAGGATCATGCTGGATCTTTTGCCGTAGTAGTAATTGTTGCATCCGGTGTTTCTTTTAGTTCGTTTCTTCTTCGCGGATAGGATGTTGAGATGATGTGAGCAACGACAAGTTGTGCTACCTTGCGGGATCTCAGGCAAGTATACTCACTTGCTACTTATGGCTACCTTTCATCACTTGTTACCGATTCTTCCCGTTGTTCTTATTCTAGCCTTTGATTCGATGCTTGTGTCTCGATCCTATCGTATGTTACCTTGCAGCCATGATATAGCCTTCTTTCCACTTCCTATTAACTGTTGTTTGTTTATCCTGTTGGCCCTCGTCTCGTAGTTGCACGCTTAGGGTTGTTTTGCTCGAGTCTGTTACCCGTTACTTTCTGTTACTAACCTATTATGTTCTGGGGGCTCAATGTTTAATCAATCAATCAATCATGATACTGTTATTGTTTAATAATAAATTTGATGATAAGGCACCGGCAGGAGGCCCTTTGTGGTTTTGAGGCCTGCTAGTGTCGACCCTAATAGGAAAAGGGTCTTGTCTACTGATCCATGATGAGCGCACTACCCGCATGTGGGAAGCGAGTATGGGCGCCCCCCTCAGTTCGACTTGATCCGCATCTCGTCCAAACCGCCGCACTTAGTTCGGGTGTTCCATTTGCTGCATCATATGCAGGTACGAACCCGAGGCCAGGGTGGAGAATTTTTGTAGTCGGCATTTAGGGCGGCGTGGTCTTCCAGTGCTATGAGGGTCCTCCTTTTCTTCGGGGGGCTCGATTAGCCGCGCACGCACAGCACGCGGTGTTTTGGGCTTGATGCGGAGAAAGGTTGGATTGTGTTGAGTGTCCCGCTTGGTGGGATCGCTTCCCATCTGGCGGGATATTCATGCGTGTACGGCTAAATTGGTGCAACCCTGCAGGGATAATCTTCTCGAGAAGCCGTGTTTTCCGCGGTTATGGATTACTTGGTGAAAGTACTGGCTAACAAGTACTCAGGACAACTTAAACCTAATGATTA
The DNA here is from genome assembly GCA_028641055.1 of Alopecurus myosuroides. Lineage (NCBI taxonomy): Eukaryota > Viridiplantae > Streptophyta > Magnoliopsida > Poales > Poaceae > Alopecurus > Alopecurus myosuroides. Next base: position 280,652,358 of record CM054057.1, on the reverse strand, counting down.
ACAACCTTTCACCCAATGATTAACAACTTGACTAGTAATAGGCTTATGGACACAATAATCTGAACCATCACTAATCCAACTGTGTGAGTTATCCTCGGATTGCTTCTTTGGATAAGGGGCGAGATCCAGGATGTGTTTGTTTGAAGTTATCTTTCAGTTGGTTACAATACTCGATCTTATCTCCTTTCTGTTAGCCGGAAGTGGTAGTATCTCTCTGTAGTTGGTTAGGGCAGCCTGCTGTCGCTTATTTGCAATAACCCCTTCCTTTCCATTGATCCTAAAGTATTTGTATCTTGTGATGACTGGCTACGCCGGTAACTTGTGAGTATGGGTTTATCCACTTGCCAGTACTTAACCGTACTGACCCACGAATCTCTTTCGTGGCTGCATATTCAACATTGCAGTCAACAGGTTTGAAGTCTGACGACGTTAGCTTGGGAATCCCTCCGGCTTGGCCTGGGCAGGGATTGGACGCTCTCGGTTATCTTCAGGACTCTTAGTCCAATTTGGATCTTGTCCGTAGACGGACGATATGTTGTTTCTTCCGCTGTTATTTTGGATCTTTGTAATGTATCAGTTGTAACCCTGGCTCGTTTGAGTCATCTTGTATCTATCTGTTTCTGTTGTATTTGTGGATCATTCGTGAACTATTGTAATGTTATCACAAGTGGCAACCTGGAATCGGTTATTATGTGGATTTTGGCGGGAATGCTGAAATCTGCATAGTGCCCGATCTCGGGGCGTCACAACAGTTGTGTCATATCTTCCTCCCTCCTCTCGCTGCTCCACCACTTCTTCGTGCGCTTGGCGAAGCCCTGAACGAAGTTTTCTCCACCACACCACGCCGCCGTGCTGCTGGAGTTCTGAGGGATCCTATACTTCCGCTTCCCCGCTAGATCGAGGGAACGGAGGTCGTCATCAAGCCGTAAGTGTGAACAATCACAGAGGCACCGCCGGATTGCGGTGCACATCTTCTCGCTCTCGGGATCGGTGTGAGTACGACTATGCCAACAACGAGATTCGATCTCGTAACGCTTAGAGTCTTCGAGGGTATGTTTTCTTAAGATTCTCTTTCTCCCCGTTGCACTTCATTTCCTAGATTAGATCTTGGCCTTTCGGGTATCTCTCGCGTAGGAATTTATTTGTTTTTTATGCAACGTACCCTTCGGGCTCACTAGGAGATAAACCCTTATTTCTCTTGAAGATCCACTTACAACGGACATTCTTCTTTTGTTTAGGCAAGCGAACAATATCCCACATACCATTCTTCTCAAGTGATTGATCTCCTCTTGCATAGCGGAGACCCACTTCTCGCGGTCACCTAGACTAATAATGGCTTTAGTGTACGTGGATGGCTCATGATTGTTCTCCACCTATTCAGCACAACTAAAAGCATAGTGAACAATATCACACTCCTCAATTAAACGAGTAGGAGGACGTGTATTCTTCTTTGGACGACCAACAACAGGAGACTGAGTTTGTTGCTGCAAAACAAGAGGTGATTGCTGAACAATATCATGAACATCATCATCAGTTTCAGTTTCTACAGCATCCGCGTGCTCCACCTGCACGCTAACTTGTTGCTCATCATCAGAACAACAGGAGAAACATCTATGGGTAAACTGTTAGTGAACATCACACACTCATTGAACACAACATTTCTGCTCATGAAAAACTTCTTATTTACAGGATTCCACAGCTCATATCCCTTTACGCCAGAACCATATCCAATAAACATGCACTTAATAGCTCTAGGTTCTAGCCTTCCATTATCAACATGAGCATAAGCAGTGCAACTGAAAACTCTCAACAATGAATAATCAGAAGGTGTATCAGACCATACCTCAATGGAAATTTTCTTGTCGAGTGGGATAGAAGGCGACCTTTTAGCAAGTAGCACGCGGTGGAGGCTACATCAGCCCAAAAACACTTGCTCGCACGAACGTTGGATATCATGTAGCGTGCTCTAGAGATGATGGTTCTGTTCATGCGCTCAGCCACACCATTATTCTGAGGTGTGTATGGGATGGTCTGATGCCTCACTATTCCTTCTTCCCTGCATAAATCATCAAAATCATCCGAACAGAAATCTCAACCATTGTCAGTACGAAGTAATTTAATCTTCCTTTCAGTTTGCCTCTTTATCATAGATTTCCACTCTTTAAACGCAGGAAATTTTTCATCTTTAGTTTTCAGGAAATAAGGGAACACTTTTGTAGAGTAATCATCAATAATGGTAAGCGTGTAACGAGAACCACCATGAGAGGGCTTGCGAGACGGCCCCCATAAATACGCATGCATATAATCAAGTATACCTTTGGTGGTATGAGCGGAAGCATTGAAATTTACTCTCTTGTGCTTACCAAAAACACACTGCTCATAGAACGGTGTCTTACTCATTGTGCATCACTTCAGCAGGTTTCTCTTCATCAATTTTGCCATACCAAGTTGACTCATATGTCCAAGACGCATATTCCACAGGTTATACTTGGTTCATCATTAGAGACAGTAGCAGCAGCAACCGAACCAGGTAAAGTACTACCTCTAAGAACACATAACTTAGCAGAATTCATGTCACCAATCATATGAATAAGAGAAAATTATGATACCTTCATCACACAGTGCGAACCTTTGTGCTTATACCCCTCAACATCAAGAGTGCTAAGTTATATCAGATTTTTGGTCATGGTTGGTATGTGCCTCACATCCGTTAGGGTACGGATCATACCATCGTGTATCCTGATCCGAACGGAGCCTCTACCCACAATGTCACATGGGTTATCATCTCCCATATGCACGACATATCCACTCTGCATAGACTCATAAGAACTGAACCAATTTCGGTTAATGCAAATATGAAACCAGCATGCAGAATCAAGAATCCACTCATCACGTCCAACGACACAACCAGCAAACACAACAAGAGCATCACCCAAATCGGAATCAGCACCGGCTGCAACAAAGGCCTTACCATCACCATCGGAGTTGTTTTTCGGTTTATACGTACCAGCTCTTTTCTCCTTATTCTGCAGCTTCCAACAGTCATTAATGACATGATTGTTTTTCTTACAATACCTGCAGAATTTGTGCTTGCCTCTAGACTTAGAACGGTCACAACCGTTCTTGCTCTTGTCGCTGTAATAGTTGTTGTAGGTTTTCTGCTTGGTCCTACCACGAACCTGCAAAGCTTCGCCCCTAGAGGGCGATGCATCAGACTAAACCATACCTTTCATTTTCTCTCTCGTTTGGAGAACCTCGTATACTTCTGAAAGTGTTAGTTCATAACGAGCCAATAATAAAGCATCACGCAAATTTATAAAAGAATTTGGCAGCGAGCATAATATTAGAAGAGCTAGATCCTCATCATCATATTTTACCTCTATCAACACAAGGTCCGCAACGATCTCCTTAAATATCGATATGTGATTCATTACTGAACCACGATCCTGCAGCTAGTGTGTGAAGAGCTTCATCTTCACGTGCATCTTGCTGGTTAGATCCTTAGAAAGACAGATCTCTTCTAGGTTCTCCTAAAGTCCTTGCGCGGATTCCTCCTTTAACACCTCTTGCAAAATCTCATTAGATAGATGGAGTTGAAACATAGACAAAGCCTTACGATTTTTACGCTTGTCAGCCTCAGTCCACTTCTTTGGATCTGTTTCCTTGAATCCATCCAGCGCATCATGAAGATCTCCAGAATTGGAGAGAATCGCCCTCATACTGACTTTCCACGGCTAGAATCTCTTCTTGCAGTCCAACAACGGTAGATCAAACTTCAACGCAGCCATCGCAAAACCCTAATCTGCAAACCAGGGCTCTGATACCACTTGTTATAAACGATAGCACAAATAAGCAATGAATAAAATAGATCGACACACGGGGACATGAGATTTTTAAACGATAGCACAAATAAGCGATGAATAAAAGAGATCAGCACACAGGGACACGAATTTTTTAACGTGGAAAACCCTTCCAATGAGGAAGAGAAAAAACTACAGGCGCCAGCCAGCCGAACTTCACTATTTTCGGGTGTGTTACAAACTCCGGGGATTTACAACTTGCGACTTATCCCAACCGGCGGCTTACATGAGGTATATAAAGGGGCAAACCCTAACCAAGGTAGAATCCGGATCCAAATCGTCAAACTTACCGTACCGCAGGGCCCTAAGCCTCTCAGCGACGGGCCTCGCCTGGCTCCATGTGAATTTCCTATCTCTTTATATGAATTTGGATCACCACAAAATAACAGAATGGTCACTTGTAGTGATATTTGTAGTGAGTTTTCTCATGATTATTTCTGATGCAGAGTCCTTCAAGATCTTAGCAATTTATTACTTACCAATTATCATCGTACTCTTGTGCTCCATGAACAAGGCTGAAAGTTCGATATGGTCATTTTTTTTTGGAAAATTGGTCACAAGAAATCTATATACTACCTCTTGTCTAAAATAGTTGATGTTTTGATATAGCATTGTAGTCAAAATTTAGAAGTTTGCTATCATTATATATAATTATAATTGTGATTATTCACATAAAAAATATATCATTAAAATTATCATAGTATGTATTATAGTTTTGGAGACTTTATTTATTACAAAAGTCTCATATATATGAAGATTAAAATGAAGCTAAGTTTTTTCTTAGAGATTGTGTCTAAAATTCATGTATTTCAGAAGGTTGGGGGTAACTTTTGTTACAATTTTAGTCAACATGGTAATTTATAGCTAAAGAAATTTATTGTCATATACATTTTTAATTCCATATAATTTATCTACTGAAAATGAGGCTCACTTTAATGGAATAATGACAATTCTGCTCATATTTCCTCATTTTCTTAAGAATTTATATTGACCCCTTGGTTCAGTGAACTTAAGCTATAAGCATTTCTGTAGAACAGTGCTCCAGTGCAATGTGGTGTTTACTCGAATGTAGCAAATCACTATGTGGATCATTATATATGTGCACAACTTGTTTGGTGTTTTAGTACTCTACATCCTCGGTGAATAGGAGGCTAGTCATGAACCTAACCTTGCCCATAGACGGAATAAGAGGGAAGTAATGAGCAATGAAATGACTAATTTCATGAGCTATGCTCTCGAGGACCTCCAAATATATTTAATAGTTTGAGCTACTTTGAAGATAGAATTTCCACCAGGATACCGAAGTTAAAGTGGTTTACTCTTCAAGAATAATTTGAGGGGAACTCTAGCTGTCTCAATCATGAAAGTGATGCTATAATTTGATTATAATCCTTGTTGCAAGACATATATTTTTTAAACAAGGCAAAAGCTCTGCCTTTTACATAAAGAATGAGAAAATACAACCAAGGGCTAGACTAGAGAGATAGCGAGAGACTACACACACCACAACGTATTCAACCAATAATTTCTGTTAACTTTGTACCACCTGCTAGGATCCAATTTTTGCCTTCATCTTTGATGCGTTGAAAGAGGAGGCATAAAGGTTCGGTATTGGAAGGTGATCTCGTTCGGATAATGTTCGTTACCTGAAATGATGCGCGTCCAACCAAAACACGTCGAATCGTAATGCAGAGCAGTAATCTTCATAGAGAGGCCAGCTCGGTTTCATTCCATGTTAAGGAAGTGTCCCAAATACTATAAAAAAAAGCCAAAATGTCCCATTTGGCCATACATACACTGGCGGAGCTCCAGCCAGATTGTTGGGTGGGCTATCCCATAAAAGGGCCCATTTTTTCCATTTTTAAGGTTTATAACGGTAGGAAAGGCTCCTACTGCTTCTTTATTGATAAATAAAGGGGATTACAGAATTTACAGGCTATACAAAGCAGGGGGAACCCCTGCAGAAGAACCACTTAAAGGTTTATTAAAAAAGATTTAATAGAGGGGTGGAGATAGGACTTAGTCCTATGACAAAGAAGAGTGAAATCATAATTGAATCTCTCTCTCCAAGAGGACAACGAGGGTGGAAAACATTCAAAGAGAAAATTGTTTCGCTCCTTCCAAATGCCTCAGCAAGCAGTAATTATCACTTCCATAAACATTGGTTTATTCCAAACATCCTTAGCTTGAGAAACCGTAAGGAGTCTGTCACCTTCATTGGACCAATGAATGTCGAGGCAGTTCCAACAGCTCAGACTGAAGTGGCATCTAAAAAATAGGTGCTCTAGGGTATCTTCAGTATCCATATCACACATAAAACAATTGCAATCATCTCCAATGTTAAAGTGACGATGATGTAGCATGTTTCTGGTATTTAGACTGTCAGACAACAGCAGCCAGGCAAAGAATTCCAGCTTAGGAGTCTATTTAGATTTCAAGAGCCAGAGAAAGGATTGATGGGGCTTAAAATTCCTGAAGCAAAACTAATAGAACTTGATGCAAGAATAGTTTCTATCTCCCCAACTAAAAACCCAATTATCCTTATCAGAATCCGAGGACATCACAATTTGAGAGGACGCTTGCTGAATATTTCTGAGTTCTTCCAGAGCCTGTGGGGAGAGTGGAAGATGAAAAAGGGCACCCAAATCACCAGAAGTTAAGAAATTTTGAACCAAAATATCCTCATCTCTGGCCAATGAAAAATCTCTCGGTTGTGATTGTGAAAGTTCTGAACTTAGCCACAGATCCTTCCAGAAAAGGACACTAGAGCCCAAAATAATTTCTTCATTAGTGATTCCTCTGTAAATTGGGTTTAGTTTGAACGCATCACGCCACCAAAAAGAGCCACAAGGCTGCAAAGCATGTGGAACCTTCCTTGTGTAAAAAGTATTCCACAACAATTGCACCCAGGGTGTATTATCCTTAGCATAGAATTTATGCAGGTACTTAAGAAGAAAAGCCTCATTTTGGATTCTCAAATCCAGGACCCCCATACCACCTTTATTATTTGTCTTGCAAACCTCTCTCGAAGCAATAAGATAACTGCATTTCTCATTGTCACCATATTTCTTATTCCACAAACAATGCCTTCTAATCTTGTCAATATGATCAATAATCTTAGCTGGTAGCTTGAGAGAACCCATAGTGAACATAGCAGTCAAGGTCAGTAGAGAGTTAATAAGAGTAACTCTACCACTACATGCCATCATCATGTAGTTAGCAGATAATTTCCTTTCAATTCTATCAGCTAGGGGCATTAAATACTGGACAGAAGGCCTATTAGTTACCATGGGAAGCTCAAGGTATGTGAAAGGAAGTTTCCCAATAATGCATCCCAAAGAGTCTACCAGAGACTGGGCCTCACAAAGATCCATGTTCAAAGGAATCATGGCTGATTTATGAAAGTTAATGTGTAAGCCACTGGAAGAAGCATACTTGTGGAGAATATCCTTCATAACGAGAATCTGGGATAGACATGCATGCATGACAATAATGGTGTCATCTGCATATTGAACCATAGGGTAATCCAAGCCAAAATCAGGAGAGAGAGAGAGAGGAGCCTTAAGGAGACCATCCCTAAAAGCTTTGTTAATAGCTGACTGAAGAAGATCTGCAGCTAGCACAAAGATAAGAGGTGAGAGGGGATCCCCTGCCTAACTCCTCTCTTACAATGAAATTGTCTACCAGGGGTGCCATTCAACAAAACTGAGGACATGCCAGAGTTAAAAATCAATTTGATCTAGCTAACCCATCTAGCATCAAAACCCATTTTCTCCATTATTTTGAGCATAGCACAATGGTCAATAGTATCAAAAGCCTTAGCAAAATCCAGCTTGAGGACAATTATCTTCTATTTTGAAGTTTCACATTAGGGAATAAACTCAAATGCCCAATCTAGGAAATCTTGAATTGATCTCCCTTTGAGAAAGCCATACTTGTTTTTATGCGCTATCTTAAGCACCACTCTTTGAAGCCTATTCGCCAAAAGCTTAGTAAAAATTTTGAGGCAACAATTTAGCAATGTGATTGGTCTAAAATCATTGATAGTGGAGGGGAACCGGTTTTAGGAACAAGAGTGATAAAACCCTTATTGATATGCTCAATATTTAGATTTCCTTCATAAAAATCAAAATGTAACTGATAAATGTCTTCCTTAATGATATTCCAATAGCTTTTGAGGAATTGACCATTGAAACCATCAGGGCCAGGGGCCTTATCAGTTGGCATACCACAAACCACATCATCAATTTTTTTCTCTGCGAAAGGGATCGAAAGGTCCTCAAGGCCAGGAACAGGCATAATTAGAGAGTCCAAATCAAAAAGCATAGGAGGGGAACAAGAAGTACCCAATCTGTCCTTGAAAGCATTATAAATAACATTTTCTTTTGCAACATGCCTGAGATGGAACTACGCCTGAATCTATTTGAAGAAATAGAGTGGAAGAACTTGGTGTTCTCATCACCTAATTTTGTTCAACGAATCGTGCAACGTTTCTCCCAGTACTTATTTTCATAATCAAGCAATCGAAGAAGATGAGCTTTCAGGATTTTCCGAAAATTAGCTTCAGGAATGGACAAACCTCGCTGATCTTCCAGAAAATCCAAATTCAACAGAGTTGTATTAGTGTTATCAATACACAGTTTCAGTTTAGAAATATTTTTGCTCCAATGTTTCAAATCTGAATGTAATATTTTGAATTTTATAGAGAGGTTAGCAGCACTGTTATTTTTGTGGGTAGGTCTATTCCAACTTAAAGCCAGAGTCTCCAAGAAGCCAGGGTGAGCTGTCCAAAAAAAAATCAAAAAAAATTTCCGGTTCCAGGAATATTGGTTTGTATAGTGATCACACATGGGACATGGTCAGAAGTGGGCTTCCCTTGAGTATAAACCAAGGTGTTGGGATAGGTACTAATCTAGTGCAAAGAGGTGAAAAACCAGTCGAATTGCTCCAAAAGGGGGTCGTCTCTCATATTGGTCCAGGTGTAGGACTTTCCCTTGACGGGAATTTCTGTCAAATTCTGTGCTCTAATAAAATCATTAAAAAGCAACATACTGAAACACTACCTCCTAGTTTATTTCTGTTAATGGCATATCTAATGAAATTAAAATCACCTAGAATCATCCAGTCCTCATCATCAGGTATGTTAAGATCAAAAAGCCATTTATTAAAATTGTCTCTCTGTTCCCTTTGGCAAGGCCCATAAACATTAATAAGAGTCCAGGATTGTGCCGATTGAGTGGAAGTGAAATGAACAGATAAAGCAAAAGATTCACACTGCATAACCATTCCAGAGAAAATTGAGCTATTCAAAATAATAATCAAGCCACCAGAAGCACCCACAGAAGGTACATAACAAAATTCATCAAATCTTCTAGGACAACAAGATTTAAGAAATTCCAAATCAAAATGATATTTCTTAGTCTCCTGAAGATAAATGACAGCACAACCACTAGAGTTTATAGCATTCAAAAGAGCCAACTGCTTGTCCTTGGCATTAAGACCCCTGATGTTCCAACAAAGTACAATCCATTTTTTCAAACTATTCATTGAAACAAAAAAAAGTAAGACGATGAAGATTCATCATCTTCCTGGGGGCTAGCCAGCAACTTCTATGAGGAAACTTCATCAGGAGGAACAACACACATTGAAACACCAATTGCTTGCAGCATCGGAATGGGTGTGCGCTTAGGAACTTGAGGAGCAGTGTCAGCATCATAGTCCTGCTGCATGACATTAGGAACGTGCCGTGGATTTACCATCGACAAATAGGGCTTAGTGTTAGAGACCGAAGAACTCTTAAACCCCATAAACTTATTTGGCCTCGGACTCCTTCGTACCTGAGAAGTGACCATAGGCGCGAAGCGCCTACTCCTACGCATGGCAAGAGAAGGTGGCATCACAGCAATGGGCACCAAATGATCCCTGCAAGCAAGAGGAATAATATGTGCAATAATCAGTCGGAGAGCTAACAACAGATAATCTCCATGCCACACGTCGAGCTCCAAAGCATTCCAGGGGGTGAAATAGCTCGGAGGATCTCCTTTTTCCACCCAAAGTAATATTGTGCAGAATTAAGTTCCCAGGTACAGGCATAAAGATCAAATCCACCCGAGGATCAGGCCAACAGAAATTTTGGAGACAAGAAAATGACAAAGCCAACTGAACAGAGTGCAGAGAGGGCAGAGTCGAGAAAGGCACCAAAGCCAAATTGGGATTACTATCAACAGAATTCTCCTAAAAGTCAGAAACCATCTAGGCCCAAATCAGAAGTTGTAGCAGATGCACTATCAGAGGACATCGAAACAGGTGTAATAGAATCAGTCCAAGCCTGCATCAGACTGTCATCTAAACCACTAGCAGGAGGAGGCACACCAGCAGAAAAGACAACCCCTTGCTCATTTAAAATAAGTTGGAAGTTAACTAAAGTGGGGGGTATAATCTAATCAATAGGCACCACATCAGCAAGAGGGGGTCCCACAGGGATTTGGACTGCATGATTATGCTGGCCAATAGGATTCACCACAGGAGCAACACCATTGTCCTGAAACCAAATGACAACCTGCTGCTGGTATTGCTGCTCGGCAGTAAGGAATTCACCAAAAAAAGGATGAGGTTTTCCATTGGTAGCGGAAGGGTCCTTATTAGGAGGAGGAACATCATAGATCTGAGAGTTCCAGTCATTCCTACGTAGAATATACACATGAATAGTCCAACTAGAACGAGCCCCCAACAGACACATGACAAAACTCTTAGGGACAAATTTGGGGTGCACAAGCCAGACTTTAAGCAGAACATTGTATAAATTGCCTCTAGGATTACAAGTGGATAACATTCCAAAATCATGAATTGCTCTGTTCATATAGAAGCAAGTCTGATAGTTGAGGGGAAAGCCTAAAAACATAATCCAAGATTCGTGCCCAAAGGAAGTGAGTCTCCTATTTTTAGTTGCATCATGCTTGACAAAATTCACAATAGTGTCCTCATCCAACTCGAAAGTGAGACCACTAACTGTATCAGCAGCAAGAATAGTAGCAAACGAGAAGGTACCAATACCAAAAGCAGTATCATCAACATTCGTAACGAGGAACCTAGAAGCATCTAACATCTTAGCAATAGCTAATCTAGACTCCTCCCTGAGATGAATCGGGATGAATCTACTAGTTTCCGCCATGATTACCTTGTCATGCTACAAAGGAGACGTGGGAAGCACCATGAGATCAGAGTGCACCTTGCGATCAGCAGGACCAGGATCAATGGTCATCCCTTCAGTCAAGAACGGAATCAGATTCACATCAAAGTTTGCCATTGCGACGGATCCACCCTCTACTGTAGACAATCGCCGCCCCGGGACCTACGACAGATAGGAAGAGGAGGGGGAAGGGTCTAGCAGCGAAGAGGCATAGGAGGGGGGTCAGAGGGTTGCCGCTTTGGCTTCCAAACCTTTTTCTATTTATAGCCTTTCTGGAGACAGGGTTTAATCGGACGGTCGAGGATCCCAGGTTCTGATCGAACGGCAGTGCTGCACTCCTCATCAATGACGGCAGGACAAGAAGTCTCCTCGATCAATGCTGGAATAAATAAAGAATTCTATGCTCGCGTGTCATCATGAACCAAATTAGGTTGCACCAAAGAGCCCTTGACAATACACATACCCTTACGGACTTTATTATGACGAGAAGAAACCCAATTCTTTGATGACACAACATTAGAGGGGCATGAACGAGCAATGTGACCTAAGCAAGAACATAATTTGCATCGAATACCTGTCATACATGAGTCACGAAGATGTCCAGAGGCCAAACACTTGGAGCAGAAAAAATTTCTTCGAGAAATTCTCTTAGCATTAATAAGATCCATTAGACTTTTGGAGGGCAGTGCAGAAATATTTAGAGATTCCTGAATGGCAGCCTCATCATAATTAGCCATACGAAGATCCTCCACATGACCAAATAGATCACTATCAAAATAAGAGCCTTGCGGTAAAACACCGGAATGATTCGGGCCAACAAAAACCCAATTACGCTAAGGAACTTCGTGTGTAAATTGATGAACCGAGAACACATGCGATCCCACTGTGAGGAGATGGCCAGAGTCAACAAAAATCACATCAACGTGCGGTGTAGAATTCTCCAAAACCCTGGGAGGGGATAAACCTTTAGATCTGATTGTTGGCACGTTAGAGATGACTCCTTAAAAATCCTCTTTCACCTCAAAGATCTTAGAGAACGGATCTCCCGAGATCTGAAAATCCGGCCAAGAACGTTCCCGTAGGGAATAGATGAAATGACCAACCTGATTAGAAGCCAGGGAAAATCTAAAACTCTTATCACTCAGTTTAAACACACGCAGAAAGGATGCATCGGCCCCAATACAACATTGCAAAGCCACGGCCACCGCATCAACCGAAGGATCAAATGATGCATGGACAAAAGTTGCCACCAATAAGAACCATTTGGATCCAGAATGAGGGACAAAGTGAACTGGAGAGCGAATGAAACGACGCACCTAGGCCGCAAGCGCGACCGGGGGAGAAATCCCAAGAGAGGACGTCATCCATTGAGGGGATCAAGCCAGGAGATCGCCATTGCTAGGGTTTCGGTGGGGAGGGGTGGGAGGGGTGGGTGGGGAGAGAGCCATCCTAGAAACATTTTTTATCCATTCATGGGCCACTTTTTCTTATACTCTTTGTTGTTTTGGGATGAGCTAGTTTGGCTTCACGAAGGTCCGCCACTTCATATATACATGACTATATGTATGACATTGCAATACATTAGAATTTTATTGAGAAACCTATGATGTGTGTTTTAAACTTAAAACTTATAAGCACGTCACTAAATTACGTGCAACATATATTGATCAAGAATGTTGTATGAATACATATACTTAAGTGGTACATGATGTCCATTAAGATCTTGCACTCGACCTATGATGATGTTGAATTATCCTCAACCAGAATGGATGGCGGCATTCTAGATTATCGCAGGATGCATAGAGGACTTATTTTTTATATTTTTCAACTTTCGTGTATCCATATTGAGTGTTCCTTGAGATCTAAAATTTTCAACTTTTCAAACTATGCAATAAAAAATGGTTGTGTGCATGATTCTATGTGCGGGCGTGATGGAGACTGATGCTCTCGTTGGAAAACCCCAAGTGGAAGGTATGAAGAGCACATCAACAAGTTTCCCTCAGAAAGAAATCAAGGTTGAATCGACCAGAAGGAGAAAGAAATCACTTCTGAAGGTTGATGCAGCTAATGTTGGCAGGGCGCACTACCGGTTCAGCAGCAACGTGGAATCTACACAACACAATCAAATTACTTTGCCCCAACAAAGCAGTGAGGTTGTCAATCTCACCGGTTTTGCTGAAACAAAGGATTAGACATATTGTGTGGAAAATAGTTTTTGTTTGCAGTAATGAAAAGAGAACAATGATTGCAATAGTAAAACAACGGTTGCAGTGGTTGTATATCAGTGTAAAGAAATGAACCTAGGTCCACAGTTAACTAGAGGTATCTCTCCAAAACAGATAGAGAACATGCTGGGTAAACAAATTATTCTGTGCAATTGACATATATAAAGGCTGCACCATAGTGCATATGCATGACATGATGATTACTATGTGATTAATGCAGGCATTACAACAAGATACATAGACTAATAATCCACCCTTAGAGTGTCATCCGAGCAAACCTTGGGTATTAAGTTGCAAGCAACAGATAATTGCAATAAGCAAAGTGTGTAATTGAAACAATAAAATCATCCTCAGACAAAGCATTGTTGTTTTCTCCCTAATGGAAACAACACATCCCCCACCCGTTACGTTTTTGTCACTCGAGCGTGAGTGAAGGGGGGCATGAACCCACTATCGAGCATAAATACTCCCTCTTCGAATTACAAGCATCAACTTGGCCAGAGCATCTACTAGTAACGGAGAGCATGCAAGATCATAAATAACATACACATGAAAGTACATGATAGATTGATAATCACTGTACATAGCATTCAATATTCATTAGATCCCAGCAAACACAACATGTAGCATTATAATAAAATGATCTTGATCATGTTAGGCAGCTCACAAGATCTAAACATCAGGCATAAAGAGGAGAGAACAACCATCAAGCTACTGCTATGATCCCATAGTCCAGGGATGAACTACTCACGCATCACTCCGGAGGCAGGCATGGTGATGAAGAGCCCTCCGGTGATGATTTCCCCTCCCGGTAGGGTGCCGGGGAGAGCTCCAGAACCCTCCCGAACTAGGGTTGACGATGACGGCGGCTACAGATCTTTTTGGTGGAAAAGTCTCAGGTAATTAGGGTTAGCCCAAGGAAAGGTATAAATAGGTGAGAGAGCAACATCGGTGGGCCGCCAGGGGGCCCACACCACCCCCAGGAATGGCCAGAGGGGGCGCCGCCCTATGGTGTGGGGCCCCTTAGGCCCCCTCCGTATCCTCTGGACTCCGTGTACGTGACGACTTTCTAAGACTCTGGGATTTTTTTTCATCCAATTCCGAGAATATTTCCAAAACAACTTTTCTAAAGCCAAAAACAACAGAAAACAGGAACTGGCTCTGTGGCATCTTGCCAATAGGTTAGTCCCATAAAATCCATAGAAATGACAGAAAGTGTATAAGAAACATGTAGCATAAGGCATGAAAACAACATGGAACATCAGAAATTATGGATACGTTTGAGACATATCAAGCATCCCCAAGCTTAGTTCCTACTCATCCTCGAGTAGGTAAACGATAAAAACAAATAATTTCGGAGGTGACATGCTACCTACATAAACTTGATCATCATAATGTAAAGCATGTAAACTAAGATCAAATGAATAAAGGTTGTGTTTTATAGTTGATATCAAATAGAGTAATGTATAAACCATTAGGAAAAACAAAGTAAAACTTTTCAATGAATGAATACTAAAAGATAATCCACTGTGCAAAGTATATTAAAGATGATTTAAGCTTCAAGAACACAAATATAATCATCCTAAGCATCAATCTCTCACAACAACTCTTGTTAGGATCAAGTCAAGTGACAACAATATGCACGTATGAAAATCATCAAACTATTTGTGCGCTCAAAATAAGCAATCATTCTGTATTGGTTCCTGGCACCATGATGTTATGGCTAAAAGAACATTATGGGGGGTTTGGAAGGTCAATGGAAGAAAGTCTCACATAGCTAAAAGTGATCATTAGACAAGAGGAAGTCTTATAATCGAAGCTATGCAAGGAGTAGTGATTGCCACACAACGGATGCACATAGAGCTATAAGTGTATGAAAGCTCTCCAATGGAACTAGTGGGGGCGCATCCAACTTCCTTGCTCAAGAAGACCTATAGCACTTTTGAGTTGGCTCATCATTGGAATATAAAAGCCAAGTTCTATAATGTAAGTTCCCCACATAGTTATGCAAGTCATAAAATGAAAACTCTCTCCAAACTGAAGTATTGGTGCTAACTAAGCACAAGTGTGGAATAAATGATAGTAATGCTGCCCCCGCTCTCTTTGTTATCTCTCTGGACCTCCTTTTTTGGGGGCTTTTTCTCTTTTTTCTTCTTTTTTATATATAATCTCACTAGTAGGGGCAACACTCTATTTTACAATGAATCATCACACTTTTAGTACTCATACCTGAAACTGAAATATCTCTGATGTATAAAACTAAATGCTCCTCTCAGTGTAGCAGCATGGAAAGTAACAATGAAACATGTAACAAGTAACATAATGAAGATGGATGTTGCATGGAAATATATCTCGGAATGGCTATGGAAATGCCATCATTGGTATGTATGGTGGCTGTTTTGTGGAAGATATTTGGGATTATGTGTAGGAGAACAAAGTCCTCCCACGAGGTTTGTATGCACTGGCGAAGTTTGCACCAACTCTCAATGTGAGAATGGCCAATGCACAGTACCGAAGAGGCTAGCAAATGTGGATGGTGGAAGTGCCAGAAAACCGCAACTTAGGACTCACAAGTTAAAAGATTACAACTAGAAATATGATCATACAAGGCATAATGAAAATCACTCCAACAGGGTCCGTGGTAGTGACAAGTCACTGTTGGCTACCCCGACCGTAGCGCGTAACAAAAAGGCATTACGATTGTTATCGGCAGAGGAAGTCATATACCATTATACTATCAATTGGTTTTTCGAGTGTGGCACAGAATCAAGATTTTAGACCAACCATTAATTTTTTTTACCCTACTAAACTAGCAGGTTTACCACTAAGATATTAATATCTCAAAACAACAACAAATAATCAAGTGAAACAGTTTAATGATCTACAAGAGTATGGAAGTCTTTCCCAACATACCATCTACCACACGTAACATTTTCTATTTTCACCAAACACCAAACAAAAAAAACTCTCCAACTAACATAGGAATGAAACAAGAGAGTACTAACATAACTTTACTAGAACTAACATCTTTGAAAAAGAGATGCATGTAAAATATGAGCTAAAAGGATTTGCAGCAGCTAGAAGAAAAACTAAGAATACGAGCACGAAAGAAAACGTGTATTCATATGAAAAAGTGGATTGGTCTCTCTCCCACACAAAGAATATTGGGTTCCAAATATATTTATTGCAGCAAAGAAAACAAAACAAAAAACAAACATACGCTCCAACTAAAGTGCATATGATGTGACCGCATAAAAATATAGTTTCACTCAAAGTGACCTGATAATTGTTGATGAAGAAGGGGATGCCTTGAACGTCCCCAAGCTTAGAAGCTTGGGTCTTCTTAGAATTTGCTGGGGTGGACCACGGGGGAATCCCCAAGGTTTGGCTTTTCACTCTTCTTGATCACATTTTATCACCCTCTTCTCGTCACCCTTGAAAACTTCCTTCAGACCAAACTCAATGTAATTCTCATTAGAGGGTTAGTGCACAATAAAAATTTCACATGTTCTCCTTGGAGAAAAGCATTATTAATAAATTTTAAACATTAGCTACATCCACTGATGTTTTGTGGAGCAAAGAAATCAACTCGACATAGTAAAAGAGAGAATGCAAGAAAAAAGGCAAAATCTGTCAAAACCAGAACAATTTGTAAATACGAATTTTTTGGGGGCACTTACGTTGCTCAAATTGAAAACACAAAACTAGAAAAAGTTTCGAAATTGGATGAGGAATAATCACAAAATTTTCAGGTCATTTTGATCATTCTGTTAATTTTCACGAATTTAACGGTGGACAGAAGAGATCTGTTTCCTGCGCAGAAATCCAAATCTAACCTCAACTTTCACTAGAGACTTTACTTGGCATAACAAATGCGTGAAATTAAATATACAAAGGAGTTTCTACAGAACTAAACAACACCTTGACTGAAAGAAAACACAAGAAAACAAAGCAAAAATAAAACGATGGGTTATCTCCCAAGAAGTCCTTTTCTTTAACGTCTTTCAGCTAGGCACATAAAGCAAGAAGATGCTCACATAAGAAATATGAATTAAGCAAAAGAGAGCATGAAGAAGAAAGTATAATTTCTTTAACTCTAACCCACTTCATATGCATAGGAATCTTGTAAAGAAATAAATTAAAGAATCTCAAACTAGAAATCATGGGAAGGTAGAACAAGAGAAATTTCGAAACTTTCAACAAAAAGAGAGGTGTTTTAGTAACATGAAAATTCCTACAACCAATTTTCCTCTCTCATAATAATTTTCAGTGGCATCATGAACAAACTCAACAACATAATTATCGCATAAAGCATGTTTTTCATGGTCTGAAAGCACACAATTCATATCAAATTCAAAAATAGTGGGATCAAAATTAAAAATAAAGACCACTTCTTTCTCACTTTTAGTAATAGAAAAACAAGATGATTGGTCACTCTTAAAAGGTATGGGACACATTATAGAAATCCTATTTTCAGTAGCATTATAATTCATAACGTCAAGTAACATAGGACCATCATCTAGAGCATTATCATATAAATTTTCTAAACAAACTTCCTCATTACCATGCATATCAATAGTTGGAATAAATAAAGGATTATCATAGGATTTATCAAAGTAGCATGGATTATCATGAATAACAGTACCAATATCATTATCACAAGTTTTATTCATAGTAGTATCAAGTTCACAAGTATATCAAGTATAAATTTCATCAAAAAGGGATATTTCAAAAGAATCAATAGGATCATCACAATTATAAATATAACACTCATCCTCCTTCGGTAAGCATGGAGGGCAATCAAATAAGGTATGGGTTAAAGAGTTACTCTCATTGGAATGTAGACATGGGTAGCTACTCCATTCTTCCTCCTCTTGATCATCACTCTACTCCTATTTTTCATCCAATGAGCTTCTAGATTTAGCAGTTTCTTCTTCCATAGGTTCCTGCAAGGCATTAGTCTCCTCATTTGGGAGAGAGCATCTATTAAGATACTTAATTATTTACCAATTATAATCCTTGTAATTATCAAAGAAATATTCAAGTATATAATAAATCTCGTATTTAGAAGGTGCATCATCAATACTTTCAAGCAAATAGGAAATTTCAAATGCACCCTTCCAAGCAATAAATTTCTCAATTTGTTCCACGTCATAAAAGTCATAATTTCCCTTAACATAAGAAGATATCGTAAAATTATCATTATAGTCACATTGAAAAGGGAGGTGTTTATACCTCCTACAACAACAATATTTATCAAAGCAATAAGTAACATTATAGGTAGAGCACAAGTTTTTAGCATAGTTGTTCAATTTATTAATTTGTTCCCATAAGTGTATCCCTTTTTGAGACAAGCGGTGTTTCTTATAATATCTTTGTTGTTCTTCCAAGAACCCACCTTGCCAATAAGATCTTGTTTCAAAAAAATCAATCATCGATAGCAAGCATGATAAAGCAAGTAAAAAGCAAAACAATAAAAAAGTAAAGAGATTGGAGGTGAGAGACTCCCGTTGCAGAAATCCTCTTCCTCCCCGGCAACGACGCCAAAAATTGCTTTATGTAGACTAATAATCTCGTTGGAAAACCCCAAGTGGAAGGTATGAAGAACACATCATCAAGTTTCCCTCAGAAAGAAACCAAGGTTGAATCGACCCGTAGGAGAAAGAAATCACTTCCGAAGGTTGATGCAGCTGATGTTGGCAGGACGCAGTACCGGTTCAGCAACAACATGGAATCTACACAACACAATCAAATAAATTTTGCCCCAACGAAGCTGTGAAGTTGTCAATATCACCGGTTTTGCTGAAAAAAAGGATTAGACGTATAGTGTGAAAAATAGTATTTGTTTGTAGTAATGAAAAGAGAACACTGATTGCAATAGTAAGATAGCGGTTGCAGTGGTTGGATATCAGTGTAAAGAAATGGACCGGGGTGCACAGCTCACTAGAGGTGTCTCTCCAAAACAGATAGATAACATGCTGGGTAAACTAATTACAGCCGGGCAATTGAAAGAAATAAAGGCTGGACCGTAGTGCATATACATGACATGATGATTCCTATGTGATTCATGCGGGCATTACAACAAGATACATAGACCATTATCCAACTGCATCTATGACTAATAATCCACCCTCAGAGTGTCATCCGAGCAAACCTTGGGTATTAAGTTGCAAGCAACAATGTAAGCAATAAAATCATCCTTAGCTAATGCATTGTTATTTTCTCCCTAATGGTAACATCACATCCCCCAACCGTTACATTTATGTTACTCTAGAGTGAGTGAAAGGGAGGCATGAACCCACTATCGAGCTTGGCCATATCATCTACTAGTAACGGAGAGTATGCAAGATCATAAATAAGATACCCATGAAAGAACATCATAGATTGATAATCACTGGACATAGCATTCAATATTCATCAGATCCCAGCAAACACAACATGTAGCATTACAATAATATGATCTTGATCATGTTAGGAAGCTCACAAGATCTAAACATGAGGCATAAAGAGGAGAGAACAACCATCTAGCTACTGCTATGGACCCGTAGTCCAAGGATGAATTACTCACGCATCACTTCGGAGGCAGGCATGGTGATGAAGAGCCCTTCGGTGATGATTCCCTCTCCCGGCAGGGTGCCGAGGAGAGCTCCCGAACCCTCCCGAACTAGGGTTGACGATGATGGCGGATACATATCTTTTTGGTGGAAAAGGCTCGGGTATTTAGGGTTAACCCGAGGCGAGGTATAAATAGGTGAGAGGAAACGTCGGTGGGAAGCCAGGGTGCCCACACCACCCCCAGGCGCGGCCAGGGGGCGTTGCCCTATTGTGTGGGCCCCTGAGGCCCCCCTCCAGGTCTCCTCCGGACTCCATGTACGTGACGACTTTCTACGACTCTGGGATTTTTTTCGTCCAATTCCGAGAATATTTCCAGAACAAATTTTCTGAAATAAAAAACAACAGAAAACAGTAACTGGCTCTGTGGCATCTTGTTAATAGGTTAGTCCCAGAAAATCCATAAAATGACATAAAGTGTAAAAGAAACATGTATCGTATGGAATCAAATCAACATGGAACATCAGAAATTATGGATATGTTTGAGACGTATCAGGGCAAGGCCTGCTCCCCTGTTTGGAAAAAATTACATTCAGAAGATTGCAGATCAAAGTGAGAACACCATAAAGGGCTACTAAAGAAGTACGACACCAAGGGAAAATCGACAACTACGATATATAAAATGGGAAAATTGTCGGCAAGCCTCGCCCTGATACGTCTCAAACGTATCTAGAATTTCTGATGTTCCATGTTGTTTTCATGGCATATACTACATGTTCTCTATACACTTTATGTCATTTTTATGGATTTCCTGGAACTAACCTATTGAAAAGATGCCACAGAGCGAGTTCCCGTTTCCTACTATTTTTTTGTTTCAGAAAAGTTGTTCTGAAAGTATTCTCGGAATTGGACAAAACAAAATTTCAGGGTCTTAGAAATCCATCACGTACACGGAGTCTAGAGGGGACCCGAAGGGTCCCTAGAGCAAACACGCCATACGAATTCCTATGGATTTCATTCCTACACCCCCAATCCCATAGGAATTTCAACATCCACTCTAAACTCTTTTTTACACTCATTCACGTAGGATCAAGGCAATTTTCCTGTGTTCCATCCAAATGATTGTTTTCACAGTTTTCTTCTGTTTTGCAACCCTATGTTTTGCACCTTCAATATTGTCAAATTCTTGCGTTTTCTCAATTCCTCTATTTTATAATCCTATGGTTCAATGAAGGCCTTAAGAAGAGACATGTTCCCATGAGTATACAGAATGTACAAGCTTTAAAACATTATCTTTGATGATGTCTCTTTACTATAATATCAACATCCATTTTTTCGCAATTAACCGGACAGCTATTTTCTTTTTAATCAATGGAATAGGCAAATCATATGCCTTGGATTTCAAAAAACTAAAATCGGATTTGATAATCCTCAGGCGCCTGAGATTACCTTATGTCTCGGTTGACGTCAGGAACCGTTTGTTCCGGTGTCAAGGTTCGTGCATATTTTGTATTTGTGCGGTGCGGGTAGTAAAACAAAACAAGCTGGACGTGACTCGAACTCACGACCTCGAAGATACCTCGATACGTTGCTAATCAGTACACAAGGAATATTAGTACGTACCTGTTATGCTCCAGGTTCTAACTATTGTGGGCAAGACTTTCTTTTTCTATGCAACCAAGGAACTTTATTGCAATTGCGACAATTGGTTTTCTCACACGTGTCATTATTTTATTTTTTGTGCCACTTTTCTTTATTCTTGTTTTTATGTATGTTTTTCTATTTTCTTAATCACTATTTTTGGTGCATGTGTTTTTTTTGTTGCATTATGGACATGTTCAATGTGAATGTAGTTGCAGTTTTTAGAAACATGTAACCGTATTACCGGTCAATTAGGAAGTAGTTGCACATTACCGAGTTGAAAGGTGCAACTAAGACTGAGTTGCACATATCCGAGTGGAAACGTAGAATTAGGACCTAGTTGCACATATCCGAGTGAAAAGATGTAACTCGGACCAAATTGCCTATTTCCAGGTGAAATGTGCAAATTATACCTAGTTACATATTTTCGAGTGAATATACGCAACTAGGACATAATTGCACATTTCGCATTGAAAAGGTGCAATTTAGACCTAGTTGTACAAATCCGACCGGAAAGGTACAACTAGAGCCAAGTTGCACTTTTCCGTGTAGCAAGGTGTAAATAGGACATACTCGCACATTTTTCGAGTGAAAATATTTAACTTGGACCTATTTGGACAATACGAGTGGAAATGTGTAACTAGAAAATTTTCGAGTGGAAATATGCAACTTTGCAACTTTGACCAAGTTGCATATTTCTGAGTTGAAAGGTGCAACTAGGAGTATAGTTTCAATTGAAAAGATGCAACTAAGATGTGCAATTTGGATCTAGTTGCGAATAAAAATATACAATTTTTTTTGAAGAAAGGGCAAGAGCTTGGCCTTTTATATTGATAAAGAATGAGCACACGCGTGATGGACTAGGCCGAAAAAGGCCATGAAGGCCAAAGAAAAGGGAAGGAAAAAACTCAGACTAAAATATCCGCCAAATGCTTGGCGCCAACCATGGTCCAGCTTCTGCTTTCGTCTTTTATCTTCTGAAAAAGAGCAGTCGGGGATAGGAATTTGTTGCTAAAAACCCTAGCGTTTCTTTCCTTGCAAAACTCCCAAGTAATCATTGTTATGGCCGTCTTGAGACCCTTGGGGTGGGCAGACGGCACCAAAGCCAAAGCCTGCCAGTATTGCAGTATTGTGGGCCTGATGGGGTCTAAGCTTTGCACCATGCTTGGGCAAGAGAGCCAAATAGCAGCAGCCTGTCAAATCCGTCTGGAATAGCGGCACTCGAACAAAATATGTCGTGCCGTCTTGGTTTGTGACCTACAGAGTTGGCATTGCAGGAAGTGAGGCCAGCCTCTAATGGCGAGGCGGTCCGTAGTCCAAAGCATGTTCTGAACCACAAGCCACGCGAAGAAACGACATTTAGGGGGAGCCCAAACCTTCCATACCACATTCTGGAAAGAGCAAAGCGTGGACCCCAGAAACTGCGCCGTGTATGCCGACCCGGCCGAGTAATTTCCATTTGTGCCTTTTTCCAAACGATGGAGTCTGCGGTGCCCAACACCAGGTTTACCCCTGCAAAAGCTCCCAAAGATTGATGAATTGCTCAATGTGTTCCACCGTAAAGGCCTGAATCGATATATCTTCCATCCATGTGTGGTTGTGCAAGGCCTCGTGGCCACATCTCTTCTTCCTCCTCGAAGCCGCGAAAATCAACGGCGCAACCGAACTGGAGTAAGGGTTTTACCTCTACGAGGGCCCCGAACCTGGGTAAATCTTGTTCCTTGTTAGCCGTCAAGACTACCACCGCGTACATCGTTCCTCTACTCGAAACCCTACCGGATCACCCGAGGGATTTGTTGATACGAGTCATCGACAATTGGAGCCGTCTGTGGGAACGACACGCGCTGGATCTATGGTCTCGCCGGCCTCACCTACATCAAACTTCGGGTTCTTCTCCCCACAGATTCAATCTACCTTGGGTCTTTCAACTTCATCGAGCACTCGCCGGCATCGCGCACGACCTTCATCATCTACATCAACATCGTTCTTCTCGCGCAGGCTGCAGGCCAGCGGCAATATACATATTGTGAACGCCATCGACGGCGATTGGGAACTCATCTGAACAGTTCCTTTGGTGGAAAGATGCGAAAGAAAATTATATATCAGCTCCAAAAAGAATCAACGAATTCCGATGGTTTGATCTCCGTGGATGACCCGAACACTAAATCCCTCTCAGAATCTTACGGAACTCTGTACGACTTTGGGAAAACAATTCTCACGATTGACTCGGATATCAAATCCAAGATCACACCGTTTAAAGTTGCGGAATACAATCCTGCACGACTCCGTCTTTTTTGAGCTAATTACAACGGTTAGATCTCCGCTAGCGGCTCACGCACTACGACACGTTTCGGATCTCTGCGAGTCCACGAATCCAAATCGTGGATCCGAATCCTATTTCGTCAATTTGCAAGTCGACACACAGGCCAAGCAAGGTTACATGGCGACTCGCCATACTAGTGCCCGAGGGCTCGACATCAACATTGCCCTCCGTGTACACACAACAAACATCGCGACTCCTCCGCATCGAGTCCTTCGGGTAAACATCGCGACTCCGCCGCGTCGAGTCCTTCGGGAAAACATCGCGACTCCACCGCATCGACTCGGTCCGCTGCATCGAGTCCTTCGGGAAGCATCGCGACTCCGCCGTGTCGACTCAGTCCGCCACCTCGAGTCCTTCGGGCAGACATCACGACTCCGCCGCGTCGACTCGGTCCGCTGCGTCGAGTCCTTCGGGCAAACATCGCGACTCCGCCGCGTCGACTCGGTCCGCTGCGTCGAGTCCTTCAGGAAGCATCGCGACTCCGCCGCGTCGACTCGGTCTGCTGCATCGAGTCCTTCGGACAAACATCACGACTCCGTCGCGTCGACTCGGTCCACTGCATCGAGTCCTTCGGGAAGCATCGCGACTCCGCCGCGTTGAGTCCTTAGGACAAACATAGCGACGCCGCCGTGTCGAGTCCTTCGGGAAAACATCGCGACTACGCCGCTTCGACTTGGTCTGCCGCGCCGAGTCCTTCGGACAAACATCGCGACTCCGCCGCGTCGACTCGGTCCATCTCGTCGAGTCCTTCCGGAAAACATCGCGACTCCGTCCAGAAAACATCGCGACTCCGCCGCACAACTCCGTTGCATCGAATCCTCTCGACTAAGCGTCTCTGGGGCTGTCCTTCGCCGCAGCCACACTCGTTGCTCGGGGGTTGTGCTGCAAATTAGACACACTCGAGAATTCACCGTAGCCGCACTCGACACACGAGTCCGGTTCATTGATTCCGGCGATATTTGTCGACTCCGTCACTCGGCACCGCCTCGTCGACTACGGCAGTGTCATACAAAGATAACTTCTACGAATCGACAAATTTATCTTTTTATGTTTATAATCTGTTGTGAAGCTACACCTGACACTCGGGGGCTGCGCCTCGAAAACTACATGAATACTCGAGATTCGCCATGTTGCGCGTTACACTACCGCATTTACACGCTACAACCCGAGTAGATGATACTGCCTGACGTCGACGCTTGACTTCGACCCGGTTTGCAGCATCAACTGACAGGTCGGCAAAGAGCATAGACAATGGCTGTCAGGCTAACGAAATGGCACAGCGTACGATGCAAAAGGGTCGCGTAGGGTCAAATCATTGCCTACCAACAGGCCATACTCGACTCTGCGAGTCGTTAGATTGTTGGTTCAGAATCAAGATTAACCCGAGCAAAAATTTGTTTTGTACATTTTGTTAGACACAGCACTACTGTTACATTATTTAACCACGTCCGATTATATGGCTGCAACTGCAACGCAGGAACCACAACGTTGGTTGCAACTTCGACAGTCGACACATATCCTCCGCTCGGAGTCGACAATCGACACAATCCTCCGCTCGAAGTCAATACATATCCTCCGCTTGGAGTCGACAATCGACACAATTCTCCGCTCGGAGTCGACACAATCCTCTGCTCGGAGTCGACAATCGACACAATCCTCCGCTCGGAGTCGATACATATCCTCCGCACGAAGTCGACAGTCGACACATATTCTCTGCTCGGAGTCGACAGATAACCTCCGGTCGGAGTCGATAGTCGACAGTTGACACAGATCCTCCACTCGGAGTCGACACATACCCTCCTCCGGGAATCGACGCATGTCCTCCTCCGCGAGCCAACAGAAGACAAGCACACGGGGTTAGCTTCTAAACAACCTGAGGCTATGCCCGACTCTGCGAGTCGACCATAGCCTCGGGGGCTGCTCCCATCGGGAGCACTCCCGTGCAGTCAATAAATCGAATAAGCGACATTAGAAGAACTTTGAGTCTATGCCCGATTACAAATAATCGCACATAGACTCGGGGGCTACTCCCATCGGGAGCGCTCGCCGTGCACCCAATGAGTGATGATCACACAACCGACGAGCGCTACACGCGCACTCGACGTACTACTGCATCGGAAGCATCTAACACGCTGGCCGCGTACCTGAGGAGCTATGTCAGATTTTTTCGTCCAGGTCCTTATTGTGGTCGTACAAACTGCATATTAACTCGGATGAAGAAAAACAAAACATCAAACTTGTCCGTCTCAACGAGACGAATACGATAACGCGGGCCACTTTGCGAAATCAGCACATCTTGAAGACTTTTCGTGTCCATCTTCTTGTGTGGACTCGGTGGCTGAGCGTCCGCATCAACTACACGACTTCCACGTCGTCGTGCGACTCCACCACGTCCATGTCGACTACACGACTTTCGCGTCAACTCCGTCCACCATATCGAGTACATCTCCACCGCATCGAATCCATCCGCCGTGTCGAGTACATCTCAACCGCGTCGACGCCGTTCGACTCGTCTACTACATGACTTTCGCGTCGACTCCGTCCACCATATCGAGTACATCTCCACTGCATCGATTCCGTCCGCCGTGTCGAGTACATCACCACCGCGTCGACGCCGTCCGCCTCGTCAACAACACAACTTCCGCGTCGACTCCGTCCGCCGTGTCGAGTACACCTCCACCTCGACGACTCCGTCGACCGTGTCGAGTACACCTCCACCGCGTCGACTCCGACACATCTAGTCTTTGATACTTCTCGCCACGTCCCATCGGAAGGCAAAACAAGTGCTCAGTGCACCACGTCATCACGCGAGCATCAGTCAACATGCGTATCTTTCTTCTGAATCTTCAAAAAAAGGGCACTCACCACAATCATCGCCGAAAACATCGCGGCTCCACTACACAAAAAGACACTCGCCACACAGCAAGGAAAAGATTATGAGAATGCGGCTCCCGCAGAAACCACGACTCCGCATTACGATGTGCATACACATCATTCGAAACAAAAGACAACACTTGCTGGACACCCTGACACGAAATATATTTCGTATGGGCACATCAAGACGCGAAATTTCTTTCGCATGGACACCCTGACACGAAATCTCTTTCGTATGGGCATATCAAGACGCAAAATGTCTTTCGCATGGACACCCTGACACAAAATCTCTTTCGTATGGGCACATCAAGACGCGAAATTTCTTTCGCATAAACACACTTGACACGAAACTTCTTCCGTATAAACTTTCTAACGCGAAATCTCTTTCGCACAAAATCAAGAAAAAGGAAGATTTCTTCACCCGAAAGATCGCAGAAATGCGACCAAGGTAAAATCGCGAGTATGCGGCTCCCGCAACTCTACCTTACGATGTACTTACGCATCTTTCTTATCCTGGATCGTTCGGCCGACTAGGCACATCTGGATACCGTATTCTTTCGAGTACGAAGGTAAGACCCAAGGATCTCTCCTGGGGCATGGAATCACACTCAAACTGCGTCCTCCAGTAAACTTTCCGTGTCAATAACACGAAGAAAAAATCCTAGCGGACGCGCCAGGTACCCCTTTAGGTTAAATTCGACTCGGTAAGACCTCCACGGCCCAGTCGCAACGATCACCTCGACGAATTTGAGTCGGAGGTCTCGAATTCGTGTAGGCCAAAACTGTTTTTGCCCTAGATGCAATTAATTGGCCCTGATCTTTTGGGAGAGCCAAGCGACTGAGCCACATCCTTCTGCGAAAACAGCCAACAGAAGGCACATTTATCAGCGTTGCTCGAGTACATGAGCGCTTCGCGCACAGGGTATACACCCTCAAAAACAGGCGAATGAATGACCAATCGAAGAAATCAAGAACGAACTTTGATTGCTTACCCGACTATTCTTAGTCGAATACACACTGAGGGGCTACTGACGTG
Source organism: Alopecurus myosuroides (assembly GCA_028641055.1). Lineage (NCBI taxonomy): Eukaryota > Viridiplantae > Streptophyta > Magnoliopsida > Poales > Poaceae > Alopecurus > Alopecurus myosuroides. Next base: position 280,624,658 of record CM054057.1, on the reverse strand, counting down.
GGGATGACTCCTGGACCTATCGGGTGATCCTACCCGGTCCAAGGCCCAAGACGTATGCCCAAAGAGAGGTGTTATCCTGCGCTACTAGAAGGCCCAACGAAGGCCCACCCGCAAGACTTGCGGGTCAAGACAAGAACTTCTATACGTATCTACTAGGACTCGTGTAACCCCTCCTGGCTGCATATATAATTCCAGGAGGGACGAGAGAAAGAGGGGATCCAATATAGACAGGAGACGGGAACAATAGACAAGCCACGACTAGACGCAATCCTAGACTAGACAATACACGGGATACCCCGTACACACCACCACGGCATCGCCATTGTAACATCTCGACTATCTCGCCATAATACAGATCAGACAAGCAGGAGTAAGGGTTTTACCTCTACGAGGGCCCGAACCTGGGTAAATATTGCTCCTTGTTAGCCGTCAAGACTACCACTGCGTACATCGTTCCTCTACTCGAAACCCTACCGGATCACCCGAGGGATTTGTCGACATGACTCTTCGACATCCTCCTTCCCGCAGGCCTCCTCGATGACCCCGCCTACGCGCCAAACTCCCCCCACTGGGACCGGTGGCTCGCGGAGGAGCACGACGACCGCCGCCCTGCCTTCTTCGCGCCCACCCCAGAACCGCCGCAGCAGCCCACGACATACCCCGCGCCGCCACCCGGCCAGGAGTCGGAGCTGTCGTTTGAGGAGGAGGACCATGACGACAACGACCCGGAGATGCAGGAGGCCTACGCATTTTCCCGGCGCTCCCTCTTAAGGAAAAGATCAAGCATTGGGAGGCCGTCGTGGCTACCGCGGCCTCCCTGCTTCCACCATCGCCTCCACTACCATGGTGGCAGCATGCGAACAGCGAGCTGGAGGCCGCTGAGGATCTGCCGCCATCACCGTCTCCACTGTCGTGCGGCTCCGTTGGCCAGACCTGGTGCTGGAGTGGCGGCATTTGGGCGCCACCGTCACCGGAGGAGCAAGAGCAACAGCTGGAGGAGTATAACCTTTCGGTGCAGGAGCAGCCGCCGCCGGAGGAGCAGCCGCAGAGACAGCTTCCGCCGGCCTATCTCTGGAAGGCGCCGGAGTACCACGTCCTCTCTAACGACGAATAGGCCTCTGGCGCCGCCGCCGCATCCCCACCACCGTTCCCCTATGTAATGGCCCTAGGCCCCCTTAATATGTAACATCCTTTAGGCCCCCAATCAATATATATATATATATATATATATATATCGCCAAAATTTGTCCCCGTGGTTCCACTGCCGGCGCCCACCGTTGTTCCATCGCCGTCAATCCAGTTAACATCGCGCGAGGGCCCGAGCGAGAGAGGAGGGTGATATGTCATAAACGTATTCTTAATTTCCGATGTTCCATGTTGTTTTCTTATTGTTTCCCACATGTTTGCTATGCAGTTTATGTCATTTTTATCGATTTCCCGGACTAACCTATTGGCAAGATGCCACAGAGCCAGTTCCCTGCTTTTTGCTGTTTTTAGTTTCAGAAAAGTTATTCTAGAAATATTCTCGAAATTGAAAAATTCGAAGCCCGGAAGTCTTAGAATTCCTGAAGGTTCCACGTAGTCCTAAAGAGACCCGGAGGGGGGCCTCAGGGGGCCCACACCATAGGGCGGCGCCCCCCTTGGCCGTGCCGGGGGTGGTGTGGGCCCCCCAGACCTCCACCGCCTCTGCCCTTTCGCCTATTTAATCCGCCCCCCCCCCGAGACAAAAACCCTAGGGGGATACCACATTTACCCGAGAAACAACCGAGGCAGCCCTCACCGTCATCCCGAGATCGGGAGGGCTCTGGAGCTCTCCCCGACACCCTGCCAGAGGGGGAAATCATCACTGGAGGGGTCTACACCACCATGCCCTCCTCCAAAGTGATGCATTAGTAGTTCATCCCTGCACTACGGGTCCATATCAGTAGCTAGATGGTTGTTCTCTCCACTTTGTACCTCATGTTTAGATCTTGTGATCTGCCTATCATGATCAAGATCATCTTTATGTAATGCTACATGTTGTGTTTGCTGGAATCTGATGAATGTTGAATGTTATGTCTTCTGATTATCAATCTATCATGTTATCTTCATGCTCATGTTATTTATGATCTTGCATGCTCTCCGTTATTAGTATATGCTCTGGCCAAGTAGATGCTAGTAACTCCAAGAGGGAGTAATTATGCTCGATAGTGGGTTCATGCCTCCTTTTCATCTGTGCTAGAGTGACGGAAACATGACTGATGGAGCATGTGTTGTTGCCATTAGGGAGAAAACAACAATGCTTTGTCTAAGGATGATGTTATTGTTTATATTATACACCTTGCTGACTGCAATTATCTATTACTTGCAACTTAATACCCAACATTTGTTCGGATGATATTCGAAGGATGGATTTTTAGTCATAGATGCAGTTGGATAACGGTTTATGTATCTTGTTGTAATGCCCGCATGAATCACATAATAATCTTTATGTCTTGCATATGCACTACGATCCAGCCTTCATTTCTGTCAATTGCCCAGATGTAATTTGTTCACCACACATGTTACTTATCTTTCACGGAGAGACACCACTAGTGAACTGTGGACCCCGGTCCTTTTTCCTCATAGTGATAAACACCTACTACTTTCCTACTGCTCTCATACTGGTACTACTGTTTTCCACACCATACATTTAACCTCTTTGTGTTTAGCAAAACCGATCAGATTGACAACCTCACTGCTTCGTTGGGGCAAAGTGATTTGATTGTGTTGTGCAGGTTCCACGTTGCTTCTGAACCGGTAGTGCGCCCTTCCATCTTAGCTGCTTCACCTTCTGAAGTTACTCCTTCCTCCTAATGGTCGATTTAACCTTGGTTTCTTTCTAAGGTAAACTTGCTACTATGCTCTTCATACCTTCCTCTTGGGGTCTCCCAATGAACGTGTGTATCACGCGCATCAGAGGGCCTGGAGTGAGAAGAAAAGAACGAACCTTTGGGGGCGGCGCGGGTGCTCGGGGAGGTGCAGTGGTGGGGTGGCGGCGCTGCGACGGTGGGGAGGCCTGGGTGAACGACCGGGTACACGAAGCAGGGTCGCCACGCCAGGGAGATCGAAAAGGACGGCGGGGCAACACGTCAGCGTCTCGACGTCTTTAGGGATCCCGGAGGCTCGTTGTCTTTGAATGCAGTCTTCGAATGGCAAAAATTGCCTAAGTCCCACGCAGATTTGACCTGTAGTCCCGGTTCTAGCCACCAACCGGGACCAAAAGGATCTTAAATCTTGGTTGGTGGTCAAAACCGGTACTAAAGGTCTCTCTGTTCGCGCGCGCAGAGGAGAGGACCTTTGGTCCCGGCTGGTGGCTAGAACCGGGACCAAAGCTGGTTTTTTAAAAATTCTATATCTTTTTCTACTTTCTTAATAGGTTTACATATGTTTTCTAATTGTGTTCAAATTTGATAAAATTTATATGAAACGTAATCCTTTTACATGTACAATCTTTTTGTCTTACTTATTTTCAAATTTTACTATGTTTGTTTGAATGATCATGCCCGCCGTCTGGACTTTTGTTTGAAATCGACATAGAAAATTCGAAAAAATTCAAAATGATGTAAGACCTTCGCATAGTGTCATAATATATGTCCTACTAACCACAAAAAATACTAAACTTCATAACACAGTTACATAATTAAAATGTTTAATACATTATTACACATCACCAACAACATCCCTATCTAGTCTTCTGAACTTTCTTCGTGTGTTTGTCTCTCTTCTGATTGCGATGCAGCCATTGACAATCTTCATTATTTAACACAATTACCTTGAAGTGTGGAATTTCAGCAAACTTAATATTTCTGACATGTCGGTCTTGTCCTCCACCCCCACGATGTTTCTTTTTCCTGAAAGAACTATGTGGCGCTTTGGCTCATCGTATGATGTGTCCTCTTGTATTTCTTTTCTTTTTTTCAGTATGGTAGACATGTCCTTCACATAGTAAACCTGAGTCACATCACTGGCTAGGACAAAAGGTTTGGTGTCGTACCCTAGATTATTAAAATCCATCGTAGTCCTTCCGTACTGCGGGTCTACCTGTACCCCCCTTTCAGGTTGAACCATTTGCACCAGAACAAAGGGACCTTAAAAACAGGTCCATAGTCAAGTTCCCATATCTCGTCTATGTAACCATAATATGTGTCCTTTTGCCCATTGTTGTTTCTTGCATCAAAGCGGACACCATTGTTTTGGTTCGTGCTATTTTTATCTTGGTCGGCCGTGTAAAATGTATTCCCGTTTATCTCGTACGCTTGAAAAGTGAACATAGTCGCAGATGGTTGCTTGGCCAATGATACGTCGAAAACGTATCTCCTTTTCCGAACACTTTTCTTATTGTTTTCCTCTAAACTTGTGTGTTTTGGATACAACTAACACGGACTAACGCTGTTTTCAACAGAATTACCTTGTTGTCTTGTTTGTATGCAGAAAAATCAACTTTCGGGAAAATGCCAACAAAAAAGCCCATTGGTGTTTTCACCCCGGAAGACCCCGGGAGACAGAAGGGGGGCAGGAGAGGAGCCACAGGGTGGCCACACCCCCTGGCGCGGGTCCCCCCTCGCCGCGCCAGCATAGGGTCTGGGCTCCAGAGCCCCCCACGGACTCCCCTTTTGACTACAAGTAGCCTCCAACCCTAAAACCCGAGGGGGTTTGTAACATCCCAAGTCTGAAAAATAGCCATTAGAATGTTTGCTCTCTGTTATTTTATGTTTTGCATCATGTCATCATGTTGATTGCATTTTGTTTTGTTTGTTTTCCTTTGTTTTCTATTTAAATCTCAACTCAAATTTCAAACCTTTGTTTCATACTTGTGATGTTACAATTTTTCCAAATGAAAGATTCAACTAAAACATCCAATTGTTTCCATTGAAAATAAAAGCTCAACTCAAACCACATTTGTTTCATTTTATTTCCATAATGAATCAACTAATAAAATGATGTTTTATTTCAATTAAGTAATTCCAAATTGCTTTCAAATTCAAAGCATCTTCACACAGCACCTCATTTGAAAATTATAAAAATACCAAACAAATTCTAATCACAATTGGTCTATTTATTCAATAGGGGTCACCCTAATAAAAACATTGTTTCCAATAGTAATCAATTAATCATTAAATTATTCAAATTCAAGCCAAAACTTTCAAACAGTACCCATTGTTGAAAATTATGAAATTACAAAACAAATGTACTCATTGTTTCCAACTAAACTCATTGGTTTTCCATAATTAAAATTCTTGTTTTAAATAACCAATTATTAACCAAAATTTCATCCAAATGCAAGCCATTACAAAAACAGAAAATAAATTTAAATTCTCAAAAACCTAAGTGGCCAAGTGGTGGTTGTTGAGCCAACAAACTCACAGGAAATTTTCTCAAAATTTTTGCAACTCAAAACCCTCCAATCTCTTCCCTTTTCTTTTGCTACAAAAAAAACAGAAAGCCAAAAATAATAAAAAGAAAAAAAACGGTTCAAGGGGGAGAGGCAGTGGGCTCAGCCATGCTAGCCCAGCCCACCTTTCTGGCCCAGTACCCCTTCGAGGGACTCTTCTTCCTCGCTGGCGTCAGCTTCTGTACGATCACCTCCACCACCGCTTGATCAGCCTCCCCCCTCCCGATTCACAGCCGTACGAGCTCGCCCCCCCCCATATAACCTACTCCCTAGCCCTGCTCGCCCTATCCCGTACCCCCTCTTCCGTTACCCTCCGCCGCCAAGTTTTCCCTCTCGGTTTCTGTCCTCGGTGACCAACCGGTGCGCCACCACCACTGCCCTCCCATGGCGCCTCCGCTATGGACCACCTAGGCACCTTCCTCCATGTCCAGGAGGTGGCCGGAGGCCTACTCCTCCGATTCCCTACCTCGCCACAACTTGCTGCTCTCCCTGTCCCCTGGAAGCACATCTGCCCGAGCACGTTCTGCCACGCCATGGCAGCAGGGAGTCGAGCTCGGTGCCACGGTGGTGCACAAGGCATCGAGGTCGTCCCCTTCGCCAGGAGCTCGTCTACGTCCACGTGAAGTCCAAGGAACTGGAGCCGGACCCGTGGAGGCCGTGTAGGCGTCAAGTTCTTCCTCAGCGTCCGCCGGCCACCGAGCGCGCCTTCACCGTCTCCGGTAGCGGCACGACGTCCTCCGTCCGCTTCCACCTCTCAGGGCCCCCTCGAGGTGAGCCCCACCTCCACCATCCTCTTCCCTCCTCCCGTTGTGCTCTGGATGCGCCGCCGTCGTGCGCCATCGTGCTCTACCGCCGGCGATCGCTGTTTCTATTCCGTCAGGTTCAGAGGACGGCTCGCTGTCGAGTTTCAGTTAACAGGCATTGAGATGCTATTTCTTTCGTCAGTCTCCTATCGTATCACAACCACACGATCACCGCACTGGTTCAGGTACAACGTGCGCAAGGCCAGATCGTGGGTTCGATCCCCGCAGCGCCCACCCTTTTTGGGATTTTTCTCCCCCGCGTCCATGGCCCACCTGTAAGCCACACAGTGGCCACGCGCACGCCACGCTGGCCAGTGGCCCACGGGCAGTGGCTGTGGGTAGGTTAATACGCGGTAACAAAATAATTCCTGCACGTTTCTATTTAATCAAGGTCCTTTAAAATTACAGATTGGCCCCTAGAACCAAAATGCAAATAAAAATTGTTTTATAACTCTAAATAACAAAAATAAAATATGTGCACTGGTCCAAATTTAATTCTCTATCTAATGGTATCATTTGTTTCCTGTTTTGAAATTTCAAAATGCAATTCAAATTTGAATTCAAATAATTCAATTGCAATTTGCTAAAATTCATAACTATTTCATTCTTAATCCAATAAATGCAAATAAAATATGTTTTCCATGCTATTTTGAATAACCTTTTCAAATATAAATTTTGTTTCATGGTTTGAATAATTTAAATTGCCTAAATAATTTAATCCTTGCTTAATTCATTTAAATTTGATAAAATCATAACTTGCTCAAAATAAAATATTTTTGAACATGCAAAATATGTTTTCAAACCATCAAAGCATAAACTTTTCAAATATAAATTTGAATTTATGTTTTGAATAAATAAAATTCAAATAATATTCAAACTTGTTTTAAATTCATTTAAAACTTGTTTAATATTGTTTAAGTCATAATAAATTCATCCTAACTCATATTGCAATATTTGAAACATGTAATCCAACTAAAATTTGATGTTCTTTTCAAATATGAATTTTGTTATTTGTTTTGAACACTTTAACTTGATGAAAACAACAATTGTTTGTGTGACATGTTTAAGTAACCCAAAATTTCTGAACTTAATAAATGGTTTCCAAACATGTTAAAATCCTTTTCACTTGCATCTATTGTTGTTACTTGTTGTTATTTTGTTGTTATCATCATGCATGCATCATGGTAATAAATTCTCACATGGTAATTAAATTATAGATCATTTGTTTCCACTTAATCCATGGACCTTTTGCCATATGCAATCCAATTGCATATGGGTCCATTTAAATTGTGTTATCATGTTAGCTAGTTTATTTTGGGGCAACCATTAACTTGACATGCATCATCCCATGATTGTGCACTATGCCATGATATTGATTGTTTATATTTCTGTCTTGTTTGTTTGCTTCTTCTCGGATAGACGACGATGTTGATACCGACGATCTTTACAGCACCCCTTCTGAGGATCTAGCTCAGTACCAGGCTGCTGAGTTTGCAGGCAAGTATTCACTCACATGAACCATCGTGTTCCTTTCAACATTGGATACCGATACTTTTCCGTTGTCTATTCTGCTAGCCCTATGAATAGTTGTTTCTGTTACGAACCTATCACATGAATCCCTTTATCCTGATATTGCCTCACCTCCATACCTATAACCATTGCTTGTTGCCCGTGTCTTACTAGCATGCTTAGGTTGTTTTGCTCGAGTCTGTTACCCGTTACTTTCTGTTACTATATTCCATTATGTTCTGGGGGCTCGATGTTTAATCAATCAATCATGCTAATGTTATTATCAATAATAAATTTGATGATAAGGCACCGGCAGGAGGCCCAGGGTGGTTTTGAGGCCTGCTAGTGTCGACCCTAATAGGAAAAGCGTCTTGTCTACTGATCCATGATGAGCGCACTAACCGCATGTGGGAAGCGAGTATGGGCGCCCCCCTCAATTTGATTCGATTCGCATCTCGTCCAAATCGCCACACGTAGTTCGGGCTTTCCATTTGCTGCATGCATGATCTTGCGAGCCCAGGCCAGGGTGGAACTTTTGTAGTCGGCATTTAGGGCGGCATGGTCTTCCAGTGCTATGAGGGTCCCCTTTTCTTCGTGGGGCTCGATTAGCCGCGCACGCACAACACGTGGTGCTTTGGGCTTGATGCGAAGAAGAGTTGAGTTGTGTTGAGTACCTCGCTTGGTGGGTTTGATTCCCGTCTGGCGGGTTATTCTTACGTGTACGGCCAAATTGGTGCACCCCTGCAGGGATAAATCTTCTCGAGAAGCCGTGTTTTCCGCGGTTATGGACTACTTGGTGAAAGTACTGGCTAACAAGTACTCAGGACAACTTAAACCTAATGATTAACAACCTTACACCCAATGATTAACAACTTGACTAGTAATAAGCTTATTGACACAATAATCTGAACCATCATTAATCCAACTGTGTGAGTTATCCTCGGATTGCTTCTTTGGATAAGGGGCGAGGTCCAGGATGGGTTTGTTTGGTGGTTAGCTATAGTTGGTTACGATACTCGATCTTATCTCCTTTCTGATAGCCGGAAGTGGTAGTAATTCTGTAGTTGGTTAGGGCAGCCAGTTGCAGCATCTTTTATATCCCATTACTTCCGTTGAACCCAAAGCATCTGTGCTTGGTGTTGACGGGTTACACTTTGGTGAACTGTGAGTCTTGCTTGCCAGTACGTTTATGTACTGACCCCTTTGGGGCTGTGGTTTACGCAGACGACGATTCCGAGGATCCCCATGGTGGCTACTACGTGGAGTATGACGAGACTGCTGACGAGTAGATAGCGGACCCGGGCAGGATCCGAGACTTCGTGGATGGGCTCCGTCTTTTCGTTTCCGGCCTCTTAGGCCTATTTGGATCTTGTCTGTACTCAGACATGTTGAATGCTTCCGCTGTGATGTAATGATGTATGGTTGGGACATGTGTCCTCTGAATGATTGTATTGGCTATCTCTGCTCTAATGAGAGCTATTTGCCCCTTATTTCAATCTTTTGTGTCGTAGAGATCTGTTGTGATATCACTTGTTCAAACGCCGTTGATGTACCATGTGTGTATGTTTTGAAGTACGTCAATGGAAGTATCCTGATTTCTATGGGATAGTTTACGTCGACGCTGAACGGATAGGGGTTGGTTGTCACACATACGTGTGTTGGCCTACTCGTAAGTGGATGCGGGTGCCGGTAAGCCCCGTAATCCAATCTACTACTGTTCAACGGAACCGCGAGTATCCTTTAGAAGTCCGGGTGCGACAAATGGTATCAGAGCCTGTCTGCCTGTAGGATCCCTTTTTACTTGTCACAGTTGAGTCTAGAAACTATTTTGTAGCTATATAGGAAAAATGAAACGTGAGAGTAGGAATTCTGTTCTTTTTCTTCTTTCCCCACCCTCCCTTTTTCTGGTAAGGAAGTGCAACGTTGTTTTTCCCTTCTCATCTAAACTTTCAAGTTAGGATTTCACGAATCCTGGTTTCTCTAGGATGGTTATATCTACTAGACCATAGGAATGGAGGTGGTTGTGACATGATTTATCATGTTGCCTACTCATGATTGAGAACGGAGGCGTGTAAGCCCCGGAAGCAGATCCTCTATTCCTTAAGCAGTAGATATCGATCCTTTAGAAGCCCGGATGGGGTTTTCCTTAGTACCTCAGGAGTTTTGTTCTCGTTTTTCCCCGTGTTGCTTCGTTATCCTGTTCTTCTCAACATCCCTTTCGTCCGTTGAAATCTTGTTGTTGCTTTCCATTCCAATTCTTCTACCGGCGTCTAATCAAAACTTCCCAAATATCAAGTCTATCTGGCCAGAAAGGTTGTTGTTGTTGTTGTTGTGGATTTTAGTATGCCTCCCACTTACTGAATCACCACATTACAGATAGTCTATTCTCCAAATGAATCAAATTCTATCCAGCTATACACCCTCGATACAAAAACCTCTCCCTTTACTTGAAAATGTTCCGGTGGTTTGCAAATTCCCTGACGTCTATCCAAGGTGCACGATGTGTTTCACGTGTCACAGCTCAAGAGGATCTTCCCAAGAAGTATCCGGACCTTTTCTTTTCTCAGTAGGAATCTCGGGGCGCGATTCCTTCAAGGGGGGCGTTTTGTAACATCCCAAGTCTGAAAAATAGCCATTAGAATGTTTGCTCTCTGTTATTTTATGTTTTGCATCATGTCATCATGTTGATTGCATTTTGTTTTGTTTGTTTTCCTTTGTTTTCTATTTAAATCTCAACTCAAATTTCAAACCTTTGTTTCATACTTGTGATGTTACAATTTTTCCAAATGAAAGATTCAACTAAAACATCCAATTGTTTCCATTGAAAATAAAAGCTCAACTCAAACCACATTTGTTTCATTTTATTTCCATAATGAATCAACTAATAAAATGATGCTTTATTTCAATTAAGTAATTCCAAATTGCTTTCAAATTCAAAGCATCTTCACACAGCACCTCATTTGAAAATTATAAAAATACCAAACAAATTCTAATCACAATTGTTCTATTTATTCAATAGGGGTCACCCTAATAAAAACATTTTTTCCAATAGTAATCAATTAATCATTAAATTATTCAAATTCAAGCCAAAACTTTCAAACAGTACCCATTGTTGAAAATTATGAAATTACAAAACAAATGTACTCATTGTTTCCAACTAAACTCATTGGTTTTCCATAATTAAAATTCTTGTTTTAAATAACCAATTATTAACCAAAATTTCATCCAAATGCAAGCCATTACAAAAACAGCAAATAAATTTAAATTCTCAAAAACCTAAGTGGCCAAGTGGTGGTTGTTGAGCCAACAAACTCACAGGAAATTTTCTCAAAATTTTTGCAACTCAAAACCCTCCAATCTCTTCCCTTTTCTTTTGCTACAAAAAAAAACAGAAAGCCAAAAATAATAAAAAGAAAAAAAACGGTTCAAGGGGGAGAGGCAGTGGGCTCAGCCATGCTAGCCCAGCCCACCTTTCTGGCCCAGTACCCCTTCGAGGGACTCTTCTTCCTCGCTGGCGTCAGCTTCTGTACGATCACCTCCACCACCGCTTGATCAGCCGCCCCCCTCCCGATTCACAGCCGTACGAGCTCGGCCCCCCATATAACCTACTCCCTACCCTGCTCGCCCTATCCCCTACCCCCTCTTCCGTTACCCTCCGCCGCCAAGTTTTCCCTCTCGGTTTCTGTCCTCGGTGACCAACCGGTGCGCCACCACCACTGCCCTCCCATGGCGCCTCCGCTATGGACCACCTAGGCACCTTCCTCCATGTCCAGGAATTGGCCGGAGGCCTACTTCTCCGATTCCCTACCTCGCCACAACTTGCTGCTCTCCATGTCCCCTGGAAGCACATCTGCCCGAGCACGTTCTGCCACGCCATGGCAACAGGGAGTCGAGCTCGGTGCCATGGTGGTGCGCAAGGCATCGAGGTCGTCCCCTTCGCCAGGAGCTCGTCTACGTCCACGTGAAGCCCAAGGAACTGGAGCCGGACCCGTGGAGGCCGTGTAGGCGTCAAGTTCTTCCTCAACGTCCGCCGGCCACCGAGCGCGCCTTCACTGTCTCCGGTAGCGGCACGACGTCCTCCGTTCACTTCCACCTCTCAGGGCCCCCTCGAGGTGAGCCCCACCTCCACCATCCTCTTCCCTCCTCCCGTTGTGCTCTGGATGCGCCGCCGTCGTGTGCCATCGTGCTCTACCGCCGGTGATCGCTGTTTCTATTCCGTCAGGTTCAGAGGACGGCTCGCTGTCGAGTTTCAGTTAACAGGCATTGAGATGCCATTTCTTTCGTCAGTCTCCTATCGTATCACAACCACACGATCACCGCACTGGTTCAGGTACAACGCGCGCAAGGCCAGATCGTGGGTTCGATCCCCGCAGCGCCCACCCTTTTTGGGATTTTTCTCCCCCGCGTCCATGGCCCACCTGTAAGCCACACAGTGGCCACGCGCACGCCACGCTGGCCAGTGGCCCACGGGCAGTGGCTGTGGGTAGGTTAATACGCGGTAACAAAACAATTCCTGCACGTTTCTATTTAATCAAGGTCCTTTAAAATTACAGATTGGCCCCTAGAAGCAAAATGCAAATAAAAATTGTTTTATAACTCTAAATAACAAAAATAAAATATGTGCACTGGTCCAAATTTAATTCTCTATCTAATGGTATCATTTGTTTCCTATTTTGAAATTTCAAAATGCAATTCAAATTTGAATTCAAATAATTCAATTGTAATTTGCTAAAATTCATAACTTTTTCATTCTTAATCCAATAAATGCAAATAAAATATGTTTTCCATGCTATTTTGAATAACCTTTTCAAATATAAATTTTGTTTCATGGTTTGAATAATTTAAATTGCCTAAATAATTTAATCCTTGCTTAATTCATTTAAATTTGATAAAATCATAACTTGCTCAAAATAAAATATTTTTGAACATGCAAAAAATGTTTTCAAACCATCAAAGCATAAACTTCTCAAATATAAATTTGAATTTATGTTTTGAATAAATAAAATTCAAATAATATTCAAACTTGTTTTAAATTCATTTAAAACTTGTTTAATATTGTTTAAGTCATAATAAATTCATCCTAACTCATATTGCAATATTTGAAACATGTAATCCAACTAAAATTTGATGTTCTTTTCAAATATGAATTTTGTTATTTGTTTTGAACACTTTAACTTGATGAAAACAACAATTGTTTGTGTGACATGTTTAAGTAACCCAAAATTTCTAAACTTAATAAATGATTTCCAAACATGTTAAAATCCTTTTCACTTGCATCTATTGTTGTTACTTGTTGTTATTTTGTTGTTATCATCATGCATGCATCATGGTAATAAATTCTCACATGGTAATTAAATTATAGATCATTTGTTTCCACTTAATCCATGGACCTTTTGCCATATGCAATCCAATTGCATATGGGTCCATTTAAATTGTGTTATCATGTTAGCTAGTTTATTTTGAGGCAACCATTAACTTGACATGCATCATCCCATGATTGTGCACTATGACATGATATTGATTGTTTATATTTCTGTCTTGTTTGTTTGCTTCTTCTCGGATAGACGACGACGTTGATACCGACGATCTTTACAGCACCCCTTCTGAGGATCTAGCTCAGTACCCGGCTGCTGAGTTTGCAGGCAAGTATTCACTCACATGAACCATCGTGTTCCTTTCAACATTGGATACCGATACTTTTCCGTTGTCTATTCTGCTAGCCCTATGAATAGTTGTTTCTGTTACGAACCTATCACATGAATCCCTTTATCCTGATATTGCCTCACCTCCATACCTATAACCATTGCTTGTTGCCCGTGTCTTACTAGCATGCTTAGGTTGTTTTGCTCGAGTCTGTTGTAACACCTGGGGTGTTACCCTAATAGAGAGTGTTTGTTTTCTTTTTGTTTGCATCATATGCATCACATGAGCATTGCATTCTGTTTTTCAAAACAAATCAAAATTCAGAACAATTTAAAACTTTCACCCCCTTGCTCAAAAATTTCCAATTTCAAACTTGCAAACTGAATCACTCATTTGTTTTCAATAGTTGAAGTTGTTTTAAACAAATTGCCTGCTAAATAAAATTGTCCCTGTTATTAAAACCCTAATGGCTAATTCAAAAATTCAAATCAAATCACTCATTAAATTGTTGGGTTTAATCAAACAATTATTTTCAATCAATTAATTAAATCACCTTCATTTTCAAATCAAAGGCATCAAACAGAACCACTTTTGAATTTATAAACTTTAACCAGCCAATCAACTAATTTTTAATCAAATTAACCATAGGGGTCACCCTATTAAAATGCTTGGTTTTCATAATGTTTAAGTAATATTAAAATTTCCTTCAATTTTGCTTTAATTCCTAAACAGCAATAATTTTTGAAAACTTTGTGAAAACAAAAGCTAGCATTTGTTTGCTATTAACCTAATAAGCTTAAACTAATTTTTCTAATATTTTTACTAACCTACAAACCATCCTTTTCCTCTAATTAGTTTTCTGCAAAAAAAAATATATAAAACAGAAAAGAAAAAGAAGAAAAAAAAAGTGCGCGGCAGCTAACTAAACCCCGGCCCAGCCCAGCTAATCCTACCGCGCGGCCCGCATACCCCTTCGCTGCCGCCACCGTCGTCCCACGGTACGGCAGCACATCCGTGTGTGCCACCGCGGCACCGTCGCCGTTCGACGGCCGATCACGCGCCACCCTAGGCTATTTAGCTAGTCCGAGTTCCCTGGCGCCTGCCCTAGCTACCTAGACCCTATCCCCTACCCCGCGCCGCTGGTTCCTTCTCCCGCGGCTACCTCCCTCTCCCTGTTCCCCCACGCCGGAGAGGCACCTGTCTGAACCCCGTCGAGCACCGCCGTTTCCCTCCACCACCACACCCATCTAAGCCCGGGGATCAAACCGCTGTTTGTTCCTCTCTCGTTTGCACACCGAGGAGAGCCCGTGCCCGTCGTGGATTGCCGCCGCCATCGTCGACATCGACTCCGGCCACCGTGGCGTCCTCCTCTGAACCCGTGCACGCCGGCGCCGTTGCGGCCCTCCATCATCCGCGCCAACCACGGGGATCGACTCGCCACGTCTCCCTCCACCTTTAGGACACCGGCGCCATCTCGGTGAAGCCCTGCAGCCGCGCCGCCGTCCTCGACCACGCCGTCGCCGCCGCGGGAACCTCCTCGATCCTCTGCCCCGTCTTCAATCGGTGGTGAGCTGACCGCAATATCCTCTCTCTCCCCCTCGGTATCTGCTAGCACTCACGCTGCACACGCATCACCAATCCCCCAGCAGCATCCACGGGCACAGCACGGCGGCAGGTCGTCGCCGGCGAGCACGCATCTGTCAGCAAAGGTTCAGGCAACGCTCACGTTTTCGAAATTCAGTTAACCTTTGAACACCTTACCTTCGCCGCGTCTCTGTTTCTGTCGAAACTGACGAAGTACCGCACTGGTACGGTGCCACTTAATCCTGCGCGCGGTCGTGGGATCGATCCCCGCGGCCGCAGAGAAAACCCACCTTTTTTTTAGCTCGCTGGCTGACAAGCGACCCCACCCGTCAGCGGGCTGTTCTGCCACGCACGCACAACAGCGCCACGCTGGCCCCCCCAGGCCCACGCTGCAGTGGCTTGGTCTGGCTAGCTGTGCGTAGCAAAAGTTTCTGCGTTTTTCTGTTTTCGAAAATAGAATCTTTTAATTACAGATCAGTCCTCAATTTTAATTGGTTAATAACTTTTAATCTACAACCCCAATAAATAAAAGTTATATATGTTTATTGTTCCAAATTAAAATATCTATCCAAATAATCCATTTGTTTCCTGTTTTGAAATTTCAAAATGCAATTTAAATTTGAATTCAAATAATTCAAATACAATTTGCTAAATTCAATAACTAATTCATTATTAATCCAATAAATACAAATAAAATATGTTTTTCATACCATTTTGAATAACCTTTTCAAATATAATTTTTGTTTCCTGGTTTGAATAATTTAAATTTCCTAAATAATTTAATACTTGTTTAATTCATTTAAATTTGATAAAATCATAACTTGCTCAATATAAAATATTTTTGAACATGCCAAATATGTTTTCAAACCATCAAAGTGTGAACTTTTTAAATGTGAGTTTGAAATTATGTTTTGGAAAAATAAAACTTCAATTAAATTCAAACTTGTTTCAAATCCATTTAAAACTTGTTTAATATTGTTTAATTCATAATTAAATTATCCTAATTCCAATTTCAATATTTGAAACATGTAATCCAACTAAAATTTGATGTTCTTTCCAAAAATAAACTTTGTTATTTGTTTTGAACACTTTAACTTGATGAAAACAACAATTACTTGTGTGACATCAATAAGGAACCATAAATTCTTAACATGACAAATAAAATCCCACCCTTGGTAATTTCCTTTTCCTTTGCATCTATTGTTGTTCATTATTGCTTTAATCATGCATGCATCATGATAAACCACTTACACATGTTAACTAACTGTAGATCATTGCTTCCACCTTAACATGTGCATCCATATGCAACTCACAATGCATATGTGTCCATTTAAATCTGTTTATCTTGTCAACTAGTTTACCTTGATGCATCTTTAAACTTGTCATGCATCCATATCTTGATCATGCTGGATCTTTTGCCGTAGTAGTAATTGTTGCATCCGGTGTTTGTTCGAGGTTCGTTGCTTCTTCTCGGATAGGACGTTGAGATGATGTGAGCAACGACAAGTTCTGCTAGCTTGCGGGATCTCAGGCAAGTATACTCACTTGCTGCCATATGGCTGCCTTTCATCACTTGTTACCGATTCTTTCCGTTGATTCTTTTCTGCTATCCTTAGTAGTAGTTGTTTCTGTTACGAACCCATCACATGAATCCCTTAACCTTGATATTGCCTCACCTCCATACCTATAACCATTGCTTGTTGCCTGTGTCTTACTATCTTGCTTAGGGTTGTTTTGCTCGAGTCTGTTACCCGTTACTTTCTGTTATTACTTCTTTATGTTCTGGGGGCTCGATGTTTAATCAATCAATCAATCATGCTACTGTTATTGTTAAATAATAATTTGATGATAAGGCACCGGCAGGAGGCCCTTGTGGTTTTGAGGCCTGCTAGTGTCGACCCTAATAGGAAAAGGGTCTTGTCTACTGATCCATGATGAGCGCACTACCCGCATGTGGGAAGAAAGTATGGGCGCCCCCCTCAATTTGACTCGATTCGCATCTCGTCCAAATCGCCTCATTTAGTTCGGGTTCTCCATTTGCTGCATGCATGATCTTGCGAGCCCTTGGTACCCGGGTGGAACTTTCATAGTCGGCATATAGGGGGACACATTCTTAGAGTGCTATGAGGGTCCATTTTCTTCTGGGCTCGATTAGCCGTGCGCCCAAGGTGCTTTGGGCTTGATGCGAAGAAGAGTTGAGTTGTGTAGAGTACCTCGCTTGGTGGGTTTGATTCCCGTCTGGCGGGATATTCTTGCGTGTACGGCCAAATTGGTGCAACCCTGCAGGGATAATCTTCTCGAGAAGCCGTGTTTTCCGCGGTTATGGATTACTTGTTGAAAGTACTGGCTAACAAGTACTCAAGACAACTTAAACCTAATGATTAACAATCTTACACCCAATGATTAACAACTTGACTAGTAATAGGCTTATTGACACAATAATATGAACCATCATTAATCCAACGGTGTGAGTTATCCTCGGATTGCTTCTTCGGATAAGGGGCGAGATCCAGGATGGGTTTGTTTGAAGTTATCTTTCAGTTGGTTACAATACTCGATCTTATCTTCTTTCTGTTAGCCGGAAGTTGTAGTATCTCTCTGTAGTTGGTTAGTGCAGCCCGCTGTCGCTTATTTGCAATAACCCCTTCCTTTCCGTTGATCCCAAAGTATTTTGTATCTTGTGATGACTGGCTACGCCGGTATCTTGTGAGTATGGTTTATCCACTTGCCAGTACTTAACCGTACTGACCCACGAATCTTTTTCGTGGCTGCATATTCAATATTGCAGTCAACAGGTTTGAGGTCTGACGACGTTAGCTTGGGAATCCCTCCGGCTTGGCCTGGGCAGGGATTGGACGCTCTCGGTTATCTTCAGGACTCTTAGTCCAATTTGTATCTTGTCCGTAGACGGACGATATGATGTTTCTTCCGCTGTTATTTGGATCTTTGTATTGTATCAGTTGTATCCTTGACCCGTTTGAGTCATCTTGTATCTATCTGTTTCTGTTGTAATGTGTGGAATATTCGTGAACTGTTGTAATGTTTATCATAAGTGGCAACCTGGAATCGGTTATTATGCGGATTTGGCGGGAATGCTGAAATCTGCATAGTGCCCGATCCCGGGGCGTCACATCTGTTACCCGTTACTTTCTATTACTATATTCCATTATGTTCTGGGGGCTCGATGTTTAATCAATCAATCATGCTAATGTTATTATCAATAATAAATTTGATGATAAGGCACCGGCAGGAGGCCCAGGGTGGTTTTGAGGCCTGCTAGTGTCGACCCTAATAGGAAAAGGGTCTTGTCTACTGATCCATGGTGAGCGCACTAACCACATGTGGGAAGCGAGTATGGGCGCCCCCCTCAATTTGATTCGATTCGCATCTCGTCCAAATCGCCACACATAGTTCAGGCTTTCCATTTGCTGCATGCATGATCTTGCGAGCCCAGGCCAGGGTGGAACTTTTGTAGTCGGCATTTAGGGCGGCGTGGTGTTCCAGTGCTATGAGGGTCCCCTTTTTCTTCGTGGGGCTCGATTAGCCGCGCACGCACAGCACGTGGTGCTTTGGGCTTGATGCGAAGAAGAGTTGAGTTGTGTTGAGTACCTCGCTTGGTGGGTTTGATTCCCGTCTGGCGGGTTATTCTTACGTGTACGGCCAAATTGGTGCACCCCTGCAGGGATAAATCTTCTCGAGAAGCCGTGTTTTCTGCGGTTATGGACTACTTGGTGAAAGTACTGGCTAACAAGTACTCAGGACAACTTAAACCTAATGATTAACAACCTTACACCCAATGATTAACAACTTGACTAGTAATAAACTTATTGACACAATAATCTGAACCATCATTAATCCAACTGTGTGAGTTATCCTCGGATTGCTTCTTTGGATAAGGGGCGAGGTCCAGGATGGGTTTGTTTGGTGGTTAGCTATAGTTGGTTACGATACTCGATCTTATCTCCTTTCTGATAGCCGGAAGTGGTAGTAATTCTGTAGTTGGTTAGGGCAGCCAGTTGCAGCATCTTTTATATCCCATTACTTCCGTTGAACCCAAAGCATCTGTGCTTGGTGTTGACGGGTTACACTTTGGTGAACTGTGAGTCTTGCTTGCCAGTACGTTTATGTACTGACCCCTTTGGGGCTGTGGTTTACGCAGACGACGATTCCAAGGATCCCCATGGTGGCTACTACGTGGAGTATGACGAGACTGCTGACGAGTAGATAGCGGACCCGGGCAGGATCCGAGACTTCGTGGATGGGCTCCGTCTTTTCGTTTCCGGCCCCTTAGGCCTATTTGGATCTTGTCTGTACTCAGACATGTTGAATGCTTCCGCTGTGATGTAATGATGTATGGTTGGGACCTGTGTCCTCTGAATGATTGTATTGGCTATCTCTGCTCTAATGAGAGCTATTTGCCCCTTATTTCAATCTTTTGTGTCGTAGAGATCTGTTGTGATATCACTTGTTCAAACGCCGTTGACGTACCATGTGTGTATGTTTTGAAGTACGTCAATGGAAGTATCCTGATTTCTATGGGATAGTTTACGTCGACGCTGAACGGATAGGGTGTTGGCCTACTCGTAAGAGGACGCGGGTGCCGGTAAGCCCCGTAATCCAATCTACTACTGTTCAATGGAACGGCGAGTATCCTTTAGAAGTCCGGGTGCGACAGGGTTCGTCATATTCCACAGAAACACAACAGAGCGCCGCCGCCGTCCCGAATCTCGATTCGGGGATCAGAAGTTCCTGTTCTGGCACCCTGCCGGGACGCGGAAGTGGAGGAGATCATCGTCATCGTCATCACCAACGCCTCTACATCGACCATCCATGTTTCCCCCATCCATGTGTGAGTAATTCCCCGTTGTAGGCTGAATGGGATGCTATTGACATTATTGCAACTTGTTATGCTTAATGCTTGCCACTTTGGGCCCGAGTGCCATGATCTCAGATCTGAACATTTTATTGAATCATGATGATAATTATTGTTTCTTGATCATACCTGCAAGTTGTTTACACATATTGGTTGTCCGGAACCCGAGGCCCTGAAGTGACAGAAATTGGGACAACCGGAGGGGCTGGCTATGATGTGAGGATCACATGTGTTCATGGAGTGTTAATGCTTTGCTCCAGTGTTGTATTAAAAGGAACACCTTAATTACCAGTAGTTCCCTTGAGGCCCCGCTGAAAACGGGCTGGTAGGACAAAAGATGTTGTGCAAGTTCTCATTGCAAGCACGTATAACTATTTATGGAACACATGCCTATGGTTACTTAGTGCTTGGATGCTTTATATTATTTATCTGCAATGCCCCTGACATGATCATTATTAGAAATTTCTTATCCATGCAACGCCCGTTCATCCATCCTTATGCCTACAGTATTTAATCCCGCTATTTACTTCAAACACTATTGTTGCTGCTGTTTTCATACTACTATTGTTATTATTTCACTACTACTGCTACTATAAAATTGTTACTACTGATAAACCACTGCGAAGAAAAGTACTTTCAGGTGCAGGTGACTTGACAACTCACTTGTTAAGGCTCACAAATATTATTTGGCTCCCCTTGTGTCGAATCAATAAATTTGGGTTTTACTTCCCTCGAAGACTGTTGTGATCCCCTATACATGTGGGTCATCAAGACTATTTTCTGGTGTCGTTGCCGGGGAGCATAGCTTTATTTGCGAGCTCACCGGAGAGTATTATTATCTACAGCCATCATTCATCATGGGTAAGTCTCGTGATGGAAAGTTTCCTATATTACCATCGACTACAAGAAGATGTACAACTCTGAACACCTCAGTTGCTTTTGATTCACCGTCTGTTATGAGTAAGCTGCTTACACCACCACATGCTACACATGCTAGTTCTGCTGAATCTGAAAATACTTCTGATACTTTTGATGATGCTTCTACTGTGCTTGATGAGAGTGGTTCTCTCGGTCCTTTCTTATATGCTACTATTGCTAAAGCTAAAAATATTGCAAACACTGAAACTCCTGATAAAAATCCCGTTACTCCTGCTTTTTCACCTGAGTTTAGAGAGAATCCTAGTGATTATTTTGATGATGCCTATATTGAACTGACTGATGATCTTATTGATTAAATACATGCTATGAAGGATAAATATGCTGCTATACGTCTTATGGAAAGTCGTGTTGTTAAATATAAATTATCTCCTGATGCTAAGTTTTCCACTTCTCCTATTAATATTAGGGATACGGATTATGGTTCTATCTTGATTTATCTTATATTTCTATTGTTGAGAAAGAACCTTTTTGTGGAACTGAAAATGAAAGTGCTATGAAACATATGAATGAGCTCTCCTCTTTGAGTAGTTTATTCTCTGATGATCTTAAGAAACGTAGCTAATTTCACTAGTAGGGAAAGCCTTATAGCCACCAGCTTATCACTGGCGCACATCATTTTCGGTTAGCCAGCGCTAGTACCGCTGGCGAACGCAGTTTCCTGTTCGCCAGCGCTACAGATACTACCGATGGCGAACAATCCAGATGGTTCGCCAGCGCTACGGGTGGGACCCACCTGCGCCCCCCCCCCCCGCCCCTCCCTGAAACTACCGCTGGCGAACATGCCTGGGTGTTCGCCAGCGCTAAAATTACTACCGCTGGCGAACAGCCCTGCCTGTTCGCCAGCGCTAACATGTGTGCCCAGGACGCATGTTAGCGCTGGCGAACAGGCAGGGCTGTTCGCCAGCGGTAACCTGTCAGATCTGCCATAAGTGTGCACCCACCCACCCCACTTTCCCCTCCACTCCCCTTCTCCACCTTTCCCCTCCCTCTCTCTCTAGCTCGAATTTATGCCAATTTCCCCACCCTCCTACTCTCTTTTGAACCAACTAAAATTATATTAGTTGGTATATATATGTTTATCTCTCTCCTAACACCATTTCTACCCAAAGTTTTCCCTTCCTAGCCATATACATCTAGAATTACCCCCTCTCTCTCCAAAGCTCCAAAAATCTCCGGATATCATCGTGTAGCCATCTATTCATTTGAGGTGGGATGAATGCTAATATATAATTAAATGAGTTTGTATAATTAAATGAGTTTGTATATGAATCTTGTCCTGATACACGCGATATACTATATGTGTGAAATTTCACCGGATTCAAATATGGTCGTGTGATGGAGACTTTAAATGTGTGCAATTTGTTGTGGAATGAAATTGAGTAGCCAACTATCGCCGGAATGTTGATTCATTTCCGTCTCGGCATAGTTTGGCACTCCCTAATAATCTCCTATTTGTAGGAAGGTCATGCCAAAAAAATTCGTGAATACGACATGAAGTGAAATTTTGGATATGAAAATGAGTTGCCACTTTGCCGGAATGTTGATTCATTTCCGTCTTGGCAAAGTTTGGCACTCCTCTAACCTCCAATTTGTAGGAAGGTCATGCCGATTTTTTTCGTGAATATCGATATATATATATATATATTATGTTTGGTTCTAATATTAATTATATTGGCGCGCTCTCGTGCAGGCGAGATATAATGGTGGTCGTTAAGAGTGAACGTGTCGTGAATAGTTACTTGAGACATGCGACAGAAGACATGTTACAAAATGGCCGCAAGGAGATACGATGTCCATGTCGAAAGTGCAAACTAGGGGGCTTGCTCAATCCCTTTACCGGAGACTTGCTCAGTCACCTCCTCAGGTATGGTTTCATGGATGGGTATAACAGTCAGTGGGTAAGTGATGATGAAGATGATGAAGTCCATGGGCGCGGCGGTGGTAGGAAATGATGTGCAACAGGAGAATAACAACGATCGACTAGAACTACGACAGGACCAAGATCAGCCTCATGACCCCGCACATGATCATGGAGAAGATGATGAACAAGACGTGGAAGAAGATCACGAGGACACAGGGACACCCCTAACGGAAGTTCTGCATGACCCTCATCTGAAAGAACTGCTTTTGAGAAAGACGACTAACTCGATATCTGCTGCTAGAGAGCAATCAAAGCTGGCGCAACTAGAGATAGACTCGAAGACACCATTGTATGCAGGCTGCTGTCCGGGAGAGTCCCGCATGAGAGTGGCCCTCGATGTTCTGCAGATGAAGGCGAGATACAAATGGAGCGACATAAGCGTCGATGCAAGCCTGCAATACTGGCACGATGTCCTTCCAGAGGGCAACACCTGTCCTAAAAGTTGCGACGAGGCCAAGAAAGTCGTGTGCCCCTTTGATTTACCTCACAAAAAATACCATGTGTGCATCAACGATTGCTACATTTATCGAAAAGAGGACGCAAACAAAACCATTTGTCCAGTTTGCAACGCCGCTCGATACAAGAAAGGGAAGAAGAAAGCTCCTCGAAAAGTTGTGTGGTACTTTCCGCTCATTCCCCGTCTGCAACGGTATTTCACGGACCGCGAGGAAGCAGAGCTCATGCGCTGGCACGCGAAAAGGAGGAATAAAGTTTTGAAAGATCCAAATCGGAGTGAAAAAGTAATTCTGACACATCCTTCATATGCAAGTCAATGGAAAGCAATTGACTGTGAATATGCAACTGTCGCACCCGGACTTCTAGAGGATACTCGCAGTTCCGTTGAACAGTAGTTGATTGGATTACGGGGCTTACCGGCACCCGCATCTCTTACGAGTAGGCCAACACACGTAGGTGTGACAACCAACCCCTACTGTTCATCGTCTACGTAAACCATCCCATAGAAATCAGGATACTACCATTGACGTACTTCATACCATACACACATGGTATGTCAACGGCGTTTAACAGAATGATAACACAACATATCTCTAGGACACAAAAGATGGAAATAAGTTGCAAATAGCTCTCACTATAGCAGAGATAGCAAATACAATCATCCAGAGGACACTTGTCCCAACATAACATCATTACATCTCAGCGGAAGCATTCAAAGGGTCTGAGTACAGACAAATCCAAATAGGCTTAAGAAGCCGGAAACGAAAAGACGGAGCCCATCCACGATGTCTCGGATCCTGCCCAGGTCCGCTATCTACTCGTCAGCAGCCTCGTCAAACTCCACGTAGTAGCCGTCACGGGGATCCTCGTAAGCGTAGTCTGCGGAAACCGCAGCCCCAAAGGGGTCAGTACATAAACGTACTGGCAAGTAAGACTCACAGTTCACCAAAGTGTAACCCGTCAACACCAAGCACTGATGCTTTGGGTTCAACGGAAGAAAGGGTGATACAAAAGATGCGGCAGCTGGCTGCACTAACCAACTACAGAACATGATACAACTTCCGGCTAACAGAAAGGGGATAAGATAGCGTATCGTAACCAACCATAACTAACCACCAAACAAACCCATCCTGGATCTCGCCCCTTATCAAAAGAAGCAATCCGAGGAAAACTCACACAGTTGGATTAATGATAGTCAAGTTATTGTGTCAATAAGACTATTACTAGTCAAGTTATCATTAGTTAGGTGTAAGTTGTTCTGAGTACTTGTTAGCCAGTACTTTCACCAAGTTAACCATAACCGCAGAAAACACGGCTTCTCGAGAAGATTTATCCCTGCAGGGGTGCACCAATTTGGCCGTACACGTAAGAATAACCCGCCAGATGGAATGCCTCCCACCAAGCGGGGCACTCAACACAACTCAACTCTTCTTCGCATCAAGCCCAAAGAACCCCGTGCAGTGAGCGCACGGCTAATCAAGCCCCACGAAGAAAAGGGGACCCTCATAGCACTCTAAGAACGTGTCTCCCTAAATGCCGACTACAAAAGTTCCACCCTGGTACCAAGGGTTCGCACCTGCATATGCATGCGGCAAATGGAAAACCCGAACTAAATGAGGCGATTTGGACGAGATGCGAATCGAATCAAATTGAGGGGGGCGCCCATACACGCTTCCCACATGCGGATAGTGCGCTCATCATGGATCAGTAGACAAGACCCTTTTCCTAATTAGGGTCGACACTAGCAGGCCTCAAAACCACGCCGGGCCTCCTGCCGGTGCCTTATCATCAAATTATTATTACCTCAAAATTAACAGGTTGTTGTTTAACATCGAGCCCCAGAACATAATAGAAATATGATAACAGAAAGTAACTGACAGCAGACTCGAGCAAAACAACCCTAAGCATGCTAGTAAGACACGGGCATAAGCAACGTGGTTATAGGAGTGGAGGTGAGGCAATATCAGGGTTAAGGATAACATGTTATAGGTTCGAACAGAAGCAACGATTCATAGGGCTAGCAGAAATAGACAACGGAAAGTATCGGTAACCAATGTTGAAAGGAACATAGTGGTTCATGTGAGTGATAACTTGCCTGCAAACTCAGTAGCCTGGTACTGGGCTAGATCCTCAGAAGGGGTGTCGTAAAGCTCGTCCGTCTCAACGTCGTCGTCTATTCGAGAAGTAGCAAACAAACAACGCAAAGAGACAAACAATCAATAACATGGCATAATGCACAATCATGGGATGATGCATGACCATTTAATTGATGCATCAAATTAAACTAGTTGACATGGTAACAACATGATTAAATGGACCCACATGCAATTTGAGTTGCATGTGAAAAGCCCATCAATTAAGGTTGGAATAATTGTTTTACAACTAATCAACAGGTGAAAGTGGATTAGTATGATGCATGGATGAGGAAAACAGAAAAATAACAACAATAGAACAATTTTGAAATAAGGTTTACCAAGTTTAGAAATTTATTTATTAAGTTAGGGAATTTTGGTTCCTTAAAGGTGTTACACAAGCATTTGTTGTTTTCACCAATTTTAATTGTTCAAAACAAATAACAAAATTCATATTTGAAAAGAACACACAATTTTAGGTGGATTACATGTTTCAATTATTGAAAAAGGAATTAGGATGAATTATTTATGAATTAAACAAGCCAAACAAGATTTAAATGAATTAAATTCAAGTATGAATTTATTTGAATTTTTATTTGTTCAAAACATTAAACCAATTTCATATTTGAAAAGTCTATACTTTTCTAGTTTGAAAACATATTTCATAAGTTCAAAAATAATTTAATTTGAGCAAGTTATGAATTTAGCAATTTTAAATGATTTAAACAAGGTTTAAATTATTTAACCAATTATAATTATTCAAAACATGAAACAAAGTTTATATTTGCAAAGTACATGAAAAATGGGATGGAAAACATATTTTATTTGTTGAGTTTGGAATTTTTATGCCCAAGTTATGAATTTTGCAAAATTAAGTAAATTAAACAAGAATTTAAATATTTCACCAATTTAAAATATTCAAAACAGTAAACAAATTTTATATTTGGGTAGAGAATTTAAAATGGAGTGATTTACATGTTTGAAGTTTTGCAATTGGAGTTTCCAAACAAAAGTTATTAAATTATCAAGTTTAAGCATGTTTATGGTTTATAGAAATAATTATGGACCTAGAAAAAGTAGCAGGGACTTGGAAAGAAATATAACAGGGACCTAGGTAAACTAGCAGGGACCTGTGAGCAATTTAGGATAGATCTAGATCTAGGAAAAAAAGAAGAAAAAAGATGGGGTTTTGATGCGGGGGGGGGGGGGGATTCGAACCCCTGCCCCTGCTTGCTGCACAGAGGGACAGCAACCACTGGGCTAGGTGCGCTTTGTGTTGACAGATAAGGGGGCGAAGGGGGGTTATGGATTCAGGAATCGGTACTGAAATTAATTCAGAAAATAAGGAGCAGAGGTGGGGGTGCGGGGATTTGATCCCGCGAGCTGCTGCTGCGCAGCGAGCGGACGCAGCCAGCTGGGCTGCTGCGCTGTTTGGTTGTAAAGGGTATCGGGTTGGTTTTGATGCTAAGCAATCGGCGTAACTGAACTGCAACAAGCGCTCGCACAGCCAGGCGCTCTTCCTGTCGACGAACAGAACAAAAAAAAATGCACCTTGGCATGGAAGAATTCGATGCATACCGCAAGGAAACGAGGGGGTGAGGTAGGGGTGGCCGCGGCACGGCCGGGGGGTGGCGGAGACGTCGGCGGCGAGCTCCGGCGGCCGGCGGCCGGATGCAGCAGAGAAGGGGCGGCGCCCTCCTCGATGGCGGCGGAGAGGGGAGATAGGAGGTAGGCGGATGCGTGCGGCTAGGGTTAGGGTTTCTCCACGGGATGGGGATAGATATAGGAGGGGGGAAAAGGTGGAGCAGTGGGGGCAGCAGGTCGCTGTCCCCATGGCTGTCGTCATCGTACGGACGGAGGAAGGGGATGAAGGGGTACCGGGCCAAGGTTTTGGTGGGCTGGGCCTAACTGGCTGCACCACCCCTCTCTCCTTTCTTTTTATTTTTTTTTCCTCTGTTTTTTTTGCTGAGTTAGAAATAGGAAGGAAAAGAATGGTTTTGGGGCTAGTAAAAATTAGGGAAAATTTGTGACAACTCCTTAATGTAATAGTAACCAATTGCAAGTTTTGAAATCCAAAAATAATTGAATTATGTTGCTGTTTGAACTTGGAGTGAATTTGAATGCATTTTGTGATTAATTGATTATTGAAAACAAGATTTTAAATGGGGTGATCATATAATTTTAATTGGAAGCATATGGTTATAATTGTGTTGTAATTTTCCTTAATTACAAAAGGTTGCTATTTGGAAAATGTATTTGAATTTGAATAACAAATGGGATTAAGTGGATTATTAAAGAACAAATAAATAGTTGAGCTTTTTATTTTTCATGGAAACAATTGGATGTTTTAATTGAACTTTTTATTTGGAAAAATTGTAACAGAGCAAGTATGAAACAAGCATTTGAATATTGTTTGAATTTCAATTGGTAAAACAAAGGAAAACAGATGCAAACAAATGGAAAACAAATGCAATGATTAAGATGCCATGATGCAAAACAAAAATTAAACAAGAATCAAACATTCTAGGGGTGTTTTCATACTTGGGATGTTACAAAACGCCCCCCCCCCCTTGAAGGAATCGCGCCCCGAGATTCCTACTGAGAAGTGAAAAGGTCCGTATACTTCTTGCGAAGATCCTCTTCGGTCTCCCACGTTGCCTCTTTATCGGAATGATGCGACCACTGCACTTTCAAGAACTTGGTGCTCTTGTTGCGAGTCTTACGCTCGGTCTCATCGAGAATTCGAACAGGGTGCTCCTCATAAGATAGATCTTCTTGTAGTTCAATGGAATCATGATCAACTACACGATCTGGATCTTTGAAACACCTCTTGAGCTGTGACACGTGAAACACATCGTGCACCTTGGATAGTTTTTCTGGAAGTTCAATACGATAGGCATTTTCCGCACGCCTTGAGAGAATGTTGAAAGGACCAATGTATCTTGGTGCAAGCTTTCCTTTCACACCAAAACGATGAGTGCCTCTGAGGGGAGTTACACTGAGATATGCCTTGTCACCAGGTGCATAGATCATATCCCTGTGCTTGCTGTCATAGTAGCTTTTCTGACAAGACTGAGCAATCTTGAGATTGTCACGAATGATGCGAACTTTCTCTTCGGCTTCCTTAACAATGTCAGGGCCTAAGAGTGAACGTTCACCAGCTCCAGACCAATTGATTGGACTCCTGCATCTGCGGCCATAGAGTGCTTCAAATGGTGCCATGCCTAGGCTTGCCTGGAAGCTGTTGTTGTAGGAGAATTCAGCATATGGAAGGCAATCCTCCCATTTCATGCCAAAGGATAGACCACATGCTCTGAGCATATCCTCGAGAATCTGATTGACTCTTTCGACTTGCCCTTGAGACTGAGGGTGATAAGCTGTGCTGAACAGAAGTTTAGTGCCCAATGCTTCTTGAAAGCTTTTCCAGAAATGAGAAGTGAATATACTTCCACGGTCTGAGCTTATTTCCAGTGAACACCATGAAGAGGAACAATCTTTGCTGTGTAGAGCTCTGCTAACTAGCTAGCTGAGATTGTTTCTTTGACAGCAAAGAAGTGAGCTACTTTTGTGAGACGATCAATGACAACGAAGATTGCATCGTTGCCCTTCTTGGATTTTGGAAAACCAGTGACGAAGTCCATTTCAATCATGTCCCACTTCCACTCAGGAATTTTCAGAGGTTGGAGTAGACCGGCTGTTTTCTGATGGACTGCCTTAACACGTTGACAAACGTCGCATTCAGAAACGTATTGAGCAATTTCACGTTTCATGCCAGGCCACCAATACAGTGTCTTAAGATCCTGGTACATCTTTGTACTTCCAGGGTGGATGGAGAGAGGAGTTTCATGAGCCTCCTTGAGAATGACATCTTTGAGACTTTGAACTTGAGGAACTGCAATGCGTCCTTTGAAGAACACATTTCCTTTGTCATCAATTGAGAAGGACTTAAATTTCTCCTTGCCTTCTTTGATGTGTTCTACCATCTTCTTGATTTCAGCATCACGAAGTTGTTCAGAACGAATCTTGTCCTCGAGAGTTGGACTGGCTGTCAAGCTAGCAAGATATCCTTGAGGAACAAGACCAAGGTTGAGCTTCTGGAATTCTTCATGAAGAGGAGGTTGGCTTTCCATGATCATGAGATTATTGCAATATGACTTGCGACTGAGAGCATCGGCCATAACATTAGCCTTGCCTGGAGTGTAAGAAATGGTGAGATCAAAGTCTTTAATCTTTTCAATCCATCTCCTTTGCCTGAGGTTTAGATCTGGTTGAGTGAAGATGTATTTCAGACTCTTATGATCGGAAAAGATTTCAGTGCGGTTACCCAACAAGTATTGTCTCCATTTCTTGAGGGAAAACACAACTGCTGCAAGTTCTAGGTCATGTGTGGGATAGTTTTGCTCATGTGCATTCAACTGACGTGAAGCATAAGCCACAACTTGACGTTCTTGCATAAGAACTGCACCTAGACCTTGGAGAGATGCATCGCAGAATATCTGGAAAGGTTTGGTAGTATCTGGGCCAACCAGAACTGGTGTAGAAGTGAGTTTAGTCTTCAGGAGATTGAAAATTTCATCACATTGTGGAGACCAAACGAACTTCTTGTCCTTCTTTGTGAGATCAGTGAGAGGTTTGGCAATCTTGGAGAAATTTTGGACGAAACAACGGCAATAGCTAGCCAAGCCAAGAAAACTTCTTACTTGCTTCACCGTCTTTGGAGGTTTCCAATCAAAAATTGCTTTAACCTTTTCTGGATCAATGGCTATGCCCTTGGCAGAGATGACATGACCAAGGTAAGCAACTTCTGGAATCCAGAACTCACATTTGGAGAATTTGGCATATAGACGATGCTCGCGAAGTTTCATGAGAGTGAGACGAAGATGTTCTCCATGCTCTTCCTCAGATTTTGAGTAGACCAGAATGTCATCAAGATATACCACAACAAACTTGTCGAGGTATTCATGGAAGACAGAATTCATGAGTCTAGAGAATGTCGCCGGTGCATTGGTGAGACCAAAGGACATGACGGTGTATTCATATAGACCGTACCGAGTGGTGAAAGCTGTTTTTGGAATATCTTCCTTTCTGATCTTTATTTGATGGTAACCCATTCTCAAGTCCAACTTGGAGAATATTGAGGCTCCAGCAAGTTGATCAAAAAGATCATCGATACGAGGAATTGGATACTTGTTTTTGATGGTTTTCTCGTTAAGAGGACGATAGTCAACAACGAGTCTCTTTGTTTGATCCTTCTTCGCAACGAACAGAGTTGGGCAACCCCAAGCGGAGGAACTAGGTTGAATGTAACCTTTTTCCATGTACATATCGATTTGCTCCTTTAACAATTTCAGTTCAGGAGGAGCTATCTTGTATGGATGCTTAGAGATTGGAGCAGTACCTGGTTCAAGCTCGATCACGAACTCAACTGCTCTGTCCGGAGGCATCCCTGGCAACTCTTCTGGAAAGACGTCAGGGAATTCACAAACCACCGGAACATTTTCAAGTAGAGGTAGAGGTTTTGCATCGAGGGTGTACAACTGAACAGAACTTGATTCATTTGGAGAATAGACTATCTGGCCAGAGGGGTGGAACAGAGTTATTGACTTTTGAGCACAGTCAATTTTAGCTTTATTGGCCTTCAACCAATCCATGCCAAGAATGACATCAATGTCAGAACTTCCCAGCAACATGAGTGAAGCAAGGAAAATGTGGCCTCCAATTAGGATTTGATTATCCTTACTTATCTTGGAAGTCAACATTTGAGATCCCGGGGAGTGAACAGTGATTTGATTGCTTAGTGGAACCACCATTAGGTTGTTTGTTGCGGCAAAAATCTTTGACACAAAAGAATGCGATGCTCCGGTATCAAACAACACTTTAGCTGGAAAAGAGTTTACGGGTAATATACCGAGAACGACGTCAGGAGCTTCCTCAGCTTTGTCGATCTTGACATGATTCACCCTTGCAGTCCTCCCGACAGGCCTGTTGTTGGAGTTGAAGGCTTTAGCCGGGGGAGCACGCACCATTGCCTGGTTTGTGTTGGGACGAGGTGGTGGTGGAGGTAGCTGTCTCTGAGTGCACTTGTCAGCGTAGTGCCCCGTCTGCTTGCATTTGTAGCAAGTGACGACACGAGGAGTATCTGGCCTTGGCTGCCCCATTGAAAACCTCTGACCTTGCATGTGAGCTGGGTTGGGTGGGCGGGGAGCGAAGCCTGGAGAAGCTTGGGCATGTGGAGCCCGATTGACAGCACCATTTGGCACCCAGATGCGGCGCTTCTGCGGAGGGGTGGTCATGTTGGAGGAGGAACCACCCTCACGGAGTGCTTTCGAGACTCCTCGAACGCCTTGCGCCCATTTTCCTCATTGAGCGCGGTGTTAACGAGCTCCTCGAAGTCTTTGGCCTTGATGTTGGTGAGGGCGTACTTGAGTTCCGGGTTAAACCCTCTGCGGAACCTTGCCATCTTCTTAGCCTCAGTGGACACCTCATCACCAGCGTAACGAGTGAGGCGATTGAACTCACTCTGATAGCCAATGACGTCCAGCTTGCCCTGCTTGAGTGAGCAAAACTCTTCACGCATCCTTTCCATGAGACCATCTGGGATGTGGTGCTTCAGGAAAGCTTCCTTGAAACAGCCCCAGGTGATTGGGTAGCCAGCTCTCATGGTCTGGTAGTTCTCCCACCAATTAGCTGCCTGACCCTTCAGTAGGTAGGAGGCATACTTGACCTTGTCTTCCTCAGCAACGTGAGCAATGTCCAGAGCCTTGGCCATCTCACGGATCCAGTCATCAGCATCCAGAGGCTCGCGTGTTGCCACGAAAGCTCTCGGCCCCAGACTCAGAAACTCCTTGATACTGACTCGTGGAGCGTTCTGGTTGTTGTGCTGATTAGCCTGGAACTGGGCCATCTGCGTCACGACCTGAGTCATCTGAGTCAACAGCTCCGTGATTGGCGGTGGCTCAGGAGGGGTGTTCCTTGTTGGCGGCATCCTGAATGGAAATGCATTTTAGCACAACAATAGAAAAGGATAGACTTGGAAACCGAAAGAGAGATTATTCCGACGCATGAATAGATAACCAACAGGTACATCATCACATGTTCAAATACATCAGAATATCCAACACACTATAAATGGTTCAAATGCCAAAGGATAACTAAACATAGCTAAGAATGGATACATCGGTACTCCCATGCTCATCACGCAGGACGGCGACTAGGAGTACGGCGAGAGGTACGGTGAGGAGCACGCCCACGAAAGTAGGTAGAACGAAGATCCACATAGACCTGACGTGGTCTGAGAGCGACTCTAGGTGTGGTGAAGTACACAGCGTCAACTCCCTGTGCTCCAAAGCGTGGAATCCCAGTGTAACCAGCACCGAGGTTAAGGAGTGGACCTCTGATCGGCTCGTAACCTCCAGCATCTGGCAGACGACGACCCACTGACTGATCGAAACGTGCAAAACGCTCATCTCCAACAAAGTCTGTGGTGTACGTCGCCAGACGAGTCAAAGCAAGGTAGAGCTGCTCTCTGACTGAAGCCAACTCCTGAGATAGTGTTCCGGCAACTGCGTCACTGAGCCTCACAAACTGAGCGGTGGTGTGCAGCCTGGAGTTATCATGCTCGTAGACATCCAGGTTATCGTAGAGAGTGGAGTGAGCTCCCTCCGAAGTGATGTAACCACGGGGGATGTGGCGATAGATAGAATCGTCAAATCCCTAGTAGTCAGCACGAAGGACGGTGAGACTCACATAAGCTGCCTGCTGCACGGCCATATCCACTGTGGAACCTACTGCCTCGTAGCGGTGGACAACGCTCATGCCATCATCTGACAGAATGTAGACGATAGCCTGGTAGTAGGTCTGGTCAAACTCTCGCTGCTGCTCGTAGACCTGGTACTCTGGTGCCCAACGGAACCCCAGATAAGTGACCATGTCTCTCAGCATCTCCGGATAACCGATGGTGCTCTCACAACGAGTCATCCGAACCACCTGCGGGTAGAACCTGAGATCCATCTGCAGATGATCGGGGAAGTTTTGATTAGACGCCGGTAGAAGAACTGAAGTGGAAAGCAACAACAAGGTTTCAACGGACGATAAGGATGTTGAGAAGAACAGGATATCGAAGCAACATCGGGAAACACGAGACCAAAAAACTCCTGAGGTACTACGGAAAAACCCATCCGGGCTTCTAAAGGATCAATATCTACTGCTTAAGGAATAGAGGATCTGCTTCCGGGGCTTACACGCCTCCGTTCTCAATCGTGAGTAGGCAACATGATAAATCATGTCACAACCACCTCCATTCCTATGGTCTAGTAGATATAACTATCCTAGAGAAACCAGGATTCGTGAAATCCTAACTTGAAAGTTTAGGTGAGAAAAGAAAACAACGTTGCACTTCCTTACCAGAAAAGGGAGGGTGGGTGGGGAAAGAAATAAAATGGCAGAATTCCTACTCTCACGTTTCATTTTTCCTATATAGCTACAAAATAGTTTCTAGACTCAACTGCGACCAGTAAAAGGGATCCTACAGGCAGACAGGCTCTGATACCATTTGTCGCACCCGGACTTCTAGAGGATACTCGCAGTTCCGTTGAACAGTAGTTGATTGGATTACAGGGCTTACCGGCACCCGCATCTCTTACGAGTAGGCCAACACACGTAGGTGTGACAACCAACCCCTACTGTTCATCGTCTACGTAAACCATCCCATAGAAATCAGGATACTACCATTGACGTACTTCATACCATACACACATGGTACGTCAACGGCGTTTAACAGAATGATAACACAACATATCTCTAGGACACAAAAGATGGAAATAAGTTGCAAATAGCTCTCACTAGAGCAGAGATAGCAAATACAATCATCCAGAGGACACATGTCCCAACATAACATCATTACATCTCAGCGGAATCATTCAAAGGGTCTGAGTACAGACAAATCCAAATAGGCTTAAGAAGCCGGAAACGAAAAGACGGAGCCCATCCACGATGTCTCGGATCCTGCCCAGGTCCGCTATCTACTCGTCAGCAGCCTCGTCAAACTCCACGTAGTAGCCGTCACGGGGATCCTCGTAAGCGTAGTCTGTGGAAACCACAGCCCCAAAGGGGTCAGTACATAAACGTACTGGCAAGCAAGACTCACAGTTCACCAAAGTGTAACCCGTCAACACCAAGCACTGATGCTTTGGGTTCAACGGAAGAAAGGGTGATACAAAAGATGCGGCAGCTGGCTGCACTAACCAACTACAGAACATGATACAACTTCCGGCTAACAGAAAGGGGATAAGATAGCGTATCGTAACCAACCATAACTAACCACCAAACAAACCCATCCTGGATCTCGCCCCTTATCCAAAGAAGCAATCCGAGGATAACTCACATAGTTGGATTAATGATAGTCAAGTTATTGTGTCAATAAGACTATTACTAGTCAAGTTATCATTAGTTAGGTGTAAGTTGTTCTGAGTACTTGTTAGCCAGTACTTTCACCAAGTTAACCATAACCGCGGAAAACACGGCTTCTCGAGAAGATTTATCCCTGCAGGGGTGCACCAATTTGGCCGTACACGTAAGAATAACCCGCCAGATGGAATGCCTCCCACCAAGCGGGGCACTCAACACAACTCAACTCTTCTTCGCATCAAGCCCAAAGAACCCCGTGCAGTGAGCGCACGGCTAATCAAGCCCCACGAAGAAAAGGGGACCCTCATAGCACTCTAAGAACGTGTCTCCCTAAATGCCGACTACAAAAGTTCCACCCTGGTACCAAGGGTTCGCACCTGCATATGCATGCGGCAAATGGAAAACCCGAGCTAAATGAGGCGATTTGGACGAGATGTGAATCGAATCAAATTGAGGGGGGCGCCCATACACGCTTCCCACATGCGGATAGTGTGCTCATCATGGATCAGTAGACAAGACCCTTTTCCTAATTAGGGTCGACACTAGCAGGCCTCAAAACCACGTCGGGCCTCCTGCCGGTGCCTTATCATCAAATTATTATTACCTCAAAATTAACAGGTTGTTGTTTAACATCGAGCCCCAGAACATAATAGAAATATGATAACAGAAAGTAACTGACAGCAGACTCGAGCAAAACAACCCTAAGCATGCTAGTAAGACACGGGCACAAGCAACGGGGTTATAGGAGTGGAGGTGAGGCAATATCAGGGTTAAGGATAACATGTGATAGGTTCGAACAGAAGCAATGATTCATAGGGCTAGCAGAAATAGACAACGGAAAGTATCGGTAACCAATGTTGAAAGGAACACAGTGGTTCATGTGAGTGATAACTTGCCTGCAAACTCAGTAGCCTGGTACTGGGCTAGATCCTCAGAAGGGGTGTCGTAAAGCTCGTCTGTCTCAACGTCGTCGTCTATTCGAGAAGAAGCAAACAAACAACGCAAAGAGACAAACAATCAATAACATGGCATAATGCACAATCATGGGATGATGCATGACCATTTAATTGATGCATCAAATTAAACTAGTTGACATGGTAACAACATGATTAAATGGACCCACATGCAATTTGAGTTGCATGTGAAAAGCCCATCAATTAAGGTTGGAATAATTGTTTTACAACTAATCAACAGGTGAAAGTGGATTAGTATGATGCATGGATGAGGAAAACTGAAAAATAACAACAATAGAACAATTTTGATATAAGGTTTACCAAGTTTAGAAATTTATTTATTAAGTTGGGGAATTTTGGTTCCTTAAAGGTGTTACACAAGCATTTGTTGTTTTCACCAATTTTAATTGTTCAAAACAAATAACAAAATTCATATTTGAAAAGAACACACAATTTTAGGTGGATTACATGTTTCAATTATTGAAAAAGGAATTAGGATGAATTATTTATGAATTAAACAAGCCAAACAAGATTTAAATGAATTAAATTCAAGTATGAATTTATTTGAATTTTTTATTTGTTCAAAACATTAAACCAATTTCATATTTGAAAAGTCTATACTTTTCTAGTTTGAAAACATATTTCATAAGTTCAAAAATAATTTAATTTGAGCAAGTTATGAATTTAGCAATTTTAAATGATTTAAACAAGGTTTAAATTATTTAACCAATTATAATTATTCAAAACATGAAACAAAGTTTATATTTGCAAAGTACATGAAAAATGGGATGGAAAACATATTTTATTTGTTGAGTTTGGAATTTTTATGCCCAAGTTATGAATTTTGCAAAATTAAATAAATTAAACAAGAATTTAAGTAGTTCACCAATTTAAAATATTCAAAACAGTAAACAAATTTTATATTTGGGTAGAGAATTTAAAATGGAGTGATTTACATGTTTGAAGTTTTGCAATTGGAGTTTCCAAACAAAAGTTATTAAATTATCAAGTTTAAGCATGTTTATGGTTTATAGAAATAATTATGGACCTAGAAAAAGTAGCAGGGACTTGGAAAGAAATATAACAGGGACCTAGGTAAACTAACAGGGACCTGTGAACAATTTAGGATAGATCTAGACCTAGGAAAAAAAGAAGGAAAAAAGATGGGGTTTTGATGCAGGGGGGGATTCGAACCCCTGCCCCTGCTTGCTGCACAGAGGGACAGCAACCACTGGGCTAGGTGCGCTTTGTGTTGACAGATAAGGGGGCGAAGGGGGGTTATGGATTCAGGAATCGGTACTGAAATTAATTCGGAAAATAAGGAGCAGAGGTGGGGGTGCGGGGATTTGATCCCGCGAGCTGCTGCTGCGCAGCGAGCGGACGCAGCCAGCTGGGCTGCTGCGCTGTTTGGTTGTAAAGGGTATCGGGTTGGTTTTGATGCTAAGCAATCGGCGTAACTGAACTGCAACAAGCGCTCGCACAGCCAGGCGCTCTTCCTGTCGACGAACAGAACAAAAAAAATGCACCTTGGCATGGAAGAATTCGATGCATACCGCAAGGAAACGAGGGGGTGAGGTAGGGGAATGGAAAGAGGAGGTTACCCTCGTCGCAGGGGTGGCCGCGGCACGGCCGGGGGGTGGCGGAGACGTCGGCGGCGAGCTCCGGCGGCCGGCGGCCGGATGCAGCAGAGAAGGGGCGGCGCCCTCCTCGATGGCGGCGGAGAGGGGAGATAGGAGGGAGGCGGATGCGTGCGGCTAGGGTTAGGGTTTCTCCACGGGATGGGGATAGATATAGGAGGGGGGAAAAGGTGGAGCAGTGGGGGCAGCAGGTCGCTGTCCCCATGGTTGTCGTCATCGTACGGACGGAGGAAGGGGATGAAGGGGTACCGGGCCAAGGTTTTGGTGGGCTGGGCCTAACTGGCTGCACCACCCCTCTCTCCTTTCTTTTTATTTATTTTTCCTCTGTTTTTTTTGCTGAGTTAGAAATAGGAAGGAAAAGAATGGTTTTTGGGCTAGTAAAAATTAGGGAAAATTTGTGACAACTCCTGAATGTAATAGTAACCAACTGCAAGTTTTGAAATCCAAAAATAATTGAATTATGTTGTGTAACATCCCAAGTATGAAAATACCCCTAGAATGTTTTGTTTCTTGTTTAATTAAAGTATTGCATCATGTCATCATATTGTTGCATTTGTTTCCAAATAATTCCATAATGCTCACCTGTTAAATTGTTGGTTTTAATCAAACAATTAATTTCCAAATCACATTTAAAATTCAAACCAAATGCATCAAACAGAACCACTTTGAGTTTATGAAAATCTCCAAATCAAATCAACTAATTTAATTAAATTAAACATAGGGTTCACCCTATTAAAACTTTGTTTTCAATAATGTTTAATTAATAGTAAAATTCACCCAATTTTGAATTACTTCCAACAGCAATTATTTTCAAACTTTCTGAAAACAAAACTTGGCATTTGTTTTCTATTAACCTAAATAGCTTAACATAATTTTTCTAAAAATTTTACTAACCTAAAACCTATCCTTTTCTTCCAAATCCTAACTCTACAAAAAAAAACAGAAAATGAAAATTTTTAAAAAGAAAAACGGAGCCAGGGGCAGTGGGCTGCGCGTAGCCCACTTCTTTTCCTCGCGCGCAGCCAGCCCACCTGGCCCGGTACCCCTTCGTTGGCCGCCCCCGTCGTCTTTTCCCTGTACGGCAGCGATCTCCGCCGTGCCACGTCGCTGCCGCGGCACACCGACGGCAATCCTCGGCTCCCGTGCCCTATAAGAACCCCACGGACCCCCTAGACCTAACCCTAGCCCCTAGGTACCTGTTCCCCCTCGATTCCGCCGCTGATCGCCACCTCCCTGTCGCAGTTCCCCTCTCTGATTTCTCACCGGCGAGCCACGACTGAATCCGCCATGGCAGCCACCACCTCAGCGAGCCACGCACCCACCTAGCTACTGGAAACGAACCCCCACTCCTTCCTCTCCAGTTTGGACACCGGAGGGAGCACGGAGAGCCACCACAGACGCGCCGCCGTCCTCGTCCACGCCGCTGCTGTCGCCACCGTCAGCTGTCGTCACCGGGCCTCTGCATCAACTCCAAACGGCGGTGAGCTCACCGTCTACTCCTCTCTCTCCCTCTGTTGCATCCAGCACACGCACGCATCGCCAGATCCAGCACCCCACCGCAGCACTGCCACGGTGATCCCCGCCGGCGATCATCGTTTCCTTCTCTGACGAAAGTTCAGAGTTGCGCGCGTTTTGGATTCAGTTAACCTGGATCTGAAGAATATCCTCTCTGCGTCGCTGTACCTGACAACGAAACTGAATCCACCGCAGTGGTAGCGCTGCTCTGAATCTTGCGCGCGGTCCTGTGTTCGAGCCCTCGCGCCGCGGATTTAATCCAAACCTTTTTTCCCTGCGTGGCTGACAGGCAGGGTCCACACGTCTGTGACCCTGGTGGCCACGCAAGCACGCGCAGCGCCACGCTGGCCCCAGGCCCACGCGCAGTGGCTGAGGCTAGCTAGTTGTGCGGTAACAACTGTTTTAAACGTTTCTGTTTCAAAAACAAATCCTTTTAAAATTGCAGGTTAATCCCTAAAACAAAAACATTAATAACTTTTAATCTATAACTCCAAATAATAAAATCTAAATATGTTTGTTGTTCTAAATTTAATTGTCTACCCAATTAAAGCAATTGTGTACTGTTTTGAAATTTCCAAATGCATCCAAAATTCAAATTTGAATAATTCAAATGCAATTTTCTAAATTCAATAACTAATTCATTCTTAATCCAAATACTGCAAATAAAATATGTTTTCTATGCTATTTCAAATAACCTTTTCAAATATAAATTTTGTTTCATGTTCTGAATAATTTAAATTGCCTAAATAATTTAAACCTTGTTTAATTCATTTAAAATTTGCTAAATTCATATCTTGCTCAAAATAAAATATTTTTGAACATGCAAAATATGTTTTCAAACCATCAAAGCATAAACTTTTCAAATATGAATTTGAATTTATGTTTTGAACAAATAAAAATTCAATTAAATTCAAACTTGTTTTAAACTCAATTAAAACTTGTTTAATCTTGTTTAGTTCATAATTAAATTATTGTAAATCCTTTTTCAATAATTGAAACATGTAATCCAACTAAAATTTGATGTTCTTTTCAAATATAAACTTTGTTATTTGTTTTGAACACTTTAACTTGATGAAAACACCAATGCTTGTGTGACATGTTTAAGTAACCCAAAATTTCCAAATTTAATAAATAATTTCCAAACTTGTTAAATTCCTTCTCCACTTGCATCTAATGTTGTTATTTTGTTGTTATCATCATGCATGCATCATGCTAAGCAAACTTTCACATGGTAATTAATTATAGATCATTTGTTTCCACTTAATTCATGGACCTTTTTCATATGCACCTCATAATTGCATATGGGTCCATTTAAATTGTGTTACCATGTTAGCTAGTTTATTTTGATGCAACCATTAACTTGACATGCATCATCCCATGATTGTGCACTATGCCATGATATTGATTGTCTACCTTTTCGGCATTGTTTGTTTGCTTCTTCTCGGATAGACGACGACGTTGAGACAGACGATCTTTATAGCACCCCTTCTGAGGATCTAGCTCAGTACCCGGCTGCTGAGTTTGCAGGCAAGTTATCACTCACATGAACCATTGTGTTCCTTTCAACCCTGGTTACCGATACTTTCCGTTGTCTATTTCTGCTAGCCTTAGTAGTTGTTGTTTCTGTTACGAACCTATCACATGAATCCCTTAACCCTGATATTGCCTCACCACCACTCCTACAACCCTATTGATTGAGCCAGTGTCTTCCTAGCATGCTTAGGTTGTTTTGCTCGAGTCTGTTACCCGATACTTTCAGTTACTATATTTTATTATGTTCTGGGGGCTCGATGTTTAATCAATCAATCATGCTAATATTATTGTTAAATAATAATTTGATGATAAGGCACCGGCAGGAGGCCCTATGTGGTTTTGAGGCCTGCTAGTGTCGACCCTAATAGGAAAAGGGTCTTGTCTACTGATCCATGATGAGCGCACTACCCGCATGTGGGAAGCGAGTATGGGCGCCCCCCTCAATTTGATTCGATTCGCATCTCGTCCAAATCGTCTCATTTAGTTCGTGTTTTCCATTTGCCGCATGCATGTTTTTGCGAGCCCAGTGCAGGGTGGAACTTTCGTAGTCGGCATATAGGGGGACACGTTCTTAGAGTGCTATGAGGGTCCATTTTCTTCTGGGCTCGATTAGCCGTGCGCCCAAGGTGCTTTGGGCTTGATGCGGAGAAGAGTTGAGTTGTGTTGAGTGCCCCGCTTGGTGGAAGGGCCTTTCCATCTGGCGGGTTATTCATACGTGTACGGCCAAATTGGTGCAACCCTGCAGGGATAATCTTCTCGAGAAGTCGTGTTTTCCGCGGTTATGGTTAACTTGGTGAAAGTACTGGCTAACAAGTACTCAGGACAACTTGAACCTAATGATTAACAATCTTACACCCAATGATTAACAACTTGACTAGTAATAGGCTTATTGACATAATAACTTGATTCATCTTTAATCCAACTGTGTGAGTTATTGTCGCACCCTGATTTCTAGGGGATACTCATCGGGCCGAACTGGATAGCAGGTGCTTGGATTATGGGGCATAACTGCTCCCACGTCCCAGCTTCCTGGTAGGCCTGCGCTTATGCGCGACAACACAAGCCCTGCTATTCCATCGTCGATGTGAACTATCCACTAGAGATCAAAGGCACTTCCGTCGACGTACTTCAAACCATACACACATGGTACGTCAACGGCGTTGAACAACTGATATCACAACAGATCTCTACGACACAAAAGATTGAAATAAGGTTGCAAATGGCTCTCATTAGAGCAGAGATAGCAAATACAATCATTCAGAGGGCACATGCCCCAACAATACATCATTACAATACAGCGGAAGCATTCAACATGTCTGAGTACAGACAAGAACCAAATAGGCCTAAGAGGCCGGGAACGAAAACACGGAGCCCATCCACGAAGTCTCGGATCCTGCCCGGGTCCGCTATCTACTCGTCAGCAGTCTCGTCATACTCCACGTAGTTGCCACCATGTAGATCCTCGAAACGTAGTCTGCGGAAACCACAGCCCCAAAGGGGTCAGTACATAAACGTACTGGCAAGCAAGACTCACAGTTCACCAAAGTGTAACCCGTCAACACCAAGCACAGATGCCTTGGGTTCAACGGAAGAGAGGGGATATACAAGATGCTGCAACTGGCTGCACTAACCAACTACAGAGATTCTACCACTTCCGGCTAACAGAAAGAAGATAAGATCGAGGATTGTAACCAACTGAAAGATAACTTCAAACAAACCCATCCTGGATCTCGCCCCTTATCCGAAGAAGCAATCCGAGGATAACTCACACAGTTGGATTAATGATGGGTCAGATTATTGTGTCAATAAGCCTATTACTAGTCAAGTTGTTAATCATTGGGTGTAAGATTGTTAATCATTAGGTTTAAGTTGTCCTGAGTACTTGTTAGCCAGTACTTTCACCAAGTAATCCATAACCGCGGAAAACACGGCTTCTCGAGAAGATTATCCCTGCAGGGTTGCACCAATTTAGCCGTACACGCATGAATAACCCGCCAGATGGGAAATCACCCCACCAAGCGAGGTACTCAACACAACCAACCCTTCTTCGCATCAAGCCCAAAGCACCGCGTGCTGTGCGTGCGCGGCTAATCGAGCCCCCCGAAGACAAGGAGGACCCTCATAGCACTGGAAGACCACGCCGCCCTAAATGCCGACTACGAAAGTTCCACCCGGGCGCCAAGGGCTCGCAAGATCATGCATGCAGCAAATGGAAAGCCCGAACTAGTACGGCGATTTGGACGAGATGCGAATCGGGTCAAGTTGAGGGGGGCGCCCATACTCGCTTCCCACATGCGGGTAGTGCGCTCATCATGGATCAGTAGACAAGACCCTTTTCCTAATTAGGGGGTCGACACTAGCAGGCCTCAAAACCACCCTGGGCCTCCTGCCGGTGCCTTATCATCAAATTTATTATTGGTAATAACATTTGCATGATTGATTGATTAAACATCGAGCCCCCAGACCGTAAAAGAGTAGTAACAGAAAGTAACGGGTAACAGACTCGAGCAAAACAACCTAAGCATGCTAGTAAGACACTGGCTCAACCAAGGGGTGATAGGAGTGGAGGTGAGGCAATATCGAGGTTAAGGGGTTCATGTGATGGGTTCGTAACAGAAACAACTACTACTAAGGCTAGAAGAAAAGAACAACGGAAAGTATCGGTAATCAATGTTGAAAGGAACACGATGGTTCATGTGAGTGATAACTTGCCTGCAAAACCCAGTAGCCTGGTACTGAGCTAACTCCTTAGAAGGGGTGTCGTAAGGATCGTCGGTCTCAACGTCGTCGTATATTCGGGAAGAAGCAAACAAACAAGGCAGAAAGATAAACAATCAATAACATGGCATAGTGCACAAACATGGGATGATGCATGACCATTTAATTGATGCATAGAAATAAACTAGTTGACAAGATAGAAACAGGATTAAATGGACCCACATGCAATTGGATTGCATATGAAAAGCCCATGAATTATGGTTGAATTAATTGTTTTACAACTAATCAAATTGTGTAAGTGAATTAGCATGATGCATGGATGAGGAAAACAGCAAAATAACAACAATAACAATGATAGATGCAAGTGAAAAAGGATTGGAACAAGTTTTGGAAATCATTGATTAAGTTTGGAAAGTTTGGTTACTTAAAACATGTCACACAAGTAATTGTTGTTTTCATCAAGTTTAATTGTTCAAAATAGATAACAAAGTTTAGATTTGATAAGAACACACAATTTTGGGTGGATTACATGTTTCACTTGTTGAAAAAGGATTTGGAATAATTTATTTATGAATTAAACAAGTGTAAGCAAGAATTAAATGAAATCAACTCAAACATGAACTTATTTGAATTTTTATTTGTTCAAAACATTAAGTGAGATTCATATTTGAAAAGTTTATGCTTTTTATGGTTTGAAAACATATTTTATATGTCCCAAAAGAATTTTTTTTGATCAAGTTATGAATTTAACAATATTAAATGATTTAAACAAGGTTTAAATCATTTAACCAATTTTAATTATTCAAATCATGAAACAAATTTTATATTTGAAAAGGTGGTTTAATTTTGCAATGAGCAAGTTATTATTTTGGCAATTTTAAATGCAATAATTAAGAAACAGTTGTTTTCAGCAATTTAAAATATTCAAAACAGCAAACAAAATTTATATTTGGAAAGTACATGAAAAGTTGATTGGAAAACATATTTGGTTTGTTGAATTTGGAATTTTTATGAACAAGTTATGAATTTTGCAAGTTTAAGTGAATTTGACAAGTTTTCAAATTTTGCACCAATTTAAAATATTCAAAACA
The DNA here is from genome assembly GCA_028641055.1 of Alopecurus myosuroides. Taxonomy (NCBI): domain Eukaryota; kingdom Viridiplantae; phylum Streptophyta; class Magnoliopsida; order Poales; family Poaceae; genus Alopecurus; species Alopecurus myosuroides. The sequence goes on along the minus strand of CM054057.1, from coordinate 280,580,533 downwards.
GTAAAAAAAATTATATTTGGATAGAACATTTAATTTGGGACATAAAACATATTTAAAAAGTTAAATTTGGAGTTACAATGATTTTCTTATGCAATTTACAAGATTTGGGGTGAATCTGCCATTTTTAGTGAAACAGGGACTTAGAAAAAAATTATTGCAGGGCTAGAAATAATTGCCAGGGGCCTAGGTGTGATTTCCTGTAAGTTCTGTGACCAAAACATTGCAAAACAATAAAAGGTGGTTTATTGGTGGGAGGTGGGATTCGACCCTGGGACCTCCCACTGTGTGGTGGTGGTGCTAACCAGTGGGATGGGTGCGGTTTTGTGATAGAAGGGGGGTGGCGAGGAGGTTAAGGTGTAGCTGCGGACTGTTTTTCTGAATTGACTGAACCAGAACAGGTACAGCACCTGTACCACGACAGAACAAGGCCAGCGAAGGCATGGTGATCGCCGGTGCGGGGCGCCGTGGTGGAGGGGCTGTGTGGGGGTGGTGGACCGCGGGAGGAGAAGGGAGAGAGGGAACCGAGGCGGGGGCGGCCTCACCTTGGGCTTGGGCGATTGGAGGCGGTCGGACAGGGAGCAGTAGGTCGAGCAGCAGGCAGGGGCGACGGCCGGCGATGGAGGAGATGGCGCCGGCGACTCGGGCCTCCTCCCTCCTCCGCGCCTTCACCAAAATCGACTAGGAACCCACCATGGTTCCATTCCACCCGTTAGCTAGAGCTGAGGTTGTGCTTGGCGACGGCGATGCGGCGATGTCTGACGGTGGCGCATGGATGGTGGTTGCAGGTTCAGGGAGAAGCAGAGCAGAGGGAAGGGAGAAGGAGTGGAGGGCGGCGGCAGGGAAGAAAGAGGGGGCTAGGGCTTAGGGTTGCAGGAGGGGGGTAGCGGTGCTTTATGGAGGGGCTGGGGCTGTACGGCAGCGCATCGGTGGGAGGAGGTGAGGATCATGCGGTTCTGATGGTGGTCGTACAGGGAAGGGTGACGTAGGAGGAAGACGACAGAAGGAGGGTACTGGGCTGGAAAATTTGGTGGGCTGGGCTGGTTGGTTCCCCCCCCCCCCCTTGAACGTTTTCCTTTTTATTCTTTTCTTCTGTTTTATTTTTTTTTTGCAGAAAACAATTGGAAGAAAAAGAAGGAATTTTGAGGGAGAAAAATTATGGAAAATTTTGGGTGGCTTAATTATTATATTAGCAACCATTTGACCACTTTTATTTTTCCATGAATTCAAAATTTAAGTGTTGTTTGGAATTGTTTCAAATGTGGATGATTTGAGTATTAAAATTATTATTGAAACCAAAATTTTAAATAGGGTGACCCAAATAACTTTAATTGGAAACAAGGAGTATAAAATGTTTTTGGCTATTATTTTTATAACTCCAAATTGGGTTCTGTTTGAATGTTTTGGTTTGAATTTGAGCAATTTAGAAATTAATAGATTAATATTGAAAACAAGGATTTTAATAGGGTGAACCCTATTGATTAAAGTGATTAAAATGAGTTTGATTGTTTTGGAGATTTGTTATAAACTCAAGTGGATTGAGGTTTTGCAGATTTGATTTGAATTTTAAATTAATTGATTGAATTAATTGTTTGATTAAAACCAACAATTTAAAGGGTGATCAACATGGCATAAAATGGAACAATTTGGTTGTTTTTATTTGTTATTTTTATTCCAAAAGTTGTAACAGAACAAGTATGAAAACAAAGCAGTTGAATTTGTTTGATTTTCATTGTGAAAAACAAAGAATAACAGATGCAAAACAAAAGAAACAAATGCAACAATATGATGACATGATGCAATACTTTAATAACAAGAAATCAAACATTCTAAATGGTAGGTTTTCATACTTGGGCTGTTACAGTTATCCTCGGATTGCTTCTTTGGATAAGGGGCGAGATCCAGGATGGGTTTGTTTGAAGTTATCTTTCAGTTGGTTACAATACTCGATCTTATCTTCTTTCTGTTAGCCGGAAGTTGTAGAATCTTTGTAGTTGGTTAGTGCAGCCAGTTGCAGCATCTTTTATATCCCTTTCTTCCGTTGAATCCAAGGCATCTGTGCTTGGTGTTGACGGGCTACACTTTGGTGAACTGTGAGTCTTGCTTGCCAGTACTTGGGATGTACTGACCCCTTTGGGGCTGTGGTTTCCGCAGACTACGCTTACGAGGATCCAGGTGACGGCTACTACGTGGAGTTTGACGAGGCTGCTGACGAGTAGTTAGCGGACCCGGGCAGGATCCGAGACATCATGGATGGGCTCCGTCTTTATTTCAGTTTCCGGCTTCTTAAGCCTATTTGGATTTGTCTGTACTCAGACCCTTTGAATGCTTCCGCTGAGATGTAATGATGTTATGTTGGGACATGTGTCCTCTGGATGATTGTATTTGCTATCTCTGCTCTAATGAGAGCCATTCGCAACTTATTTCAATCTTTTGTGTCTTAGAGATATGTTGTGTTATCATTTTGTTCAAAGCCGTTGACGTACCATGTGTGTATGGTATGAAGTACGTCAATGGTAGTGTCCTGATTTCTATGGGATAGTTTACGTCGACACTGAACAGATAGGGGTTGGTTGTCACACATATGTGTGTTGGCCTACTCGTAAGAGGACGCGGGTGCCGGTAAGCCCCATAATCCAATCTACTACTGTTCAACGGAACGGCGAGTATCCTTTAGAAGTCCGGGTGCGACAAATGGTATCAGAGCCTGTCTGCCTGTAGGATCCCTTTTTACTGGTCGCAGTTGAGTCTAGAAACTATTTTGTAGCTATATAGTAAAAATGAAACGTGAGAGTAGGAATTCTGCCATTTTTCTTCTTTCCCCACCCACCCACCCTTTTCTGGTAAGGAAGTGCAACGTTGTTTTCTCTTCTCACCTAAACTTTCAAGTTAGGGTTTCACGTGGTTTGGGTTCTCCGTAGTACCTCAGGAGTTTTTGGTCTCGTGTTTCCCGATGTTGCTTCAATATCCTGTTCTTTTCAACATCCTTATCGTCCGTTGAAACCTTGTTGTTGCTTTCCACTTCAGTTCTTCTACCGACGTCTAATCAAAACTTCCCCGATCATCTGCAGATGGATCTCAGGTTCTACCCGCAGGTGGTTCGGATGACTCGTTGTGAGAGCACTGCCGGTTATCCGGAGATGCTGAGAGACATGGTCACTTATCTGGGGTTCCGTTGGGCACCAGAGTACCAGGTCTACGAGCAGCAGCGAGAGTTTGACCAAACCTACTACCAGGCTATCGTCTACATTCTGTCAGATGATGGCATGAGCGTTGTCCACCGCTACGAGGCAGTAGGTTCCACAGTGGATATGGCTGTGCAGCAGGCCGCTTACGTGAGTCTCACCGTCCTTCGTGCTGACTACTGGGGGTTTGACGATTCTATCTATCGCCACATCCCCCATGGTTACATCACTTCAGCGGGAGCTCACTTCACCCTCTACGACAACCTGGATGTCTACGAGCATGATAACACCAGGCTGCACACCACCGCTCAGTTTGTGAGGCACAGTGACGCTGTTGCCACCACACTTTCTCAGGAGTTGGCCTCAGTCAGGGAGCAGCTCTACCTTGCTTTGACTCGTCTGGCGACGTACACCACAAACTTTGTTGGAGATGAGCGCTTTGCATGTTTCCATCAGACAGTTGGACATAGTTTGCCAGATGCTGGAGGTTACGAGCCGATTAGAGGTCCACTCCTCAACCTCGGAGCTGGTTACACTGGGATTCCACGCTTTGGAGCACAGGGAGACGACGCTTTCTACTTCACCACACCGAGATTGCTCTCAGAGCAGTCCCGATCTACGTGGATCGTCGTTCTACCTACTTTCCTGGGATTCCTCCTCACCGTATCTCTCGTCGTACTACTCACCGCCGTCCTGCGTGATGAGCATGGGAGTACCGATGTATCCATTCCTAGCTATGTTTAGTTATCCTTTGTCTTTCGAACCATGTATTGGTGTGTTGGATATTCTGATGTATTTGAACATGTGATGATGTACCTGTTGGTTATCTATTCATTCGTCGGAATAATCTATCTTTCGGTTACCAAGTCTATCCTTTTCTGTTGTTGTGCTAAAATGCATGTCTATTCAGGATGCCGCCAACAAGGAGCAACCCGCCTGAACCACCTCCGCTCATGGAGCTGTTGACTCAGATGACTCAGGTCGTGGCTCAGATGGCCCAGATCCAGGCTAACCAGCACAACAACCAGAATGCTCCGCGGGTCAGCATCAAGGAGTTCCTCAGTATGGGTCCGAGAGCTTTCGTGGCAACACGTGAGCCTCTGGATGCTGATGACTGGATCAGGGAGATGGCCAGGGCTCTGGACATTGCTCACGTTGCTGAGGAGGATAAAGTCAAGTATGCCACCTACCTACTGAAGGGTCAGGCAGCTACCTGGTGGGAGAACTACCAGACCATGAGAGCTGGCTATCCTATCACCTGGGGCTGTTTCAAGGATGCCTTCCTGAAGCACCACATCCCAGATGGTCTCATGGAAAGGATGCGTGAGGAATTTTGCTCTCTCAAGCAGGGCAAGCTGGACGTCATCGGCTATCAGAACGAGTTCAATCGTCTCGCTCGATACGCTGGTGATGAGGTGTCCACTGAGGCTAAGAAGATGGCAAGGTTCCGCCGAGGTTTTAACCCGGAACTGAAGTACGCTCTCACCAACATCAAGTGCAAGGACTTCGAGGAGCTCGTGAACACCGCGCTCAAAGAGGAAAATGGGTGCAAGGCGTTCGAGGAGTCCCGCAAGCACTCGCGTGAGGGTGGTTCCTCCTCCAACATGACCACCCCTCCGCAGAAGCGCCACATCTGGGTGCCAAATGCTGCTGTCACTCGGGCTCCATATGCCCAAGCTTCTCCAGGCTTTGCTCCCCGCCCACCCAACCCATCTCAGATGCAGAGTCAGAGGGTTCCAATGGGGCAGCCAAGGCCAGGTCCTCCTCGTGTCGTCACTTGCTACAAGTGCAAGGAGACTGGACACTACGCTGATAAGTGCACTCAGAGGCAGCTACCTCCACCTCCTCGCCCCAACACCAACCAGGCAATGGTTCGTGCTCCCCCGGCTAAAGCCTTCAACTCCAACAACAGGCCTGTCGGGAGGAACGCGAGGGTGAATCATATCAAGGCCGACAAAGCTGAGGAAGCTGCTGACGTCGTTCTCGGTATATTACCCGTAAACTCTTTTCCAGCTAAAGTGTTGTTTGATACCGGAGCATCGCATTCTTTTGTGTCAAAGATCTTTGCAAAAGCATACAACCTAGTTCTGGTTCCGCTAAGCAATCAAATGACTGTTCACTCTCCGGGACCACAAATGTTGACTTCCAAGATAAGTATGGACATTCAAATCCTAATTGGAGGTCGCATATTCCTTGCTTCACTCATGTTGCTGGGAAATTCTGACATTGATGTCATTCTGGGTATGGATTGGTTGAAGACCCACAAAGCTAAAATTGACTGTGCGCAAAAGTCAATAACTCTCTCTCACCCTTCTGGCCAGATAGTCTATTCTCCATATGGATCAAGTTCTGTTAAGATGTTCAACCTTGATGCAAAACCTCTTCCTGCAATTGAGAATGTTCCGGTGGTTTGTGAATTCCCTGACGTCTTTCCAGAAGATTTGCCAGGGATGCCTCCGGACAGAGCAGTTGAGTTCGTGATCGAGCTTGAGCCAGGTACTGCTCCAATCTCTAAGCATCCATACAAGATAGCTCCTCCTGAACTGAAATTGTTGAAGGAGCAAATCGATATGTACATGGAGAAAGGTTACATTCAGCCTAGTTCCTCCGCTTGGGGTTGCCCAACTCTGTTTGTTGCCAAGAAGGATCAAACAAAAAGACTCGTGGTTGACTATCGTCCTCTCAACGAGAAAACCATCAAAAACAAGTATCCAATTCCTCGTATCGATGATCTTTTTGATCAACTTGCTGGAGCCTCAATATTCTCAAAGTTGGACTGGAGGATGGGTTACCATCAGATAAAGATCAGAAAGGAAGATATTCCTAAAACAGCTTTCACCACTCGGTACGGTCTATATGAATACACTGTCATGTCCTTTGGTCTCACCAATGCACCGGCGACGTTCTCAAGACTCATGAATTCTGTCTTCCATGAATACCTCGACAAGTTCGTTGTGGTATATCTCGATGACATTCTAGTCTACTCAAAATCCGAGGAAGAGCATGGAGAACATCTTCGTCTCACTCTCATGAAACTTCGCGAGCATCGTCTATATGCCAAGTTCTCCAAATGTGAGTTCTGGATTCCAGAAGTTGCTTACCTTGGTCATATCATCTCTGCCAAAGGCATAGCCATTGACCCAGAAAAGGTTAGGGCAATTGTTGATTGGAAACCTCCTAAGACGGTGAAGCAAGTCAGAAGTTTTCTTGGCTTAGCTAGCTATTGCCGTCGTTTCGTCCAAAACTTTTCCAAGATTGCCAAACCTCTCACTGATCTCACAAAGAAGGACAAGAAGTTCGTTTGGTCTCCACAATGTGATGAGAGTTTCAATCTCTTGAAGACTAAACTCACTTCCACCCCAGTTCTGGTTGGCCCAGATACTACCAAACCTTTCTAGATATTCTGCGATGCATCTCTCCAAGGTCTAGGTGCAGTTCTTATGCAAGAACGTCAAGTTGTGGCTTATGCTTCACGTCAGTTGAACCCACATGAGCAAAACTATCCCACACATGATCTTGAACTTGCAGCAGTTGTGTTTGCCCTCAAGAAATGGAGACAATACTTGTTGGGTAACAAAACTAAAATCTTTTCCGATCATAAGAGTCTGAAATACATCTTCACTCAACCAGATCTGAACCTCAGGCAAAGGAGATGGATTGAAAAGATTAAAGACTTTGATCTCACCATTTCTTACACTCCAGGCAAGGCTAATGTTATGGACGATGCTCTCAGTCGCAAATCATATTGCAATAATCTCATGATCATGGAAAGCCAACCTCCACTTCATGAAGAATTCCAGAAGCTAAACCTTGGTCTTGTACCTCAAGGTTACCTTGCTAGCTTGACAGCCAGTCCAACTCTCGAGGACAAGATTCGTTCTGAACAACTTCGTGATGCTGAAATCAAGAAGATTGTAGAGCACATCAAAGAAGGCAATGATAAATTCAAATCCTTCTCAATTGATGACAAGGGAACTGTGTTCTTCGAAGGACGCATTGCAGTTCCTTAGATTCAAAGTCTCAAAGATATCATTCTCATGGAGGCTCATGAAACTCCTCTCTCAATCCACCCTGGAAGTACAAAGATGTACCAGGATCTCAAGACTCTGTACTGGTGGCCTGGCATGAAACGTGAAATTTCTCAATACGTTTCTGAATGCGACGTTTGTCAACGTGTTAAGGCAGTCCATCAGAAAACAGCCGGTCTACTCCAACCTCTGAAAATTCCTGAGTGGAAGTGGGACATGATTGAAATGGACTTCGTTACTGGGTTTCCAAAGTCCAAAAAGGGCAACGATGCAATCTTCGTTGTTATTGATCGTCTCACTAAAGTAGCTCACTTCTTTGCTGTCAAGGAAACTATCTCAGCTAGCCAGTTAGCAGAGCTCTACACAGCAAAGGTTGTTCCTCTTCATGGTGTTCCATTGGAAATAAGCTCAGACCGTGGAAGTATCTTCACTTCTCATTTCTGGAAGAGTTTTCAAGAAGCATTGGGCACCAAACTTCTGTTCAGCACAGCTTATCACCCTCAGTCTCAAGGGCAAGTCGAAAGAGTCAATCAGATTCTCAAGGATATGCTCAGAGCATGTGGTATCTCCTTTGGCATGAAATGGGAGGATTGCCTTCAATATGCTGAATTCTCCTACAACAACAGCTACCAGGCAAGCCTAGGCATGGCACCATTTGAAGCACTCTATGGCCGCAGATGCAGGAGTCCAATCAATTGGTCTGGAGCTGGTGAACGTTCACTCTTAGGCCCTGACATTGTTAAGGAAGCCGAGGAGAAAGTTTGTATCATTCGTGACAACCTCAAGATTGCTCAGTCTCGTCAGAAGAGCTATTATGACAGCAAGCACAGGGATATGATCTATGCACCTGGTGACAAGGCATATCTCCGGGTGACTCCCCTCAGAGGCACTCATCGTTTTGGTGTGAAAGGAAAGCTTGCACCAAGATACATTGGTCCTTTCAACATCCTCTCAAGGTGTGCGGAAAATGCCTACCGTCTTGAACTTCCAGAAAAACTATCTAAGGTGCACGATGTGTTCCACGTGTCACAGCTCAAGAAGTGTTTCAAAGATCCAGATCGTGCAGTTGATCATGATTCCATTGAACTGCAAGATGATCTATCTTATGAGGAGCACCCTGTTCGTATTCTCGATGATACCGAGCGTAAGACTCGCAACAAGAGCACCAAGTTCTTGAAAGTGCAGTGCTCGCATCATTCCGATAAAGAGGCAACGTGGGAGACCGAAGAGGATCTTCGCAAGAAGTATCCGGACCTTTTCGTTTCTCAGTAAGGAATCTCGGGGCGCGATTCCTTCAAGGGGGGCGTTTTGTAACATCCCAAGTATGAAAATACCCCTAGAATGTTTTGTTTCTTGTTTAATTAAAGTATTGCATCATGTCATCATATTGTTGCATTTGTTTCCTTTTGTTTTGCATCTGTTCTTACTTGTTTTCTTAATGAAACTCAAACAATTTCAAATGTTTATTTCATACTTGTCATGTTACAACCTTTTTCAAATAAAGAAATGCAAATCAAAACCTCATTTGTTTCCAAATAATTCCATAATGCTCACATGTTAAATTGTTGGTTTTAATCAAACAATTAATTTCCAAATCACATTTAAAATTCAAACCAAATGCATCAAACAGAACCACTTTGAGTTTATGAAAATCTCCAAATCAAATCAACTAATTTAATCAAATTAAACCATAGGGTTCACCCTATTTAAACTTTGTTTTCAATAATGTTTAATTAATAGTAAAATTCACCCAAATTTGAATTACTTCCAACAACAATTATTTTCAAACTTTCTGAAAACAAAACTTGGCATTTGTTTTCTATTAACCTAAATAGCTTAACATAATTTTTCTAAAAATTTTACTAACCTAAAACCTATCCTTTTCTTCCAAATCCTAACTCTACAAAAAAAAAACAGAAAAGGAAATTTTTTAAAAAGAAAAACGGAGCCAGGGGCAGTGGGCTGCGCGCAGCCCACTTCTTTTCCTCGTGCGCAGCCAGCCCACCTGGCCCGGTACCCCTTCGTTGGCCGCCCCCGTCGTCTTTTCCCTGTACGGCAGCGATCTCCGCCGTGCCACATCGCTGCCGCGGCACACCGACGGCAATCCTCGGCTCCCATGCCCTATGAGAACCCCACGGACCCCTAGACCTAACCCTAGCCCCTAGGTACATGTTCCCCCTCGATTCCGCCGCCGATCGCCACCTCCCTGTCGCAGTTCCCCTCTCTGATTTCTCACCGGCGAGCCACGACTGAATCCGCCATGGCAGCCACCACCTCAGCGAGCCACGCACCCACCTAGCTACCGGAAACGAACCCCCACTCCTTCCTCTCCAGTTTGGACACCGGAGGGAGCACGGAGAGCCACCACAAACGCGCCGCCGTCCTCGTCCACGCCGCTGCTGTCGCCGCCGTCAGCTGTCGTCACCGGGCCTCTGCATCAACTCCAAACGGTGGTGAGCTTACCGTCTACTCCTCTCTCTCCCTCTGTTGCATCCAGCACACGCACGCATCGCCAGATCCAGCACCCCACCGCAGCACTGCCACGGTGATCCCCGCCGGCGATCATCGTTTCCTTCTCTGACGAAAGTTCAGAGTTGCGCGCGTTTTGGATTCAGTTAACCTGGATCTGAAGAATATCCTCTCTGCGTCGCTGTACCTGACAACGAAACTGAATCCACCGCAGTGGTAGCGCTGCTCTGAATCTTGCGCGCGGTCCTGTGTTCGAGCCCTCGCGCCGCGGATTTAATCCAAACCTTTTTTCCCCTGCGTGGCTGACAAGCAGGGTCCACACGTCTGTGACCCTGGTGGCCACGCAAGCACGCGCAGCGCCACGCTGGCCCCAGGCCCACGCGCAGTGGCTGAGGCTAGCTAGCTGTGCGGTAACAACTGTTTTAAACGTTTCTGTTTCAAAAACAAATCCTTTTAAAATTGCAGGTTAATCCCTAAAACAAAAACATTAATAACTTTTAATCTATAACTCCAAATAATAAAATCTAAATATGTTTGTTGTTCTAAATTTAATTGTCTACCCAATTAAAGCAATTGTGTACTGTTTTGAAATTTCCAAATGCATCCAAAATGCAAATTTGAATAATTCAAATGCAATTTTCTAAATTCAATAACTAATTCATTCTGAATCCAAATAATGCAAATAAAATATGTTTTCTATGCTATTTCAAATAACCTTTTCAAATATAAATTTTGTTTCATGTTCTGAATAATTTAAATTGCCTAAATAATTTAAACCTTGTTTAATTCATTTAAAATTTGCTAAATTCATATCTTGCTCAAAATAAAATATTTTTGAACATGCAAAATATGTTTTCAAACCATCAAAGCATAAACTTTTCAAATATGAATTTGAATTTATGTTTTGAACAAATAAAAATTCAATTAAATTCAAACTTGTTTTAAACTCAATTAAAACTTGTTTAATCTTGTTTAGTTCATAATTAAATTATTGTAAATCCTTTTTCAATAATTGAAACATGTAATCCAACTAAAATTTGATGTTCTTTTCAAATATAAACTTTGTTATTTGTTTTGAACACTTTAACTTGATGAAAACACCAATGCTTGTGTGACATGTTTAAGTAACCCAAAATTTCCAAATTTAATAAATAATTTCCAAACTTGTTAAATTCCTTCTCCACTTGCATCTAATGTTGTTATTTTGTTGTTATCATCATGCATGCATCATGCTAAGCAAACTTTCACATGGTAATTAATTATAGATCATTTGTTTCCACTTAATTCATGGACCTTTTTCATATGCAACTCATAATTGCATATGGGTCCATTTAAATTGTGTTACCATGTTAGCTAGTTTATTTTGATGCAACCATTAACTTGACATGCATCATCCCATGATTGTGCACTATGCCATGATATTGATTGTCTACCTTTTCGGCATTGTTTGTTTGCTTCTTCTCGGATAGACGACGACGTTGAGACAGACGATCTTTACAGCACCCCTTCTGAGGATCTAGCTCAGTACCCGGCTGCTGAGTTTGCAGGCAAGTTATCACTCACATGAACCATTGTGTTCCTTTCAACCCTGGTTACCGATACTTTCCGTTGTCTATTTCTGCTAGCCTTAGTAGTAGTTGTTTCTGTTACGAACCTATCACATGAATCCCTTAACCCTGATATTGCCTCAGCACCACTCCTACAACCCTATTGATTGAGCCAGTGTCTTCCTAGCATGCTTAGGTTGTTTTGCTCGAGTCTGTTACCCGATACTTTCAGTTACTATATTTTATTATGTTCTGGGGGCTCGATGTTTAATCAATCAATCATGCTAATATTATTGTTAAATAATAATTTGATGATAAGGCACCGGCAGGAGGCCCTGTGTGGTTTTGAGGCCTGCTAGTGTCGACCCTAATAGGAAAAGGGTCTTGTCTACTGATCCATGATGAGCGCACTACCCGCATGTGGGAAGCGAGTATGGGCGCCCCCCTCAATTTGATTCGATTCGCATCTCGTCCAAATCGTCTCATTTAGTTCGTGTTTTCCATTTGCCGCATGCATGTTTTTGCGAGCCCAGCGCAGGGTGGAACTTTCGTAGTCGGCATATAGGGGGGCACGTTCTTAGAGTGCTATGAGGGTCCATTTTCTTCTGGGATCGATTAGCCATGCGCCCAAGGTGCTTTGGGCTTGATGCGGAGAAGAGTTGAGTTGTGTTGAGTGCCCCGCTTGGTGGAAGGGCCTTTCCATCTGGCGGGTTATTCATACGTGTACGGCCAAATTGGTGCAACCCTGCAGGGATAATCTTCTCGAGAAGCCGTGTTTTCCGCGGTTATGGTTAACTTGGTGAAAGTACTGGCTAACAAGTACTCAGGACAACTTGAACCTAATGATTAACAACCTTACACCCAATGATTAACAACTTGACTAGTGATAGGCTTATTGACATAATAACTTGATTCATCTTTAATCCAACAGTGTGAGTTATCCTCGGATTGCTTCTTTGGATAAGGGGCGAGATCCAGGATGGGTTTGTTTGAAGTTATCTTTCAGTTGGTTACAATACTCGATCTTATCTTCTTTCTGTTAGCCGGAAGTGGTAGAATCTCTGTAGTTGGTTAGTGCAGCCAGTTGCAGCATCTTTTATATCCCTTTCTTCCGTTGAATCCAAGGCATCTGTGCTTGGTGTTGACGGGCTACACTTTGGTGAACTGTGAGTCTTGCTTGCCAGTACTTGGATGTACTGACCCCTTTGGGGATGTGGTTTCCGCAGACTACGCTTACGAGGATCCAGGTGACGGCTACTACGTGGAGTTTGACGAGGCTGCTGACGAGTAGTTAGCGGACCCGGGCAGGATCCGAGACATCGTGGATGGGCTCCGTCTTTATTTCAGTTTCCGGCTTCTTAAGCCTATTTGGATTTGTCTGTACTCAGACCCTTTGAATGCTTCCGCTGAGATGTAATGATGTTATGTTGGGACATGTGTCCTCTGGATGATTGTATTTGCTATCTCTGCTCTAATGAGAGCCATTCGCAACTTATTTCAATCTTTTGTGTCTTAGAGATATGTTGTGTTATCATTTTGTTCAAAGCCGTTGACGTACCATGTGTGTATGGTATGAAGTACGTCAATGGTAGTGTCCTGATTTCTATGGGATAGTTTACGTCGACGCTGAACAGATAGGGGTTGGTTGTCACACATACGTGTGTTGGCCTACTCGTAAGAGGACGCGGGTGCCGGTAGGCCCCGTAATCCAATCTACTACTGTTCAACGGAACGGCGAGTATCCTTTAGAAGTCCGGGTGCGACATGTTGCTGTTTGAACTTGGAGTGAATTTGAATGCATTTTGTGATTAATTGATTATTGAAAACAAGATTTTAAATGGGGTGATCATATAATTTTAATTGGAAGCATATGGTTATAATTGTGTTGTAATTTTCCTTAATTCCAAAAGGTTGCTATTTGGAAAATGTATTTGAATTTGAATAACAAATGGGATTAAGTGGATTATTAAAGAACAAATAAATAGTTGAGCTTTTTATTTTTCATGGAAACAATTGGATGTTTTAATTGAACTTTTTATTTGGAAAAATTGTAACAGAGCAAGTATGAAACAAGCATTTGAATATTGTTTGAATTTCAATTGGTAAAACAAAGGAAAACAGATGCAAACAAATGGAAAACAAATGCAATGATTAAGATGCCATGATGCAAAACAAAAATTAAACAAGAATCAAACATTCTAGGGGTGTTTTCATACTTGGGATGTTACAGCAACGTTCGGGGTGGAGGCAAGGAACATCAGGTTGGGTGTGAGCACCGACGGACTCAATCCGTTTGGCAACCAGAGCAGCACCCATAGCACCTGGCCCGTGTTTGTATGGATGTACAACATCCCTCCCTGGTTGTGCATGAAGAGGAAGTATATTCACATTAGTATGCTAATTCAAGAGCCGAAACAACCAGGCAACGGCATCAATCTATACCTGAAGTTGCTTAAAGATGAGCTGGACACGCTATGGGCCGAGGAAGGGGTGAACACATGGGACGCCTTCGGTGAACAATATTTCCCAATGAGAGTTGTCTTACTCTGTACGGTTCACGACCTACTCGGCTACGGATATATGGCGGGCCAGGTGTGCCACGGACATAACGGTTGCGTGAGGTGCATGGATGACCCCACGTTTATGCAACTTCCGAAAGATCCTGGGTCTTCAAAAACAGTTTTCGTTGGCCATCGAAGGTGGCTACCCAACAAAGACCCGTGGAGAAGGCGAGGAGACCTTTTAAACGGTGAGGATGAGCTCCGTGGACCTCCACGTAAGAGGTGCGGCGAAGAAATCTACAAGTTGCTGAATGATTGGAAGGAATGCCCAGAGCCGGGAAAGAAGGAAAAGGCGCCAAAACCGCTTCTGGATGTATGGAAGACGAGGTCGGTGTTTTGGGACTTGCCATACTGGCCCATTCTTGATACGCCTCACTGCCTTGATCTGATGCATATCACGAAGAATATGTTTGAAAGTTTGTTTGGCACGCTGCTCAACATGCCGGAGAGGACCAAAGACGGGGTGAAAGCAAGAAACGACCTGAAATATTTTGGTATTAGGGTAGATCTTCAGGGGGGACGCCCGGATGATGACGACGGCGATCAATCATGTGATGAGGAGACGGAGGGTCGCAAGGCCAAAAGGGTTAAGAGGAATGACTATTACTGCCCCCCCTCCTGCTTCACTCTTAGTCCGGACGAGATCACAAAATTGATGATGTGCCTTCTCGGAGTCAAAGTCCCTAGCGGTTACTCAGGGCTAATAAGAAGATTCCTCGACGCGTAGAAACAAAAGTTTAGCGGGATGAAGTCTCATGACTGTTATGTGATGATGACGCAGATACTTCCGGTTGCGATCCGCGGAATAATGGACAAGCACGTCCGGGAAACCTTGTTTGGCCTTTGTAACTTCTTCGACGTTATATCTCGAAAGTCGATCACGGGGAAGCAGATCTCAAGGCTGCAGGAAGAGATTGTCGTGATACTATGCGAGCTTGAGATGTACTTTCCACCATCATTCTTTGACATATGTGTTCATTTGTTGGTCCATATCATGGACGATATCATCCATCTCGGGCCGTTGTTCCTGCATAACATGATGCCGTTTGAAAGGATGAATGGGGTCATCAAAGGATATGTTCGCAACAGAGCTCGTCCGGATGGAAGCATCGTTCAGGGCTTTCTCACCGAAGAGTGCATCTCTTTCTGCACGAATCATATGGACGTGGAGGACCCTGTTGGTCTGCCCACAAACAAGCACATTGGCAAGCTCGATGGAGTAGGTCACAAAAATGGACGTAGAGAAGTGCATGTGGATCGGGCTTGTCGACGCACCGACTTTAACAGGGCAAACTTAGTAGCTCTCCAACACATTGACATGGTCGATACTTGGGTGGAAAAACACAAGAGCTCGATTATGAAAAAGTACAGTGAACAAGGCAAGCGGAGGACCGAAGGAGAAATAATCAGAGAGCATAACTCCACTTTCTTGCGTTGGTTTAAATATGTGATCGTCGTTAATACACCGCCAAGGGATTGTGCGAAAAATAAACTATTGTACGCCTTGGCACATGGCCCAGCTCCCAACCTAGCGACGTTTCAAGCATATGATATCAACGGGTTCACTTTCTACACAGAGGAGAAAGACAAAACTTCCGATTATCAAAACTCAGGGGTAACGATGGAATCCTACACTAGTGACAAAAAGTTAAGATACTACGGAAGGATCGAGGAGATATGGGAGCTTAACTACTCTGGAGAGAAGGTGCCTATGTTCCGCGTCAGATGGGCTAGGATGTCGACCATCAGAAAAGAAGACCAATACTTTACAACCATGGTTATTCCCGAAGCCGGAACCTCATCAAACGAGAATGTCACAGCGCAAAATGAGCCATGGGTATTGGCTAAGCATGTGTCCCAATGCTTCTTCATAACAGACCCCGCAAGGCCTAGCCGTGTTGTCGTGAGGAGAGGGAAAAGAAATATCATCGGAATGGATGGAGTCGTTGATGAGGACGAGTTCGACACGTTCGGCGACCCAAATATTGACGATGATCAAGAAGATGATGATGATAGTCATGCAACATACACAACAACAAGAAGAAGAACTACGCTACCTAGGCATGGTCTTCCATTCAGAAGAAGAAGTCATAATGTGGGGTTAAATTATGCAACTGCGACCAAAAAAGGCAAAAAGATCAAACACTGAGAAACTATGTATGTATTTGTCTGCCAATTGTATGCGACGAAACTATGTATATGCATGGATCAACTGGTCGGATATCGATGTGCACTTATTATAAATTTGTAATGTTTTTGAAATTAATTTGTAATGTGTTTGAATTATTATAAATGAAATGTCTTTGAATAATTTAAAAGAATAAAGAAAACAAATAAAACATTATTATTTGTAATGTGTTTGAAATTAATTTGTAATGTGTTTGAATTATTATAAATGAAATGTATTTGAATAATTTAAACAAATAAAGAAAACAAAATAAAACATTATTATTTGTAATGTGTTTGAAATTAATTTGTAATGTGTTTGAATTATTATAAATGAAATGTATTTGAATAATTTAAATAAATAAAGAAAACAAAATAAAACATTATTATTTGTAATGTGTTTGAAATTAATTTGTAATGTGTTTGAATTATTATAAATGAAATGTATTTGTGATATTTTTAGCAAAGGTCATGCCGAAATTTTCTGTGAATTTTGGCATGATCTTTGCTAAAAATATCACAACTTAGAGTGTCCGAGAAATTTGGACTCGTATGGGGTATACATCGTCTAAATTGTAGGATTTGTTGAACTTATTTCGGGTTTTCTCTCCTTCATTAGATATGGCTCACAACGACGAGGCGGGTGGTTCTGGTCTCGGACACGGGGACGACGATGCGTGGCTTTCCATGCTTAGCGCCGGAGGACGACCTGTAGATCCGCACCCAGATCTAGAGATGCAGGGCGACGATGCAGACGACGAGATGGACGAAGCCGTTCGCCAGGAGCTAGAGCCGCGCACCGATACATCGGGCGCAGAAGGTGATCGAACCGGTAGTGGCACCGGGGATACCGCCTCCGGTAGCGAGGCGTCGCGTAAGCGCAAAGAAAGGCGGCACAACATGCTCGCCACCATCCGGGAAGAGTTCACGGTAGTGGACCCCAAGAGCGGTGCTCCCCTCGAGCCGGAGAGTTACTCTAAGGGCTGTGGAAACCAGATAGGCTGCATAGCTCGAGACTTGGGCAACGTTAATATGGAGCACCTCAGAGATAAAGAAAACAAGGCTATGGCCGCCCTGCTGATTGAGAAGCTGCACACGAGGTACAAGTTCCCGGATCCTTACGACAACCTGGACCTGAAGAAGAATCTGGTCAACTCGTTAGCACTAGGAAAGTTCACCAAGGCGTTTACGACTTGGAGATCCAGTTTGCGGGAGATGATTGCGAAGGGTAAGGGTTTCGATGAGATCCATAAGATGTGGCCCTCCATTTCCGAGGAAGACTTGGCCCAATTCAAGATCAACGAACTCAAACCGGAAAGGGTGGCGCTGAGTAAATGGGGGAAAGAGCAGCGACAAAAGAACATTGGCCCTCACAATCTCGGAAGCCGGGGTTACCTTGGGAAGCAGAAAGTCTGGGCTAAAGAGGATGTGAAGAGAGAAGGGCCGAACCCGTTTGACAAGATCACCGACCCGCAGGTGAGAAATTTTGTCAGGGACCATTATAGGGAAGATCCCAAAAAGCCCGGCGATCTTGTGTTGAACGAGAAGGTCAAGATGCTCGAGAATAAGTATCTCGAGGAAGAAGAAAAAGAACGCCTATCTCAATCTGACGGGGGGTCCTCGGCGACGACAAACAAGGACCCGTATGACACCCCTTTCATTAGGGCGCTTAACGCGATGAAGGGAGTGCCCCTTGACAAGAAGTCGCGTCGTGGCCATGTGCATGGCCTCGGAAAGGGTCATCGGCATGCGCACTACTACCCGGACACCAAGGAGAAGAGAAAGGAGCGTAACAAGGCCCCGGAGAAGACGGTCGACGAGCTTGTGAACGAGAGGCTCAATGAGCTCCTCCCTACCATCTGTGCGTCCGTCGCTCAGTCCTTAGCGCCGTGGATGGCAGGTGGAGGACAAGGGCCACTCCCCGAGATAAACATAGCCCAAATGGTGCCGCCAGCGGCGCAGAACATGGCCCCCGTCGTGGCGCCTGCTGCGCAGAACGTGGCCCCCGTCGTGGCGCCTGCTGCGCAGAACGAGCCGGCCCCCAACCCTCAGCCGGAAGGTCGCAAAGATCCGTCGCCGCCCCGCCACGTCTCTTCAACGCCGCCGCCGACACTTAGCGGTCCATCCCCCTTGTCCGAGCTCAATGCCCTCACGGTAATTCAACGTCCACTACTTAATTATATATTATGACTTGATTCGTGATGGCCTCAGTCTCTAACAACGATCGCGCGACGTTTCGCAGGCCGACGAGACGGGATGCACATTGCTCCTTCGTGTGAACGGCGAGTTAAAGGACGTGGCCAAAGGAAAAATCATAACACCTCTCAACCGCGTATCCCACGGCGTTCGTATGCCCGAGGACGTGTTCAGAGTGACATTAAGTCGGGTGCTCCCTGGTTGCGGTGCTCTCGATCCTCCGAACTAACCACCCGCAGCCGACAGCGAGTTGAACCTGGAGCAATGCTTGGTTTGGCCATTGACCTGGCCGAAATCACTAATTCGTTTGGAAAGTACTCCTGTCAACACTCCAACACCGGTCCAGGGGTCGGGGCACCGAAGCCAACACAAGGATTTCTCACCTGCAAAGTCCGTGCAACACGACGGCGACGATGCTGAAGATGAGAACCCCAATGACTACCTCGTCGACGATCCTTACGAGGGGGCGCCCGGCCTGGATGATCTTGATCAACTTCTAATGCTAGCGGAGGAAGCGGATAAATATCGATGCACAAAGCGTCTTTTCTCTTCTCAAGAACCAGCAGTCCCCGAGCAAGAAGTCATCAGCCAGGATGCCCTCAAAGAGGAGGTAGCGGATGTATTTCATCAGACTCAGCCTAAGAAGACGGTACGGAAAAGAACTAAGAAGAATTCTGCCGTTGCATCGATGAGCCAACCTATCGGATATATACTGAATAGGGGTATAGAAGATGGTAGACAAAGAGACGGACTACCAGGGTGGCCTCAGAGGTAGTGGGCTTAGGTCCATTGGGCGGCCCAGTAGTCCGACGCGCAGAAGCCGGATTCTAGAAGAACCCGGATCACGGCCCACGTGATCTGGCTTGGAGGAGAAGACGGATTCCTTACTTTCCAAGTTACAAGTTAAACGTAGTCTTCTAGGTTTCTGGTTCTATAAGCCCTAATCCGGCTATTATATAAAGCCGGACGGGAGATAGATTACATAAGTTTTTTAGGTTCTAGGTTCAAGTTTCATCAGCTAAAGCTCTACGCAACTCGCCGAGAAGCTCATCCTCGTCGAGTAGCTAGATCTATTCCCTCACACTGTAACCCTGTTATACGGGCTTTAGTCCCAATTAGTGAGAAGTGCAGGAGTAGGTACGCCGTACTGTCGCGACGTACCGAACCTGGGTAAAATCCCGTGTTCTGTGTTACTACGCTATCCCGTTACCCCACGTCTCTACCGTAGTCTCATGGCACCCCAGTCTATGAAAACTACTACGATGTCTCGACAGTTGGCGCCCACCGTGGGGCAAACGACGTCAGGCGTGAAATTCCGATCTGGGATACTCGGCGGAATTGGAAGATCGATCACTGTCGGAAGCTTGGAATTCGACGACGACGTCGGGCGCTTCCTCGACAACGGATCCTACATACCGGCGCAAAACCACCTGGTAAGTGTCTGCGTGTTACCGATTGGATCTGCTAACATCTTTATCGGACTAACTGCAGAGGCAATGGGGTTTTGCGGTGGAAGCAAATTTATCCCACCCGCCCTATACCCAGTCGAAGACGACTATGATGCCGGATTTTGCTCAGATCGCCGACAAAACAGTGATACGCACTTTATCGGCATGGTGCAATCCGAGATCGCTGAAAACACGGATGACGGAAATCCCGTGCAAGAGGCAGATAACAACCTACCCGTCATAGAGACGGAAGAACCAATACCCGTCACAGAGACGGAAGATCCGACATCCGTCAACCAGACGATGAACTCGGAAACAGAGTCCGTGCTTGCCGCCATAGAGGCGAGATTGGAGTCGGAAACCGGATCGGATAACTTCGACTCCGAAGACGAAGACGATGATGCCTTCGTAAGAAAAGTTAAGTCCTTTCAAGAGGGATTCCATGAAGTGCTAATGGCAAAACCAGCTGATACAACGGGTGCCGACAGCCAGGAAAGCCCTAAAACCCCTCCGCTAGTGGAAGAGAGGGAAGACGGAGAAACTTCTTCGATATTCCCTAATGTCAAGGAGATGACAGAGGATGAACCTGTCAAAAAACCTCCGTCTTCCAAGAAAAAGCACCGTGCTTCTAAAAAACTCCAGTACAAACTCCGGAAGAAAAAGTCAGCTGATCTCGCTGATGAAAACCTGGAAGTTGGAGATATTAGTGGCACAAAGCCTACGGAAAAGAAATCTAAGGAAATCACCGCTCCGCCAATGACAGAACTGGAAGAGCAAGAGCTATTACAAACTCCAGTGGGACCCAATGAACCCCCTGAGATGCTGGAAGCCAGGAGACAAGCTTTCCAACGGCAACAGCAACATCTGCTTAGATCTCGGCAACATCTCCAACAAACCCATAATGACATCAAAGTCATGAAGGAAGAAATAGAGGAGTACGAGAGAAAGCATAGATCTGCCTTAAAACCTACTAGGTTACCCGGAATCGCAAAACCGGAAGAACTGCCGCCAAAAGAAAGGTTTTATAACCCATCTTGGCAAAAGCAGTTAAACGGCAAAGATGCCAAGGGCGAACCAATATACAAAACCGCAGCGGAAAACGCGGAAGCAGCGTTCGCCATCCTAAACAACGATCTGTACTCCAACGGGGAAAAACTCCAAGGGGTGTATGCTTTCCTAGGAAAAGCATTACAGCAGCAACAGCGAGGACAAGAGCGATCAGGGAGGCTGCATGATAATTCCGCCCTCTGCAAAACTGTTACTTGCGCTGCTGGAGCACCTGGACCGGAAGAACCCGGAGATTCGGATAAAAAAGAAGATCCGAGAAAAGACAAGAAAAACCCCGACAACCGGGACGCAGCGTCTAGAACCGGACCTCATCTCCCGAAAGATGGATATAAACCACACGATCGGGAAGACAAACACCGGAATGACGGCAAAATAATGCCACCTCCGAGAAACCCAGCTGAAAAAGCTGGAAGATACGATACACCTCACAGACGTGAAAGATCTCGGACACCGCCTAAAGATAAGGAAAGGTACAGGAGCAGGACTCCACCTAATCCCAGGGGGCGTGACAACGGAAGAGATAGAGATAACCTCGGAAAAGCGCGTCTGCGCAACAATGGAAAAGAAAGGAGCAGATCCCCTTCTGTCCATTCAGCCGGGAGATATTCTGCACATATTGATAGAGCAGAAAAGGACGATCTATACTTTGGTCCTAAGTGTTTTACTGACAGGATCCGAAGGATAACCCTACATTCTGGCTTCGCCAAAGTTGGTCCAACCTACCAAAAGTATACCGGCAGTACAAACCCGGATACCTGGCTTTCAGATTATTACACAGCCGTCCAAATCAACAACGGGACAGACCTGGAAGCTGTCAAGTTTCTTCCCCTAATGTTGCTAGACGGAGCCAGAGATTGGATCAATGGTTTACCATCAAGAACTGTCGACAGTTGGGATGATATGGCGAGAGTATTTACTCAGCATTTTCGGGGAACATACAAACGCCCAAATAGCATCAACCAGCTAAACCGTTGCACCCAATTTGAAGACGAACCATACGTGGATTTCATCTCCAGATGGACTGCAATGAAGAATAGTTGCTCTGGAGTAACTGACGTACAAGCAATGCATGCTTTCGTCAATGGCCTAAAACCCGGACTTGTACCGTTCATGGTTGGTTCTAAAAAGCACAAAGATCTCGGATCTATGCTTACAACCGCTAATGAGCATGCTGCAGCCGAAGACGATATCAGAGCAAGAGGAGGCAATATTGAGTCACTGATACTGGCCAAGAAAACACCTCGTTCTGATAAAAAAGGAACTCCGGAGTCAACAACAAAGCCCAAGGAGGTTAACATAGCCTTTGGAGGAGAAAAGGTGAACAAGTGGAAAGGCCGCAGTCCAGATCCAATCAATTACACTCCCGAAGAATGGGAGAGAATTAAGTCGGAACCCTGCGTCCACCACTCTCAGTTTGGGAAACCTACCCACACAAACGCGCAATGCCGGCTAAACAAGCATATGAAAGGCAATGCAGGATCCGGAAATAAAGGGAAGGGTTCCAAGAGGAAACCTGCCAAACAAAAGCCAGAAGCTGAAAAAGAAGACAGTGAATCGGACACTGATGACAAAATCCAGGAACAGCAGCGAAAAGGCGAACCTAAATTTCCGAGAGTTGACGGAGAAGCAATGTTAACTTTCCTAGCAACCCCGTCAGCAAAGGTGGCCAAAAGGACACTTCGAGAAATAAACGCGGTTGTTCCTGCAACCCCAAAATTCTTGAAGTACTCCAACACACCGATAATCTGGGATCAGTCAGATCATCCCGGAAATATCCCTGAACCCGGCACACAAGCTCTTGTTGTAAGCCCTATTGTTCAAAACACTAGGCTAAGAAGAGTGCTGATGGACGGAGGATCCAGCATCAACATAATGTACCTGGATACACTGAAGCACTTGAAGATATCCGAGTCCCAGCTCAACTACAGCAATATACGCTTCCATGGCATTGTTCCTGGCAGGCAAGCACGATCCCTAGGAGAAATTTCCCTAGATGTCACCTTCGGAGATAAAGATCACTTCCGGCAGGAAAAAGTATCCTTCGAAGTAGTGCCGTTCGAAAGCGTGTATCACGCAATACTCGGACGTCCGGCTTTCGCCAAATTTATGGCAAGATCTTGCTATATCTACAACAAGCTGAAGATGCCAGGACCCAAAGGAGGAGTAATCACCATTGCCGGTGATTTCAAACTGGCAAACGAGTTGGAGAAGCAAAACGCCCTTTGCGCTCAAAGAGTTATAGCTCAGGAAGAACTGAAGGAGTTAGCCAAGGAGGTATCGCCGAAAGAAATGCCGGCAGGAAAAGAAACTCGGAAGCCAACAGATAGCTTCAAGGCGTCCGAGAATACAAGACAGGTAATCCTAGATCCCAAAGATCCGACAAAATTTGTCGTAGTAGGGACTGGGATGACCGACAAATAGGAAGGCGAGCTCATCAAGTTCCTCCGTGAGAACTGGGATATTTTTGCCTGGTGTCCAGCTGACATGCCAGGCGTACCCAGGGAGCTTGCTGAGCACCAACTCAAGGTTATTCCTGGATCAAAACCCGTCAAACAAGGTCTCCGTCGATTTGACGGAAGAAGACGGAAGGCTATTGGCAAGGAAATTATCCGGCTTTTAGCAGCGGATTTCATCAAGGAGGTAATCCATACTGACTGGTCCGCAAATCCGGTATTAGTACCGAAGAAAGACACAACTGCCCTCAGAATGTGTATAGATTACACAGGATTGAACAAGTTATGTCCGAAAGATAGGTTTGCACTACCGCGAATCGATCAAATAATAGATGCCACTGCAGGCTCCGAGCTTTTATGCTTTTTGGATGCATACTCCGGGTACCACCAAATACGCATGAAAAAGGAAGATCAAATCAAGACTTCTTTTATAACCCCGTACGGGACGTATTACTACGTAACCATGCCTTTTGGCCTGAAGAACGCAGGTGCAACCTACCAGCGTTGCATGCAACGTTGTTTGCATAGTCAGATTGGAAAAAATGTCCATGTTTACGTGGACGATATTGCCGTCGTAACCAAGGAAAAAGATACACTCCTTGAGGATTTGCGAGAAACTTTCGAAAACTTACGCACCTACCAGATGAAGTTGAATCCATCTAAGTGCGTATTCGGGGTTCCCTCAGGAAAACTTCTGGGTTTTATCGTTTCTCATAGAGGAATAGAAGTTAACCCGGAAAAGATCAAGGCAATCTTAAACATCTCAAAACCTACGTGCGTAAAAGATGTCCAAAGATTGACGGGTTCCGCCGCAGCCGTTAGCAGATTTATCAGTCGGCTGGGGGATAAAGCCCTACCACTATACAAACTGCTGAAGAAATCCGACAAGTTCGAGTGGACAGAGGAGGCTGACGCAGCGCTGACCCAGTTGAAGGAAACCTTGATGAAAGCTCCTATTTTGGCATCTCCAAAAGACGAAGAACCTATGCTATTATACCTTACGGCGACAAACCGGGTTATTAGCGCGGTAATCGTTGTAGAACGGACAAGGGAAGAGCAAAGCATACCAGACCAGCATCCGGTATATTACATAAGCGAAGTTTTTTCCGAATCCAAACAAAGGTACCCGCACTATCAAAAGCTGGCATATGGCGTATTTTTTGCATCTAGAAAATTGCGTCATTATTTCCAAGGACATTCCATAACAGTGGTATGTAAAGCACCACTAGGGGATATTATAAACAATGCAGAGGCAACTGGCCGAGTAGCCAAATGGGGCATCGAGCTGGCGGCCTTCGACATTAAGTACCAGCCAAGAACGGCAATAAAATCCCAGGTTTTGGCAGATTTTGTTGCCGACTGGACAGAAGCAATGGAAAATACACCAATGCCAGAGTCCGAGTATTGGATCATGCACTTTGATGGATCCAAGATGAAGGAAGGAGCTGGGGCTGGCGTAGTCCTAAAATCTCCTAAGGGAGATATAATGGAATATGTATTACAAATACACTTCAACGCCAGTAATAATGTGGCAGAATACGAAGCTCTGCTTCATGGCTTGCATATTGCAAAAGAAATAGGGGTTAAACGCATCCTGTGTTATGGAGACTCAGACTTGGTACAGCATCAGCTAAACCAAACCTGGGATGCGAAAAGCCCTATAATGGCCGAATATCGGAGAACGGTGGATGAGTTCGCCATCTGTTTCTTCGGGTTCGAGGTCCTTCACATAAAAAGGGAGGAAAATTGGAACGTGGGTGCGTTAGCCCGCATGGGATCAGAGAGAGTAAAAACTTTGCCACCAGGGGTATTCGTTCAGCATTTGCACGAGCCATCCATAAAAGGTGGAGATGTTGATTATCCTCTGGCATCCGAAGCAATCGAAGTCATGCTCGTTAAGCCGGATTGGACAATTCCATATTTAAACTTCTTAGTCAATCAGAAGTACCCGGAAGGAGCAGACGAAGTCTTGCAAAGACAAATACAGCGTCGATGCAAAGGATATGTTGTAATTGACGATTGTCTGTACAAACGCAGTACTTCCGGAATTTTCCAACGGTGTATCTCACCAGAAGAAGGGAAAGAAATACTGGAAGAAATCCATGCCGGTGATTGCGGACATCATGCTCAATCAAAAAGCATAGTCAAAAAAGCATTCCGGGCAGGGTTTTTCTGGCTAACAGCCAAGACAGACGCCGAGCGCATAGTTAATACGTGTGAAGGATGTCAATATTACGCCAAGCAGACAAATTTGCCGGCCCAAGCACTAAAAACTATCCCCATCACATGGCCGTTTGCGGTCTGGGGGCTAGATATGATGGGACCGTTCAAAACTGCAAGAGGTGGACTTACACATCTACTGGTAGCAGTAGATAAGTATACCAAATGGGTAGAGGCTAAACCCATCAAAAAGCTGGACGGTGCAACTGCCAGAAATTTCATCATTGATTTAGTGATGAGATATGGCGTCCCACACAGCATAATAACCGACAACGGGACAAATTTCTCCATCGGAGAGTTGGCAAAATATTGCCAACAAACGGGAATTCGCCTAGACCTAGCATCTGTGGCGCACCCGCAATCCAATGGGCAGGTTGAAAGGATGAACAGTTCAATCCTGCAAGGAATACGCCCAAGACTCGAATCTCCTCTTCACAGAGCAGCGGGAGCATGGGTGGAGGAATTACCGTCCGTACTCTGGAGTATTCGAACGACGCCAAATAGATCAACAGATCAAACCCCGTTTTTCCTAGTATACGGGGCGGAAGCTATCCTCCCAACGGACATGATACATGACAGCCCTAGAGTGCAAGAGTTTGATGACTCAAATGCCGAAGAAGCACGACAGGATGCCGTGGATCTCTTAGAAGAAGAGCGAGAGCTTGTGCTTCAAAGATCCGCCATTTACCAGCAAGGTTTGCGGCGTTACCATAGTCGGAAAATCAGGCATCGTTCTTTCAAAGAAGGTGACCTAGTACTCAGGCTGGTACAGCAAAGGAAACACAAATTAGCCCCAAAATGGGAAGGACCATTCGTCATAAGTAAAGCCATGAAGAATGGATCATACTATCTTGTCGATATTCGAGATACGGAGGATGATCCAGATAAGCCGAATCGCAAAAGAAAGAGAAAAATAGATGATGAGCTAGGAGAGACAAAAAGACCTTGGAGTATCCAGCAGTTACGTCCCTTCTATACTTAGTTCAATATCTATGCAAACATCTTTTGAGATCATGAAATAAAGAAGTCAGAATTCTTACATCCATGTTTTTACAAGTTCATTACAGTACAAAACGTGATCTTATCTATTTCCCAATGATCTTACAAAATACTCAATGTTAACCCGAATTGTGTATGCGTGCTCGGTGTTTAAAAGCTGAACGATTCAGCCTGCTAAAGGTTAAAGGAAACTCGGATTGTGCCTGCGTGCCCAAGTTTCAAATTAGTTCCTTACCATTCTCAAAGTGTTATTTGATTATGGATGTGTTGGGTCACTGAAACTAGTCGGTAAAATTGCCTATAGCATAATCCGTGTAATCGAGTTTCAAAACTGCTTGGTTCGTCCTCAGTTACTCGGCACGATGATTCTTATTGCTACCAGAGCCATTTCAAGCACTAAAGGCAGTTAAAACACATTTTTCGGATTACTTAGAAGATAAAAGGAATAACCAAACCCGACAAAACTTTGCAAGGAATTTAATAATTCACAACTGTAAAAGGTGGAGTTCTTGTTTCAGCAAAAGGTACAGAAGCAGTACAATATGAATTACATTGTAAAAAAGAAAATGCTTATGTACACATCCATCATCCAGGTCAAGTGCGCCCCCTTAAACTTCTGAGTCTTCATCACTGCTATCATTCTCGGGGGCTGCGGGCACTTCTTCTTCCGGATAAGTAATGGAGATATTCACCATGGAGGCAATCTGAGTGGCGTGGCCTTCAACTTCATTAAAGATCGCATTTATTTGTGCTTCTGTACATTCTTGAGGAATACCGGATGCTACACGCCAGGATTTTGCATCAGGGTAGTGTAAGCGCATGAGGCCAAGTGCCATTCGCGCACCACCCCGTGCAGCAGAGCGAAGGAAAGATTCCTTCGAATTTGCTACCTCCATGATGGCATCCGGAAGTCGGTAAACTTCTGAAGATTGTATACTACTTGCGGGCAGGAATTTATTAATTAAATGCATTCCTGCATTTCTGATTGAATTCCATATCCTCCCAAAGGCCCGGATCTTTTCAGTCCGAGAAATTCCTGGAAAATTTCCTGCTTTTTTGACAAAAGCAAAGATTAGAGAATACAAGAAATATGACATGAAAGTATTGGTAAAAGAAGTCAACTTACCAAGAACCGCGTCAATTTCATCGCCCTCTTTCATACGAGGGAATAGCATACTTTCTAAATCATTGATAATTGATTTATCCTCTGCTGCCTGCAAAGAAGCCTTGGATTGCGCAATCCCAAGGGCTAGATTACTGGCTTCCAGTTCTTCTCGAACTTTTGAAAGTTCTCTTTGAAGGTTGGAGTTTTCTTCACGAAGTTGAGAAAAATAAGCAGCGTTTGCTGTGTGCTTCTTGGCTTTGGTTAAAGCAGCTGAAAAGCAGGGACAAAATATTCCGACATTACGGCAAGATCTAGCAATGATTTTCCAGCAAAAATCAATAAACACGAAGTAAAATACCGGTGGCTTTTGATAATTGCCGTTGAGACGACGCCAGTTCGTTGCTTTTTGACTCAATAACAGATTGAAGTGTTTTTACTTCTCTGCTTTTGAGGCTAAGTTTTTTCAAAACTTCCAAGTTTATGGCATCTCCGGAATGCTGAAACATGGAAATGAAAGCCAGATGCTTAAGTTTGAACAAGCATACAAAGAAGCATTAAGAAGAATTTAGGATTTCAACTTAATGCTTGGGGGCTAGAAGTATTACCTGGCTCATTTCTCGCAAGTCAGCCAAGGTCTCCTTGAATTCCCTGGCATATTCCATGAAAAGAATTCCAACATGGTGAAGGCCATCGTGTATGACCTGACGGGGCGAGAATGCGATATTATTGCGGATAACTAATCCATTTTGTGGCCAGGGGCGAACAAGAGGCGCAGGAGCAAAAAATTTCTTAGCTTCCGGACGAATATATCCGAGGTCGTCGAAAGGCTCTTCTTTCACCCGGATATCATCCGGAGTAGGAATGGATTCGTTTCCAGCAGGTGATCGAAAATTTCCGCCCATTGGCGTATTCGTTCTCCCCCTTTTACCCGTAGCTGTAGAAGGAAATTCTTCTTTGATAGTAGTTTGCCTCTTGCGTTTTTGGTTGTTGTAAAACTCGGCATGTAATTTGCTGATTTCAGCATCAGAAGCAAGATCATTTTCTCCAAGTTCGTCAAACTAGGAAAGAATTAACAGTATGTTAAAAAATGAAGAGAGAAGATAATCTGAGGAAACTCAGAAACAAGGGAAGGAAAGTACCTTAGGAACCAGATTTTCCGCATGATAAATGGCTAGACTTTCCTCAATCTGGCTATCGGCGGCAACTATCTGATGAAGGCGTTCTATAAAATCCTTCTTGCTAAAGGACCTATCTGTTCCTCTCATGCTATCTTTCGGTCTCGTGTACTCGCAAAGAAGTCGGGAACGAAGGGATAAAGGTTGTACGCGACGTCCAAACCAGCATAAAACGATATCCTTCCAAACCAAAGGTGGTTGAGAAGAAGAAAGTTTGGCAATGCGCCGCTTTATTTTCATCAGGTTTTCAGGCAAATCCTCCGTTACTGCAAATGTCCAACTCTCGCGAGGAGTAGCGGCAGAATTAACAAAGGGAGGAATCCCGGTTTCTCTGCCGGGGAACGGAATATCTTGGTGATAAAAGAAAGAACCTAGCCAAGATTGGTCAGGTTTTGGCATTCTTATCTTTGGATACCATTCTTCCCTAAAGTTTCTGAGGGTAAAAGATATGGTCCCGCAGATGGGCGAAACACCGTTTGTAATGTTATGTTTTACCTCAAAACAATAATGCCAGAAGTCTAAATTGGGAGTTATTCCAAGATACCCTTCAAAAAGAGCTTGGAAACTAGCTAATTGAAGGATGGAATTTGGAGAGATATTATGTGGTTGAACACCATAAAAGTTGAGGACGTCTAGGAAAAAGGCGGAAGGGGGAAAACCCATACCTCTCGTGATATGAGAGGTAAGGAGGACACGTTCTCCTTCCTTTGGCTTGGGCTCTGGCTCATCCTTCGAGATCCGCCATTTGCCTTTAACTATTAATCTATCCCTTGACATCCGACGAAGGAGGACGAGTGCAGTATTACTCTGATTCCAATTTCCGACAAATTCTGCTTCTTCATCACCTCCGGTGGAGAAGCGCTCAGTACCACGGGAGTGAATCTTGACCCTCGCCGGTTCTGAAGCAAACGGCAGAGTTGTTGTGGCGCTTGGGCCCGCGACGTCCGCGGCGGCGGAAGCGTTTCCTCCGCCCGCCGCGGATGCCGTGGCCTTTTCCGGCTCGCCGCCGGCGTGCTTGGGCGACCCTAGCTGTGGATCTAGGTCGCCCAAAAGATCGTCGATGGAAGCGCGGGCCGGCGAGGACTGCGGAGAGGCCATCTTCCTTGGTGATGTGTGTGCGCTCCGGCGTGCGAAGAGCTCGTCGGGGCAAGGTCTCTTTCTCGCTCTCAAGCTCGCGTTCGCAACAATGGTGAGGGCAGTGAGGGAGTGAAGAAGATTGCCGATGGGGACGAGGACGGCTATTTATAGCCTGAAAACCTCTAGATACGTGCTAACGGCTCTTTCGAACGTTGGATGTTTGACGCGTGTCAACCATCGAGAAATCCGGGAAACGGAACGACAGTGGAATGATGGTTATCTCCTCGTTTCCCGTGAGAATCTGTCAGAGATACGTTACAGGGTTTCCCGCGTGAAACCAAGCGTCGCCTACGTCAGCATGATTAAAGCACTGACGTCAGAAGTTCCTTTTCCGCGAAGGATCACGAGAAGAAAAGCCGGATTTTCAGAGTTCCGAGTTTTGTGTTACCATCTCCTTCAAAAGGAAAGTAGAAAGAATCAAGACTGCTGAATCAAGATTTCCCGGACAAATGCATTTGACGAAAGACGGAGTTTCAGAGTTTTGATCCTTCCTGGGGGCTACTGTCGGATATATACTGAATAGGGGTATAGAAGATGGTAGACAAAGAGCCGGACTACCAGGGTGGCCTACATGGTAGTGGGCTTAGGTCCATTGGGCGGCCCAGTAGTCCGACGCGCAGAAGCCGGATTCTAGAAGAACCCGGATCACGGCCCACGTGATCTGGCTTGGAGGAGAAGACGGATTCCTTACTTTCCAAGTTACAAGTTAAACGTAGTCTTCTAGGTTTCTGGTTCGGTAAGCCCTAATCCGGCTATTATATAAAGCCGGACGGGAGATAGATTAGATAAGTTTTTTAGGTTCTAGGTTCAAGCTTCACAAGCTAAAGCTCTACGCAACTCGCCGAGAAGCTCATCCTCGTCGAGTAGCTAGATCTATTCCCTCACACTGTAACCCTGTTATACGGGCTTTAGTCCCAATTAGTGAGAAGTGCAGGAGTAGGTACGCCGTACTGTCGCGACGTACCGAACCTGGGTAAAATCCCGTGTTCTGTGTTACTACGCTATCCCGTTACCCCACGTCTCTACCGTAGTCTCATGGCACCCCAGTCTATGAAAACTACTACGATGTCTCGACACAACCGGTGGAGGGGACCAAGTCTAAGCCGCAGACAGGACGTGTATTGGACAGGATACCCATAACCGAATGGCATCAGATCCATGAGTTGGGCAAACCGATGCTTCCGCCGAGGTTGGTCTCCTTGCTGTCGAGTGATATGCGTAGCGTCCATGACGGTATTCTATATATGGAGGAGATGCTTCTCAAAGAGAAAAATTCAACGCTGCCGGTTTTGGTTGCAAAGGTGCCATCTACGGCGGGATTTGTCACTGAAGGCAACGCAAACAAGATCATCGTGAGATTTGACGACGTTTTTCGGATGTTCCACATGAAATCCCTCCACTCGTCAATCGTTCGTCTGTTTACGCTCAGTTTGGCGCATCAGCTATCCATAGAGAATGTCAAAAACATCGGGCTAGCAGACGCCTACTACATGCACGACATGTACTTGAGCAACCCCAAGGGTAGGGCAAAAGCGACAAAGTACCTCGAACAAGTGTTGCTCACTAATTATACACACAAGAGGATCACCCTCGTGCCTTACTTTCGCGAGTAAGTTATATTTCCCATCTTTACATTAGTTTGCGCATATACAATTTTTGAGGATTATATATATGGACTCCTGTTTTGCGCAGAAACAAATACGGCACCCTCATCATGCTCTACCCGAGAGACGCGCACGCAGTATATCTCGACTCCGGGAGTACGATGAAGGAGAAGAACTACTCCCTCATCAAGTCTGTTCTCAATGATGCTATGGACGGCTACATAAGGGCGGAAGGATACTGCGACAGAATCAAACAAATTCAAGGAAAATATGTGTTCAGACACAAAACTGAGTTTCCCTGCCCCAAGCAGGCGCCAGGCGGCCATATGGAGGCATGGTACCTCCTCCAACACACGACGGAGATCGTGAAGGACCAACACAGTCTACAATACATGTCTGCTGTGGACAAATGGTCTCGGAGCATCGTCGAATGGTCTGATGCTGAATTCAGAAAAAACTTTGGTCGCCTCCAGCGCAAAATCTACTACATCATCTATAGGGACGTAGTAACTAAAGACTCGGTCTTCCACTAGAACTCCCCACCATCTAACGATGAGTTGTGCCGATGTGTACTGGAGTAGGCTGACGAGAGACCGTTCAACTCGTTAGAAGGTGTTCTTCCGTTCCCTCCGGTGAAGAAACAGAAGATCACAACAACAACGAAGAAGAAATGATCGACGGTATGTATTCGGTTCGGTACGAATTGCTCCTAATAAGAACTTGTGATTTCCTTTATCGGTCTAATGCTTTTATCTTGGTCTACAGAGAGATGAAGAAGTGGACGGCGCACTGGCCCTAGCGAAAGATCGTAAGCGGAGGCGGAAGCTAAAGCGGAGGCGGACCGCATATATAGTCTTGTTTGCGATTGATCTCTATATCGCGCGTACGTTGCATAGATGTCATACTTTTGTAATCGTTAAACTAATTAGATGGCTATATTTTGGGTTCTAAATCTTCCGACATAAACGTGTTATTGAGATCAATGTGTATTCATACTTACGAGAAAGGATGGATGCATATGTATCGATGTGTTATCGATGTGTTAATTTCGTTATCGATGTGTTAAATTCGTTATGGATATGGATGCATGTGTATCGATGTGTTAATTTCGTTATCGATGTGTTAAATTCGTTATGGATGGATGCATATGTATCTAAGAGTGATTTATATGTGTGAACTTTATAAATTACATAAATTGAATGTATTTGGACCTGTATAGTATAATACCAGAATATACAAACTGTTATATGAAAATAATAATAAAAATACAAACCTGGGAGACTTACCGCTGGCGAACCAAACAGCTACCGCTGGCGAAGCTGGGAGCTACCGCTGGCGAAGAGCTACCGCTGGCGAACAACATAGCTACCGTTGGCGAACCTAGTGCTGGCGAACAAGGCTCTGTTCGCCAGCGGTAACATACACTACCGCTGGCGAAGCGCTGTTCGCCAGCGGTAACCTGCTACCACTGGCGACTTAGCGCTGGCGAACAGGGCTTCGCCAGCGGTAGTGCATATTTGTTTGTCACTGGTAGGGGTTTTCCTACTAGTGTTTGTTGCTAAAATATTCTCTTTCTCATTAAAGGATGAAGCTAAAACTTGGTTTAACAATTTTTCTCCTGGATCTATTGATAGTCCTATTGGTTTGGTTAATGCTTTCTTTCAGAAATATTTTCCTGCTAGTGCTCAACATGCTGCTTTACAAAATATATTTAATTACAAGCAATTGGAAAAAGAGAAATTGCATGTATCTTGGGAAAGGTTCTATTCTTTAGTTAGAGCTACACCTGGGCATAAGCTATAA
Organism: Alopecurus myosuroides; assembly: GCA_028641055.1. Taxonomy (NCBI): domain Eukaryota; kingdom Viridiplantae; phylum Streptophyta; class Magnoliopsida; order Poales; family Poaceae; genus Alopecurus; species Alopecurus myosuroides. The sequence continues at coordinate 280,547,372 of CM054057.1, read as the reverse complement.
GATAATAAACTTCTTGATATATTCTATAATGGACTAACTGTTGTGTTTTCAGGCAAAGAACTCCAGAAGAAGCCGAGGAATTAATGGCTAAAATAAGCCAAAATCATGATGATTGAACTATGGTTGAGCCTGAGCCGATCCCTACTCCAGTACCTACACCAACACCAACACCCAAGAAGAGGGGAATGATTGAATTAAATGATGAAGTGATGAGAGAAGCCAAGAAATCTCTTAAAGAGAGGGGTATTAAATCTGAAGATGTGAAGAATCTTCCACCTATAGAAGAATTATGTAAGCCAATCCCTCACTCATCCACCATTGAGGTGCACTCTCTCCAATATTTTGATAGTAGAGATATTCCCTATAGAAAACCTCCTAATCAATGTTTAGATGAATTTGATAATTATGTCATTAAGCAAGATAATTTTAATATGAGAGTGCATAACCACCTTATGGAAAGCTCTAGAGCTATTAATGATTTGCATGGTATTATAGAAAGAACCTCTAATGGTGTTAAAATGCTTGTTAAACATTTTCAAATGGTTCAAACTCAAATAGATCAACTTGTTAAGTGCAAAAAGATTTGCTAGTTAATGCTTCTAAAGAAAAACATGCTTATGAAATAAGAACTAGAAGTGGTATTGCTACACAAGATCCTTTATATCCTGAGGGACATCCTAAAAGAACTGAACAAGATTCTCAGCAAACTAATAATGATGTTAGTCATACTAAGAAGAAAAGGAAGAAGAAACATAAAACTGTTGTAGAATCCTCTGAACTTGCTAAAGATCCTAATAGTATATCTATCTCTGATACATAAACTAAAAGTGGTAATGAAAAGAATGATGCTTGTGATAAAGAAGAACCTGTAGCTGAAATAAAACTACAAAGTATACTAAGGAAGATTTCATTGCTAATAAACATGGTAATGAGAGAGAACCTTGGGTACAAAAACCAATGCCTTTCCCTGGTAAGAAACACAAATCTAAGGAAGAAGAACACTATAACAAGTTTTGTGAATGGATGAAACCTTTGTTCTCGCAAATTCCTTTAACTGATGCTATTAAATTGCCTCCTTATGCAAAATATATGAAAGATATTGTCTCTAACAAAAGGAAAATTTCTAATGAGGAATTCTCCACTATGCTTGCAAATTACTCTTTTAATGGCAAGGTTCCTGAGAAGCTTGGAGATCCTGGTATACCTACTATTCCCTCTTCATTTAAAAATAAATATGTTAGAACTGCTTTGTGTGATCTCGGAGCTGGAGTTAGTGTCATGCCTTTTACTCTCTATAAAAGACTCCCCACTAGAAAAATTGATACCAACTGATATATCTTTGCAAAATGGCTGATAAGTCTACTGCTACTCCTGTGGGTATATGTGAGAATGTTCCTGTTCAAGTTGCGAATAATTTTCTGATATTAACTGACTTTGTTGTGTTGGAAATGCCTGAAGATGATAATATGTCTATTATTCTTGGAAGAACTTTTCTTAATACTGCAGGGGTTGTTATTGATTGCAATCAAGGCAAAGTTACTTTTAATGTTAATATTAAAGAGCACACTGTTTATTTTCCCACGAAGATTGATAGAAAATATGGTCTAAATTCCATTGAAAATGTTGAGACCATCAAGACTAGAGAATTTTATTGTCCTATTCCAAAGCCACCAAAACAATATGAAATTATTATGATTGGGACTATGCCTATCAAGGTTGAGGTAACATAATTATTTAGTGAGAAACAAAGTTTTGTTTCATATAAAATCATTTTGGTAGCAAGACTTGATCACCCTTGTTAACAAAATGATTTTAAATGAAATGTACAATGTTTTCACTATGTTTTCACCTTCCCCATTATTGTTTTCACCATGTTTACTTCTGTTATCACATTGTTACTTGAGTACAATCATGTTTTCCACCATCCTTATGCATGTTTTCCTTATGTTTTCACTCTGATTACTGAAGTTATGCATGTTTTCACCACTACCACCTCTGTTTTCTTCGGATATTCTTTCATTAAAGTATCATAGAACCTTTGTAGTTCTGGTTTTGGTTTTTTTCCATGTTTTCACTTTCGTTTCCCCGGTTTTTATTAATTATTAAAATTCTGGAAATACCTCAAAAATAAAGTTTCTCGAAAAATTCCAGAAAAATTATAATAATTTTTTACGTCAAAAATGAGGCAGAAAGCCACCCGGGAGACCCCAGGGGGACCCACCAGACAGGCACACCCTAGGGTGGCGCGGCCAGACCCCTAGTGGCGCCAACACATGGTGTTGGGACCCCTGGCCCTCCACTTACTCTCTCCACTGCCCAAGTCTCTTCTCTCACCCCCAAAGCTGGAAACATTTCCTGGAACCCGTGTTCTTGCTGTTCTTCCTCTGGATTTCCGATCTCCTTCTTCAGCCCATCATTTGTGCTGATTTTTGGTGTGTTTGATCTCCGGTATGTGACTCCTCCGATGATCCAAGTAGAATTTTGTTTAGTGGAGTATTTCTTGAGTATTTTGGTACTGTAGGTGATAGCTTATGTGAGTTTGCATGCTTGATTTGAGTAGAAATAATATATTTTTGATGTATGTTTAGCTCTCATATAAGTCCCTATGGTAGTTTCCACCTTATAGTTGCTTGAAATTAATTTTTATGATGATTGTTGAAAAATTTCAAAGATGGATAGTTACAACTTTGGTGACATATTTAGGAGTGATGCTCCTAGAAGGACAAGGCCATCCCGCTCGTCTACTTCAGCAAGGCCATCATATAATGAAGATGTTACTGCGTCAACTATTGATGATGCGGAAGATGACGGTATCATTCACCCATCTAGCTTTCCTTGTCATACATTTTTAAGAAGTGCAGGTACTTTAGATGATTTTCTTATGCTTATTGAGAGAGTTGGTCTCACCAACTTTATGGAGCATGAAAGCCCTCGGTATGCCACTCTCATAAAAGATTTTGTTGAGAGTTTCAAATTTCAGATCACCCAATATGGTCCAACTGTTGCATTCAAGTTATATAGTAGTCATGTGTCTTTGTACTCGGTGGAATTTTGTGGTATTACAGGTATCAACGCCACCGGGACGGCAAGCATGATTCAAGATAGACCAGCAGACCTCCAAGGGATCTACCGAGAGATCACCAACGATGACGGTCGCTCATCCCAGCGTGGGAAGATAAGGAACATTCAACTTCCTGCTCTTAGATACTTTACTTACTATATTGGTACTAGTATTCTTGGTAGGGAGAACACTAGCAATGTTTCAAGTTATTACCTTGCTTTCATTGATGCTGCACTAAACCGTAGCAGGAAGTATAACCTTGGTGCACTTGTTGCACGCTGCCTTGCAGCTGCTGGGCCTATTTTTGGTGGCATTATTGCTACACGTGTCACAACTGCTTTGCATGTTTCCATTGATCCTAATGATGAAATAATTGCTCCACATAGGGTTAACCTTGCTGCTATGAAATCCCATCAGTTTGTCACTTCTAACTCTACTAATGAACGTTTAGTATATAGAATTTTATATATGGATGGAGAAGAGTGGAAAGTTACTTTGCCGCGGCTTGTTTTATTTAAGATTGACAGGTCACCATGGTCGCTCTCCAAGAAGCAAGTAGACGAACATATGAGTACCATGGAGTTTTACCGGCAGCAGGAGAGGCGATACGCGCCTCCCGAGGACCACAACACGCAGTACACTGGCGCATACTCGAGCACATATCAGGGGAGGCTTCCTCCTCGGCGTACTACGGGGGCGGCATCTCTTGGGACCCTTGGTGATTTATCTCCACTTAGGCCAAAAGCCTAAGCTTTGGGGGAGGTACACTCGTTTATATATCATATTCGGTCGGTTCTTTGTATATCCATGTTTATCGTTTCTTTCGTTTGTTTTCGTTTCTCTTTATTTCTTTCACTTGTTTTCGTTTCTTTCGTTTCTTTTATTTTTATTGTTTTGTTTTCGCTTTCCAAAACACAAAAAGACCAAAAATATTTCTGTTGTTTCTCTTTGTTTGCTTCTTTAGTTTCTTTATTTGGTTTGCTTTATCTTTTAGTTGCAGTTTAATAGTCAAAAACCCAAAAATATTTTGTTTAGTTTATTTGTTTGCTTTCTTTTGTTCTTGTTTCATTTAAAAAACCCAAAAAGATTTTTGATTTGTTTGCTTGCTCTCTCTTTGTTCGTGCTTTAATTGAAAAACCCAAAAATATTCGTTGTTCTTCTTTGGTTTTGTAAAGTTTGTTGCAGAGCTCAACAGTTGTCTGTGATTCCATTGGAGCTTGGTTTTCATTATATATTATTCGAGCCACGAGTGAAGAGCAATAATGACGATCTACGACAATTCAAGTATGGTGAGAGGCTGGTATGAATTCTATTTGCTTTCATTTTTGTACATATATCCATCTATGTGAGCATGCTTAGTTTGTTCGTATAAGATATATGTGACTTAATGGCTGCTTAATAGTTCATGCTCTCTCATGTTTTGTTCCAATTTATTAATAGTAAATAACTTGTCATATAAATATTTCTTCGCATTGTTTTATTCATAGAAGGGTATGATATTGTGGTAGCCTCCTCTGACTGTTTCATTTGAATCGAATTGGCACATGCTCACGGCTGCTAAGACTGAAAACAAAAGTCAATAAGCCTCGATGATTTACTTTGCCTCAGAGTTCTAGTATCAATTTTATGCCTCAGTTAATTTTACTTTGTCGCAAACATGATTATGATAGTTGTTGCTCTCTTGATTATCGCTCCCTGTCTATTTGCTAGCCTTCACCTGTACTGAGTATGAGCTCTACTCGTGCATCCAAATCCCACAAAACCAAAGTTTGCCAAATGTTTCCACCATACCTACCTATATGTGGTATTTAACCGCCACTCCAAGTAAATTGCTCATGTGCTACCTTTAAAACCTGCTAAAAATTATTCCTGTTTTGTGCCCCTGTTTTAGCTCATGTGGGCGTAAATAGAGAACCTTTATCTCACTTATTGATTGGATTTCACACCCTGGACTAGTGGCTTCATCCGCTTATCCAAATGATAGAAGAGCTGGTACCGGGGTGCCCAGCCCCAAATTAATACACACAAATTCTCTTCACTCTTTTTGCCCCTGATTTATCAGTCAAAGCATAATTGTCTAAACAAAAGAGAAAGAGGGATGACCTTCTACCCAGATGCGTCCTTCACATGGGAGCCGCTCTTGTGAATCCAGTTGGCTTGTGACGTACTGTATTGTCTGTTTACCATTCGTTGACATAAGCATACACCTCTCTCAAAATGTTTTTAATACATCTGTTTAATAAAATAAAAAGCTCTAGCACATGAGTGATCCATGCTTCCCTCTGCGAAGTGCCTTTCTTTTACTTTTATGTTGAGTCTCTGCCTTATTCTTTGAGCACTTTCTTGAGAGCATAATTATCATCCTTAGTGTAATGTGTTTGTCCCAAAGCATGTTGATTGTGGTATATTCTTGATACTTGCATCTTTGATATCTTTACTTCTAGTCTTCCCTTGAACTTCAGAGGCGCCCTGGCATTTATGTTTTGCCCCACATTTAAGGGCAAGCGAGATACCACTTTATCAGATCTTTTTATGATTACTTCAATATTGCAAATAGTTATGCTTCATGTTTATTATTATTAATATGTTGTTATCTCTTCATGGTTTGTATAGCTATTAAGTGACAGTATCTTGCATGTATCTTATCATGAGCATAATTAAGTATTTGATCACATAGTGAGTATATTTACATCATATGAAAGAAATGTGTTCGTAAAAGTCTTTTATCACACTCAGTTGTCACTGGACAAGAAATAAGCTAAGCTTGGGGGAGTTGATACGTCAAAAACGTATCTCCTTTTCTAAACACTTTTCTTATTGTTTTCCTCTAAACTTGTGTGTTTTGGATACAACTAACATGGACTAACGCTATTTTCAGCAGAATTAACTTGGTGTCTTGTTTTTATGTAGAAAAATCAACTTTCGGGAAAATGCCCAGAAAAGAGCCCATTGGTGTTTTCATCCCGGACTACCCCGGGAGCCAGAAGGGGGGCAGGAGAGGAGCCACAGGGTGGCCACACCCCCTGGCGCGGGTCCCCCTGGTTACGCCAGCATAGGGTGTGGGCCCCTAGAGTCCCCCTGGGACTCCCGTTTCGACTACAAGTAGCCTCCAACCCTAAAACCCGAGGGGGTTCGTCATATTCCACAGAAACACAACAAAGCGCCGCCGCCGTCCCGAACCTCGATTCGGGGATCAGAAGTTCCTGTTCTGGCACCCTGCCGGGACGGGGAAGTGGAGGAGATCATCGCCGTCGTCATCACCAACGCCTCTCCATCGACCATCCATGTTTCCCCCATCCATGTGTGAGTAATTCTCCGTTGTAGGCTGAAGGAGATGGTAAGGATTGGATGAGATCGTTCATGTAATAATGTCGTGATTGTTAGCACATAGTGCCTAGTATCCTCTATTAGTGTTATTGACATTGTTGCAACTTGTTATGCTTAATGCTTGCCACTTTGGGACCGAGTGCCATGATCTCAGATCTGAACGTGTTATTGAATCATGATGATAATTATTGTTTCTTGACCATACCTGCAAGTTGTTTACACATATTGTTGTCCGGAACCTGAGGCCCTGAAGTGACAGAAATTAGGACAACCGGATGGGATGGTTGTGATGTGAGGATCACATGTGTTCACAGAGTGTTAATGCTTTGCTCCGGTGTTCTATTAAAAGGAACACCTTAATTACCAGTAGTTACCATGAGGCCCCACTGAAAACGGGCTGGTAGGACAAAAGATGTTGTGCAAGTTCTCATTGTGAGCACGTACGACTATTTATGGAACACGTGCCTATGGTTACTTAGTGCTTGGATGCTTTATCTTATTTATCTGCAATGCCCTGATATGATCATTATTACAACTTTCTTATCCATGCAACGCCCGTTCATCCATCCCTATGCCTACAGTATTTAATCCCGTTGTTTACTTCAAACACTACTGCTGCTGTTTTCATACTACTGCTGTTATTATTTCACTACTGCTGCTACTATAAAACTGTTACTACTGATAAACCATTGCGAACAAAAGTACTTTCAGGTGGAGGTGAATTGACAACTCACTTGTTAAGGCTCACAAATATTCTTTGACTCCCCTTGTGTCAAATCAATAAATTTGGGTTTTACTTCCCTCGAAGACTGTTGCGATCCCCTATACTTGTGGGTCATCAGCCAACAAGTATAGCTATTCTTCAAACGTGGTTTCATTAATAAGACGTGTGTGCAACCAACCTCCGAAAGTCTTCATGTGTTCTCAATCAATCCAATCTTCATCTTGCTCCGGGAGCGTAAAGTATTCTTGTGTTCCACTATATGTAGAACTGTGTAGTGTGCTTGAGTGAAAGAATGTCCGTCCATACATATTTTTTCTTTGTTTCCTACCGTGCCTTTTCCACGCAGTCTCCCCTCATAGAGCAATTCAGGAGCACCGATCGGCTTAAGGTCACGAATAAAGTCGACGCAAAACTCAATGATCTCCTCTGTTCCATACCCCTTGGAGATGCTTCCTTCTGGCCTGGCATGGTTATGAACGTATTTCTTTAAGACTCCCAAGAATCTCTCAAAGGGGAACATGTTGTGTAGAAATAAAGGACCGAGAATGCGAATCTCTTCGACTAGGTGAACTATGAGGTGCATCATAATATTGAAGAAGGATGGTGGAAACACCAACTCGAAGCTGACAAGACATTGCACCACATCCTTATGTAAGTTTGGTAGAGCTAGTGGATTGATCACCTTCTGAGAAATTGCATTGAAGAATGCACATAGCTTCACAATGGGTACTCGAACATTTTCCGGCAGAAGCCCCCTCAGTGCAACCGGAAGTAATTGTGTCATAATCACGTGGCAGTCAAGAGACTCTAGGTTTTGAAACCTTTTCTCTGTCATGTCTATTATTCCCTTTATATTTAACGAGAAGCCATACGGGACCTTGATGCTGCTCAGGACTTCAAAAAAGATCTCCTTCTCTTCTTTGGTAAGAGTGTAGCTGGCAGGACCTTGATACTTCTCTGGATTCAGGTTGTCTCGTTCGTGCATATGTTGCTGGTCCAACCGTGCATCCGGTGTATATTTTTCCGTCCCATACACGCCCAAGAAGTTTAGCAGGTTGACGAAAAGATTTTTCGTCACGTGCATCACGTCGATTGCAGAGTGAACTGCTAGGAGTTTCCAATAGGGTAGCTCCCAAAATATAGACATCTTCTTCCACATGAGTACGCGTCCGTCATCGTCAAGCGGAACAGATTGTCCGCTAAGACCCTTTCCAAAGATCACTTTTAAATCGTTGACCATATCATATATAACATCCCAAGTAGGGAGGGTAGTATTCGGCCGGTTATCTGCCTCACCTCTGAAATGCTTGCCTCCTTTCTTTCTTACGGTACACTTTCTTGTTTCCCAAATATATATTGGCAGTCTCACCTAAACAGTGTGTGCATGCATTTTATCCCTTGTTTGACTGTCCTGAATGTTACTAAGAGCAGACCAATCATTGATGGTTACGAACAACAACTCTTGCAGGTTAAATTCCTTTTGTTCGTGCTCATCCCACACAGGTACACCTTCTTCACGCCACAAATGTAAAAGTTCTTCAACCAATGGCCTCAGGTACACATCAATATCGCTCATGGGTTGCCTCGGGCCTTGTATGAGCACTGGCATCATAATGAACTTCCGCTTCATGCACAACCAAGGAGGAAGGTTATAGATACATAAATTCACTGGCCAGGTGCTATGACTGGAGCTCTGCTCCCCGAAAGGATTAAAGCCATATGTGCTTAGACCAAATCTTAAGTTCCTTGCGTCATCTGAAAATGTCTTGAACTCTCTGTCGATTTTTCTTCACTGCGACCCGTCAGCGGGGTGTCTCAGCATCACGTACGGTCTTCTTTGTGCCATCGCAACAACTTGGCATGCTATTTGTTTTGAAACAAACGTTTCAACCGTGGTATTATAGGAGCATACCACATCACATTGGCAGGAACCCTCTTCCTGGGGCGCGGCTCGCCCTCAACATCACCAGGGTCATCTCGCCTTATCTTATACCACAATGCACCGCATACCGGGCATGCAATCAAATTCTTGTACTTTTCACCACGATAGAGGATGCAGTCATTGATGCATGGATGTATCTTCTGCACCTCTAATCCTAGTGGGAAGAAAACCTTCTTTTCTTCGTACGTTTTAAAGGGCAATACGCTATCCCCTGGAAGCATCTTCTTTATTATGTTCAACAACTTTCCAAATCCCTTGTCAGAAGTACCACTCTCTGCCTTCCATTGCAGCAATTCTAGTGTGGTACCCAGCATTTTCTGGCCATCTTCGCAGTTTGTGTACAAAAATTTGTTGTGATCCTCTAACATTCTCTCCAACTTCAACCTCTCGTTTTTACTTCCGCAGTTTATCTTCGTATCAACAATTGCCCGACGAAGATCGTCATCGATGGGCGCATCAAAAAAGGGCTCTCCTTCATCTTCGTCTTCCCCCATTGTTGTAGTACCACCGTGTTCAGTGAACATAGGGTAGTTGTCATTAGCCTCTTCTTCTTTGTTGTATTCCATTACAACCCCTCTTTCTCCGTGTTTTGTCCAATAATTATAGACGGGCATGAAACCGTTCTCAATCAGGTGGACGTGAATGGTTTTTGAGTTAGAGTAATCCATCGTATTCTTAAAGACACTACATGGACAACAAATGAAACCATTTGACCGCTTGCTTGCCTTAGCCACCTCGAGAAAATTATTCATGCCAGTAATGAAGTCGGAACCACGTCGGTCACCGTACATCCATTGATGGTTCATCTGCATTATATAAGTATATCAAAAACCAGTTCATCACATTAAAAGCAAAGTAGAGTACTGACCAAATGTAATACATAATTATCATAAAACATACACTCAAACTAACATACAACTATCTAAAAAATTTAAATCCAACAAAAAATACGATGAAAATCACAACTAAGGTAACTACTGAACCAACAACATACTGATACCAAGCCTCCTGATTAATGTCATATTTTTTAATCTTTTTAATCTTCAAGCGCATTGCATCTATCTTGATCTGGTGATCATCGATGACCTCGGCAATCTTCAAGTCCAGTTTCATCTTCTCTTCTAGGCATTGCAGACGAAGATCTTCACTTCTTTTTAATTTTTCTTTAAAATCATTATTTTCTTTCTCAAACAAATTTAACATATCGACAAGAGGGTCGGTTGGAATTTCTCGTTCAACTACCTCTTAGATAAAATATCTAGGTCAACTTGGTCGGCATAATTGTCCTCAAACGAAATGAAACAAATAGTTGTAAAAGTATACCACATCCAAATCATAGACCGGACGAGGGCCGACGGGGACGGATATAAAAACCATGAGACTATACATATAAAAAACAATCATACAGGTAAGAAAATTATAAATTAATAACTATGCATATATAACATAAAACTAAGTTTTTCTATAAACAAAAACAAGTGGCTCACCGAGGTGGTGTCGACTAGCACTAAAAAAAATGAAATGAGTTTAACTTTGTGGAAATGAGCTAAAGTAGGAATGCAGGAAGAAAGGATGATGTTTCTAACCCTTCGATAGATGGGTGCCGCCAATCTTGATAAAATGGTGGAGAAAAATAGAGATTTGTTGGAGTGTATTAGAAGAGGGAAATATTAGAAATGTGTTGGAGAATGGAAGAAATGGGGCTCGGGTGGTGTTATATGGCTAGAGAACCTCTGGTAGACCTGCTCGCGCTGACCCCATCTCTGCAGCTACCCTTTGGTCCCGGTTGGTATCACGAACCGGGACCAGAGGTTAGATTCAAACCGGTACAAGCCACGGTCGGCGCCCTGCACGATCGAACCGGTACCAGAGCCTCAGCTGGTACCGGTTTGTAACCAAACCAGTACAAGCCAACCAGAAGGATGTGGGGTTTTCCACTAGTGCATCTAGAAAATTAATTAAAGCCGATAATTTTTAAGTATAATGACACAATCTAAAAATATGAAAGATGAGCCTTCTAGTCTCCCCTCAGTGATTAGCGTTGTGAGCCCCGTCTGATTCACTGCTCGGGACGGGTCCAAGCCGTCTATTTGCACATGCCTCTTGAGCTAGCACAAACAACGATATCCGCAATCTCTACATGTATGCTTTTTAGCTCGTCCAATATACTGACACTGGCCCCTCAATCAGCACGCTTAATCCGGGTGCATGCATTGGGGTGTCACAGTTGGAAGGCCGCCCATTGCACGTAGGATGCATCACAGTTGGAAGGCCGCCCATTGGCTCGTCGCGGGGTTTTACTGTTGTAAGTTTATTGTGTTCGTCGTGACGTAGGACCCACTTAGGTCATGCATGTCCGGTCTCTCGCGATTCTTATTGTCCACGGGTCCGGCTTCCTTTCGGTTGCCCAGGTTGGTTTGGCGTGGGTTCTTGTTGTTTTCAGGTTGCAGGGATTTCTCCTCAGAGGGGGCGTGACGGGGTTTTTTTACGTCGCTCGTGTCTTCACTTTGTCTGGTCTTGGTCGCTTCTCTTGCTGATGGCTCGCCATTAGTCAGTGGGTACATTCTACTGTGCGGGAAACGCGTCTTCCTACCCTTTGTCGCCCGAGGAGGACCCAGGAGTGGCCTGCCGAGGGATCTCCCCCACGACTTACTCTGCGTCTAGCGCTACGGCGGAGGAGGCTCGAAGGCTTACATTGGCCCCGGTCCCGTCGCTCTCCTCTCCGAAGGAATCGGGTCCGTCGCGCTCCTGGATCCCTGGGAATCTGCAGCCCCAGCTACATGGTGAGCCACGGCCTCCTCCTTCGTGGCATCTTCCTTGGGCACTGACAGAGGGGTGCCTATTATGGTCACCTCCCATGACAACGAGGGCCCTTTGTGGGACGTCACTCTATGAAGCACCCCGGACGCACATGTCACGCGCGTCGGGGCCTTGGCATGGGAAGCATCTTGCATTCCCCCTGTCCTTGTGAGGAAGGGGAATTTCAACCCTTGCTAGACTAGGAGCCCTCTCTTCACTCGTTTTGTCCGGGGATTTCTGAAAAAGAAGCAGGGTGTTAGGACCTCGGCGAGACCGAGTGCAGCTGTGCTTGAGGGAAGGCTTTACTCATTGGACACGAAGTAGCCCCGCACCCTCCTTCTCCATTTGGGGGGCGCCTCTGTGGTTTTCTCCCCGAGGGACCCGAGGCTCCCGCCATGACCGCTGCTACCGTGACCCCGCCCCCTGAGCGGGCTATATGTCGGCCGCATCTCCCTCGCCGGAGGCCCTCAGGGAGGGTTCCTCCACATCGGAGCCCGTCGTTGCTGCCGTTTCCGCGACCGCACCCCCTGGGTGAGCTGGATGCCAGTAACGTCCCTCCCGTCAGTGGCCTTCGGGGGGGAGGGGGCGCCCCTCGGCGTCATCACTATCGTCGTCTAGGACATGGAATGTCACCTCAGGCGTAGGCATCGCCGGGCCCTTCCCCTGGCGGCGCCTCCTTCGGCTTTGCACCTCGCCTGGATCCGTGCCACGGGAGGTGGCACCCCCGCGAAGAGGATTCTCCTCCCTCCTAGCCTTTCCCTCAGCAAGAAGGCCCCACTAGTCGAAGCTGGGCAAGCTCATGAGGACACGCTCTCGGTCGGCCTAGGCAATTCGGTACAGAGGAAGCACCGCCAAGGGGAGGTCGCCCATATCCTCCCTCGGGCCGTACTATGCCCATAGGTGATCGTTGTGTTTTTGCAGGGGTGTGATCCTCTACCGGAAGACCTCTTTGATCACAATCTTCCCGGTCAGGATGGCCTCTTGGAAGAAGACGATGAGCTGGGCAAGGGTCTCCATGTTGGGCCGATGAGCGCCTGCCGCTCCCAACCCGTCCGCCCCGCGGCGGGCGCCGGTGGCGTGATTAGGTGGGGGCTCGCATGGCCGGCCCCTACATACAGCCACCATTCGCGACAGTCTTCCACCTTCTTCGACGAGGACATGTCGATCAACGGCGGGGAGTCCCTCTCGGCGCTGAAGAAGACACATGAGTTGCATCTGTGTTCCCCGGTGAACCGCGGAGAAAATAAATGGCAAAAAAGCGCAATCGATGGCTCTATGCCACGGAAGGCCTCGCAGAAGTAAGAGAAGGCTGCAAGAAGAGTGACAATGTTGGGTTGAAGATGGAGAAGCTGGATCTGATAGTGGTCTAGGATGGCAAAAAGGAAGTCAGAAAAAGGTGGAACCAAACTCGCCGCAAGGTAGCATATGAAGACGGAACAGTCCGAGCTCTTGACGTCCCGGGGACACATCCGGCCCGGGAGTAGCCTGGTGGCTCCCCCAATCATTATTCTTGTTCCCCACGATCTCGAACATCTTCTGCATCCCCTCATCGTAGCTATCTGGTACCGCAATAGAGCTAAGTGGGAGGAGTCCACGTCGGTCCGGGTCGCCCCAAAGCCCTCTCGGCTCGTGGAATTTTTCCTGGTCATGGCGGACGGCGGTGAATGGTCTTACTATGGAGCAAAGTTTTCGAGAAAAAGGGAAGAGCTGGAGAGGGAAGAGTAAGCCGTGTGAACGAAGGGGGTGTGTGCGGAAAGGTCCCTTCATGCTGCGTTCGCAGCTTTAAAGCCGCGTCGTAGTGACGACACGTGGGACGGAACTAAGGCGTCGTGGTGATCGTGGGGAACACCTGCGAACCGCCACGCCACGTGCCTACGCCTGACCTTGACAGTTTTCTGGGCTCCACATCGTTTCGTATCCTTTGGACACGTGCACGACATGGGCCCGTGGGCTACTGTCGGGGTAGTAGATACCAGGGTACCTAGACCCATCTGCCAAGACCCGGTCAAATAACCATGGGATCCAGTCAACTGGAGGCGTATCAAGCAAGACTCCGTGCAAACAATGGCCTTGCGAGGAGTCGACCCTCGTGAGGAATCTCTCAGCCTTGGGACTTATCATATTGGGGCAGCCGTACCCTGCCTCGCGGGGCTCCGCGAGGAATCTTCACCGACACACCTTCGCGAGGAGATAACAATCTATCCACCCGTGATCCTCTCACAGGAGAGCACATGTCTCTGCCCCATCGCAGAGACAAAGCGTGCATGCACGAGTGACAAAACGTATCATGAAGGAGGCAACAATGCTAGAGGGTGAATATGCCAAAATTTCTCTTTTCCGTGATTAAAGACCATCGCCCATCTGTGGTGCCCAAAGCGCCGCTCGATACTTTTCTCTTCGTTGCAAGAAGACCATGACGGCATAAAATTCCTCCACGAGTGTCATCCTTGAGTTCATCGTGAAGACCCCACGGTCTGCTATAGACCAGCACTTTAATCGGGACTATGTCCACCCGTAGCTTAGGGCTGTGGGTTGTCCTTCCCTCATCGCCTTGTGGTTTCCCTTCACGCCCAATGAGCTGGAACGAGGAGCTATCGTGACTATAAGAAGGGCGCCCTAGCCACTGAGCAAAGGGTTCACATCCTTAGCACCCTAGCCATTACTGTACTGTAACCTCTCCAAGCAGTGCAACCAGACAAGCAATATTATGTCTTCACCTCGCCAGAGAGGCGAACCTGGGTAAACCTCTGTGTGTGTGTGTCTCTCTCTCTCTGCCGTGCGCTGCGCTCGTCTCCTCGCCAAGCATCTGAACTCCCTAAGCGTCTCGCATTCGCTTCCTCTTCGAATCTAGTAATTAGGAGCCAAGTCCTTAGGACCCAAGAAACCTATCTTGGGCAGAGTCCCCATTCATTTAATAATAAAAGTAGAGCATGAAATATTAGAACAGCTAAAAAGGTTTCAAAATGAAGTCCTTCCTCTAGAAGACTTCTTTCTCTATCTTTTCAGAATTTATAATAACTTCAGTCCATCGTGAATTGTTTGGAAACATACATACTTGTACCTTCGGCTCAAATCTTTAGGAAAATCTTCCATCCAAAGGAAACCACACAAGTCACTCAAATCTGTCAAATTGTATTTCTCAACATCTACTCTTTTGCGGCCTATAGTAGTCATCTCAGTATTTAGGTTGATGAACTTTAAATGATAAGCGTGTTTGGCTCTCATTGCTAAAGTTGTGGAAATTGTGGTGTACAGGTTTATCCAGTATGGCTCGTGTATGAACTTATTTTGAATTATTTAGAATTTCATATATAGGCCAATATATAACATGCTCTCTCTAATACAGAAACCACAACCACTGTCAAAAGAAGATACTCAAGACAGAGACCTACTATGAAGAGTATTTAGTTAACATTATTCCTTCATTTACCTGCGATGCCACATCCTTGTAATAACAACTAGACCATTAAGGCGCGCTTTGCCGCGCCCGTCCATTAAAAGAAATGTGAAAAAGAAACTTTAAAACAGCAGAGTTGTACAAACATATGATTTAACACTTTGAATTACAATGCCTTGATATTGATAGTGGAGCATGCATGTTCTTAGAAAACACACTATAAGGAAAATGTGAAAGTGACCAGAGCTATGATGCATCTTATCACCGTCGACACATATCAGACTTATCTCATGACGAAAATATTACATGTAAGGATTAGCATTATGAAAGTGGAAAAACTCTTCTATCAACGTGTGTGTGCGTGCGTGCGTGCGTGTGTGGGTGTGTGTGCGCGCGCGCGTGTGCGTGTGCGTGTGTGTGTGCGTGTGCGTGTGTGTGAATACAGTAGAATATCTTCACTTTATCAATTTGTGCTTCCACTTTAGCATGTCCTGTCCCTTAGCTTCAAATTCCTAAAGAGCACCATATTCAGATAATTAACAAGGAAAAGCATGCAGAACATATGAACTCTCTTCTCACCAGAAATAGAGAGTAAGTAATAAACATAAAGATACATTGTTCAACAACATGCAGCTTTAGAGTTTCTCCATGTTGTCTGTTTATCTAGAAGAGCTAAGAGAAGGCCTTGCCCACAGAGCATATCATCAGCTTGCCAAAAGGACGTGGTATCATACGGGGACTCTAATCTGCATTGAAATCGACATGTATGGTTAAATAGAACATTAAGTTAAATAGACAACTACAAGTGACCTACTTTTTTTTTGAAATGGGAGCATAGCCCCAGCCTCTGCATCGTGATGATGCACACAGCTGATGCTTTTTTATTAAAAAAGAAAGCAATAATTCAGTGTATTACAACTCAATCATCATCCATATTGGACAGAAGAATCAACCACATGAACAACGACAACAAACTAAGACTACACATAAGTAAGTCTTCTAGTATGCCGCCACCCATCCTGGTTGTAAATAGGCTGAACGACCGCCATCAAGCGAGAACATCCAGAGTCCATAAGAGCCCGCTGCTCCAACGGAAGAAGGAAAGACCACATGTGAATCCAGTACATAGCTCGATGAACAACCTGCAAAAAGTGAGAACCTTTCAAATTGTTAAAAACCACATTATTTCTACAATTCCAAATAGCCCACATAAAAGCACAAGTTTCAATTTGAATGTAGGCTTTAGTTTTCTTGTCTATCCCTTGTAGCCAATCACCAAACATATGATGAACACTAAGAGGTTGCGCTATGCCAAACGTAAAATGAAGCAATCTCCAGATATGCCTAGCAAAATTACAAGAAATAAACAGATGATCAATCGTTTCCTCACAATCGCAGAAAACACACTTCGTACACCTCGTCCAATTTTGTCTAACCAAATTATCTTTTGTAAGAATGACTTTACGCTGAAGAAACCACATAAACACTTTTATGTTCAATGGAACTTTCAACTTCCAAAGATATTTATGCAAAGAAGGAGTATGACCATGCATGTAATCAGTATACATGGATTTAACTGAGAACACCCCTGTTTCAGTAAGACTCCAAACAAAATTGTCCTCTTCATTGTTTAGACGAACCCTCATTAGAGTACGCACTAAACGTAACCAAACTTCCCACTGTGCCCCGGTCAAATTCCTTCTAAACTGGATATTGCAAGGATTATAGGCCAACACATCTGACACCAACACGTTTTTATGACTCACAATATTAAATAAAGAAGGATATTGGGCAGCCAACGAAGTGTTCCCTAACCAAATATCTTCCCAAAACCGAGTAGATAGACCATTCCCTATCTTAAAATATCCTTGTTGAAAGAAATCACTCTTAACCACCATGATCCCCTTCCAGAAAGGCGAGTCATGCGGTTTAGGCTCCACTTGAGACAACGTTTGATCATACAAGTGACCTACTGTAATGCTCAGGACAGAAATATCACAACGGCAGGATATGGGGTTTTTTAAAGTAAACTCATTCAGCTAATAGTGAATTGTGAAGATACACTATGAGTCTACGATTAAAGAAAATAGAGCCCAACAACCATTGCATCAGACACAATAGCGAGAACTACGTATCGGACTGACAGAAAATTAATCATGCATGTTCAACAATCATATTACACATATGAGCCATATACAGTCTGATCATCCAAATAGATTTAAAAAATGACGAAAGCACTGGGCACTTCATTCATTAATGTCAAAAGAAGATTTTACAGAGATCATTACACGAGCCAGGCTAACCCCAAAGAAAAGAAAAGATAAATTACAGCAACACATTGTTTTAACATCTAAGGTGGTTTAAAGAAGAAAGCCTCCTAGGAGAATAAAATGCCTTATTACATTACCTAATATCCAATGTTGTAGTTGGGTCCTAATAAAGCGGGTAAACAACCTCCTAGGAACACTTGCAAGGATTGGCAACCAATATTTCGATATGTCTATCGTATGACCATCAACAATTAATCCCTTTTACACCTTACTCTAAGATACCATCTATTTCAGGATGGACATTGCATTCTATCCATTCTCCTACAGACCTCGTAAACCGATTTAAAGAAGTTGTAGCACTAGCCATTGCCAAAGGAACATCATGACAGATAGAAACCCTTTCAGGATAAATAACTGGCAGACTTATAAAAACTAGACAATACCCCGCGCGTTGCTGCGGAAGTTTGTAAGATATATTATTTAGGATAAAATTAAAATTTATGATAATTCTTGTAAGTGCACTATAAGTATCATAATTGGGTGAACAAAATATTTTTCCACGAGACGTGCCTAACACATGTAGCAAAATCTGCTTACCATGATAAATAAATAAAAATGAGTGCAACTTGGGCTCTAAGTACAACGATCGTGAAATAACTTGACTACCATCTAATTTATTCGTTTAGCATTTCGGAATTCAGTTGATTTTGTGCATGCACTATCCGCTATATATAAGAGATAGAATATCTAACTAAAGCCAACAGTCGCCTATTCAGTTTAAGAAGAAAAAGTCCATTTCAAACCTTAAATTTATAGAGGTTGGGCAGATCGAACCCTGAATTCTAAATCCATGTCGTTTGTACCTTGAAGTATTGAATCCCAGTCTAATTCAAACCTTGTACCTGTTTGTCAAACCGGGAAAAAAGAGAATTCCGGCCGGGATTACAGTCTACTCTCACCGACGATGGGCCCACATGTCATATTCATCTTTTCTTTCTCTTACGCTCACTCCTAAGTCCTAACCAGCAAAAATCAAAATATTCCAAAATTGCCACCCACCTTTTGAGCTTATCCCCGGCATCTCCAGGTCCGGCGTGGGGGGCAGCGGCCCGGCACATCCCGACGCCTCCTCGTTTCTAGCAGTGGCAGTGCTGCACAGCAGCTCACGGCGACGTTGCCCCTGCCGCGCATCTGCACCACACCAGTGTGCGTACACAGCAGCAGCCGCGCATCTGCACACCGCACCACCTACGCAGCTAGCTGCACATCAAACAAGGCCATCTAGCTAGTTCGCGTTCATGCTCAAGTAGGGAACCTCCGTCAACTCAACTCCTTGTAGACTAGCTGCTCGTTGAGCAGGACGCAGGGGCGCGGCCGGGCTGACCGAGCGGGCACCAGCGACCGTGACTCGCCGAGCAGGGCCGACGAGCAGGTGTGGGGGCGTGGCGTGCTGCTGCCGCTGGAACGGCTTGCAAGCGCGGCTAGCTAGATACAGAGATTAGGGGAATAAATTAGGAAAGAAGATGAATATGACATGTGGGCCAATAGAGTCAGCGACACTAGAGATTTGCTATTTTATTTTATTTTTCTGAAAAACAGATCAAGGTTTAATTTAGAGTGGGATTCAATACTTCAGGGCACAAACAACAGGGATTTGGACTTCAGGGTTTGATCTCTCTAAGCTAGCTCTATGAATTCGAGGTTAAAATTGGACTTTTTCCGTTTAAGAACTACTTCGATGGGTGTCTGGTTTCATGGAGGCGAACATCAATAATCGGAAAACGATTAAAACTTAAATACAAATTAGTCATGCCAAAAGTAAATAGGAAATGAATTTGCATATTTGAACGAAAAATACACAAATGAGCTTTTTAGTAGTATATATTTTTTTAGTTCTGGACCGATAAGAAATTGCAGTAGGTATTTAAAAACGTTAGAAAAGGGGTACTGGGTGAGTCATGCCTAGCTTTTGTGCATGTAGAACAGCCACCAAGATTTACACAACTATCAAAATTCACCGCACCATTACCTTGAACATATAATAGTAAACAAAATACCTGCTGGCTGCTTTATGTCCTTTCTTTTTTAACATAGAAGCATCCATGATAAGAAATGAATAGAAAAATGGCATGTTGAATCAGTTTTCTTTATAGTAGCTCTTTGGCACTCGCACACACATGGTTTCCATATGCATCCCTATCACTATGTACTACGATCTGTGATGGCCCTCCTCCCCTATCGTATTCCCGTCCAACTCTCTGCCATGTAAGTCCCCTCGCCTTATTCGATTAGGGTCGTATAGTGGCCACTGGCAAGTATACAAATAACAGGAAGTGGGATACAGGAGGATAGAGGATCTGAAGGGATCGTAGCAGGAGGTGAAGAGATGTATGAGGCTAGGAAGTTGGGGTGAACGGTAGCAGTAAACGGATGGTGGCCACATGTGGCTTCAATGACACCTACGGCTATTGAATAACAGATCTGCAATTTATAGATGGTTATGGGAGGTGAAACGTAGAGACATGCATGTCTTGCTTTTTTTCCAAAGGAGATGCTTAACTTAGCTTACGTGCCATACTCCCTCCGTCCACGATAAAGTGTACGTTTTCCTTTTTCGTCGGTCAAATTTATTAAACTTTGACCAACTTTATCGGAAAAAGTAGTAGCATTTATGACATTAAATTAATATAAATAGATTTGTCTTGACATGAAGTTTTAAAATATATCATTTTTATGTCATATATATTGGTACAATTTTCTATAAATTTGTTCAAACTTTAAAAAGTTTGACTAAGTGTAAAAGTAGATGTACACTTATTCGTGGACGGAGGGAGTAGTTGCATGAATGAAGTGGACCAATTAGATGGTTGCTGATGTGGATATCCTGCATGTTGAGAGAATAGAATTAGTGGGTTGCTCCCATTTAGATATTATAGATACATGTCCACGATAATAGCTTCTTCTGCCCTCCCACAGTTTGCAGTTGTTGTCTGCCATTACACAATACATGATGCCACATTTAGTAGTAAATACACAGATGGAGAGAGCTATGTTGCTTGCTCCTAGGAGAGACTCCGGGGCAGGTTATCTATTCGGCAGCACATTGGATCCAGCTATGGGCTTTCTTACTTCTTTCGGACCAGAGAAAACTTATAGTGGATGGTTGCAGGCGTCTCCTTACGGTGGTACAGGATTTTTTCTCCCGACATACGTGGCAGCACATTAATAGACTTTCGTAGTTTTATTATTGCTATTTTTTTGAGGGAGATTTTCCATTCTGTAAGGAGCATAACTTTGTAAACTTTTGAGACACGCTGACTATCAATAAGTAATAAAATATGTGTGCATCACTCGATGGAGAGGCTGGGGTATACCCCTTTTCTAAAAAAAACAATTTAGTAGTAGATGATAATGCCCCCACTACCGTTACTGTACCATCTGAAAACTCCCCAAAAATACATGTCAACTTGTCACCAACCGGGCGCAATAACAAGGATCAAGAATTGTGTATTCCTTTCTATATCGTAGAATTGGTCAATGGAGAAAAATGTTAATCAATATGTAGGTATCTAATATACACAGTACACAACAGAAATAAAATGGAAGGATGTGACTTTTAATGATATGAAAAGTGCAAGGAAGGACAACCTGCTTGTATCTTTACTCAACTGTAGCGTAGCCATATAAACTGGAGTATGACTTACACTGAAGAAAGTAGTTTTATAATTGGAAACTAATCTCAAAAAGCATGTACCTATACGGAAGCCATTCGCAGATGCGGGTCTTCACATTCATACACCCTCTGAGATGGAGGTCATCGCACACCCTCTGAGCAGCTTAGGCATAGAAATCCCAAACCAATCAACATGGCAGGTCCTGAAACAAATAACACCAAGTCAGCTGAATATGAAGAGTATCAATACGATTACAGGTGGAAGAACGGCAGGTTCCAAATTCGAAATTATTACAAAGGAAAAGAATGACAATGGATTTGTCTTCCTCAGTCTCTGCTAACCTTTCTAATCCTCTCAGATTCTAAAGGAAACTTCAATTTGGCTGCCAAACGACGGGAGATCGAAGGAAAAAACAAGAGGAGAAAGGAAAGTTATTATGCACACTATATATCAGCAACGGACAAGAGGGAGAAACAGTCATCTGCCACCACCACCGGAAAGAAAGGGAAGGGAAGAAGACACACCTGTTGCGCCATTAATCGCACTAATAAACGGCGGTGGCCGCCGCCACCATGGCCTTTCCCCTACCGCCGCTCCGCCTTCCCCAAGGCCAGCGCTAGGCGCAGGTAGCCCAAGATTTGCCAAATATAGGTCCCCTCGTGAGCCGTCCGATCGTCATCCAACGCACAGAAATCAGCATAGCGCACTTTTGAACTTTAGCCCCTCTGTTTTTCAGATATAGAATCTGCACTCCACAGCAGCCCCACTTAAGAGAAGAGGTATATTGTGTTGCCCGTGGTCATCTCGATAATTACAGCAAAACTATCATTGTAACAAATCCACTAGTATCGCAACAAAAATCATCGCACCGTGTACAAAAAAAAGCATTGCAACAAATTGTTCCAAAACAAATCGAAAAATAAGTAGTGTTACAAAGAATAGTTAGATGATGTGTTTATTGCGTTGCAACAAAAAAGTTCAAGGAATTTAACAAAAATCACAACCTATTGCAACAAAAAATTGTATCAATTAAAAAGTTGGTAAGCAACAAAATAATTTGTCGCCGTTCCAGTTGCAATAAAAATTATCTTCTATTTCAACAAAAAAAAACCGATAGCAACAATGAAATCACATGTTTACAGTATGTGCAGGAGCGCGTGAACATATCATTCTAAATGAGTTCTAAACACATATAGGCATTTCCTACAAAATCATTCAGAAAACATTGCAACATCTCGCTTGTGTTTTCTCAATAAAATACGTGCACAATTGTTATAAATTTTAAAGTCGTACGCAACATTGATCGAAAATGGCAAAAATACTTAGTGTAAATATGTGCTGCACGTGGTTTGTATGTTGGGCTGGTAAAAAATGTCCAGACACGAAATCTGGGACCAAAATGCTAACTTAATGCTAATTGGGCCTGCCAAAGCTGCGCACCCAGCGTTCGCTTGCTCGCACGCTGGGGCGACCTGCGCTAGTGAATCTTAGGTCGGCCTAAGATAAGATTTTACCCTTCCTCAATTGACAAGCTTCACACCCCACCTGCACGGACCTGCTAAAGAGGAGGTATTGGGACGTCTGCACGTGAGCGGCTCATCGCTAACCAAAGTGTTCTGGCCCATCACAAAGTGACCGCGGATTCACATCGCGTTGGAACCAGCCCGGTTAATGACAGGGTGCGCCAGTTTGTTTCTGAAGTAGCAGCCCATTAAGAAACAGTGAGGGTGCCACACGCATGAAAACGGTGCAGCAACAGTCGATGGGACGGAAAATGAATCCACATCATTTAAGGATCAAATCCTACGGCCGAGAGAGTCTAATAATTGTGGAAGAGCCTAGATGGTTGAGTTTTACTGTTTCTTAATGACAGCAATACTGCAACAAACAACAGGTGACCACACCGTAATTAAAAAGAGCAAGGCTTCTGCCCAAAAATTTCGTCCGTTTTCATATTTTTTTCCCCTTACTTATGAACGATATTACAGGCACTGCCACCGCTAAGTCAAACTTAAAAAAAAAGGAAAACGGCACCGCTCGGCTGCCGCCTCTGCCTCCGGCTGCTCGAGCTCGTGGACCAGGCCGGCGGGCCAGCAACGCCGCGCACGGCAAGAGAGTCCCCAATCCACACGAGTCGCCTTCAGGTGTCCTCCGCGCATCCCGTTTCCCCCGCCGCCGGAATTTGCCGCGCATCTCCAGGTTCCCCACCACCGGCAGGTGTCCACGGTCTTGCCCCCGCGCATGTCCTGGAGCGGTACAATGGTTGCAAGAGGCCTCCATGGCCATGGCCCCTATCTGCAAGTCGGGCGAGACGGCCGCCATAGTCCCAATCTGCAGGTCTGTCAAGACGGGTGGCCATGGCCCCTGTCTGTAGATCGGATGAGACAAGGAGTCTTGACATTGCACACGGGGATCACTTCACTCACCCATCTCCCGTCCCATCTGCCTTGAGACGCGCGAGAAGGTGTGCTGGAGCACGCAGATCTATTCCACTCCAAAACGATACAAAAAAAAACCTGCCCATGGTGTCCGCAATTTTTGTCCGGTTGCCGCTCTGCTTGCTCTGCTGATCTCATGCCCCTCTGTGTTGTTTGCTTGTTGTAGCTCGGCTAAGCTGGCCTTGCCTTCCTGTTGTTTAGTTCGGCTCAATCAACCTTGGAGAGGAACCAACTATCCGCTCTTGTCTAAGTTCAGAAACAACAGCAAGTCCTTAGGATGGAGAGGACGAATCTCAGAAATAGTGGTTGAGGAGGACAACGATTACAGAGGCCGACGTTTTTTTTCTTCACGTGAAGCGTTTTTGCTGTCGAAAGGGAACCGATCTGTCTCGAATTTTCTGTCTCCCTGGACCCTGGTGCGCGCACATGCAGCAGCTGCTATGCTCTCTTTCTTTCTCATATTTTTCTACCATCGATCCCAAAGTATGAAATTAGTTAATTAATATGATGCTCTCTAAGCGGTTGTTGAAATGTCAACTAGCAAACATGTTATTTGAACAACTAGGAATGCAAATGTGTAGTCCCATATTTTGGAATCTGAAACCAGGAGTGGTATGCCCCTTATGATTTTAGATATGGTACACTTGTAGTTCCCTCTCGAGCAATGCATGTTCTTTTTGATATAGGCAAGCTATCGGCGACGAGACGGACAAATTGGCCGAGGCCATCGACGCCAAGTTTCCATCGTATAGGGAGCTCCAAAACGAGTGCAGCTGATGTGAACCGGCGGGCAGGTGCTCCTGCCTATTTTTAAAAAAATCTTGATTTAAACCACTTTTCGAAAGTCAAAAAAAAATCTGAATATTATTTTGGATGCATAGGTAATGCAATCTCAATGCGTGGCGAGTGAATTTCGCAATAAATTTGTATTTACGTTGGCTATTAAAAAGACAAAATTTCCAATACTGTATAGTGCTATATAGTGGTGTAAATGTGTCATCATATCTTTTTTACACAAGTCAAATGAAAACTCCTTTCTTTACGAAATTTTATACTATTACATAATACGTGTGCAGGTATGCACCTAATTTTTGTTTCAGAATTTTTGAACATCTGGAAAATCGATTTCCTAGACAGGAGCATTTATACCCAGGTTTAACACATCATTTTCCGTTCCAAAACGATACAAAAAACCATCGAGAAGTTTCAAGTACTCATCATAGCCGGAGAGACAAGCTCCGGCAAGACTATAAAGATGCCCCATTGCCTTCATGAGGCCAATTAGACATTACATAGTGAAGGGAAAGAGGAATGCGTGCACCTTTTTTTGCAGTAGAATATGTGCACCTGACGGTCTCGTTGCTACGACAAGAAAATTATCCTACTCCCTCTAATCCAAAAAAAACTTTCGTGGAAAGTGGACATAACACGTACAAATCGATACCTATCATGGCGATACATATTTCGCATCGGGGGGAGTATATTTTTTTACGTTTGAAGCCTTCCGTTAAGAAGGTTTTGTCCCGTAAAAAAGTTGGTTTTGTCCCCTTAAGTAAAAAAGCTGATTTTCAGTAATAAGTTTCTCAATGGCATAAATTTTTAACAAATTTACCCGGGAATCCCGTCATGCCAAAGAGAACATATATTACGTCTTTACGATTGTAGAGGTTTTTCTCCCGTTGCAACGCACGAGCATTATTTGCTAGTATAAGAGAAAAAGAGGATTTCACAAGAATCCGTTGCATCACGTGAAGGTACGTGCACACCAAACCATGGAGACTGGACAGATTTCTAGATGAACGAAACCAAGTCTGATTGCAGCATGGTCGTCAATGCTATTACAGAACGTGCCACGTGCAGATTAAGAATAACCAAGAAGATCCAGATGGCGGGATCTCACACACGTACAAAGCCACAACGGTTGATTTCGTGCGTTCCCGTAGTCTGTCGTCCCGACAATCAGCCTTGACTGAACATCCGTCATCCTCACCACGGTAGCTGCGGGCATGCGGTTCCATTTGAGATAAACTCAAAAATTATTTTCGTCCCGCTTTACAAATAAAGAAACCACCAATCCAATTTCATACAACAACACCAACAACAAAAAGGAGAGAAAAGAAAGAGAAAAAGACAATACGGTAGCTCGCTGAGGCAACAACACAACTAAGCCCAAAGAAACAGAATACAAAACAAGGAGAGAGGAGGGGGAGCGTCGAAGGTGCGAGAGAGCAAGACCCCCATCTGTTTGCAGGGCTCTGCTCATCGAGGATGTGGAGATCCGCCGCGCAGATGACACCAAACGGTCGAGCATGTCATCCAGCTGAGCTCTGTCCTGCTGTCTACATAGCGGGTGCCACTGCTGCAAAAAAAACAAGACATTTGAACACCGCGTCAGTCGCCCGTCGAAGAAAGATCTGTTCTATCATCATCATCTTATTCCTAATTGTCCAAAGCGTCCATGTCAACCCGGCAAAAACAAGCCAAAATAGGCGTCGCCCTGTCCTGGTTCTTCTTGCCTGGAATTCCAGGAATTCGCCCAGGTCCAAGGCCCGCCACTCGGGTCCCAGACCTTCATAGACGAAATTCCATAGTAACCGGGCCGCGGGGCAGATAAACAAAATATGGGTTTCCGTCTCCGGAACCCCACATAGTGTGCACTTACCATCTCCCGTACCTTGACGTTTCCGCATTTCCACCCCCGACAGGAGGCGGTCACGCAGCAGCTGCCAAACAAAAATCTTGATCTCCAGAGATAAGGGGGTTTTCCATAATTTAAACGATCACACCTGCCCCTGGCTGAGAAAGAGGCTACGGTAGATCGATTTAACCGAGAAGGACCCGGACGGTACTAACTGCCAAGTAACACTATCCGGAGCTCTCTCTAAGGAGCCCGGTAACGCCTCTCTAAACTCATTCCAAGCTATCGCTTCTGCCGCGCGAAATGTCCTTCAGAATGAGATGTTTCAAATTCAATTCGACACCGTGTCCGCAACTAATAGCATTGGCTCTGAGCATATCGCAAAAAGATGAGGATAAACAAGTTGGAGCGGTCTATCCCCAAGCCACACATCTAGCAAAAACAAAGTAGACCTGCCAACCCCCACATCAAACCGCGCCCCTTCCATTTGAGACGAAGGCCGCTGGGCTGCTTCGGCATCCCTTGTGCCATGGCGACGATTCAGTTTGGGATGTTATATCCAACACTGTTCGGTGGAATGTGATCGAACACATGACGGCAGAGACAAGATGATGCTGACGCGCAAGAAATTAGGGAAGTTTTCAACGGATCTGTGTGGGATCATTATTTTTGCGGGATTTGTTGGCGCACATTATACAACATTAAGATGCTATGGAACATTCGATTACGACAGAGATTGTACGCATCTGACAAGGTGTCTTTTTATATTATTAGTGTTGATGTTGATTAGCGGCGATGAGCAAGCCTGAAAAGCTGGATACGATGTTCAATCAACATATTTTTTGTTCTAAACTATCTCACGTAGCATAAAAACAGGCAATACAATTTTACTCGATGGCTCAGTGTTATGGTTGCAAGTGGGAATGCCAGTAGGAGGCCAGCATCCATCCAACATTGCATATCTTAAGTGGAACACCCGTCTAAGCCCGTATATCATTATGGCATGTGTGGATTTAGTGGTGCCTGCCAAACTACCCCAACTTTTCATCGCACTGTATTGTGCATTGACTTTAAAGCAAATCATTTCATGCAAAACAAGGCCGGTAACACTTGGTCACTATTTCCAAACACTCAAGGGACTTCGTCAAGGTGACCCACTTTTGCCGATTCTATTTAATATTGTTGCAGACATGTTGGCTATCCTGATAGCACGAGCCAGAGATGATGGACAGGTAGGATCTTTGATACCCCATTTGGTGGACAGGGGAATTTCTATCTTACAATATGCTGATGATACAATTTTGTTTCTAGAAGATGATCTAGATAGGGCCATTAATATGAAATTAATTCTTGCCCTTTTTGAACAATTGTCTGGGTTAAAGATTAATTTTCATTAGAGTGAATTATATTGTTTTGGGAAGGCCGCGCAGAAGGAAGAGGAGTACAGGGCTTTATTCGGTTGCGAAATCGGGTCTTTGCCGTTCAAATACCTTGGTATTCCAATTCATTATCGTAAGCTACTGAATAAGGAATGGAAACCTGTGGAAGATCGTTTTGAGAATAAATTAGGCTCTTGGGCTGGTAAAATCCTATAGTATGGTGATAGACTTGTTCTCATTAATTCGGTCCTTACTAGTTTACCCATGTTTTTATTATCCTTTTTTCAATACCTGTTGGGGTTCAAAAGCGGTTAGATTTCTTTCGTAGTAGGTTCTTTTGGCAAAGTGATCTACACAAAAGAAAATATCGCCTTTCTAAATAGAATATTATTTGTAGACCAAAGGATCAAGGAGGATTAGGAATTGAGGTTCTTGAGGTTAAGAACAAATGCTTATTGTCCAAATGGCTATTTAAATTATTGCATGAAAAAGGGGTTCGGCAGGAACTACTGTGTAACAAATATTTATTTGATAAATCTTTGTCTCAAGTAGGGGTAAAACCGACGGATTCTCCATTTTGGAAGGGTATCATGTTGGTCAAAACAGAGTTTTTCAAACGAGGATTTTTTAAAATAGGTAATGGCCTATCTACTAGGTTTTGGGAAGATACTTGGTTAGGAAATAATCCTTTGGCTGATCAATACCCTGGGCCGTATAATATTGTGAGGAATAAAAATGTGTTAGTGGCTGATGTTTTGTCACATTCTCCTCTAAATATTCAATTTCGAAGAATTTAGTCGGAGAAAGATGGGATGTGTGGCTGCGTTTAGTCCGTAAAGTTATGAGAATTCATCTAAACAATGATGATGACTTTGTTTGGGGTCTCTCGGTTTCTGGTGGGTTCTCTGGTAAGTCCATATATTTGGATTTCATGCATGGTAATACTGCTTTTTTACATAAGTACTTATGGAAATTGAAAGTTCCACTGAAAATTAAAGTGTTTATGTGGTTTTTACAGCGCAAAGTGATACTAACCAAGGATAATTTGATTAAGAGAAGCTGGGCTGGGTCTCACAAATTGGTGTTTTGTGACATGGATGAGTCTGTTGAACACATGTTTGTGCATTGTAGTTTTGCTAAGCATATTTGAAGGTTGCTTCATTTCACATTTAGCATAGACCAACCCGTTAGTATTGATCATATGTTTGGTAGTTGGCTGGATGGGATAGATAAAAAAAACTAAATCACGCATTCAAATTGGAACTTGTGCTTTTGTGTGGGCTCTTTGGAATTGTAGGCACGATGTCGTTTTTAACAAATCAAGAGGTGTTCATTTTTTGCAGGTTATTCACCAGGCCACATATTGGATTCACATGTGCTCCTTCCTTCTACCGTTGGAGCAACGTGCTCTTTTGGATTCTGGATGTACTCGCTTGATGGCGGTCGTTCAGGCTATCTACAGCCAAGGTGGTTGGCTGCACACTAGGAGGATTCAATGAGTTGCTTTATGTTGTTGCTACAATTCTTGTGGTTGATTTTAGTATCTATTTTGGATGATGCGTGATATGTAAAACCGTGGATGTAATACTTTTATTTTTAATATAAAAAGCATCAGCTGTGTGCATCCTCGCGATGCAGAGGCTAGAGCTATGCTCCATTTCAAAAAAAAAAACACTTCTTTACAAAGAACTAACACTTAAAATTCTCTTTTACAACTCAGTACTTTTGTCTATCAGCTTCAGAACTTTTTAAAAATCTATTCTAAACTAGAAAAATAAAAACAAAAATCGCCCATCCTTTTTCAGAGCTCCCTTGAATGATCATGCCATATCTTATTCCCTTAAAGTGAAAACATTACCTGCTAAAAATGCTCCAAAGTTGAATGGCTATGCAACGCATTCATAACTAACATGTGTGATGTATTTTCTTAAGAAGATACATGTTCCCATGAGTTTAAGAATGTATAGGCTTTAAAACATTAGCTTTGATCATGTCTATATACTATAATATCCACGCCGGGGGTTTTCGCAATTAACCGGACAACTCACTTCCTTTAAAAAAAAATTACAACTCACTTCCTTTTAATCAATGGAACAGGCAAATAATTTACCTCGGATTTCGAAAAAATAAAAGATAAGTAAAACTGTAACGGTCATGACGAGAAGCAGCCAAACGAGCAGAGCAGTGTGTTGATATCTTTATCTTTACCTAATAATAAAGTCATTAAGATTTCTGCCAAATTTTTCGTCAAACATAAATTTACCGATTTACCCTCCCACCAAATCATATAATACTGCTATTTGCCATGTACCGGTTCGCTGATTTCTTTCTCCCCCTTCGCGAACAAACCCACATCGGCCGCCACACTTACCGATCTCCACCTCCTCATGCCGGTGGAACGGGACAACGCCCGCAAAAACGATTCCTCCTAGCTCCAGGCCCTCCCGCGGTCGAGTTCCGTTCCTCTCCCTGATTGCTTCCAACTCAACCAGTTCTATCACATCGCAGGTCAAGCCCCTAAAAAGTCAAAACGCGTCCTCCACCACCGGCCGCCGGTACCCCTCCCTTCCCCATGGTTCTACTCCCTCCAGCATCCAGTTCGACCCGTCCTCCTTCCTTCTCCTCGTTCGGCCTCGCCGCCGAGTAGCAGCACGAGCACCTGGCCTTCGAGGAGGCTGCCAATCTGGTGAGGTAGCCCTGAAGCTTCGTGGTGAGAGGCCATGGCTGACGCTGTCGCTCCGCCGGAGCCAGAGACAGAGCTATGCATGGCATACCTCAAAGGTTTCCGATCTGGTGAGGGAGCCCTGATGCTTTGTGCTGAGAGGCCATGGCCGACACTGTCGCTTTGCCGGAGCCAGAGACAGAGCTATGCACGGGATACGTTGAAGGTTGCCGATCTGGTGAGGGATCCCTGACCTTTGTGGTGAGAGGCCATGGCCGGTGATGCCGCTCTGCTGTAGAGGGCGCTCCACATGGGAGACAACTCCAGAGACGGAGACGAGGAGGAGAAGTATTGCCGCATCTGCCGCCTCCTAGGTGATGCGGAGATCTAATGAGGGGAGCTGGTGCTACGTGGTAAGAGGACATGGCCGCAGCTGAATCTCTGTGTTGTCTCCCGTAGTGAGTACTGCAGTCTTGGCATAATTGGATATGAAATGATTATCGTATAATATTGTTGCTGTGGCCGAGCTTGCTATTTCATCTACATTCAGTCATATGTACCACTAGATCTCTTCTGACTGATGTGTTGGTGGGTGATTAGTTCATGTTTTCCATGATACCTCACTACATTTTCGTGAAGGGATGATACCTCACCTCACTACTTGGTGATCCAGGTAAGATGATTTTAGTATCTGGGGTTATATTTTTCATGTGATGTCCAGAGCTTTGGTCCGGGGTTAGTGTGAATGTTTTTGCTACAATTTGACTGCAATTACTAGATAATGTTTTAGGAAATTGGCAAGGTTTTAATGATTGATAGTGAACAATCAAGTGTAATCAAATTCATGTGATATTAGTCTGTGAAGCTCTTTTCACAGAAATTCTAGGAAACAGTGTTAATTCCCATATTTTCTTAAGAGTGGACTGTCCTACTGATTGCTGAAACGAGACTCATGATAGATAGATATCATACTTATCACCTGACTCTTTCATACTGGTTGACTGGGTATCTTTCTGTTCTTGGTAGTTTGCTTCACACAGTTAAGTTAGAAAAAAAGTGAGTTCATGAAAGCCAAGTTTTGAAGAAAATTTGTTCTAGATCTGCAAACATTTGTTCCTGAGTACTAGATGGTGGCAATGAAATATAAGTTGCACCGCAATGATGATGAATACTCTGTTTTTTTTCTTTCTGGAAAATGATTCTGTACGATTATGCTTCAGATTGCTGTTTCATATTATTGAACAAACATATAACATGCTGCCCTGCCCCTTTGTGTTCAATGTTTTCCTTACTCAATTAAATATTTACTAGCACATATGCCCGCAACGTAAGAAGAAAAATTGGATGAAAAATAGCAGTTATCGATTATCCTAAAAAGGTTCATACACTTATTGATATGAATTTTCTATGAACTTGAGTACCAAATTGGCTCATTCCCAGCCTATCATTGTGAGTGTATTGGGAGTAGCTATGTTTTATTGTTCAATATTTCAACCTATGAAGTAAACACTCAGGTCTGTACAAGTTATTTTCAGATTTAGTGAGACCGTGTTTTACAACATTGTCGATAACTGTTATTGATGATAATCAATAAATGTATGAACCTTTTTAGGATTTCCTTTCAATTTACAAATACTCTATACAACAACACTGCTTAATACTACATTTTAGATTTTCCAGGTCAATTAGTAAAGATGGGAGTATTCATGTTCATAGTCCATTTCAGTGACTACATCGGCGACGGCAATGCAGAGGCGGATACTCGGCACGCTGGGCTGCAGCGTCGACGACGCAGAGGCAGATGTGTGGCACGCTGGGCTGCTGTGTGGCATCAGCGGCAAGGGCACGATGGCTGACGCGAGATCAGGCGATGTCCGCTAGACCATTGCTCGCATTTGCGTATGTAGACTGACACATCGACGACGATTTCGTCAGACTTCTTGGAGGCGGCGATGGGCCGTGTAGTGGTGAGAACGTTAGTTAGTTACAGAGATAATGGGGTGCAGCTGATTGCTTCATGTGCTGCTACTGATATGCTACTATTGGTTGCTTTTCTGATATATACTGATGTAGAAAGAGAGAGAGAGATGCTTCATATGATGCTCCGTCGTTGTGTGTACTCTGTTTTATGCTCAATTGCATACGCTGCTTGGGTCAATTTTGAGCTAGGACAATTTATAGATTTAAATTGAGATCCAGAGAAAAAAAATCTGCCATTTATGGATATTGCAATGCTTTGTGTGCTGCTGCCATTTCTTCTACAAAGATAAGGAGAAATAGTGGAGGAAATGGAGAAATTGCAGTTGTTTTTGTTGTTATTAAGTTGGTGTCAAAGTCTACAGTTTGCTGGTTGTTGTTGATGGTTGTTGTGGGGAAAATCAACAATATTTTGGCTATTTCAATGTGATGTCGAATTGAATGATTCAAAGTTGTGGTGAGAAATCGACAATATTTCGGCTATTTCCAAGTGATGTCGGATTAAATGACCTTAGGAGTAGTATCTACTATGCATTGTGAGTCTGTTAAGATGCAACAACTTTGTTCTAACTTATGTTATATGTGAAGTCTGAACCAGAGTAGCAACTTTTGCGAACAATGCCTTGCTACCGTGAGCTAACGGTATTTGGGTCGCGGTAAGGTACATCGACCGGTCTTTAACATGGCTGTTGGTTTCTTCTAGAAGTATGCATGGATATGTTGAGCTGGTACAGTATTTACTTAGCAGTTGGGTTGTGTAGCATAAAGATGTCTTTTCAAGAAAAAATGGCCCTAAACTATTAGAATTTTATTTACCAAGGCAAATAAAAAGAGATAAAAATGGACAGGCGCTCACCAAGTATTGTTTGAATGAATGTTGTATATGATCATGCTAATTTTCATTCAATTTTTCTTCTGCCGTTGCAACGCACGGGCATATGTGCTAGTAAAGAATAATAGTTCAAAAAAAATCAAGAAATAAGAGAGAGAGGGAATCACGCTCTGCTAAAGGAGATGGTTTTTTTTCTAAACTCTTCGATTTCTTGAAGAGTACAACTGCTGCCGATGTTTTTTTTTTTTTTTTTTTTTTTTTTTTTTTTTTTTTTTTTTTTTTTTTTTTTGTACAGAACTGCTGCCGATGTGCTTCTCTGCATCAGACGGGCCGTCACATTGCGTAGAGCTTTCATCCCGGGGATACATGCGCATGTTGCTGCACGAAGGCGTCTTCCCGTTGTACACGAGAAAGTCAGGTCTCGGCGGCTTTATATGAACCGCGCACAGGCTGGTTTTCTAGCGCAGTACAAGAAACAAACAAGGTGATTTGACTGGCAGAACGCCATGCTGCACAACCCTGCATATGGAGGTCCCATGAATGATTTCTTAGTCTCCCTGAAATCATCTTTATGGAAAAGAATGATCACCTAGGGGAAATAAGGATCGATCATGAACCCTTCACCGCACTCCTGATGCCTCCTAAACCTAGCTCAGTCCCTTACTCGTATAAAAACTCCTGCATAGATAATGTCTCTACTCCACCAAGAGTTGTAGAGAAACTTACAAGAAAGATAAGGAAATGCACGAAAGGATCAAAGGTTTGATGTTAATCTGTTACTGCTGTGTCTACAAGGGAAAAGAGACCGCCAGGTGCTACATATATACTACCGGGGAACTTATGTTCATTGTACATTTGTACTTTATTAGGGACGGAGCGAGCATCAATTTCATTGTAGACTTTTACTTGATTTTGTGGCTGAAGTTTTCGAGTAGGTGTAGATTTTGTTGTGGGGCCTGGTATAGCTAGCCAACGGAGAACGTTGGGCTGCAACTCCATGCTCCTCTAAGCTTACTAGATGACCGGTTGCGTCGATTGACACAAGAATTGGAATTATGCCTCGGTTTGTTTCCATACGAAGTTCGATGTAAGCTATACCTCGTGTCACCACCCCATGTGTTGCTGCTATTTCACTACCGGAAAACCAAAATATGCCGACGGCCAAATGTCGGGGCTGTCGGCGTAGACCCCAAAGAGCCTAATCGAAAGCGTATCTTTTTTTTAAGCTACGCGGAAGTACCGTCGACCTAGTCTACCTCTTTTTTTTACTTAATCACCAATTTGATAAATGTACCATGTATGATCTGGAAAATTAATTAAAGCCGATAATTTTTAATTATAATGACACAATCTAAAAATATGAAGGATGAGCCTTCTAGTCGCCCCTCGGTGAATAGCGCTTTGAGCCCCGTCTGATTCGCTGCTCGGGACGGATCCAAGCTGTCTGAAATCGCTAATTGTATGTTTTTTCGCTCGTCCAATCTCCTGACGCTGGCCCCTCGATCACCACGCTTAATCCGGGTGCATGCAGGGGGTGTCACGGTTGGAAGGCCGCCCATTGCACGTAGGATGCGTCACAGTTGGAAGGCCGCCCATTGGCTCGTCGCGAGGTTTTAGTGTTGTAAGTTTATTGTGTTCGTCACGACGCGGGACCCACTTAGGTCACGCATGTCCGGTCTCTCGCGATTCTTGTTGTCCACAGGTTCGGCTTCCTTTCGGTTGCCCAGGTTGGTTTAGCGTGGGTTCTTGTCGTTGTTTTCAGGTTGCGGGGATTTCTCCTCGGAGGGGGCGTGACGGGGGTTTTTGCGTCGCTCGTGTCTTCACCGTGTCGGATCTTGGTCGTCTCTCTTGCTGGTGGCTTGCCATTAGTCAGTGGGTACATTCTATTGTGCGGGAAACGCGTCTTCCTACCCTTTGTCGTCCGAGGAGGACCCAGGAGTGGCCCGTCGAGGGATCGCCTCCACCACTTACTCTGCGTCTAGCGCTGCGGCGGAGGAGGATCGAAGGCTTACATTGGCCCCGGTCCCGTCG
Source organism: Alopecurus myosuroides (assembly GCA_028641055.1). Lineage (NCBI taxonomy): Eukaryota > Viridiplantae > Streptophyta > Magnoliopsida > Poales > Poaceae > Alopecurus > Alopecurus myosuroides. The sequence continues at coordinate 280,512,221 of CM054057.1, read as the reverse complement.
CTCGGCGGAGAAGTCTCAGCGTGCATGGGCCCGCTAGTGCCTCCCGAGGTGGGCTCGACTAGGGCCGCGTCATCAGGAACGCCTCTAGCAGGCGGGGAAGAAAGAGATGGAACAAGGGGCGTCTCTGTCCTCTCCGAAGGAACCGGGTCCGCCGCGCTCCTGGATCTTCCTTCGGCCCCAGCTACAGGGTGAGCCGCGGCCTCCTCCTCCTCCTCCGTAGCATCTTCCTTGGGCACTAACAGTGGGGTGCCTATTATGGTCACCTCCCATGACAACGAGTGCCCTTTGCGGGACGTCACTTGTTTTGTCTGGGGCTTTCTGGAAAAAGAAGCAGGGTGTTAGGACCTCGGCGAGACCGAGTGCATCTGTGCTTGAGGGAAGGCCTTACTCATCGGACGCGAAGTACCCCCGCACCCTCCTTCTCCATTTGGGGGGCGCCTCTGTGGTTTTCTCCCCCGAGGGACGCGAGGCTCTTGCCGTGACTGCTGCTATCGCGACCCCGCCCCTGGGCGGATATATGCCGGTCGCATCTCCCTCAGGGAGCATTACTTCACGTCGGAGCCTGCCATTGCTTCCATTTCCGCAACCGCACCCCCTGGGTGAGTTGGATGCCGGTAACGTCCCTCCGGTTGGTGGCCTTCGGGGGGCGCCCCTCGGAGTCGTCGCTGTCGTCGTTTAGACGTGGACTGTCACCTAGAGCGTAGGCTTCGCCGGGCCCTTCTCGAGGCAGCGCCTCCTCCGGCTTTGCACCTCGCCTGGATCCGTGCCACGGGAGGTGGCACCTCTGCGAACAGGATTCTCCTCCGTCCTAGCCTCTCCCTCAGCGAGAAGGCTCCACTGGTCGAAGATGGGCAGGCTCACGAGGACACGCTCTCGGTCAGCCTGGCCAAGTCGGTATAGAGGAAGCGCCGCAAAGCGGAGGTCGCCCATCTCATCGTCCTCCTCATGACCTTGGTGCTTGACGCGAGCACTGCCGGGCTGAGGTCCTCGGCTTGGAGGCGCATGATGACCCACAAGTATGTTGGAAATATGAGCAATTTACCACATAATTTAATTAATAGAAACAGTAGGTAAAGCAGAACTACAATTGCAATAGTCAAAGTAGTCATTTGAATTTTCGAAGAGTAGACAAAGGGCATACATAGTTTAATCATCTGAATTTCCAGAGAGTAGGCAACATGCATGCAAAGTATAGAATTTGGGGAAAACAAATCTACTCCAATTGCTAGAACTAGGAATTCTAGTAGGATCTGAAACATGAGATTGAACAGAAAAGACATGAGCACATACTGGACAGGAGCTGGTGCAGCAGCGGGACCATTGTTGACGTTGTCGCTCATATCGTCGAAGAGACCGTCGACTTCCGGGAAGAAGTCGTCGTTGGGGAAGATGTCGTTGTCGTCCGTGTTGAAGAAGTCAGTAGTCGCGCAGAGCGCTCCCCAAAAACCTTATCGCCCTTCTCCCGTACAGGACTCGAAGTAGCGCAGTTTCGGAGGCCTACTGTCCCGACCGGCGGTGCACGCCGCAGGCCAGGATGGGGAATACTTGAGCGGTGGCGCAAGGCTCTGGAAACGAGAAGGCAGTGTATTGCTGTGTGTTTTTCTGGAGAGGAGCGACCTCTGGTTTTATAGGCACAGAGCAGAAGCCGAACAGGCCACGCGAGAAGATGAAACGAGGAGTCGGGAAGGCAAACAGGCAGCAGCCGAAGCTGAGCAGCCTCCGTAATCAAAACCCACTTAGCAAAGCGTTTCGTTTCAGATTCATATGCCTGTTCATATTCTAATTCGTGCGTGTGGCAAAATAAAGAGAGACTCTCGGCTCGAGGCATTCCCGCGGCGCGCGCGCGTCGTGACGAGGCGAGGCGAGGCGAGGCGTGGCGAGGCGGGCGGCGGAGGAGGAGCGCGCGTGTAGTCATCTCTTTCTCATGCTCATACAACAAGTGGAAAGCCCTCCCTTATAAACAGGTAAAACTTCCACTCAACTAGCAATGTGGGACTAAACATTTGTCCCACCTCTTGCCATACACGAATGGGCCAAGTGGGCCTCTAGGATTTAGGAATTTCTGGAATATTAAATGGGCTGGTCCATTTGGGCCAAAATTCCAACAATCCCCCACCAGATCCCAGAGGCACACGAAATTTGCCTTTGGTTCCAAAACATTGTTTTATATACCGATGCTTAGTGGAGACTGTGAAGTTGAACTTCCACCTAGAACTCTATGCTACACTAGTAAGCAACTTGGACAGTGGACTGCGCCTTGAACTGCAAGTTTTCTGCGAATCTAGTTTCACATAAAGCCTTGATCGATACTAGGCTGCCGCAGGACTTCCCCGCGGGTGGAGCTTATGCGTCATACTCCTTGACCTTTCATGAGTTTATTAGAGAGCACCCAACTCTCATGGACTGCGACGTTTGACAGTCAGACTCACATAGGTGTGTTCTTCAAAGGATGTTCTGCAGGACAACATCTCTGCTTAAATAAGCCACTTAGAACACATTAAGATAAACATCAACCTGCCTTGCAGAGTAGGAGAGTATTGCATCTTCATGGAGTGGTATAAAATGTAGGGATACTCTCCTCTCAGTTGATCAACAGCTTGTCTCCCAATTCTAATTCACGGGATCTCCGATCACATAGAGTGGGTTGCCACAGTGAACAACTTATATTGTGGGTCTCATACCCATCTCCTTCGATGCATTATCTATCACGTTACGCGATAGACCCTTTGTGAAGGGGTCTGCCAAGTTTTTAGATGTATGGATATAATCCAATGCAATAACTCCGGAGTTTCTCATTTTTCTGACAGATTTTAGTCTCCTCTTCACATGCCTTGATGACTTCATATTGTCCTTAGAACTGTTTACTTTGATGATCACAGTTTGATTATCACAGTTCATCGGGATAGCGGGTATAGGTTTTTCAACCACAGGTAAGTCCATCAAGAGCTGTCTCAGCCACTCTGCTTCAACAGTGGCTGTGTCCAATGCTGTGAGTTCTGCTTCCATAGTTGACCTCGTTAAGATGGTCTGCTTGCAAGACTTCCAAGAAACAGCGCCACCACCAAGTGTAAATACATATCCACTCGTGGCCTTTATCTCATCAGCGTCAGATATCCAATTTGAATCACTATAACCCTCAAGTACTCTTGGGTACCCAGAATAGTGAATCCCATAGCTCGCAGTGCCTTTCAAATAGCGCATGATTCTCTCAAGAGCGTGCCAATGATCATCGCCCGGATTTGAAACAAATCGGCTAAGTTTGCTCACAGCATACGCGATGTCAGGCCTTGTAGCGCTAGTTAAATACATAAGCGAGCCAATAATCTGAGAGTATCTAAGTTGATCCTTTGCAATTCTTCTGTTTTTACGAAGTAGCACACTGGGATCATATGGAGTTGGTGAAGGCTTGCAATCGCTATACCCAAAACGACTCAAGATTTTCTCCACATAGTGAGATTGAAGCAGTGTTATCCCACCATTGTCATCTCTCAGTAACTTGATGTTAAGAATAACATCAGCAACTCCTAGATCTTTCATCTCAAAACATTGAGATATGAAACTCTTGACCTCTTCGATCACTTTGAGGTTAGTTCCAAAGATTAGTATGTCATCAACATACAAACAAAGAATGACTCCTTCGCCCCCACCATGGCGATAGTACACACATTTGTCAGCTTCATTTACAGCAAAACCTGCTGCAGTCAAAGTTCTTTCGAATTTCTCATGCCACTGCTTAGGCGCTTGTTTAAGGCCATATAAAGATTTCAGCAATTTGCACACCTTTCCTTCCTGACCATTTACCACGAATCCATCTGGCTGGTCCATGTAAATTTCCTCTTCCAACTCACCATTTAGGAATGCGGTCTTAACATCCATTTGATGAACGAGAAGACCATGTGAAGCAGCCAGCAAAAGTAGAACTCGAATGGTGGTCAGGCGTGCCACAGGTGAGTAAGTATCAAAGAAATCTTCACCTTCCTTTTGAGTATAACCCTTGGCCACAAGCCGTGCCTTGTACTTCTCAATAGTACCATCAGGCCTAAGCTTCTTCTTGAACACCCACTTGCATCCTACAGGTTTGCACCCGTAAGGACGATCAGTGATTTCCCAAGTTCCATTAGCCAAAATGGAATCCATCTCACTGCGGACGGCTTCCTTCCAATAGTCAGCATCTGGAGATGCATAGGCCTCTGAAATGGAACTGGGAGTATCATCCACGAGGTATACAATGAAATCATTACCAAAGGACTTTGCAGTCCTCTGTCTCTTGCTTCTTTTGGGAGTTTCAGTGTTGTCCTCCATAGGATTTTCAACGTGTTCCATCGAAATGGTAGGTTCAGGAAGTGGAACTAATTCTTGACTTGATGAATTAGGAATCTCCTGATGTGAAGAGGTAGACATATCCTTCATAGGAAAAATGTCCTCAAAGAAAGTCGCATCATTTGACTCCATAATTGTACCAACTCGCATGTCAGACACATCGGATTTTATGACCAAGAATCTATAGCCAATGCTATGAAAAGCATATCCAAGAAAAACACAATCCACAGTGTTTGGTCCAACCTTGCGCTTCTTAGGGAATGGAATATTGACTAATGCCAAACAACCCCAAGGTCGTAGATAAGAGAGTTTTAATCTTTTCTTTTCCCATTCCTCAAATGGAGTTATCTCTTTGTCTTTTGTAGGGACTCGGTTTAGGACATGTCATGCAGTCATAATAGCCTCCCCCCACCATGCCTTGGAAAGACCCGATGTATCTAACATGGCGTTAACCAAATCAGTTAGAGTACGGTTCTTTCTTTCAGCCACCCCATTTGACTGAGGTGAATAGGGAGGCGTCCTCTCATGAATTATACCATGTTCCGCACAAAAGGAATCAAACTCGTTGGAAAAATACTCTCCACCCCGATCAGACCTTAGCCTCTTAATCTTTCGATCAAGTTGGTTTTCTGCTTCAGCTTTATAGATTTTGAAGAAACTCAAAGCTTCATCTTTTGATTTCAGAAGATACACATGACAATATCTGGTGGAGTCATCAATTAACGTCATGAAATATTTCTTTCCACCTTTTGTTAACACACCATTCATTTCACAAAGATCAGAATGTATGAGCTCTAGTGGTGCCAAATTCCTCGCCTCTGCAGTTTTATGGGACTTGCGAGGTTGCTTAGCTTGCACACAAACTCGGCACTTAGAACCCTTAATAGGTGTGAAGTGGGGAATTAAGCTCAATTTGGATAGTCGTGTCATGCAGCTAAAACTGATGTGACAAAGACGTGAATGCCATAAATTTGATTCATTGTTGCAAACATGGTTTACAACGTTATTACAGACATCAGTCAAAGATAAACGAAACAAACCACCACATTCATATCCTTTACCAACAAAGGTTCCAAACTTGGACACTACAAATTTATTCGACTCAAAGACAAGCTTGTAGCCATCTCTACACAGAAGAGAACCGCTAACAAGATTCTTATTTATAGAGGGCACATAATTCACGTTCTTCAGTCGCACAGTCTTCCCCGAAGAGAACTTCAGATCGACCGTACCAACACCGCGAACAGAAGCATGTGAGCCGTTGCCCATCAGCACGGAAGAAGTTCCTGCTGCCTGGTAAGAAGAGAACATGGAAATATCAGAACATACATGTACATTGGCGCCCGTATCAATCCACCAATCAGGAGAATGACATACTGAAAGAACAGTAGGAAATATACCGTACCCTGCGTCCTTCATTTCAGTATCACCAATGACAACATTGACGGTCTTGCCGCCTTTCCCATGTTGACGCTTGTCAAAGCGATTTGGGCAGTTGGGAGCCCAGTGTTCAGGATCACCGCAAACATGGCACACTCCTTTCTTCTTCTCATACTTCTTCTTGAAGTTGGTAGAATGTGGTGTCTTGTTCTTCACATCAAACTTTCCTTTACCCTCAAACTTGTTCTTGTTTCTGAACTTGTGGGTTTGGAAGTTTCTCTTCTGTACCAAGTTGGCACTAGAACTTCCATCAGCACCTCGAGCACGTGTGTCCTTTGCTCTTGCCTTTTCTTCGACATCAAGAGTCCCAATGAGATTCGAGACAGAAAACTCCTGTCTCTTGTGCTTCAGAGACGTAGCAAAGCTCCTCCATGAAGCAGGAAGTTTGGCAATGATGCCTCCGGCAATAAACTTGTCCGGTAACACACAAGTGAAGTGCTCAAGTTCTTTGGCGAGTGACTGAATCTCATGAGCTTGCTCAACCACGGAGCGCTCATCAGTCATCCTGTAGTCATAGAATTGTTCCATGACATACAGTTCAGTGCCAGCATCTGAGGTACCAAATTTTGCCTCAAGTGCATCCCACATATCCTTGCCATTGTCAAATGACGCATAAGCATCAACAATGTTATCTCCAAGAACACTGATCAGAGCAAGCTTAAAGAGGGTATTCATTTTCTCATAGTTTGCCTCCTGTTGAGGGTCAAGATCACCCGTAGGTTTGCCAAGAGTGGCGTCATAGCAGTTCATGGATTGAAACCAAAGAACTGCTCTCACGCGCCATCTCTTATAATTGGCGCCCTCAAACACAGGTGGCCTCATAGACGCAGCAAATCCAGTTGGGGTAAATTGCCTATAATAAGGTTTTTGGATTGTTGGAAATATGAGCAATTTACCAGATAATTTAATTAATAGAAACAGTAGGTAAAGCAGAACTACAATTGCAATAGTCAAAGTAGTCATTTGAATTTTCAAAGAGTAGACAAAGGGCATGCATAGTTTAATCATCTGAATTTCCAGAGAGTAGGCAACAGGCATGCAAAGTATAGAATTTGGGGAAAACAAATCTACTCCAATTGCTAGAACTAGGAATTCTAGTAGGATCTGAAACATGAGATTGAACAGAAAAGACATAAGCACATACTGGACAGGAGCTGGTGCAGCAGCGGGACCATTGTTGACGTTGTCGCTCATATCGTCGAAGAGACCGTCGACTTCCGGGAAGAAGTCGTCGTTGGGGAAGATGTCGTTGTCGTCCGTGATGAAGAAGTCAGTAGTCGCGCAGAGCGCTCCCCAAAAACCTTATCGCCCTTCTCCCGTACAGGACTCGAAGTAGCGCAGTTTCGGAGGCCTACTGTCCCGACCGGCGGTGCACGCCGCAGGACAGGATGGGGAAGACTTGAGCGGTGGCGCAAGGCTCTGGAAACGAGAAGGCAGTGTATTGCTGTGTGTTTTTCTGGAGAGGAGCGACCTCTGGTTTTATAGGCACAGAGCAGAAGCCGAACAGGCCACGCGCGCGCGTGCGTCGTGACGAGGCGAGGCGAGGCGAGGCGTGGCGAGGCGGGCGGCGGAGGAGGAGCGCGCGTGTAGTCATCTCTTTCTCATGCTCATACAACAAGTGGAAAGCCCTCCCTTATAAACAGGTAAAACTTCCACTCAACTAGCAATGTGGGACTAAACATTTGTCCCACCTCTTGCCATACACGAATGAGCCAAGTGGGCCTCTAGGATTTAGGAATTTCTGGAATATTAAATGGGCTGGTCCATTTGGGCCAAAATTCCAACAAAGTATAGCGGGTGTATCGTAGTACTTTCGATAAATAAGAGTGTCGAACCCAACGAGGAGCAGAAGGTGTTGACAAGCAGGTTGGATAGAGGATTCACTGTAAACACTAGCAAACGGGTTTTTGGTCGTTTTTGATATAGCGGATAAATAAAATGCGAGTAAATAAAAGACAGTAATAATAATTGCAGCGAGTGGCCCAATACTTTTTAGAGCAAAGGACAAGCCGGTTGGTCTACTTATGATTACCAAACGTTCTCGAGGACACATGGAAACTTCGTCAAGCTCTTTCATTTCATACAGTTGATTAATATTTATTGTTTTGATAGGTGTTGTGTGGGTGAAACTATGCTAATGCACCGCCCAACTAGGACTAATACATACTTGTGATTTACTCCTAGAAATCAAGCCTCAAATCACTTGTCTCCCTCAAAGGTTTTTCATCAAGATCATATTGCTAAGGCTAAACCATCAAATCCAACAAGCATATCCCAACTCTGTACTACTCCTATAAATCCTTTCAAATTCTCCAAACTCCTATCTCATGATCAATGCTAAATCATCTTCCCCAAACAATCTCAATAGAGCGTGACAAGCTCCGAGAATACATCATAAATAATAATCATCTACTAAATCCAAGTCATATTGATTTTTCCTAAAATCAAAAATCATCTTTTTATATCCATCAATTTCTTCCTAAATCAAATCCAATATTCCTCCAATCCATCTTTTAATCAAAATCAAAAATCTATTCCAATCCAACATAATCTTCTTACTACAATCAACCTTTGTGCTAAAATCCAGTATAAGAACCACATAAGCTATATGTTATCACCATCATTTTAAATTCACAAATTCTCCTCATCGTACTATTTCTACTCAATCCAATCTCCTTATATATCAAGCACTTCCTAAAAATCTAATAATTTCCACCAATCTTTCTAAACCTCAAATCATTCCTTCAGGCTACAAATCTTAGTTACTGATAACTTCCAAAGTTTTTGGGTCCACAACTGGTTATCCCCGGTGTGTATATGCTATAATTTATCTCAACTAAAATCATGTGATCCTCAAACTTTCTCTCCTAAGCTAAACCTCAATGAGTCTCCACGAACCTCATATTCTAGAATCTGGTTCCTCCAAAATATACACGAAAGATCTTATTGTCCACTAACAATCATAGTTCACCAATCCAATATTTTTTTCCAACATTTGATCTTCCTTTCCAACAGCTATAGAACATCCTAAGGCACCTTTCTCTTTGGTTTTGGAAAAGTTGGTTAGAAGTTTGTAAAACTGGTGTTAGGTGTTAAGCTAAAGTTAGATGAAGTTACGTTAGTATTGTTAAATTTTAAAGATACTTTTTCTAATCCGACGTGACACTTCTAGTGTTCCATTTACGTCGGATTTCTCAGGGTGCGAAAACAAACACAACTATGGGGTTCACAGGTTTGGTTCGAAAATGTACCATTGGCTATGGCATGAGTCGTAGGTGCTTCTGCAACATCATCTTGGTCTCGAGGTACACTCATCACACTCTTGCATTTCTTCTGGGATGGACCTTGGGTTTCTTGGTTTTCTTTACGATGATCTAGACCACGATTCTTCTTGGAACAATCACGGGCGAAATGTCCTTTCAGTCCACAGGTAAAGCAACCCATGGTTCTAGGCTTGACATTCACACGCTTCCTTGAATATTGTGGCATCGCAGGCAAGGTACTGCGAGTCACAAAAGAACTAGTTTCACCTGGCGTCACTATCTTCCCTTTTCGACTCTCTCCAGCAAGCAGGCGCTGATACTCTCTCATAAGGATAGCATTATTCTCAGCATTGGTGGTGACAAGCTGAGTCAAACGCTCCAGGGCAGCATGTGTGGCAACGTGTTCAGCACGAGCGGCTTCACGTTCTTCCTTCAACAGAGAAAACAGTTGAGCAACTGTCGGCTCCGGTGGTGGAGGTAGATCGCTGGCCATGCTGAAGACAAAGAACGGTATAAGACGAGAGCAAACAAAAAGGGGTTTTGTTTTGGAAACTTGTGACACATACCGGCTCATAACAGAGATGAGAATGGTAGGTAACACAACAATCAAGCAAGCATCTAAGAAGCAATCACGGATACAAACAAGGACTAACATCCACATGAAACAGAGTCTTAACAAGCATAACATAAACTTTAACGTTCACATGGCAATAGCATAAGGCTTACAACACAACTAGCACAGACAAAGCTCTAACAGAGTTCACACAACACAAACACAAACAAGCGTCTGGGGTGGAGATAACACAACTCCTAACATCCTGCGGCAATCCTAAGTGTGTGAGGAAGCGTGTAGCTATTCCTCCAAGTCTTCAACTCGGGTATTGCTGGCTGCAAGCTGGAGCTGAAGGGCTCTCACTTGTGCACGGTGATGGAAGTCATTGTACTTCATGGTTTTCTTCAGTACCTTGAGACGACGCTCGGTAGGAGAAGAAACACTCAGGCCTTTCTCCAGCTGGTCTATCTCCCTACCTCGGAGGCCATAATCTCCTCTAAGCTTATCAAGAGAGATCTGGGTGTTGTACAGCTGTCCCTCCATGTGTTGGAAATGACGAGCAAAGGCAAAGTCTCCAGTGACATATGTGGGCTTGTCGTCCTCGTCGCGTCGTCCATAGTATCTGTAAGGGGTGCCTTCAAACTTGCGGCGAAAGAAGTTCGTGAGCTTGGCAATGGTCAGCTGCATCACTCTAAGGATACCATCTTCCCAACTGTTTTCACCACTTCCCAAGTGATCTCTGGGGTTGACGGTGCTAGCAAGGGTGCACGGATGGTACAGACCACCAACCAGGACAATTCCCGTCCATCATGGTGAATCTAGGCTCCCTTCAACTCAGGTAGGGGACGACCGATAAGACGAGTCATCTTGATCAAATCCTCCTCAAAGCGGCGGTAGCAAGGTGCATGTGATCCCAGCCGGAAGGACTTGGTGAAGACAACTGCCATCTACACAAAATTTTAAGGTAGATTATGTTAGGTAACCACTGTGCAGAATTTTAAGATGCTCATTTGCAACTTAGTGTAAGTAGAGTTTTCAAAACACAGAGGGGATGGAATATGAAATATTTTTGTAAATAGTCATCTTAGTGACCTTGTTTTATTAACTTTTATTATTATAGTACTAGCTAACGTCCATGCTAACTAAGGTCTCCTAAGGTCAGGATAGCTCTGATACCAACTCTGTAAGGTCACCCAGAACCAATGTTCAAGGACACCTTCGATATGCATACATTCACGATCCTAGATCACACCAGTCGTGAACAACATATCAAGTTGGTACACAAATACAATATCCATTACGCGATTGCAGAAAACACTTACAAAGGGGCATGGTCACATGACCAACTCTAACACAATTGCCACGCAGGGCAAACACACAATACACACAGCGGAAGACTAAACTCACACAATAACACAATTGCCACCCAAGTCACGCCTTAACCTACAGGCTGCTGACCGAAACGATCCTAGTTCGCAAAGCCATCAGCTCTGTACTCCTCTTCTTAGATCTCCTTCTGAGGCTCCTCCTCGAAGTCTGGCAAGTAAATACCAGGGACGAAACCAATATGAGTACATTTGAATGTACTCACCAATTCATCCATCATGTAGCTTACCAAAAATGCAAGTATGCTTATATGGTAGAATAGGTAGGCTATACATAGGGTTCACTATCAATGATATATGTAAGACATGTCATAGTTGATTTTGACAAAAAATCTTTGTATGTTTGTTGAAGAAGATACTTCAAAAGAAAATAATATAGTTTTCTTTCTCTTGTAAATATCACATGTACAAGAGGTTTTATAAACTCATTTTGTAAAAGAAGGTTTTCTCTTTGCAAAACTTCTTGTAAAACAACTTCTGGCTTTTCATCAAAGGTACCTCCACGGTACAAGATTTCCTCCTTTCAGAACTTCACAAGTCCAACACCTTTTTGAAAACTCATCTTTGAAAACATTGACACAATGCTAGCTACATGGCCATTGAACTGTCCATATCCGAGGACGCGTCTATTCCGAAATAGTTGTACTATGCAGAGGTGTACACAATCCACCAGATCCAGTACATCCACCGTGAACAACCACGGACTGTAACAACAGTATGTAAACATCAGATAACTGATCCTAACCATCCACTATGCTCAAGATAGTATATGACTATCTCTTCAACTCGGTTTGTTCTCCCCGGCACCATGTCACACATCGCCACGGCAGGAGATCCAACTGTCGCACCCGGGGGGTAACTTAATCCCTCAATTTGTATGCCTATTTGATTCATGACCGGCGGCATTTCGGTTCGAGGGAGGTCACGTCCCTTATAGCAAATTGAGATAGGATACACACTAACAAGAACAAACTTCCAGTTAAGCCCCGTGCCCATGTTGGGGTAAAGTGGCAGTACGGTAAAGGTTGTCCGGCGAAGACTAGGTTATGTGTCATTTTTGTAAAACACCATTTTCTCAAAATTGACCACTTCCACATTCCTCCGGTGAATAAGGCTTCGCCTTTCCGCCGGGTTTTCCATAAAGCCTTTGTTTTGCAAAAACATATTTTGAGGGTGTCCACTTAGGGACTAATACTTGTGATGGTAATAAATACCATATGGTGGCTATGGGCTTGGTAACACCAAGTATCAACTACTGGCATAGTAATATATAATAGTAGTAGTAGTCACTCAAAAATAGCTTTTGGTAATCAAAGTTGTTGTAAAACTTTCAGAAGTAAAACATGCATGATAGATAATTATAAGTGTAGTAACAGCAAGCATCAGGATGGCTTGCCTTAAATTTCTTAGTGTCCCTGGCCTTGAAGTAGCTTCAACTTGACGCACAACTCCACAACTGCTTCTTCTTCTTCTTCGTTTTTCTAACATCGTAAAAGAACAAAGACACACACTCAGAACTAAGGACAAACAAACTAACAAGGCAGCACAAAAGGTTATCACGAAAACTATCTCAAAAACTCTCATTGGTACAACACTATCGTCAAACAAACATATGGTTGAGAAACCATATACCACACCTTATATATCACATATGGAATGGGTGTACCACTCTCTTACCAAGATACATAAGAAGCTAAAAATATAGCTCGGGGGCACAAAAGGTGAGGCTACTAAAATAAGAACAAACAATCAAAGCAATGCCCATGGCAGTGGGTATTAACAACACATAAGAAATCATCATCAAACAAGTTCATGATTAAAACAATGCATAGATAACAAGATACTAATAAACACAACAACAATACTAGCACAACAATCACCTAAGAACAATACTCATGCTAAGGTAATCACTCAGACAAAATCCTAACAACAAGCGAACACACCACAGATGAATAGGCTAGTTATGGACTATGCTTATGTCTAATCAAAGTTATGTAATCCATCAATCATGAAAATAAACAAGATAAACCAGTAGCTCAACCATTGGTAACAAGTCATGGGATGCACCCTAAAACATGATCATCACAAAGGATAATACTCCTAACAAGTAGCATAAAAACAGGAGTGCACTAGTAGCATTCTATTCTGGAATTCTACACAAGCATGCTATAAGAAAATAATTATATTATACCACTATAGAACCAAGCAACTAAAGAAGTTATGGCATAATAACATAAGTAATAACATCCTAAACATGCTAGAATGATCATACACTTATCAAATAAAGAGGCAACAAAACTAGGGCAACTCATAATACCTAGCGGTGACACTAGTGCCCCACTAGAGAAACAACCATCACTACAAGGATGCATGATGCTAAACAAGCAACTCATGACCATTAATTCCTACTAACAGCACACACAACTTACACATGCTAGTAATCATAAACACTGAAATAATTTCATGAAAAAATCTACTAAGCAGGAATCAATCCATCCTACTAATACATGCTTCTCTAATTACTTAAATATCAAGCAACCCAAGTATAAACCATACAACCACTATCTATGCACTCAACACAAGCTTATCTAAACACTTTCAAAAAATCCAAACACTCAATGAAATCTTTTTACAAATAATATATCAATCACTAGGAAGCATTCTATTTGCAAACAATATTCTATTTAAACAAGGCAATAGTGAAACACCTCATAACATGATACTCCCAAAGGAATATTATGTTGACAAATGAATCGCCACTAAACATACTTATTTTCAAAGAAGTATTAATTTCTTCACTTACATAAGTGAAACAAACAATCTATTTTCCTTGGCAGAAAATAATACTCAATCATATAATACTACATGCTATTTTCACGCAAGTATAAGGTTGGGGATTTGCATCCCTAACCTAAATGCAATGGGACCAGTGGGTTATGGGCCACCTAATACCAAGGCAAAAGAGGTAACAAAACCTCTGGTCACACATGACAAGATTTTCTTAACAAAGCAAAACATACAAGACTATTCATACTAGTGAAAACAAATACAAATCTTACACATGCTTTGCTATGAAATAAGTTGCAAGCTAACAGAGATGATAACATCAAAATAACAGTACCAAAATGGTACTGGACTCCACTGAACCTACCACAAACCTAGGCAAAACAAATCTACCAAGATTTGGTTCACACAATAATCAAATAATAAAATTAGGAAATAATAAATGCTATTTCTATTGCTATTTGACTTTCCAAACTTGCACGCACTTCCTAAGGTAGATGTACTGCAAGAAAACAACCTAATGACATGTGGTAACACCTCTACACATGCTAGGAAACAAGATTCAAACAATCACACACTTGTTTACAAACAAACACACAAGTAGCAATGAAAACAGAAAAGTGATGTTTCTAGATTTGCTCACCAAAATTAATCTAGGGCTCCAAAATTTAATCCAAGCTAGTATTAGATAGATATAGTCATAAGAAAACTCACCCAATTGGATTCACCTCAATAATTAATTTTAAACTTACTCTAAAAATCCTAGAAAAGCCTACTTTCCTTTTACCAAAATGGATGGCATTTCCATTTGGTAACCCACCTTGATAAGAGGCAAAGTCCTAGTGATAGATCTAGTCCTAATCTATCCAAAACAATTTAGTTTGACCAATTTGGAGATCTAAAAAGTTATGCCAAAAACAAGCTTACAGACACTTTGTGGCAAAACAAGCCTTGTGACAAAAATATACAACAAAACCTAGATCTACCAATTTTAGGTGGTTAAAAAATCATAATACTAGGGTCAAGATTTTTGGTTTAATTTATTTTGCACTCTAGGTATTTTTCATAGATCAAAAGCAAACATGCCCAAGCTGCACAGATCTAAAAAGAAAAAGAAACAAAGGTCGGGCTGGGGTTCCTCGCGGGCGCGGCCCAACTAGCCAGCGCGGGAACGGCGCGGGTTCAAGCGTGGCCGTAGATCTCGTGATCTACGGTCCCGCTGTGTTATTCCTCCTCCCTCTATTCTCTCTCTCACCGACACGACGGCGAACGAGGGCGACGGCGATAGCTCACCGTGGGGGCTCGAGGTGCGGTGGCGTGGCTCGGGGGCGACGTACGGGTGCAGGGGCATCGTGGGGTGCAGGTTGTGGGTGCCGGCGCGACTCCAGGCGGCGGGGCTCGGAAGGGCGCTCACGGCGGAGAGCTAGACGACGGCGGTGATTCCTGCGGGCAGAGGGTGAGGGAAGAGGTCAGGGAGGGTCGTGGGGAGGTAGGGAGTGCAAGGGTAACGACCACAGGGCATTGGAGTGCTCGGAGGAGAAACCTCACCTCGGGCTTGGGATTAATGGCCGACGTCCGTGTTCGAGCTCGAGGGGCTTGCAGAGGCGGAGAAGCTGCCAATAAGGGCCTGGGGAGGTGAGTGGGGGTCTAAGGAGTGCAGTGGCGAGAGGTACTCGGGGTAGGTGGTTTGTAGCCACGGGAATAAGGACAAATATCTAAGTTGGGCTCGGGTTGATGCCACACAATGGCATTGGGGCGTCCAAGGGCTGTTTTGGTCAGAGCGCAGACAAGGCAAGAGTCCAAGGGGGCAAGACCACCAAGGGGCAAGTCAAGGACTGGCCTTTGGAGGCAAGGTGAGCCCAGGCCAAGTCAAAAGAGTCAAAGTATGGAGTCCCATACCATGCCACATCACCATGCCTCCTGTCGAATCCCTGACTCAACAAATCCCTTCGGTGAACCTATCGGGTTTCGATTAAGAGAGCCCATGAGCGCTTGTGGAATCGTCGGCTAGACAGGGGGCGAGATTTACCCAGGTTCGGGGCCCTCGTAGAGGTAAAACCCTTACTCCTGCCTCTTGTCGATCTGTATTGAAGATTAGATCGGTTACAATGGTGGTGCTCGAATCGAGAGTAAGGTCTCGAGTTCAAGGCTTTTGGTCGTGCGGTATTGCTTGGTCCTCTTCCGGGGGGCTCTCCTGGCCTTATATAGATGGCCAGGTCTCGAATCCTACCCGGAGAGGACTCGAACTCTAACTAGGTCGGTTACATGTTTCCTAGCTTAACCCGCAAGTTAGTGTGAGTGGGCTTCACGTGGGCCTTCTGGAGTATTCCAAGGGCTCCTCTTCTTGGGCCTTAACCTTGGGACTGAGAGGGGGTGTCCTTATTCGCAGGGTCCAGGATCCATATCTTCGTCAGTAGCCCCCGAGCGTTTGCTCGAGTGGGATTTTTCCAGTCGAGTAGACGGTCAAACCTTTCTTCGTCTTCCTTTCTTATGGATAACCAGCTTGGTTGTTTCCTGTTTAAAGGGTGTGTTCCCTGTGCAACGAGTCTTCATGCTCGAGTATCGAGCAACATAGGTGCCTGTTTTTGCGGCTTTTATCGCTGAAGGATGTGGCACAGTAGCTTGGCTCTCCCGAGAGATCAGGACCAATTAATTGCGACTAGGTCAAAAACATTCCTGGCCTACACAGATTCGAGACCTCCGACTTGAACCCGATAAGGTGATTGTTGCGACTGGGCCGTTGTGGACTTATCGAGTCGAACTTAACCTATGGGGGTACCCGGCGCGTCCGCTAGAATATTCTTCGTGTTGTTGACACGGAATCATACCGGAGGACGCAGCTTTTGAGTGCGATTCCAGGCCCTTAAGAGAGATCTTTTTGGGTCTTACCTTCATATTCGAAGAATATGGCATCCGGATGTGCCTAGTCGGCTGAACAATCCAGGTTTTTATGATGTAAAAATATCATGTGTGAAAAGAGGTAGGTTCTTCCTACCCGAGTGATTGTTTGAGTTTCAATCGAAAGAATTTTCGTGCTGAGGAAAGTCATGCCCATATGAAAGAGTTTTCATGTTTGGAATGTCGTGCCCGTACGAAAGAGTTTTCGTGTATAGGGTATTTCTCTCTTGTTTTAAAGAGGTCTTGCTCCATGATTTGTTCACAAAAGAATTGCCTTTATTCGAAGGAGTTTCGCACGAAGTTGTTTTCGTGATTGAATTTTCCATTCGAAGATTCTTGAGTTTGATGATGCGTGCCATGACGTCATGGCGCACTTTTCTCCTCGCGATGGGACGTGACGGAGTGGTAGCAGATGGGCTGGCCTACCTAGTCAGCTTTTTGACCGGGAAACGAGACGCCGCTCCCGGTTTTTACGCGAACCGTGCAGTAAATGCGCACGATCTTCTGTTAAGATCGTGGCACGGAACAGCGTTCACCGTCTCTTCGTTTCATCTTCACACGTCGTGGCTGCGATAAGCGCCACGTAGCGCATCGAATGGCTGGGACTGATCCGCTCCGTGTATAAGTACGGGACTTAGCGCTGCGGTAAAACTTTCCCAGCCTTCGTCTTCAGTCCATCTCCTTCCTCGCGCCCATCTTCCTCCTTGTGCTCAAGCTCGCGCTGTCAGCCATGGCTGGAGGCAAAAGACGTGGCGCTGCCACTTCCGCATCCGGAGAAGCCTCCGCGCAACCTGCGCCCCGTGCTGGCGACTGGCGTTCGCCCAACACCACCGCGAAGAGCATCAAAGAGATGCAGCGGGAGGGGCTGCTGCCGGCAGAAGCTGGGAAGCGTGTGCGCCTCGGGAAGAAAGAAGAGGTACCAAACCCGCAGTCGAACGAGCGCGTGGTCTTTGCGGACCACGTGTCTCGGGGTCTCTCCTTCCCTCTCCATCCTTTCCTAGTCGGGTTGCTGTATGTCTATGGTATACAGCTTCACGATCTTCCTCCGAACGCGGTGCAGCACATATCGTGCTTCATCGTGTTCTGCGAATGCTTCTTAGGCATTCGCCCACATTGGGCGCTCTGGAAGGCCCTCTTCAAAGTCCGGATCTTCCGCGAGCGATCGCTGGTAGAGTCCGAGCCCGGCGAGCCGCTACGCACGGGTGGCTTCGGGATCCAAGCTCGACTGGAGACCAACTACTTTAGCATGCATTTCGTCGACTCCGCCCAGGGCTGGCGGAAAAAGTGGTTTTACGTCATCGACAACAGCTCGGGTGGGATTGTAGAATTCCACCCGTTCGCTGTTTTGAAGAGGCGGAAGTCCTGGGCGCACAAGTTGTCATCCGAAGAAACCCAGGTCGTTACGCCCCTACTCGCAAGGGTGGCTGCCTTCCGGGATCAAGCTGCTGGAGTTGTACTCAACGGGCTGCACCTGGCGAGTATCTTTCTGAAGCACAGGATCCAACCTCTACAGCACAGGCCTTCCACCATGTGGGAATACCAAGGCTCTAAAGATCCCAGCCGAGTGAGCCGCGAGGAGCTTTCGAACGTTGAGTTCGAGAAGAAGATCGCGGCTATCACTAGCTTGAAGGTGGGAGAGAAGTTCCCCGACTGCACAGTCGCAGCCTTCGACGCTTCGAAGCCTCCACCATCCGAGGTTAGTTTACCTTTCCTGTCTTCTATTGTTTTCTTCCTTGCTCTGAGCTTTAGTCGATTGAATTTTTTCTTGATTTCTTCTGTCTTCTTTGTAGAGCCTAGCTGTGGCTAACTGCTACCCTCCAGCTGCGGGAGAGGACGTCTCGGAGTTATTGGCGAGTCACCTGGATGGCCCAGCCGATACCAGCGTTGCCGATGCTTCTTCAGGCTCCGAGCACGGTTCTTCGGATGGTGCAGAGGGCTCGAATGGCGATCTTCGGCATCGTAAGCGCCGTCGAGTGGAGGATAACGAGGCTACTTCCAAGGATAACTCCTTGGAGGAATCGCCCGGGAAGGCTCCTATCTCCGCGACTCCACTTTGCTCACTCGCCCCTTCTCCTTCATTTCCAGTAATCGCAACTGCTTGGAACGCGGATATGCTGGATGAAGATGAAGATGATGAGTAAGTTCTTCTCCTCGTTCTTAGTCGAACATTTTTCTTTGCATCCATGTTGATGCTTTGTTTTTTGTTGCAGTCTGCAAACCATTAGCCCTCGCAGGTACGCTTCTTCACTTCCTCTCGAAAAGAGGAATAGAGCGGGAGCCGCGGGCGAGACCCCCACTGCCGGCACCGTTATGAACTCTCCCAGCGCAGCCCCCAATGCGGCGACTACGGGACGTGAAGTTCCTGGATTTGCCGCTGGGGCTTCAGCTTCGAAAGAAGTGACGGATAGCTCCGCAGATCCCCTCTCCCGCGCCACGGGCCAGGTAAATTTTGTTACTTGTCTTCAAATTTCTATCGGGTGCACGACAGTGCTCCTGATGGGAGTAGCCCCTGAGGCTGTAGTCGATCGCTTGCGATCGGCTACAGGCTCAAAGTCTTGTCTTCTTCTTCTTCTTGATTTTATCGGGTGCACGGCAGTGCTCCCGATGGGAGTAGCCCCCGAGGCTGTAGTCGATCATTTGCAATCGGGTACAGGCTCAAAGTCTCTTCTAATTCTTCTATCTCTGTATTTTTATAGTCGCTCGTTGATTCCCTTGTGGCAATTGGTCGCCGCGTCGTTCTCGCCGAGTCGGAATGCGAGTCGCTTCGAGTAGACCGTAGTCGGTTCCGTACCGAAAAAAAACTTCTTCGAAGTAAGTTTTATCATCTTCTCTTGTTTTTCTTATTTTATCACCTCTTGATTTCTGATAAATGTCACCATGCAGCTCGACTCGAGTTTTTGGAGACCGATAAAGATAGTCTGTCCGAGCGGGTAGCCGCTCAGGAGGCTAATCTGGCGGCTGTCCGACAAGAGCTAGAAGCCTCCCGCATGCGATCGGAGGATCTTGAAGGGAAACTCACGGATGCTCGAAAAGCTCTGAAGGATCTGGAGAATGCTGGCAATAAGGCGGATGCTGACCTTGTCACATTCCTTCGTCCTCTTGCTGAGCGTCTTGCGGGTAAGCGATCTTGGCTTTCGCGTTTTCATCTTTTGTTCTGGTGAACTTGCCGAGTATTGATATTCTTTCCTTTGTAGGTCTTCTGGGTGTTCCTTTGGAGATTCCTGGAATCCAGCGGGTGGACGTGCTAACCGACACTCTTGCTCAACTCAAGAGGCATGTCGAAGGAGCTTGCTCCTTGATTGGCAATGCCACTCAAGTGTTTACGCAACTGCACAGTCGCCTCCTTGCCAACGCTGCATCTCCACCCGCGCTAGGCGACCTGCTGAAGATCTTTTCGGAGAGCAATCTCTTGGATGCCTACGCAGTCGCCTAGTCAGAGTATGGTGCAAAGACGGCGATCCAGTTCGCACTGGCACATGGAGTCGGCGGTCTGGGGGAGGCCTACTCGGCTCTCCCAGTCGACCCCTCTACGGGCAAAAAGGTACGGCTCTCTCATTTTGGCGAGCAAGCCGCCATCCTTGCTCGGAAGTTGTCTGAGCTATTTGCTCGACTCCAGGGAGGGGCGACTGCCGGTAGTGGGAGCACCACTGTAGCTTCTTAGTCTTCTTTTTCTTTTGCTTTTCCCTCCTGATTGTAATGAACCTTGGGATGTATTCCCGTATTGTTATTGTCTTTAATCGAGATGTTCTTCTGTAAATTGCTTCTTGTTGTTGTATGTTTCCTCCCGATGGGAGTAGCCCCCGAGAACTCGTCAAATGTGTGACTAGAGATACTTCGATTAGGGCGTCTTACTTCTTTCCTTGTACTCTTCCAGGCTACTGGGTTTGTCGCAGAATCTTCAGGTGGACGTGCTACTCCAGTAAATCACCTTGTCGCCGCTGTTGGGACCTACGCGGGTCTTCGTGATAGAGTCCAGGAAGGTGAGCGCAAGCTGAAAGCTCTGCGCGGTGTAGCCGATGTGGCGAAGTCCAAGCAGAAACTGGCGACTGAACGTGAACAGTTTCTGATGGATGAGTTAGCTTCGGTTGCGAGCGATTTGCTGTGTAAGTAATACAGCCCCCGTGTCTTCTTTTGTCTTGTTTCCTTAGCTGATTAAGCATGTTTGCTCTTCAGTTGTTAAACCGGATGACAGAGAAGAAAAACAGTGGGTGGAAAACCACATTCTTCAAGAGGCTGGGAGCTCAAAGCCTCATGCGAACAATTTTTGGTCTGATCGCAGTCGAGGATTTGTGATGGCCACCTTGAAGTTCCGTGTCGTCCAGGCGAGAATTCTCATGAGTTCTTTTCACGAAGTCTTGGTCGCGATGAACGCTGCTTTCTACCCACTCGAAAGGGGTCCCGAAGACTGGAGCCATCTTCTCAGGCTGTTCGGACGTGAGGGAGAGGTTCGCGCGTGTGTGCGCAATCAGATGACTTGCGGCGCGGTTGTAGATCTATCCTTTGTCCGGATATGGCATCCTGAAATAAATGTTAACTCCGTAGCTAGGCTCCCAGATGGTCCAATCGATGATATTTCACCCTACTATGATGTTGTTCGTCCTGCAGCACAGAAAATCATACGACTGACCTCTGAGGAAATAGATAGAGTGTTAGCGACTGAGAATGCTCAGCGCTTTGATTGATTGTCGGATGTGCACATCCTGTAATTTTGTATAGTTTGTAAAAACTGTTGCAAGGTGTGTAACCTTTTATGTATGATTTTTCCTTTGATGCTTAGTTGTAGGTGTAGCCCCCGTGTGTTTATGGGGTGTGTACCTGTAACTATTTAGCATGTAATAAATAGGAGTCTTCGAGTAAATATGATGGAGAAACCATGTGTTTTATTGCAATGACTGAGAAGCCATGTATTCGAACTACAAGAGTGGCTAGTATAGCCTTATTTATTGTGATAACAAATAAACCTAGGGATAAAATTTGCGGAGGTGTGCGATATTCCAAGGATTGGAATAGATTCCTCCAGTCGATGGATTCTTCAGCCTGTAGGCTCCGCCTGGGATGACTTCGTGTAGGATGAAGGGTCCTTCCCAGGGTGGCTCGAGCTTGTGTCCTTCCTTCTGCTTGAGCCGCAGCACTAGATCTCCAACCGCGAATACTCTGTGGCGTATGCGGCGACTGTGATAGTTTCGAAGTGATTGTTGATATACTGCGGATCTTGCGAGCGCGATGTCACGCATCTCGTCGAGTGCATCCATATCTTCCGCGAGTGCATTGTTGGAGGTTTCTTCGCTGTAAGCCACAACTCGTGGGGCGCTGAATCTAACATCCTCGGGAAGGACTGCTTCTGCCCCGTATACCATGAAAAATGGTGTGTATTTTGTGGATCGGTTTGGAGTTGTGCGGAGGCTCCATAGTACGGAGGGTAGCTCTTCTGCCCAATGTCCTGCTGCGGGGTGTAGACGATCGAGTAGGCGTTTCTTGATGCCAGCCGAAACTAAGCCGTTGGATCTTTCGACTTGTCCGTTCGTTTGCGGGTGGGCAACTGAAGCAAACTTGAAGTTGATGCCCTTTTCCTCGCAGAACTGTTGTGTTTCCTTTGTTGTGAAGTTTGTACCATTGTCTGTAATGATGTCGTGTGGCACACCAAATCTGCATACAATGGAGTCAAGGAACTTGACGGCGCATTGGGCGCTAGCCGAAGTTACTGGCATGGCCTCGATCCATTTGGTGAACTTGTCGACTGCGACCAGCAAGTGTGTATATCCGCCAGGCGTGGACTTGCGTAGCGGTCCAACCATGTACAGCCCCCATTGTGCGAAGGGCCAGGCAATGGGTATCCTGTGCAATTCCGTAGCAGGTGCATGTGGTCTTGGTGCGAATCGCTGGCAAACATCGCATCGTTCGACCAGGTCCTTTGCATCGGTAGCTGCTGTTAGCCAGTAGAATCTGCTCGGAAGGCCTTTCCCATGATTGTTTTCCATCTAGCATGATGTCCGCAGTCTCCTTGGTGGATGCCTGGAGTAATTCTTTGCCATCTTCGGGTGCGATGCAGCGCTGAAGTATACCCGAGATGCTTTGCTTGTATAATTCTCCATTGACTACCCGAAAGGATTTGCTGCGTCTCATTATTTGTCGAGCCTCGCGTGGATCGGCCGGGAGCTGTCTATTGGTCAGGTAGTCGAGATATTTTTGCGTCCAGACTGGCTCGACCAGAAAAACCTGTCGTGATATGTTATGGGTAAGCTCGATAATGGCGACTTGCGGGCTGACCTCTGTTTCTGGCACTGCGGGTGTTCCTGCAGCTTTCTTGACTTTGACCGATCGCTTGATCATCCGTTCGAAATATATTCCTGGCGGTATGGGTGTATTTGTGGAACCCATGTTTGCCAGTCTATCTGCTTCTTCGTTGCTGGATCTTGCAATGTGCTTCAGCTCGCACCCTTTGATACTTCCTTCGAGTAGATTGTACATGTCGCGATACGCGACCATGTTTTCAGCAATTGCGTCACATTCTTTCATTGTCTGCTGCACGATGAGATTGGAGTCGCCGTAGATCATTAATCGGGTAGCTCCACAGGCGATTGCCATCTTCATCCCGTGCAACAGGGCTTCGTATTCTGCGTCGTTGTTCGATGCTGGATCATCTGGTGGAAAGTCCAGTCGTAGGACGTATTGCAGCTTGTCTCCCCGAGGCGATATGAGAACAATTCCAGCTCCTGCTCCTTCGTTTCTTTTGGACCCGTCAAAGTACATTATCCAATTGCTCGTGTATTCAGGCGGTCCTGGCGTTTGTAGTTCTGTCCATTTGCTTAGAAATTCCACAAGTACCTGGGATTTGACTGCGTTGCGTCCTGCATAGGTGATGTCCCAAGCGCCCAACTCGATGTTCCATTTTGCTATTCTTCCGGATGCCATAGGGTTGTTCATGATCGTCCCGAGTGACGCATCATTAACCACTGTAATGGCGTGTTCCTGGAAATAATGCTTGAGCTTTCGGGCTGTAAGAACGACTCCATATGCGAGCTTCTGGTAATGAGGGTATCGTTGCTTGCATGGCGAGAGCACTTCACTGATGTAATAGATCGGTCTTTGAACTCCGTACGCTTTGCCTTCCTCAGGTCGCTCGACCATGATTGCTGTGCTGATGACCTGGTTTGTGGCGGCTAGGTACAAGTAAAGTGGCTCCCCTTCTTGCGGTGTTGCAAGGACGCGGCTGCTTTGCAACGACCGCTTCAAGTCTGTGAACGCTTGCTTAGCTTCTGGTGTCCACTCGAATTTGTCCGTCTTTTTCAACAACTTGTAGAAGGGTAACGCTTTCTCTCCCAATCTTGAGATGAACCTGCTTAGGGCGGCTAGTCGCCCTGCGAGCTGTTGGACTCCGCGTAGATTGGTTGGCTCCTTCATGGTCAAAATTGCTTGTATTTTCTCTGGGTTGGCTTCAATGCCTCTAGCGGATATCAGGTACCCGAGAAGTTTTCCTGCAGGAACGCCAAAGACACATTTGGTCGGATTGAGCTTG
The DNA here is from genome assembly GCA_028641055.1 of Alopecurus myosuroides. Lineage (NCBI taxonomy): Eukaryota > Viridiplantae > Streptophyta > Magnoliopsida > Poales > Poaceae > Alopecurus > Alopecurus myosuroides. The sequence continues at coordinate 280,488,062 of CM054057.1, read as the reverse complement.
ATCCTGTATGCGTTAAGGGTGTCCTCAACTCGAGTCTTGATGACAATGTCGTCAACGTACACCTGCACGTTCTTGCCAATGAGGTTGGCGAGGCATATTTGCATGCAGCGCTGATATGTTGCGCCTGCGTTCTTCAGCCCGAAGGGCATTGTCGTGTAGCAGTAGACACCGTGAGGTGTGATGAATGTTGTCTTTTCTTCATCTTCCCTTTTCATCCGGATCTGATTATATCTCGAATAGGCGTCCAGGAAGGAGAGGCGTTGACAGCCTGCCGTAGAATCCACGATCTGGTCGATTCGCGGGAGAGGAAAATTGTCCTTGGGGCAATGCTTGTTTAATGACGTGTAGTCGATGCACACCCAAAGAATATCCGTGTTCTTTTTGGGGACCAACACCGGGTTTGCTAACCAGGTGGATATCTTGATCTCCCTGATGAATTTCGCTGCTAGCAATCTGTTTAATTCTTCTCCAAGCGCCTTCTGCTTGGGTTCTGAAAATCGTCGAGTCGTCTGTTTGATGGGCTTAGCATCTGGAAATACTTCGAGTGAGTGCTCGGCAAACTCCCTGGGTATTCCTGGCATATCTGAGGGCTGCCAGGCGAAAATTTCCCAGTACTCACAGAGGAGTTTGACGAGCGCGCCTTCCTATGCTTGCGAGAGGGTTGTTGAGACCATCGCTGTCTTCGCAGAGTCTGTCGGGTGCACTTGATGCTTTCGGGTGTCGCTGTTGGCGCTAAACTCCATTTCAGGCGCGTTTTTCTTCGTGAGTGATCCGTGGTCTTTGCCAGCTCTTGAAGTTCTTCTTGCATCCCGAAATATTTTGCGATCTCATTAAATTCAATGTCGCACTTGTTAGATTTCTGGAAGTCTCCATCGATGGTGATCACACCGTATTCGCCAGGTAGCTTGAGCTTCAAGTATGCGTAGTGTGGTACAGCCATGAATCTGGCGAACGCTGTTCGACCAAGGATGGCGTGGTACTGCGAAGGCCAATCGACGACTTCGAAGTCGAGGAATTCTCTTCTGTAGTTGCTCTTGGTGCCCAGCACCACTTCTAGGTTGATTGTTCCGAGTGGACGGATTGCCTTTCCTGGAACTATCCCGTGGAAGGATGTTTTTGATTCCGGAAGGCCGTCCAGGTTCTTGTTTATCAGACGGAGTGTATCTGCGTAGATAATGTTGAGGCCACTGCCACCATCCATGAATACGCGGGCTAAGTCGTAGTTGCCAATTTGTGCTTGGATGACGAGGGCGGCGTGTCCTGGTCGATAGACTCTTGGTGGGTGATCTTTCATCGAGAACGTGATTGGCTGGTCTGCCATCTTCAAGTACTCGGTCTTCGTTGGCGGTGTCTGCACTGCCATGCACAATTGCCTTGTATTAGTCTTTTGAGCTCTGCGAGAGGGGCATACCTTCTGGATCATCGCGAGTTGTCCTGCCGGGTTCGGGTACGCATTGGCTCCGGCGTTTTGCGGCGGTGGTGCAGGCAGTGCGGCTAGCGCCATGTTTGGATTTGCTGGTGGAGGTGGGGGTTGTGGCGGCTGGAATCCTTGGTGCCCTCCCCCTGGAAGCGGCAGGTAATTTTGAGTGGAGGCGGATCTTTTCCTTGCGAGGGCAGCCGAGATGTCATTAAACTTTCGGCAATCCTTAAGAAGGTGTGTTGCCTTAGTTTTGCCCGTGCGCTTATCTGTAAATAGATGTAGCGAGCAGTATGCATCGAGGTCTTCCTCGGGGGATTTTTCTTCAGCCTTTGGTCTCCACTCGCGATTTCCACGGCGACCAGAGTCGCGACTTCGCGTGAATTCCGCTGCAACCAATGTGACGCCCCGAGATCGGGCACTATGCAGATTTCGGCATTTCCACCCAAATCCGCATAATAACCGATTTCAGGTTGCCACTTGTGATAACATTACAACAGTTCACGAATATTCCGCAACAACAACAGAAAAGATATATGCAAGACGACTCAAACGAGTCAAGGATACAACTGATACAATACAAAGATCCAAATAACAGCGGAAGAAACAACATAGTGTCCGACTACGGACAAGATACAAATTGGACTAAGAGTCCTGAAGATAACCGATGGCGTCCAATCCCTGCCCAGGCCAAGCCGGAGGGATTCCCAAGCTAACGTCGTCAGACTTCAAACCTGTTGACTGCAATGTGGAATATGCAGCCACGAAATGGATTCGTGGGTCAGTACGGTTAAGTACTGGCAAGCCATACTCACAAGATACCAGTGTAACCAATCATCACAAGATACAAATACTTTGGGTACAACGGAAAGGAAGGGATTATTGCAAAGAAGCGGCAGCTGGCTGCACTAACTAACTACAGAGACGCGCTACAACATCCGGCTAAAAGAAAGGGATAAGATAGCGTATCAGAACCAACTAAAACTACTCACCAAACAATACCCATCCAATGTTACCCCCTACTAAGCAAGAAACCCAAGGAAACTCACACGGTTGATTAAGGTGACATTCATTTTTATAGTGGAGGTAATCTATATTACTAGTCAAGTTATCATCGTTAAGTGTAAGTTGTCTGAGTACTTGTTAGCCAGCACTTTCACCAAGTCATCCATAACCGCGGACAACACGGCTTCTCGAGAAGATTTAACCCTGCAGGGATGCACCAATTTGGCCGTACACGTAAGAATGACCCGCCAGACGGGGAGCAAACCCACCAAGCAGGCCACTCAACACAACCCAACTCTTCTTCGCATCAAGCCCAAAGAACCACGTGCTGTGCGTGCGCGGCTAATCGAGCCCCCACGAAGAAAAGGGGGACCCTCATAGCACTGGAAGACCACGCCGCCCTAAATGTCGACTACAAAAGTTCCACCCTGGCGCCAAGGGCTCGCACCGGCATATGCATGCATCAAATGGAAAGCCCGAACTACGTGTGGCGATTTGGACGAGATGTGAATCGAATCAGAATTGCGGGGGGCGCCCATACTCGCTTCCCACATGCGGTTAGTGCTCTCATCATGGATCAGTAGACAAGACCCTTTTCCTAATTAAGTTCGACACTAGCAGGCCTCAAAACCACGTCGGGCCTCCTGTCGGTGCCTTATCATCAAATTATTATTACCCAAAACATTAACATGTTGTTGATTAAGTTGAAACCCAACTATCAGCTAAACAGGTGATATGAAAAAGGACAACAAGACCTGAGCGCAAACAACAATAAGCATGCAACTACGACACGAGGGCCAACAAGGTAAACAAACAACAGTTAATAGGAAGTGGAAGGAAGGCTATATCATGGCTGCAAGGTAAACATATGATAGGATCGAGACACAAGCATCAAATCATAAGGCTAGCATAAAGACAACGGAAAGAATCGGTAACAAGTGAGGAAAGGCAACATAGGTAGCAAGTGAGTATACTTGCCTGGAATCCAGCAAGTAGAGGTACATCCGTAGAACTTGTCGTTGCTCACATCATCTCAACGTCCTATCCGGGAAGAAGCAACAAACTAGAACAAACACCGGATGCAACAATTACTTCTACGGCAAAAGATCCAGCATGATCAAGATATGGATGCATGACAAGTTTAAGGATGCATCAAATATAAACTAGTTGACATGGTAAACATATTTAAATGGGCCCATATGCAATTTGGATTGCATATGGAAAAGCCCATGAATTAATGTTGAATTAAATGATCTACAAATAACCATCATGTGAAAGTTGATTAGGATGATGCATGGATGATGAAAACAATAGGAAAACAACAATAGCTTCAGTTTGATATGTTGTTTACCAAGTTTGGAATTTTATTTATTAAGTTATGAAATTTGGCTTCTTAAATGAGTTACACAAACATCTATTGTTTTCACCCATTTTAATTGTTCAAAATAGATAACAAAATTCATATTTGGAAAGAACACAAAATTTTAGATGGAAAACATATTTCATTTGTTGAATTTGGATTTTAGATGAGCAAGTTATTAAATTGACAATTTTAAATGCATTAATTAAGAAATAGTTGTTTTCAACAATTTAATTTATTCAAAATGGAAAACGAAGTTATATTGGCAAAGTTCATGAAAAAAATGGGATGGAAAACATATTTTATTTGTTGGAAAACGATTTCAAATGATTTATTTAAGCATATTACCAATTTAAATGCATTAAATAAGAGGTGAAACAATTATTCAATTTAAAGGTTGCAAACCAGAACACAAAGTAGATATTCAAGTGTGGCATTTAATTTTGGATGGAATTCGTGTTTTGAGTATTTAATTTGGAGCAACCATGTGAAAGTTATTAATTATGCCATTTAGTTAATCATTTTAAGGATTATTAAGTGACCTTAAATTTAATTTTCCAAATTGCAGAACAAAGGAGATAATCAGAAAGTTCATTGAATTTTGACTGAAAAACATATTTTACATTTTTATTTTGAGTTGTTTTTTGCAATTCTTAGGGGCAAAAGAAAAACAGGGACCAAACTGTGATTTAGAGGGACTTATAATGAAAAAGAAACCACAGGGAGGCCCCTGGAATGTTTCTCACACAGGGTACCTTGGCCTGTGTCACTGCCGTGCGGGGCCAGGTGCCACGGTGGCGTGTGGGAAGTGAGGTGGCAACGGGGCTCGCTGACGGGTGGGTCCAGGGCTGTGCGCGGAAAAAGGAGGAAAAAGGGTGGCTTTATTCGGCCCGAGGGGGATTCGACCTCGCTCGCTCGGGCTGCGCACGGAGAGAACCAACCACTGGGGTAGCTGTGCGAGTTGTGATAGGATCTCTGCGTGACAGAATAAGAGGCAACACTGCGCGTTTTAACTGAACCTAACTGAACCAAACTGAACCTCGATCGGAACAGCGACATGTTTCAGAAACGGCGCGACGGCGGCGACCGTGGCAGCGCTGCTCGACGGCAGGCTCACAGAGCAGGAGGGGAGGACGAGGGAAGAGGCCGGTAGGTCGGGGCTCACCGTGGGGAAGCTCGGAGGCGAGGACGGAGGGTCGTGGACGGAGGAGGTGGCCGGAAGGCGACGACGGGCGACAGGCGCGGGCGCCGGTCTTGACGTGCTCGGCGGCGGCGTCCTGGTGCCCGGAGATGATGGTCGTAGAGGCGCAGAGGAAGTAGACAGTGCGGGGTTTCCATTCCCGCACTCGGGCGAGCGCGGCGGCGAGCGTAGCGGCAGCGGTGAGTGCCCCAAGTTCCGGCCAGCCCTGCTTCCGCCATGAATTCAGAAAACGCTGGAAAAAATTTCAGAGAGAGGGGAGGGATCTGGGAAGGAAGTGAGAGGGTGGCGGCGATGGCTGAGGAAGGAGGGCAGGTAGGGTTAGGGTTTGGGGCTCGGGGTAGATAAGGGAGAGGGGTTTGGGTGGAGGGGACCATGGGAGGAGGTGACAGCGACATCCTCGTGGCTCTGTACGGAGGGAAGAAGAAGAAAGGCTGGGCCCGAAAGAGAGAGGGGGAGAGGACTGGTGGGCTGCAAGGAGAGGGAGATGGGCTGGGTTGTAGGTGGGCTTTGGCCTGCCTCCCCAGCCCAAGAGGTTTTCCTTTTTTTTATTTTTTTTTCCTGTTTATTTTTTTTGTAGGCAAGAAAAGATAGAAATAGGAATAGGTTTTAGGGTTTTCCTTTTATGAATAATTTTTATTGGAATATCTAACAGCAAGATCAAAGGTATGTTAACTTTATTTTCAAGAATTTGAAATTGCCAATTGATTTGAATTTGTTATTTGAATTTCAAATAGGGTTTCATTTAATACCAATTTGAAAACCAACCCATTTTTATTATTCCCAACTCCCAAAATGATTTGTTTGCAATTTTAATTGGAACCATTTGAGCATGTTTGAAAGTTTAAATTTGTTTGAATTTTCCAGAAATGTTTTGAAGCAAAAATGCAATGCAAAATGCATGATGCAAAGCAAAAAGAAAAACAACCAAATCCTATTTGGGGGAAAATCCCCCGGGTGTTACAACCAATTCCTCTCTATCCTCATGATCGTAGTATTTCCTTCTTTTTCTTCGACCGTGGCGGTCGTCTTCGTGTGCGGGTGATGATGCTCTCTCATTGCGCACTGCATCTTCTCCTTTAGCCCATTTTTCGGCTATGATCATTAACTCCCCAATAGTTTTGGGTGCAGCTCTGCCTAACTCCTCTCGAAAAGGAGTTCTTCTGGCGCCCTTTGCAAAGGCTTCAATTGCTACTTCTTCCGAGATGGTTCCTGCAGTGTTCCTGAGCGTGGTCCACCGCTGGATATATTCACGGGTATATTCGCCGCTCTTTTGTTTGCAGGCTCGCAGTTCTTCGATCGTGGCCGGCCTTTTGTAGGTCGACTGGAAGTTTTTGCAAAAGTCGCGGTGCAAGTCTTCCCACGATGCGTAGCAAGATCTTGGTCTCCTTTCCAGCCAACTGCGGGCCGCGCCTACGAGGTGCAAATTGAGGTATTGCATGGCCGTGTTCTTGTTCCCACGTTGGCATTTTACTGCCGTGAGGTAATCTCTTAACCATTGAGAGGGCTCAAGTGAGCCGTCGTACTTTGTCACTTCCGTGCTGAGCTTGAATCTTCGGGGTAGAGGCGCCTCGCGGATGCTGCGGGCAAAGCAGAGTGCGCAGCAGGTTTCGTCATCCGAAGAGCCGGATGACGATCGGTCGCGATATCGTGATGCCCTTGCCTTGTCCACCTTGTTTTGTGCGATGTTAGATCGCGCGTCACGTCCTGGCTAGTCGCGGTCGGCGTCCTTTCGTAGTTCCTTGCTTCGTTTTCGCGAGCGGCTGCCGTGGTGTCGCGAACTTTTGTCTCTTGGGCTGCCTTCGCTACTGCTTCGACTGTCGCCGCGGCGTCGGGCTTCTTTTCCTCGACCACGACGTGGCGATTTGTCTTTTCTCGGCGAAGAGCTTCTCTGCCTGCGGGGCGTTTCTTTATCTTTCTCCCTTTCCTTTTCCTGCCGCTCTTTCTCCAGCTGTTCTTCAGCCTTCTTGCGGTCGTGGGAGGCGAGCCTTGTGGCTGCCAACCCTAGTCCTTTAAGTATTTGCTTGTATTGCTCTGCCCGAGGGTCACTTTCCGTCGGTTGGTTCATCTTCATATAGGTTGCCGCGGCTAGAACCGCAGCAGTGGGAGTTTGCGGGTACACGTTGCCGTCGTCGTCGACCCTCATGAAAGAAGGTGCGGCTGACCTGCTGGTCCCGGCTATGGACTCGTAGTCTCTGGATGACGACGCGTGTCCCTTCCTCGATGGTCGGGAGCCGACCGAAGGTGCGAGGGACAGTTCGGCTCGTCGTAGGCTCGATTCGTCCGCCGCTCTTCTGCGACGGGCCAGGTCTGCTCGGGCGTCTTTGATGGTTGACGCTGCTCTCACTAGATGATAGTGGTAGGCAGTTAGATCTTCATGTGGCGCTCCTGCCGCGGGTGGCTTACTTGTTCGCATGGCCTCCTTGGCTCGGTTCCATGCCTCCCGCGAGACGCCGATTATGTTGCGCTCCGTTGCCCTGAGTTCGGTTTCCGGAGGCTGGTCCGATCCTGCCATGCAGACTTGGGCCAGTCGTGGCCCGTGCGTCCTAGGCGCAGATTGGAGAGCTCTTTGTACTCGAGATGGTTCCTCTGTCGAGAGGGTATGGTAGTCGTTTGTGTTGAAGCGGATGGATTCGCCACTTTTCTCCAGGGAAGCGCGAGTCGATGGCCCCAGATTCAGATTCCGATTCATCCGAGAAGTGGAGGATTCCGTCCCTGTTTGTCACGAACTTGAGGCTCCCGAACGTCAGGGTGACGCTCTTCTCTAGATCTTTGAATACCGGGCATGATTCCGGCGAGTGAGGCGTGACCACGACAGATCCGATCCGTATAGGATTGTTCGGAGCTGTAGTCGATGGTTTCCAACGGGAGTTGGTTGTCGATGAAGCCGAAGATGCCGGTGATCCAGCGCCCGCCGTTCCCACAGACGGCGCCAATTGTCGAATCCCTGACTCAACAAATCCCTTCGGTGAACCTATCGGGTTTAGATTAAGAGAGCCCATGAGCGCTGGTGGAATCGTCGGCTAGACAGGGCGCGAGATTTACCCAGGTTCGGGGCCCTCGTAGAGGTAAAACCCTTACTCCTGCCTCTTGTCGATCTGTATTGAAGATTAGATCGGTTACAATGGTGGTGCTCGAATCGAGAGTAAGGTCTCGAGTTCAAGGCTTTTGGTCGTGCGGTATTGCTTGGTCCTCTTCCGGGGGGCTTTCCTGGCCTTATATAGATGGCCAGGTCTCGAATCCTACCCGGAGAGGACTCGAACTCTAACTAGGTCGGTTACATGTTTCCTAGCTTAACCCGCAAGTTAGTGCGGGTGGGCTTCACGTGGGCCTTCTGGAGTATTCCAAGGGCTCCTCTTCTTGGGACCTAACCTTGGGCTGAGAGGGGGTGTCCTTATTCGCAGGGTCCAGGATCCATATCTTCGTCACCTCCCCTCTCTTCTCTCACATGATTCCTTCTCACTCAAGTCTTCTAGAAAGTCAGCCAGGCATCCAAAGTGGAGTGCAAACAGCAGGGATTCGAAATGGCAAAGTGGTGTTTTCACTTTTGAACAAAAACTCAAAGAAAACAACTGAAAAAAAATATTTAGCACTGTTCAAAAAAATTCAAAAAATTCAGTTAAGGACTTAGAGAATTTTTCTGTGTTGGAATCTGTTAAAAACATCAGAAAGTTCACACTGTTTTCAAGGGTCAAATAAATTCCAATTATTGTTTTCAAAGTGGGAACTTGTTAACCATGTTATAAACTTTCAGAAACATATTTTGAAAACAAATTTGAAATAGTTTAAAGCCATGAAAACAATGTGGGAAAAGGTGTACTTTCTGTTTTTCTCAGTTTTCCTAAAATGCCTTTTTCTGCCTTATTTTTATACCACAAAGACAACAAGCAAAAGATCATTTTTATTAATCCAAAAATAAAACCAAGCTTATGTATTTGTAGTACATATATCAAGGAACAAATAAAAGTCAAGAAAACATAAAATAACATTTTATAGCCTAGCGAAAACAAAGGTGGAAAACAGGTACTTGGCTATATTTTCAAGAAATAGTTTCTATAGAAAACTTAAATAAAAACTTCCATAAAACATTTTGAAATTTTGTTTTCTTGATCCAATAAAGTTAAAAGTTTATTTTAAGATGCAAACAAGAACAATCGAAGTCTTGGAATAAAAATCCACTCAAGTAATCCACAGAGAAAACAACAGGGAAAATATTATAAATGTGTTTTTCAGAAAATTTGATATTGGTTTTATCAAGAAGCAAAACTTGCATTGCACAAATGATTAAGATCATAAACACATGTTAGTTCAAACAATCGTGTTGTTAGAAAAAAATTGTTGGCCCTAATTTTTGTCTTCTTGAACATAGTACAAGATTCCAAAAACTGGGGTGTGACATGAAGGGGGGAATCATGGATGGTAGATGGAGAAGAGGTGGCGGTGTCGATGGCGATGATCTCCTTTGAATCCCCGTCCCGGCAGGGCGCCAAAACAGGAACTTATGATCCCCGAATTGAGTTTCGAGGTGGCGGCAGCGCTCTGTTGTTTTTCTGTGGAATATGACGAGCCCTCCTCGGTTTTTAGGTTATGGGGCATAAGTAGTCAAAAGGGAGCCCGAGGGGGTGCCTAGGTGGCCCACACCACTAGGTGGCGCGGCCAAGGGGGGCGCCAAGGGGTGGTGTGGCCCCCTTCTGGCCCCTCTCCAGGACTCCTTCTAGCTTCCGGGGTCTTCTCGTGTTTTAAGCTCAATGGGACCTTTTCTGAGAATTTTCCCGAAAGTTGATTTTTCTGCACAAAAACGAGACACCAAGGTAATTCTGCTGAAAACAGCGTTAGTCCGTGTTTGTGGTATCCAGAACTCACAAGTTTAGAGGAAAACAATAAGAAAAGTGTTCGGAAAAGGAGATACCTTTTGGACGTATCAACTCCCCCAAGCTTAGCTTATTGCTTGTCCTCAAGCAATTCAGTGACAACTAAGTGCGATAAAAGACTTTTACGAACACATTTGTTTCGTATGATGTAAATATACTCACTATATGATCAAGTGCTAAGGCAATTCATAATAAGATGTATGCAAGATAAAAGTCACCTAGCAGTTATGAAAACCATGAAGAGATGCCAAAAAACTAATAATAAACAACATGAAGTATATCAATCTGCAGGATTGCAATGCTCATAATAGGGTATGATAAAGTGTACTCCCTTCCCCCTTAATAATGGAGCAAAACATAAATGCCAGGGCACCTCTGAAGTTCAAATGAAGACTAGAAATAAAGATATAAAAGATACAAGCATCAAAGTTATACCACAATCAACCGTGTTTTGGGACAAGAACATTACATTAAGAATGACATCCATGCTCTCAAGAAGGTGCATAAAGCGAGAAGGTGAAGACTCAACATAAAAATAAAAGAAAGGCCCTTCGCAGAGGGAAGCAGTGATTAACTCATGTGCTAGATCTTTTTATTTAATTAAACATAGGTATTGAAAACATTTGTAAGAGAGGTGTATGCTTATGTCAACGGATGGTAAACAGAAAATACAGTACGTCACAAGCCAACTAGACTTCACAAGATAGGCTCTCATAGAAGGACGCATCTAGGTAGAAGTTCATCCCTCTTTCTCTTTTATTTACACAAATATGCTTTGACTCATAAATCAGGGGAAAAAATAGTGAAGAGAATTTGTTGTATTAATTTGGGGCTGGGCACCCCACTGCTGGCTCTTCTATCATATGGATAAGCAGATGAAGCCACTAGTCCAGGGTGTGAAATCCAATCAACAAGTGAGATAAAGATTCTCTATTTACGTCCTCATGAGCTAAAACAGGGGCACAAAATAGGAACAATTTTTTGAAGGTTTTTAAGGTAGCACACGAGAAATTTACTTTGGAGTGGCGGTTAAATACCGCATATATAGGTAGGTATGGTGGACACTTTTGGCAAACTTTGATTTTATGGGAGTTGGATGCACGAGTAGAGCTCATACTCAGTACATGGGAATGTTAGCAGTAGATGGGGAGCGACAATCAAGAGAGCAACAACTGTCATAATCATGATTGCGACAGAACAAAATTAACAGGTGCATAAAAATGATACAAATACTCTGAGGCAAAATAAATCATCGAGGCTTAATTGACTTCTTGTTTTCAGTCATAGCATGCGTGAGTATGTGCCAAGTTGATTCAAGCGAAACAATCAGAAGGACATGCCACAATGTCATACCCTTCTATGAATAAAACAATGCAAGCAAACATTCATACGACATGTTATCGTATATTAATAAGTTGGAACTAAACACGTGACATCACAAGCTACTAAGCATCAATTAAATAACATACACCTTACATGAACAAACTAAGCATGTTCACATGGATGAGTATATGTACAAAAGTAAAACAAATAGAGTTCATACCAGCCTCTCACCACAACTTGGGATGTCATAAATCATCATTACCGCTCTTCACTTGTGTGGAACGAATAATATAGAATGATAATCAAGCTCCAATGGAGACACGGAAGTCCAGTGAACTCTGCAACAAACTTTACAAAACCAAAGAAGAACAACAAATATTTTTGGGTTTTCGAATTAAAACAAGAACAGAAAGAAGCAAGCAAATAAAACAAAATATTTTTGGGTTTTTGAATATTAAACCAAAACGAGAAAAGAAAGCAAACCAATAAAAGAAACTAAAGGAGAAAACAAAGAGAAACAACAGAAATATTTTAGTTCTTTTTGTGTTTTGGAAAACAAGAACAAAACAACAAAACAAAAACAAACGAAAGAAGCGAAAGAAAACAAAAACAAACGAAAGAAGCGAAAACATGGATATACAAAGAACCGACCGAACATGATATATAAATGAGTGTGATGTCGGTATACCTCCCCCCAAGCTTAGTCTTTTGGCCTAAGTGGAGATCATCCCCAAGGGGACCATGAGGTGGTGCCCCCGTAGTATGATCAGAGGAAACCTCCTCCTGATATGTGCTCGAGGAAGTGTCGGTGTACTGTGTGTTGTAGTCCTCGGGAGGCGCGTCTTGCCTCTCCTGTTGCATGTAGAAATTGAAAGCTCATGATCCCTCTAATGATTTTGGTGATGATGATAACACGGATATCTCCTATCTAACAATGTTGTTTAGACTGTGCAGCCATTATCTCAGATGCTCATTGTTATATTCTTGTCGGAAGATCAAAGAGAAGATCTACATTCTGGAATCACTGCCACCGGATTTTTCATTATACAGGACGGAAATTCCGGTACTTATAGCGCGGAATATCCGCCCCCCCCCCACCGGAATATTCCGGCCCCTTCCTGGCATCTTCAAAACGACTAAGTGTTTTCCCTGCCCGCGCACAGAAGCCAGGGCGGAAATTTGCCCCGGAAATTTCCGGTGCAAAAATCCGGCCCTCTGGGTCTTAGCAGAAAATGGATCACTACAAGTTGCCCGCGCACAGAATATGGGGCGGAAATTTTCCCCGGAAATTTCCGGAGCAAATATCCGGCCCCTGGTCCTTAGCAGTTTTCGTCAACAAGCTGTTGCCTGCGCACAGAGATGGGGGCGGAGGATTGGGGCGGAAATTTCCGCCCCCGGATATTTCAAATATCCGCCCCCCGGAGTATTCAAATTTCCGGCCCAGGCACACCGGAAATTTCCGGTCCCGCAGGACTGCAACGGTCAGAATTTGGAGGAGCCTATAAATAGATGTCTTCTTCCTCTAGATTGGCAGCTCGTCCATTCCTCTCTCTCCTCCATTGTTGTAGAGCTCAAAACGCCCCGATCTCCCTCCTCCTCCAACCAAACTCGATGCCCTTCAAGGATCTCATGGAGGAGGACTAGATCTACCTTTCCACCAAGCCAAAACGTGTGTACCCACACCACAACTCTTGGGATCTTGTAATCTCTTGGTTGCTTTGCCATCCAAGGGAAACCCTAGTGCTTGTAGCTTCCACCTTGTAGCAAGAAGCTTCGATTGTTGAGAGCCTCCATCTTACTTGTGGAGTAGCCTCAACCCCTTGTAAAGGTTTGGTCAACGCCTTCAAGTCTACCTCATAGTGGAAACGAGAATCTCCCTCACCGGAGAAGCTCAAGGAGAATAAGGTGTGCACATCCGTGCTATTGAGGAGCGCATAGGTGGCTCCCCACCTCTCCAACGTAGACGTACTTCTTTCAAGAAGGAACTACGGGAAACATATCCTTGTCTCCGTGTTTTTCACTTGTGGTTATCTTGTGTCCTTGCTTTACTTCCTAGCTACTCGTTGTTTGTCACATAGGGTGTTTACGTAGTTGCACATCTAGACAACTAAGCTTTTACTTTCCCTAAGCCACCTCTAAAAGTGAAAAAGAATTAAAATTTGTAGGTCACCTATTCACCCCCCCCCTCTAGTTAACCATCTTGCACTTTCAATTGGTATCAGAGCCTCGGCTCTTTTATCAGGCTTAACCGCCTAAGAGTACAATGGTCAACGGGGATGATCCCGAATTTTCTAAGGAGGAGCTCTCCAAAATGGCCGACACTATAGCCAACCTAGAGACAACGGTTTGTACCATTCAAACCCAATTGTCCAAGGTTAGCTCTAGTGTGGGCTCGGAGGTTTCCTCCATCAAGAAGATGTTGGAGAACATGATGGGTAGAACCAAGGGGCCTTCGCACTCTCCCCATGTCTCCGATGAGGATAGTTCGGATGAGGAAACAACTCCGGACAATTCCGAACTCGAAGAGAATATTGCCAAAGCTAAGGCTAAAGCCGCACAAAAGGCTAAAGCCAAAGCTAAGGAGGGTGACGGTGGCTCCAAGTCTCAAACGGCTAATGGTTCGGGGTCCAATTCAAAAGTTCCACCACCGCAAAACTATGACTCTATCCACCCAATAGTTTCCATGACACACATCCTTAATGTTGGAGTTCCACCCATCCTTAACACTAACGAATTTTCCTCTTGGAAGTTTGAAATGGAATCTCACATTTCAGGATCGTGTACCGCATTGTGGAGAAGCGTGATTCATGGATTTCATCCTCATGATCCTAGTAACTTGACGCCAAGGGAGGATGTGGAATCTCAACTCAACAAGACTACACTTGTCATCATCCAAAAGGCTCTCCCAAGGGAGTACTTCACTCACATTCGTAGTTGCAAGACCGCCAAAGAAGCTTGGGACAAACTTGACACCTTTTTTCAAGGAAATGCTAGCATCCAATCTTCCAAGTATGACGTGGCCATTGACATCTCCGAGAACTTCGTCATGCTTGAGGATGAGACCCCCGAAGAGCTATATAGACGAGTTGTCACCCTTGCTAACCAATTGAGATACTTTGGAAAAGAAGAAATCTCCGATGAATGGATCAAGAGGAAATTTGTCAAAGCTATTACACCCTTCGAGAAAAATCTCTCCACTAGTATCCGGACAAGAGCGGACTACAATACCCTCAACTCAATTGGTGTTCTTAGTGAGTTCATTGCTATCTCACTCTCACACAAGAGTGCGGATGATGCTCTAGCTCGCTCTCGTGGAATTGGAAGGTCGCCCAATCTCGCCTTGAAGTCAAAGGCTATGGCTCGAATCGATGAAAGTGAAGAAGATGATGATGATGAGGAAGACTATGAAGATACTTACACGAGAGCTCACAAGTGCATTGCCCTTGCCATGCATGGATATTGGAAGAGATGGGAAGCTCACAAGGCCGGATCTCCAAGGCCTCCACGAAACAAGAACTACAAGAAGAAGGGGGAGCGACCAAGGACATGCTACAATTGTGGTAGCGCTAACCACTTCGTGAAGGAGTGCCCCTTTGAGCCAAGAGAAGAAAACGAAGGCAAGCTTGTTCGCAAAAACAAGACCAAGCCTCCTCAAAACAAGAACTTCGCTAGGAAGGTGCCAAGGGCTCTCTATGTTCAAGAAGGGGCGGTTCTTGAGACTTACATCTCCGGGGATGAAGGAGAAGATGAGGTAGTTGGAGTTGCTCACATCGCCAAGGCCACCGCATCATCACCTTCGATCTCTCTATTCGAATCCCCCAATGAGAATGTGGCTACCCGACCTACATGTCTTATGGCAAAAGCCACTTCGGTATGCTCTCCCAACTCCAAGACCATTATCACTAACCCTCCTTCGTTATTGGATTGTGTTGAGAATGCTTGTGAGGAGGATAGTGAGTCTAATGAGTTAAGCATATGGCTATCTAGCCTTAAAGGTGAGACCAAGGAAAAGGTGAACTCCCTTTTGATGCAACTTGATGAGGCTAACTCTCTTGTTGATGAAAAAGAGGAGATCATCGTGACCTTAGAAAGCCATGGAGGTCACACTTGCAATGAGCAAGAGCTTGAAAAAGCACTTGACAATGAGCGTTCCATTCGTGCCTCACTTGAGGAGAAATTGTCTTGTCTTGAAGAAAACTTTGCCATAAGTGTCTCTAAGCTTAGGAAGGAAAATGCACAATCTCTTGCTTTAATTAAAACTCTTGAACATGAAGAATTGAAGCTAGGAATTGCTCACGAGGAACTTGGCACTCATCATGAAAAACTCGAAAAGGAGTTCATGTCTCTTAAGGAAATTCATGACAAGTTAACCAAATCTCGTGACAATCTTCTAGCTCAACTATCTAACAAGCAAGTTGTGTCCACTTCATCTCCTAGCTCAAATGTCTTGCCTAGCTATGCTTGTAGTGCAACTAATATTGTAGGAAGTGAGAAGAATCCCCATGAGATTGCTTCTCAACAAGTCAACAAGGGAAAGGAGGGACTTGGCTATGTAGCCAAGTCAAAGAAGAAGTACAAGAAGAAGAACAAGAAGAAAGTTACCTCCCCCTCACAAGAAGTAAGATTTGTGAAAGAGCTAGAGGTGGCAAAAAGCAAGGAGACCAACACCTTTGTGGGTGGTGAGACCTCTAGGGGGAGCACCACTCACAATAACTTTGCCGGGAAATACAATCCATCTTATGTTCTTATGAAATCTAGAGATGGTCATGTATATGCTAAATATGTTGGTACTTCTTATGGTGATGATTATCATTGGAGTATTTGGGTACCTAAGACCCTTGTCGCTAACATGAGAGGACCCATTCAAAGATGGGTCCCTAAATCAAGAAACTAATCTCTTGTAGGGAAGTGCTTCCGGGTCGAGCAAATGGACGGTGGATAGTGGTGCATCCCAACATATGACCGGAAGCAATGACGCAATGAGTGATCTTCAACCTCCATTACCTCACCTCAATTGCGTCACTATTGGTGATAACTCCGAACTAAAGGTATTGGGACGAGGCAAGATAGCAATCTCAAATGACTTGTCAATTGAGAACGTTCTCCTTGTTGAGTCCCTAGGCTATAATCTCATCTGAGTTCTTCAACTTGCTAAGAGTGGTTTTACCTCTTTCTTTAATAAGGAGAATGTGATTGTCACTTGGGAGACGACTCTTAAAGTAGCCTTCGTTGGGCATGTCGAGAACGACATGTATGTAGTGGACTTCTCTAAAGGAGACACGTGTGCCGCGACATGCCTAATGGCTAAAGTTGATGTGGGATGGCTATGGCATCGCCAGTTAGCCCACACCAATATGAGAACGTTGCATGACCTTCAAAGTGGCAATCACGTTCTAGGACTAACCAATGCTAAGTTTGCCAAAGATCGTGTGTGTAGCTCTTGCGTTCTAGGAAAGCAACATGGAGAAGCACATCCCACCAAGACGAACATCACCACCTCAAGAATCCTCGAGCTCATTCACTTGGATCTTTTTGGTCCCCTATCATATGATAGTCTTGGGGGCAAAAAGTATTGCTTGGTGATTGTGGATGACTATTCACGATATTGTTGGGTGTACTTCTTCAAGAGGAAGAGTGAGACTCAAAAGCGGGTCATCGAGTTCATCACTTTGGTGGAGCGCCAACACAATACGAGTACCATGGCTATCCGAAGTGATAACGGCTCCGAGTTCAAGAACTACACCGTGGAGGGTTTTCTTAGTGAGGAAGGAATTGCTCATCAATACTCCACTCCCTACACCCCTCAACAAAATGGTGTGGCGGAGAGAAAGAATCGGACTCTTATGGATGCGGCTCGAACCATGATTGCGGAGTTCTCTTCTCCTTATAATTTTTGGGCCGAGGTCGTCTCCACCGCTTGCCACGCTAGCAACCGATTATATCTCCGCAAGATCTTGAACAAGACCCCCTATGAGATTCTCACGGGCAAGAAGCCGGATGTGTCATACTTCAAGGTCTTTGGTTGCAAGTGCTTCATTCGCAAGAGAGGTAAATGCTTGTCAAAGTTCGAGACTAAATCCTATGAGGGTATCTTTGTTGGTTACGCCACAAACTCACACGCCTATAGATTCTACAACAAGTCCACCGGACAAGTTGAAGAAGCTATAGACGTGGTGTTTGATGAGGATAATGGGTCCCAAGGGGGCCGTATAGATCATGGTTTTGTAGGAGATGCAATTCCTCCCATCGTCATAAGAAGAATGGGGATTGGTGAAATAATCCCCATTGAGGGACACCGGATGACGGAGGGAGAAGGACTATGCTCCACTCAAGTGGAGCCATTGACTAAATCCATTGATAACCAAGCTACCCAACAAGATGCACCAACCCCTGATGCTTCACCTCAAGGCCATTCTAATGATCAAGATCACTCAAACAATCAAGGCCATGCTCATGATCAAGGCCAAGCTCATGATCAAGGCCAAGCTCATAATGAAGAACAAGATACTCATGATGATGATACAATTAGACACTTAAGGGATCCACCTCCCGTCAATGATCAAGATCAAGGTGGACATGTCTCCGATGATGAAGGTGATGATCAAGTTCTATCCAAGGAAACTTTGGAGGAGATGCTAGCTCGTAGAGCAAAGAGGAGGCTAGATAATCTTGCTCGTGCCGGTCACACGGAGGACATGATTCTTGGGCAAGTTCGTGGAAGGGTCGTCACAAGGAGGCAACTAGCAGACTTTAGCAAAGCTCATGCATTCGTCTCTCACATTGAGCCAAAGAAGGTCAATGAAGCACTTGAAGATCAAGATTGGCTTGAAGCAATGCACGATGAACTCAACAACTTCGAGCGCAACAAAGTGTGGAAGTTGGTGCCAAGACCCAAAGATTGCAAGAACGTCATCGGCACTAAGTGGATCTTCAAGAACAAACAAGACAAGGACGGCATCGTCATCCGCGACAAAGCTAGATTGGTAGCTCAAGGCTTTTCTCAAGTCGAAGGTGTCGACTTTGGTGAAACATTCGCTCCCGTTGCTCGTCTTGAATCTATTCGCATCTTACTTGCATATGCTTCTCATCATAACTTTAAGTTACAACAAATGGATGTGAAAAGTGAATTTTTGAATGGTCCCATCCATGATTTGGTCTATGTCAAGCAACCTCCGGGTTTCGAGGATCCCAACCACCCCGATCATGTCTATAAACTTGATACGGCGCTCTATGGACTTAAACAAGCTCCACGTGCGTGGTATGAGCACCTTAAAGAGTTTTTGGTTGATCGTGGGTTCAATGTTGGTTTAATCGATCCCACCCTTTTCACCAAAAAGGTTGGAGGTGACTTGTTCATATGCCAACTCTATGTTGATGATATCATCTTTGGTTCTACTAACGTCGCATTCAATGATGAGTTTTGCAAGCTTATGACGGACAGGTTTGAGATGTCTATGATGGGAGAATTGGAGTATTTTCTTGGCTTTGAGATCAAGCAACATCCCGAAGGCACATTCATGAAGCAAGCCAAGTATACTCAAGATATGCTCAAGCGTTTCAACATGCATGATGCCAAACCTATGAAGACCCCCATGTCCACGACTATTGACTTGAAACCCGATCCAAATGGTAAAGAGGTAGATCAAAAGGTATACCGCTCCATGATTGGCTCTTTGCTCTACCTTTGTGCATCTAGACCCGATATTATGTATAGCGTAGGTAAATGTGCAAGGTTTCAAGCCTCTCCGAGACAAAGTCATTTTGAAGCGGTTAAGCGCATCTTTCGATATTTAGTTCATACCCCAAACTTCGGTCTTTGGTATCCCAAGGGTTCACGCTTTCAGCTCATTGGGTATTCGGATGCGGACTATGCGGGAGAGAAGACGGATAGGAAATCTACATCCGGAGGTTGTCAATTTCTTGGTCGTTCATTGGTGTGTTGGTCATCCAAGAAGCAAAACTGCATTGCCCTCTCCACCACCGAGGCCGAATACATCTCTTGCGGCGAGTTGTTGTGCTCAATTACTTTGGATGCGGCAAACATTGAGAGATTATGGAATCATCTTCGACAAAGTTCCTCTCTTTTGCGACAATGAGAGTGCCATCAAGATCGCCTACAATCCCGTTCTTCACTCCAAGACGAAGCACATTGAGATTCGACATCACTTTATTCGGGATTATGTTGAGAAGGGTGATATTGATCTCTCCTATGTGGCCACCAAGGATCAACTCGCGGATATCTTCACGAAGGCCCTTGATGAACCAAGATTTCGGGGTTTGCGAAATGAACTAAATGTGATCGATGCGTCCAACTTCTCTTGTACCCTTGCATAAGTACCTTCACTATATGTGCTATCTAGTTTAGATGTAGGCATGGACATAGGGGGAGCGTGGTTCAATCAATGGACTAACACTCCACCTATCATGCGCAAAACAACCAAAACGTCATGCATATCTAGTCAATTTGTGACTTATTGTGCTTAAAACGTGAGTTATACTTTCAAGTCCAAGATACATCTTCGCGACTTCTTGGTATCACTCAAACACGGTGGCTTCGGCCACCAACATTTTCCCCTTGTTATTTGTATTTGTTTTGTTTTGATGTTTTCCTCGTGTTCGTGCTTGTTTGTTTGTGTTTCTCGTTTTTGGAGGCTCACGACTTGTTCCATCTTCCACAAAAACTCGGATGGTGTAGGTACACCGGAAATTCCGGCCTAGGGCCCGGAATATTCCGGCCCTCAGACATTTGTCCCAGAAAATCTCGCCCATTTCCGATGTACCCTCTCACAGATGGCACACCGGAAATTTGAGCGGAAATTTCCGGGGTAAATTTCCGGGGACCCGGAATATTCCGTGCCTTAAGTCCCGGAAATTTCCGGGGTTCGAGACTGACTCGAATAATCCCCCAAATATCCAGCGTGCCCGCTCGCAGAAGACACACCGGATATTTGGGCGGAATATTCCAGCCCAAATGTCCGGACCCCGGAATATTCCGGCCTTAATACCGGAAATTTCCGGTGTGGTTAGTCTGGGGCTATATAAGGGCGACGGGAGGGAGCAGTTCCAGGTTGCTCCCCTCCCTTCACCTCCACTCCGCCTCCAGACGCCGCCGCCGCCTCCGAGACCTCCGGGAGGCCCCTTTGCCTCCCCTCCTCGTCCTCTAATCACCTTTTGCGGATCAAGAGACCGCACAACCGTTCCTCCCTCAGGGATCCCGGTATGTGTTCCGTTTTCTCCGTAATCTATGGTTGATTAGATGATTCGATCTCATGTCTAGTGTTCTTCATGGTATTGTACCGTCAAATCTTCACACTACTATCACATCTACCCTAGTTTTCATCTCTGCACTTCAATCCATCGTTCTAGATTCGTTATAGGCCCAGATTCAGATCTGGATTCGAAAATTTCGAAGGCCGGAAATGTGACGCCCCGAGATCGGGCACTATGCAGATTTCAGCATTCCCGCCAAATCCGCATAATAACCGATTCCAGGTTGCCATTTATGATAACATTACAATAGTTCACGAATATTCCACAATTACAACAGAAACAGATAGTTACAAGATGACTCAAAGAGTCAGGGATACAACTGATACAATACAAAGATCCAAATAACAGCGGAAGAAACAACATATCGTCCGTCTACGGACAAGATACAAATTGGACTAAGAGTCCTGAAGATAACCGAAGGCGTCCAATCCCTGCCCAGGCCAAGCCGGAGGGATTCCCAAGCTAACGTCGTCAGACTTCAAACCTGTTGACTGCAATTTGGAATTTGCAGCCACGAAAGAGATTCGTGGGTCAGTACGGTTAAGTACTGGCAAGGGGGATAAAACCCATACCCACAAGTTACCGGCGTAGCCAGTCATCACAAGATACAAATACTTTGGGATCAACGGAAAGGAAGGGGTTATTGCAAATATGTGACAGCAGGCTGCACTAACCAACTAGAGAGAAAAAATACTACAACTTCCAACTAACAGAAAGGGGATAAGATCGAGGTTTGTAACCAACTGAAAGATAACTTCAAACAAACCCATCCTGGATCTCGCCCCTTTAGCCAAAGAAGCAATCCGAGGATAACTCACCCAGTTGGATTAGTGATGGTTCAGATTATTGTGTCGATAAGCCTGTTACTAGTCAAGTTGTTAATCATTGGGTGAAAGGTTGTTAATCATTAGGTTTAAGTTGTCCTGAGTACTTGTTAGCCAGTACTTTCACCAAGTAATCCATAACCGCGGAAAACACGGCTTCTCGAGAAGATTATCCCTGCAGGGTTGCACCAATTTAGCCGTACACTCATGAATATCCCGCCAGATGGAGCGGCCACTCCACCAAGCGGGGCACTCAACACAATCCAACCCTTCTTCGCATCAAGCCCAAAGCACCTTGGGCACACGGCTAATCGAGCCCAGAAGAAAATGGACCCTCATAGCACTCTAAGACCGTGTCCCCCTATATGCCGACTACGAAAGTTCCACCCGGGTACCAAGGGCTCGCAAGATCATGCATGCAGCAAATGGAAAACCCGAACTAAATGAGGCGATTTGGACGAGATGCGAATCGGGTCAAACTGAGGGGGAGCCCATACTCCCCAAATGCGGGTAGTGCGCTCATCATGGATCAGTAGACAAGACCCTTTTCCTATTAGGGTCGACACTAGAAGGCCTCAAAACCACAAAGGGCCTCCTGCCGGTGCCTTATCATCAAATTTATTATTAATAGTAACATTAGCATGATTAATTGATTGATTAAACAACGAGCCCCCACAACGTAATAGAAATAGTAACAGAAAGTAACGGGTAACAGACTCGAGCAAAACAACCCTAAGCAAGATAGTAAGACACAGGATCAAGCAAAGGTTATAGGTATGGAAGTGAGGCAATATCAAGGTTAAGGGATTCATGTGATGGGTTCGTAACAGAAACAAGTACTACTAAGGCTAGCAGAAAAGAACAACGGAAAGAATCGGTAACAAGTGATGAAAGGCAGCCATATGGCAGCAAGTGAGTATACTTGCCTGAGATCCCGCAAGGTAGCAGAACTTGTCGTTGCTCACATCATCTCAACGTCCTATCCGGGAAGAAGCAACGAACCTCGAACAAACACCGGATGCAACAATTACTACTACGGCAAAAGATCCAGCATGATCAAGATATGGATGCATGACAGGTTTAAAGATGCATCAAGGTAAACTAGTTGACAAGATAAACAGATTTAAATGGACCCATATGCAATTAGAGTTGCATATGAAAAGCCCATGAATTATGGTTAAATTATTTGTTTTCCAACTAATCAACAGGTGCTAGTGGTTTAGTACGATGCATGCAAAAGGGAAACAGCAAAATAACAACATTAGAATCAAATTAAAATAGGGTGTAGCAATTTAGAATTTTATTATTAACTTAGGGAATTTTGGGTGCCTTAAAGGTGACACACAAATACTTGTTGTTTTCACCCATTTAAAATGTTCAAAACAAATAACAAAGTTGATATTTGAAAAGGTTATCAAATTTTAGTTGGATTACATGTTTCACATTTTGAAATTGGACTTAGGATTATTTAATTATGAATTAAACAATATTAAACAATTTTTAATTGAATTAAACAAGAATTAAATTGTTTAGGCAATTTAAATTATTCAAACCATGAAACAAAATTTATATTTGAATAGGTTATTCAAAATGGTATGAAAAACATATTTTATTTGTCTTAATTGGAATTAGTATGAATTATTTATGAATTGTTGCAATTTACAATTGAATTATTGAATTCAAATTTGAATTGCATTTTTAAAGTTCAAAACATAAAACAAATGTGATATTTGAAAAGTTCATGGAATTTTGGTTGGGATACATATAAAATTTGTGTTATTTGGATGTGTGGTTTGAAAATTAGGAGCATGTGAAGTTTTAGGCTTATTTGCAAAAGGTCAGGGACCTGTTTGTGAGGGAAAAGTGCTGCCAGGGGCTGGTGCGCGAAAACAGAGGACAGAAAAAAGAAGTGCACCTCGCAGATCTACCCAGGCCCTATGACGCGTGGGCCAGGGCCAGGCTGGCAGCCACACGGGCGCGTGTGAGATCCACGCGGCAACCACGGTCTATGACCAGTGGGCCCGTGCGCGCGTGGTAACTGGCGAAAAAGGAAGGGGCATTGTGCGGAAAGTGGGATTCGATCCCGGGTCGCAGCGCTTCCGCGCAGGTTGCGTTAGCCACTGCGGCTCTCTGTGGTTCTTGACAGAACAGGGCAGGTGGGGGTATAATCTTCAGTCTACGCGCAAAACTGAATTCTAACTGAATTCGATCGCAGGTGCGGCTGCAGCGAAGCGGACAGAGAGGCGGGCGCTGCTCGCGGTGGTTCGCGGAGATGTGCGAGGTGGAGGCGGTGTGCGTGCATCGGGCGGGTGTGTGGCGAATTGAGCTGCGCAGAACAGGAGAGGGAGGAGGGAACGGCTGCTCACCGCGGGTCTGTTCGTGGTGGCCGTGCGGTGTCGAGGCAGAAACGGCGGCGGTTGCCGGCGACGGCGCGGCCGGCACGGGCCTCCTCCCGCCTCCGAGTCTTCACGGAAGTTGACGAGGAATCCACCCCGATTCCATTCCCGGAGAGAGGATCTCCTCGCGGTGATCATGCCTACCGGTGGTGAGGGGAGAAGATGGTGATGTTCTATGGGTGGGTTGCAGGGTTCAGTCAACGAACCAACAGAGAGGATGGAGGTAGGTGGCGGCGATGGGAGAAGGAGGAGGGGAGAATGGGCGTTCTAGGGTTTGGAGGGGCCTCGGGACCTTCTTGTAGAGGGGGAAAAGGAGCAGGCACATGGGGGGGGAGTTGGTGGTGTTGCTGCTTTTTCTGCACAGGGAAAACGACAGAGAGGGGCAGGACCGTACGGAGGTAGGGGGTGATTCGCTTGGGCTTGGTGGGCTGGGAAAGAAAGAGGAAAAGGGGTGGGCTGCCCTCTCCTTTGTTATTTACCTTTCTATTATTTATTTATTTTTTGTAAAAAGAAATAAGAGGGAGAGAGAGAAAGGATAGGGGTTTTGGGGTGGTTTATTCATTGGATTAACATTTTCTTTATTAATTGCAAAGCAGCAACAAAGGTGGTTTAAATTATTTCCAATAATTTGAAATTATTCATTTGATATTAAAGTGTTGGGTGATTTTCAATTAGGGTTTGGTTTGGGATTTTTGGAAAATAAACAAATTTTATTTATTAATCTCAAGCAATTTGCAATCATCATTGACTTTAAAAGTTGGCAAGAATTTGATTTTTAAACCACCATTTGAATCATGCCCAATGATTGAAATGATTTGAAATTTAAGTTTAATTGGAAATTTACCATTAGGGTTTTGAACAATTTAAATTGTTTTGAGTGGTTTGGAAAACATGATGCAATGCTTAAGGGATGCAGATGATGCAAACAAAAAGAAAACAAACAGGTAACACCCCAGGTGTTACAGACGACACCACTAACAAGGGATTGCGCCCTCACAATCCACCTGCTAACCCGGGAGGGGAAAGAAGTTCGACTATCGATTCTTCGTGCTTCCAGTTGATCTCCTCGACACCACTAACAAGGGCTTCTCGACACCACTAACAAGAGATTCTTGCTCGGAGTGACGACGATGTTCTTCCACCAGGAATCTTCCGATGATCGAACCTATTAGGTTAAAAGCTCAGAAAACGTCCACCCACGTAGGATCCTAACACTTTGAAAGATTGAGTACGAGAGTAGACTCCAAAACAATAAGATGGGAGGGGAAATAGAATAGGGATAAGGAGAAAACAAGAATCCTATTGAGATGTTTTCCAAAATAGTTTAGCAGAAATAGTTTTTGGACACTCTAGAAACAACGACCGTTAGCGAGGTTATCCTACAGGCTTTGCGGACCCGTTGCTTCGATAACCATTCGTATCGAAACAATATCGTGAATCGGAACCAAGGCTCTGATACCATTTGTGACGCCCCGAGATCGGGCACTATGCAGATTTCAGCATTCCCGCCAAATCCGCATAATAACCGATTCCAGGTTGCCATTTATGATAACATTACAATAGTTCACGAATATTCCACAATTACAACAGAAACAGATAGTTACAAGATGACTCAAAGAGTCAGGGATACAACTGATACAATACAAAGATCCAAATAACAGCGGAAGAAACAACATATCGTCCGTCTACGGACAAGATACAAATTGGACTAAGAGTCCTGAAGATAACCGAAGGCGTCCAATCCCTGCCCAGGCCAAGCCGGAGGGATTCCCAAGCTAACGTCGTCAGACTTCAAACCTGTTGACTGCAATTTGGAATTTGCAGCCACGAAAGAGATTCGTGGGTCAGTACGGTTAAGTACTGGCAAGGGGGATAAAACCCATACCCACAAGTTACCGGCGTAGCCAGTCATCACAAGATACAAATACTTTGGGATCAACGGAAAGGAAGGGGTTATTGCAAATATGTGACAGCAGGCTGCACTAACCAACTAGAGAGAAAAAAATACTACAACTTCCAACTAACAGAAAGGGGATAAGATCGAGGTTTGTAACCAACTGAAAGATAACTTCAAACAAACCCATCCTGGATCTCGCCCCTTTAGCCAAAGAAGCAATCCGAGGATAACTCACCCAGTTGGATTAGTGATGGTTCAGATTATTGTGTCGATAAGCCTGTTACTAGTCAAGTTGTTAATCATTGGGTGAAAGGTTGTTAATCATTAGGTTTAAGTTGTCCTGAGTACTTGTTAGCCAGTACTTTCACCAAGTAATCCATAACCGCGGAAAACACGGCTTCTCGAGAAGATTATCCCTGCAGGGTTGCACCAATTTAGCCGTACACTCATGAATATCCCGCCAGATGGAGCGGCCACTCCACCAAGCGGGGCACTCAACACAATCCAACCCTTCTTCGCATCAAGCCCAAAGCACCTTGGGCGCACGGCTAATCGAGCCCAGATGAAAATGGACCCTCATAGCACTCTAAGACCGTGTCCCCCTATATGCCGACTACGAAAGTTCCACCCGGGTACCAAGGGCTCGCAAGATCATGCATGCAGCAAATGGAAAACCCGAACTAAATGAGGCGATTTGGACGAGATGCGAATCGGGTCAAACTGAGGGGGAGCCCATACTCCCCAAATGCGGGTAGTGCGCTCATCATGGATCAGTAGACAAGACCCTTTTCCTATTAGGGTCGACACTAGCAGGCCTCAAAACCACAAAGGGCCTCCTGCCGGTGCCTTATCATCAAATTTATTATTAATAGTAACATTAGCATGATTAATTGATTGATTAAACAACGAGCCCCCACAACGTAATAGAAATAGTAACAGAAAGTAACGGGTAACAGACTCGAGCAAAACAACCCTAAGCAAGATAGTAAGACACAGGCTCAAGCAAAGGTTATAGGTATGGAAGTGAGGCAATATCAAGGTTAAGGGATTCATGTGATGGGTTCGTAACAGAAACAAGTACTACTAAGGCTAGCAGAAAAGAACAACGGAAAGAATCGGTAACAAGTGATGAAAGGCAGCCATATGGCAGCAAGTGAGTATACTTGCCTGAGATCCCGCAAGGTAGCAGAACTTGTCGTTGCTCACATCATCTCAACGTCCTATCCGGGAAGAAGCAACGAACCTCGAACAAACACCGGATGCAACAATTACTACTACGGCAAAAGATCCAGCATGATCAAGATATGGATGCATGACAGGTTTAAAGATGCATCAAGGTAAACTAGTTGACAAGATAAACAGATTTAAATGGACCCATATGCAATTTGAGTTGCATATGAAAAGCCCATGAATTATGGTTAAATTATTTGTTTTCCAACTAATCAACAGGTGCTAGTGGTTTAGTATGATGCATGCAAAAGGGAAACAGCAAAATAACAACATTAGAATCAAATTAAAATAGGGTGTAGCAATTTAGAATTTTATTATTAACTTAGGGAATTTTGGGTGCCTTAAAGGTGACACACAAATACTTGTTGTTTTCACCCATTTAAAATGTTCAAAACAAATAACAAAGTTGATATTTGAAAAGGTTATCAAATTTTAGTTGGATTACATGTTTCACATTTTGAAATTGGACTTAGGATTATTTAATTATGAATTAAACAATATTAAACAATTTTTAATTGAATTAAACAAGATTTAAATTGTTTAGGCAATTTAAATTATTCAAACCATGAAACAAAATTTATATTTGAATAGGTTATTCAAAATGGTATGAAAAACATATTTTATTTGTCTTAATTGGAATTAGTATGAATTATTTATGAATTGTTGCAATTTACAATTGAATTATTGAATTCAAATTTGAATTGCATTTTGAAAGTTCAAAACATAAAACAAATGTGATATTTGAAAAGTTCATGGAATTTTGGTTGGGATACATATAAAATTTGTGTTATTTGGATGTGTGGTTTGAAAATTAGGAGCATGTGAAGTTTTAGGCTTATTTGCAAAAGGTCAGGGACCTGTTTGTGAGGGAAAAGTGCTGCCAGGGGCTGGTGCGCGAAAACAGAGGACAGAAAAAAGAAGTGCACCTCGCAGATCTACCCAGGCCCTATGACGCGTGGGCCAGGGCCAGGCTGGCAGCCACACGGGCGCGTGTGAGATCCACGCGGCAACCACGGTCTATGACCAGTGGGCCCGTGCGCGCGCGGTAACTGGCGAAAAAGGAAGGGGCATTGTGCGGAAAGTGGGATTCGATCCCGGGTCGCAGCGCTTCCGCGCAGGTTGCGTTAGCCACTGCGGCTCTCTGTGGTTCTTGACAGAACAGGGCAGGTGGGGGGTATAATCTTCAGTCTACGCGCAAAACTGAATTCTAACTGAATTCGATCGCAGGTGCGGCTGCAGCGAAGCGGACAGAGAGGCGGGCGCTGCTCGCGGTGGTTCGCGGAGATGTGCGAGGTGGAGGCGGTGTGCGTGCATCGGGCGGGTGTGTGGCGAATTGAGCTGCGCAGAACAGGAGAGGGAGGAGGGAACGGCTGCTCACCGCGGGTCTGTTCGTGGTGGCCGTGCGGTGTCGAGGCAGAAACGGCGGCGGTTGCCGGCGACGGCGCGGCCGGCACGGGCCTCCTCCCGCCTCCGAGTCTTCACGGAAGTTGACGAGGAATCCACCCCGATTCCATTCCCGGAGAGAGGATCTCCTCGCGGTGATCATGCCTACCGGTGGTGAGGGGAGAAGATGGTGATGTTCTGTGGGTGGGTTGCAGGGTTCAGTCAACGAACCAACAGAGAGGATGGAGGTAGGTGGCGGCGATGGGAGAAGGAGGAGGGGAGAATGGGCGTTCTAGGGTTTGGAGGGGCCTCGGGACCTTCTTGTAGAGGGGGAAAAGGAGCAGGCACATGGGGGGAGTTGGTGGTGTTGCTGCTTTTTCTGCACAGGGAAAACGACAGAGAGGGGCAGGACCGTACGGAGGTAGGGGGTGATTCGCTTGGGCTTGGTGGGCTGGGAAAGAAAGAGGAAAAGGGGTGGGCTGCCCTCTCCTTTGTTATTTACCTTTCTATTATTTATTTATTTTTTGTAAAAAGAAATAAGAGGGAGAGAGAGAAAGGATAGGGGTTTTGGGGTGGTTTATTCATTGGATTAACATTTTCTTTATTAATTGCAAAGCAGCAACAAAGGTGGTTTAAATTATTTCCAATAATTTGAAATTATTCATTTGATATTAAAGTGTTGGGTGATTTTCAATTAGGGTTTGGTTTGGGATTTTTGGAAAATAAACAAATTTTATTTATTAATCTCAAGCAATTTGCAATCATCATTGACTTTAAAAGTTGGCAAGAATTTGATTTTTAAACCACCATTTGAATCATGCCCAATGATTGAAATGATTTGAAATTTAAGTTTAATTGGAAATTTACCATTAGGGTTTTGAACAATTTAAATTGTTTTGAGTGGTTTGGAAAACATGATGCAATGCTTAAGGGATGCAGATGATGCAAACAAAAAGAAAACAAACAGGTAACACCCCAGGTGTTACAGCAAATTTCCGCCCCAGGACCGGAATTTCCGCCCCACGTAAATTTCCCTGAGGCCGGAATTTCCGCCCTCCGGAATTTCCGCACCCACGACCAGAATTTCCGGCCTATACTGAATCTCGAACAGACATCTACTTTCTTCATTTCCTCAAGTCGTGAGCCCCCGTTTTTTATTCTTGTTTGGTTTTCTTTGCATCTTTTCTGCTTTCCTCGCATATGGCTCAAGCTCTAGGCCCCGCAAGTTTCTTAGCTCTCGGAAACGCAACCGTCACCTGAAAGAAAATGATGAGGGGACTTTTGTTGAGGGCAATGAGACTCGCCGGCGTGCGAGGGATGCTGAGAGAGAGTATGAGCGTCAACGTGATGCTGACAGGGCTGCCCGCAAGGCCGGCAGACAGCAAGGCAAGGCTGCTCTCAACGTGGCCACCATGTCCATGCTGGAGTTCAAGGCATGGAGGGCCAAGGCATGGTACACAGAGGGTCCTCAGGACCCCACCATTGATACGTGCTTTTGGCATGTTGAGCAGGAGACCCTATTCAAGCAGGTGTACACTGTGATGAGCAAGCCGGTGTGCCCCATGAAGGTGATCAACTTTGCTCATCTGGCTGCCAACCCCTCCTACTTCAACAACTCTGTTCAGCTAGCTGAGGTACTTGGTATGCGTCCGCTTATGGAGACGAGATGCTCCTACAATACCACATTCATCCAGCAGTTCTATGCCACACTTGTCATTGATGATTCTGAAAAGATTGGGATGTCCTGGATGTCTGGCCCTCACTTGCTCACCGCAAACTTCCATGACTTTGCTTCTGCGCTTGGGTATCCTTTTGCTGGCCTCAACACTCCACAGGGTCACCGCATGCATGTTCACGGGGTGGAGTATGAGAAGAACAGACTGGCTGAGCTGTATGGTCCCAGAGGAGTGGTTGGATCGGCTAAAGGTCTATTTGCCATCTATGTCATTCTTCTGCGTATGTTCAGGGAGACTATTGCTCCGAGTGCGGGCAATAACGATGCTATTCGTGGTGGCTCGGTCAACCTCATGTACCACGCCTTCTTGACCTTCACTGAGAGCGACATGACTGACATGGAGGCCCACAAGATTGATGTGATGGATTGCATCTTCAATGAGATCCACTTTGCTCTCTTCCACCGCAAAGTGCCTCCATATGCTCCCTATATCATGAAGCTCATCAAGGCCCGCTATCCCGAAGCACTCCGTGAGGACTTGGAGCTTGACTGTGAGGAGCACAAGGATGTCACCCTGTACAAAAAGGCCGCCCACACTCAGCAGACTTCTCATGATGTTGGCGCCACTAGCCAGGGACATCGTGATCCTAGCATGTGTCCTCCTCCTCCTGGCAAGAAGAAGCGCTCCTGGCTGGTTCGTGCAATTGAGAAGGTGCCGTGCATGAATGTGAGCATCCACAAGGAGAACTACAGTGCCTACGTGGAGCACCGCAGCATTCTAGAGAACCAGCACTACATCATCACTGCTCTTCAGGCTCCCAATTTCCCACCACTTCCCCCTCCCAGGATTGCCTACAAGAACTGGAACAACCGTGACGTTGACTGGGATATCGGTGTTGATGATGATGAGGACATGGAGGATGTCACCGATACTGAAGCTGAAGAGGAAGAAGAGGACACCCAGGCCTAGAGTTTGCTCCATGGGACGCAGCTCTCTCTTTTCTCTTTTTTGGTATCTTGATGCCAAAGGGGGAGAAGATCTAGATGATCGCGGGGATTTGCTTGGGTGGGTTTCTTTCGTTCTTTGTTGCCTTTTCCTATTTCGTGCATCTTTTCGAACTTCGTTCTATCGTACTCGTTATTCGTGGTGAACTATTATTATTAGGAGGCATGTCTCCTATATATGCTATATGTGATGTTTTCATATCTTGCATTGTTAGTTTACTTCCCCGCAAATACCCGTGTTGTCATCATTCACCAAAAAGGGGGAGATTGAAAGCTCATGATCCCTCTAATGATTTTGGTGATGATGATGATAACACGGATATCTCCTATCTAACAATGTTGTTTAGACTGTGCAGCCATTATCTCAGATGCTCATTGTTATATTCTTGTCGGAAGATCAAAGAGAAGATCTACATTCTGGAATCACTGCCACCGGATTTTTCATTATACAGGACGGAAATTCCGGTACTTATAGGGCGGAATATCCGGCCCCCCCACCGGAATATTCCGGCCCCTTCCTGGCATCTTCAAAACGACTAAGTGTTTTCCCTGCCCGCGCACAGAAGCCAGGGCGGAAATTTGCCCCGGAAATTTCCGGTGCAAAAATCCGGCCCTCTGGGACTTAGCAGAAAATGGATCACTACAAGTTGCCCGCGCACAGAATATGGGGCGGAAATTTTCCCCGGAAATTTCCGGAGCAAATATCCGGCCCCTGGTCCTTAGCAGTTTTCGTCAACAAGCTGTTGCCTGCGCACAGAGATGCGGGCGGAGGATTGGGGCGGAAATTTCCGCCCCCGGATATTTCAAATATCCGCCCCCGGGAGTATTCAAATTTCTGGCCCAGGCACACCGGAATATTCCGGTCCCGCAGGACTGCAACGGTCAGAATTTGGAGGAGCCTATAAATAGCTGTCCTCTTCCTCTAGATAGGCAGCTCGTCCATTCCTCTCTCTCCTCCATTGTTGTAGAGCTCAAAACGCCCCGATCTCCCTCCTCCTCCAACCAAACTCGATGCCCTTCAAGGATCTCATGGAGGAGGACTAGATCTACCTTTCCGCCAAGCCAAAACGTGTGTACCCACACCACAACTCTTGGGATCTTGTAATCTCTTGGTTGCTTTGCCATCCAAGGGAAACCCTAGTGCTTGTAGCTTCCACCTTGTAGCAAGAAGCTTCGATTGTTGAGAGCCTCCATCTCACTTGTGGAGTAGCCTCAACCCCTTGTAAAGGTTTGGTCAACGCCTTCAAGTCGACGTCATAGTGGAAACGAGAATCTCCCTCACCGGAGAAGCTCAAGGAGAATAAGGTGTGCACATCCGTGCTATTGAGGAGCGCCTAGGTGGATCCCCACCTCTCCAACGTAGACGTACTTCTTTCAAGAAGGAACTACGGGAAACATATCCTTGTCTCCGTGTTTTTCACTTGTGGTTATCTTGTGTCCTTGCTTTACTTCCGTTGCTACTCGTTGTTTGTCACATAGGGTGTTTACGTAGTTGCACATCTAGACAACTAAGCTTTTACTTTCCCTAAGCCACCTCTAAAAGTGAAAAAGAATTAAAATTTGTAGGTCATCTATTCACCCCCCCCTCTAGTTGACCATCTTGCACTTTCACTCTGTCATGCCCAGATGCTCCTCTATCTCCTCCTTTGAGTGTGACCATGGTGACCTGTCAACTTTGAACAAAACAAGCTGCGGCAAAATAACTTCCCGCTCATCTTCATCCATATATAAAACTCTATATACTAAATGATCGGCAGTAGAGTTAGCGGTGATAAAATGATGATCCTTCATGGCAACAAGGTTGAGTCTATAAGGAGAAATCAATTCATCATCGGGAGCAATAGAAAAATCTAGAGCATTTGCTATACGTGTAGCAATAATGCCTCCATAAATGGGCCCCTTAGCAGCAAGGCAGCGAGCAATGAGTGAACCAAGGTTATACTTCTTTCTACGGTTAAGCGCAGCATCAATGAAATCAAGGTGATAGCTAGAAACGTTGCTAGTGTTCTCCCTGCCAAGGATACTAGTATCAAGATAGTAAGTAAAATATCTAAGGGCAGGAAGTTGGATGTTCCTTATCTTCCCACACTGGGGTGAGCGGCCATCATCATCGGTGATTTCTCGATAGAGCGCCATGAGATCAGCGGGTTTATCCTAAATCTTGCACACTGTCCCAGAAGCGGCGATACATATAATGTTACAAAAAGTCTCCAAGGGCAAAGAAAAAGGACTACTATATAACTTAAAAGCAAAAGTGGGACCAAATTATTTTTTGTGAAATTTAAAACTCTCAATAAAAGTTTTTGTGAGAGCAGCATACTGAGGACAATCATTAAAAAGTCATCCAATAGACCTGCACTTCTTAAAAATGTAACACATGGGAAGCTAGAGGGATTAGCGATTCCATCACCTCCCTCATCGTTAATGTTTGGTGCAATAAGGTCTTCATTATACGATGGCCTCACTAAGGTGGATGAACGTGAGGGCCTTGTTCTTTTAGGAGCATCACTCCTAAATATCTCTCCAAATTTATGGTTGTTCATCTCTGAAATTTTTCAACAATCATCACAAAAAATGATTTCAAGCAACTATAAGGTAAAAACTATCATAGAGAATTATAGGAGAGCTAAACATGGATCAAAACTACATTATTTCTCCTCAAATAAAGCATGCAAACTCACATAAGATGTCACCTACAGTACCAAAATATTCAAGAAATACTTCACCAAACAAAATTCTACTTGGATAATCAGAGGAGTCACATACCGGAGAGCAAATGCACCAAATTTCAGCACAAATGGTGCGTTGAGCAAAGAGATCAAAAAATCTCGAGGAAAAACAGCAAGAACTCGGGTTCCAGGAAATGTTTTGAGTTTGGGAGGTGAGAGAGGGATCTTTGGCATGGGAGAGAGTTAGTGGGGGCCCAGGGGCCCCACACCATGTGCTGGCCCCACCAGGGGTAGGCCGCGCCACCCCATGGTGTGCCTGACTGGTGGGTCCCCCTGGAGTTTCCCAGGTGACTCTCTGCCTCATTTTTGACGTAAAAATTTATTATAATTTTTCTGGAATTTTTCAAGAAACTTTATTTTTGAGGTATTTCCAGAATTTTAATAATTAATAAAAACCAGAAAAAACAAAAGTGAAAAGGTGGAAAACAAAGCCAAAACCAGCACTAGAGAGGTTCTATGACGCTCCAATGGAAAAATAACCAAGGAAAACAAAGGTGGAAGTGGTAAAAACAAAATTATGGGTGGTGAAAACATGGATAACCACAGTAATCAGGGTGAAAACATGAATATGGATGATGGAAAACATAATTTTACTAAAGTAGCAAGGTTATAACAGAAGTAAACATGGTGAAAACATAATGGGGAAGGTGAAAACGTAGTGAAAACGTTGCCCTCTTCATTAAAACTCATTTTGTTAACAAGGGTGATCAAGTCTTGTTACCAGAACAATTTTCATATGAAGCAAAAGTTTGCTAATCACTAAATAATTATGTTACCTGAAGCTATGCATGATGAGCTCAATAACTTTGAGCGCAACAAGGTTTGGAGATTGGTTGAGAAGGCTAAAGATTCCCACAATGTTATTGGCACTAAGTGGATATTCAAGAACAAGCAAGATGAACATGGAACTGTTATAAGGAACAAGGCAAGATTGGTGGCTCAAGGTTACACTCAAGTTGAAGGCATTGACTTTGATGAAACCTATGCTCCCGTGGCTCGCCTTGAGTCCATCCGTATCCTTCTTGCATATGCATCTTCGCATAATTTCAAATTGAAACAAATGGATGTCAAAAGTGCTTTCTTAAATGGTCTACTCAAAGAGGAGGTATATGTTAAGCAACCTCCGGGGTTCGAGAACCTCAACTTTCCTAACCATGTCTACAAACTCGATAAGGCGCTCTATGGTCTGAAACAAGCTCCACGTGCGTGGTATGAGCACCTTAGAGAGTTATTGGATGACCGTGGTTTTGAAGTTGGGAAGATCGACCCCACCCTCTTCACAAAGAGGGTAAAGGGAGAGATTTTCATATGCCAACTCTACGTGGATGATATTATCTTTGGCTCAACTAACCAAGCTTTCAATTATGAGTTCTCAAAGCTTATGGCTGACAGATTTGAGATGTCCATGATGGGAGAACTTAAATTCTTCCTTATCTTTGAGATCAAGCAATTGGCTCGTGGGTTTCTCAAGCCAAGTATACCCAAGACATGCTCAAGAGGTTTAATTTCCAAAATGTAAAGATCAAACCATCTCCTATGCAAGTAAAGTGCCACCTCAAGCGCAACCCGGATGGTAAAGATGTGGACCAAAAGTTGTATCGTTCTATGATTGGTTCTTTGCTTTATCTTTGTGCATCTAGGCCCGATATCGTTTTGAGTGTAGGTGTGTGTGCAAGGTATCAAGCGGCTCCTAAGGAAAGCCACTTAGTGGCGGTCCATAGGATTTTTCGGTATTTGGTCCATACCTCAAGGTTTGGTTTGTGGTACCCAAAGGGGGCACAATTCTCTCTCAAGGGCTACACGGATTCCGATTGGGCCGGTGATCAAGATGATAGGAAGTCCACTTCCAGGGCTTGCCGATTCCTTGGTAGGTCCTTGGTGAGTTGGTCTTCCAAGAAGCAAAATTGCATATCTCTTTCCACCGCCGAAGCCGAGTACGTAGCTGCCGCAAGTGCTTGCACCCAATTGCTATGGATGAGGCAAACCCTCAAAGAGTACGATGTTCACTTGGAGAAGGTTCCCCTCATGTGTGACAATGAAAGTGACATCAAGATCTCCTACAACCCCGTGCAACACACAAGGACGAGGCACATTGAGATTCGTCATCATTTCATCCGAGACCATGTGTCAAGAGGTAATATTGCACTAGCTTATGTTCCCACCAAGGACAATCTCGAGGATATCTTCATGAATCCTATCGATAATGCAAGATTCATATTCTTGAGGAATGAGCTAAATATCATTGATTCTAGGAATTTGACTTGAAAGATCTTGCACACACCCCTATAGTTGTGACGTGTTTGGGTTTAGGTGTAGGCATGGACATAGGGGGAGTGTTATCCTAACACATTTGGTTCTCCCTCCCCCCATTATGCCCAAAGCAAAAATTCATTGTTATCTCTCTTTTTCAAATGTTGAATTGTGATCTTCAATGTCGAGAATTGTCAATGTACCCAAGATATATCTTCGCGGTTACATACCATGTTCTCTTACATGGTGGATTAGGCCACCAACCTCTTCCTTTGAAGAGTTGGTTCTTATTTGGACGCATTTTGACTTATTGAGAGTTGTCTCCCATTTTGGAATAACATACTAAAAAATCGGTGTTCAAATTATCTCTTGCATTCCTTGAGTGTGAAGTTTCCTCCATGATGTTGTTGTTCAATCCCAAGTCAAAACTTTACAAAAAATCGAGTTTTATTTTCCCCATACATGTCCTGTCTTTTCCTTTGGTGTTTTTGGCGTGTGGTTCGGAGACTCCGGTCTGCCACACCGGAATCTCCGGCCTGTCCGGAGACTCCGGTGTTTAGACCGGAGACTCCGGTGTGGGGTGCGACAGTATAAAAACTGGGGCTCGGGGAAGTTAGGATTTTCATCCCCACTTCCCCCACGCCCCCAACACTGTTGTTGCGTCGCCGCCGCCTCCAAGAACGCCTCCGTCCGGTTTCCACCGCTGGAATCCGTCTCCCTCGACTCCCCCTCGCTTCTCCCCTCCGTGGGAGCCTCCATGGCAGACCTGGGTGACAAGGGTACCTCTCTCCCCTCTCTTTTTCCTTGTTTTCATCTAGATCTTGTTCTAGGTGGCTTTTGTTTTGGAGAGTTGGTACTATCTACAGACTGTAGATTCACCCTAGGATGTTTTCCCCTGTAGAAATCATGTAGAAAATGACTTAGAGAAAATTGTAGTAGATTCACATGTCAGATCTGCGAGCAGTCCGAACACTCCAGTCCTCTAGACCGGAGATCCCGGTTTCTGTCCGGAGACTCCGGTCTGCCAGACCGGAGACTCCGGTGTGAATCTTCCAGAACTTGTTCTGTCCTTTCCGTTTGATTTCTTTTTTCACTCTTGGACATGTATGCTCACTGTTTGTGTTTCCTCTCTGGTTTTGTGCTTGGTTGCGTGTGTTTTCAGGGAAAAGGACTAAGTCATCATCATCAAATCCCAACATCAACCCAAGGAGGAAGTATTGTACCCACTCTCACAACTATCACGTCACCGATGAGGATACTGGAAGGCTTGGTCAGAGGAGGACTTTTGAGGCTAAGCAGCGTCAACGAGAAGCAGCACAGGCTAGGCAGAGGACTGAACTGGAGAACAAGGCCAGGTTTGACACTATCACTTCTGTGGCATCTTTGAGCAAGAAGGAGTACAGGATCATGAGGGCCAGGCCATTCTTTACCATTGCCCGCACTGATGAGACTTCTCATTACTGGAGGAGGGAGTCTGAGCTGATTCAGAGGGAGATCTACTCCAAGTTCAGGCAGCCGGTTTGTCCTCAGAAGGTTCTCGACTTGGAGGCTCTAGGCAGTTCTGAGTAATTTGAGGAGGTTGTGTGGATCACCAAGAATCTATGACTTGAGCATGTCGTGGCATTCAGCAAAATTACAATGTCTCGGCCGTTCAACATTTCTTCGCCACTTTCACCTTTGGTGAAGATGATGATCTTACCTTGATGTGGATGACAGGGTCTGTTGAGTGTGAGTCTTCCATCATACGTTTGGCTGAGCTTCTTGATTACCCTTGGGGTGACAACAATGGTCGTCGTATGCATGTTCATGGTGTATCCTAAGACAATAAGAGGATGGCTCCTATGTATGAGAAGCTATCAAGCACCGGCACCGCTAAGGACCTCAAAAAAGTTTACAACATTGTTCTCCACCTCTTCCGAAACAACATTGCTCCCAAGGCCGGGAATGTGGATGCTATCCGTGGAGGTCTTATGAACTTGCTCTACCAGGCCTTCCAGTGTCACTTAGGTGGTCCAGATGGTGAAGCTTATGAGATTGATGTCATGCATTCATCAAAGAGGAGATCTATTCTGCTATGACTGATATCAAGAAGGTGCATGTGTATGCTCCTTATGTGATGAAGCTCATTCTCGATCAGTTCCTGGGCTTGGTGTATGATGTTGAGCACACGGTTGGTACTCTTCAGGTTCTGACTTCTCACCGTCCTGACACTGACCCCCCATGGGTGATGCTGAGGCTGCTCCTAGGTCCAGGAGGAAGAATGCTGACCCTCCCTCTCGCCGTTCTAGCAGAGATGAGACTCAGGATGAGATAAAGAATCTTTCATGGTTTCAGAGCAACATTCTTTGCATGACGATAGTTTTCCACAAGGAGAACCATGAGGCCTACAAGGAGAGGCATGAGTTGAAGAAGATGGTCTCCAAGCTCCAGGATGTTGGGGCGCGTAGAGATAAACGAAAAACTTTTCCTACGCAATGCTCCCAAGATCTAGCCGAGGTAGAAGGCCACGAGTATTACCACTAGACGCGCAGGTGCGGATTATCGATGTAGCGCGTCGGGTCGGGGCAGTGCAGTCCCACGATCCTGTCCGGCTGATCCAATCCCTCGAACGTCGAAGTGCTAAACGTACAGCACCTCTGTCGGTATCCACACGTACGAGGAGGAGCTCCGACGGCGGACTGCTAGGTCCGGTGCGGCGGCTGGACTGAGTGGGGCTAGGGTTCCCAACGCATGGGAGAGTGGACTAACGTGCCCGTTGGGCAACCTGCGCCCCTCTTTATATAGCGTATGGTAATGGGCTGCACAACACTTGTGGCCCATTCCCTCTGTGAGTCCGACTCACTAACTCAGTCCATTTCCGGTTCGGGTCCAACCCAACCAATACTTGCTCCCGCTCTTAAGTGTGCGACCCTGCAGGCTCATGGCGACTTGGACACGATTGGAGTCCAACTCCCAATCGATCAATCGGTAGCGGCTCCTAGCAGAACGTGCCGACTCCCAAGTACCATTGAGTCATGACGACATACCTTTCAATGTGATATTCATCTTAGTCCCTTTTGCCTCACGATATACCTTGTCGAACTATAGGCGATTTATCGTCATCCCTTAAATAGTTCAACTCTCTTCTCGATCCGTGATATGCGATTCATCTGACTAACTCTTAGTCAACCGACACAGTTAACACTTAACTGAGTCGCGCATGGCCATGCTTCCTGAATCATATCACTCGAGAGGGCCCAGAGAATATCTCTCCATTCGGAGGGGCAAAATCCCATCTTGATTATCCACATCACGCAGCTTGCTTCTCATTCGACCCGAACTCTGCCTTTATAGTTGCCTTGTCACAGAACAACGTTTGACAGAACCTAAGTCGGTGATCCACAACTCGGATTGTGCGACAACCTCAGGTCTAAGGATTACATTGATTGAGACATGCAAATGACGACTTGATCGTTGCATCTCAATGTGGGTCAGTCCGACTTGCTAAACTCTTTAGCCAAGTCCGTGAACGTTGGAATGGCATCACCATGCCCATGACAAGTGGAACCATGTCATCAGCCAACACTCACACTAGTCTAGGATGTGTGTCCAGCACAACCTTAACGACCAAGGACAATTAGTATGAACAACATGAATATATAGTTCCACAATCGAATCACATATTCAATGACATATATCAGATGTTCAAACAAGGAAAACTTAATAACTTTATGAATACAGTGGGAATTACATCATACATGATTGCCTCTAGGGCATATTCCCAACAGTCTCCCACTTGCACTAGAGTCAATCATCTTGGCATCATATGCCTAGGCATCTGATGCCCATACCTCTCGTGTGCGCCTCATGCTTAGGCTGTGGTAGCGCCTTTGTCAACGGATCTGCAACGTTTGCATCCGTGTGTACTTTGCATAACTTGATATCACCTTGTTCGACAAACTGGCGAATGAGGTGGTACCGCATGATTATATGTTTGTTCTTCTGGTGTTGTCTAGGTTCCTTGGCCTGTGCAATAGCACCATTGTTGTCACAATATATGTCCAAAGGATTGGACGCGCCCTGAACCACACCAAGATCAATCAGGAGGTTCCTGATCCAAACAGCTTCCTTTGCCGCCTCTGAGGCAGCAATATACTCAGCCTCTGTTGTAGATGCAGACACCGTATCTTGCTTGGAACTCTTCCAGCTCACAGCTCCTCCGTTCATAACGAACACGTATCCCGATTGCGAACGAGAATCATCTGAGTCGGTGAGATAACTCGCATCCGTGTAACCCTTTACACTGAATTCCTCATCACCTCCATAAACTAGGAACATTTCCTTAGTATTTCTCAAATACTTAAGAATGTTTTTAACCGCTGCCCAGTGGGCTTCGCCAGGGTCAGCCTGGTATCTGCTCGTAACACTTAGAGCATAGGAAACATCTGGCCTAGTACAAATCATGGCATACATGATGGATCCGATTGCCGAAGCATACGGGATCACACTCATCCGACTTCGTTCATCAGTCGTCGAAGGACACTGAGTCTTGCTAAGTTTTATACCATGGGACATCGGCAAGAATCCCTTCTTGGACTCTTGCATTTTGAATTTCTTCAAAACCTTGTCCAGATAAGTACTCTGACTCAATCCAATGAGCCGCCTGGATCTATCTCTATAGATCCTGATTCCTAATATGTAAGTTGCCTCACCCAAATCCTTCATTGAGAAACTCCTTTCCAATGACTCTTTGGTTTCTTGCAACATCATGACATCATTTCCAATCAGCAATATGTCATCCACATATAAGATTAGAAAGTTTACTTTGCTCCCACTAAACTTCTTGTATAAACAAGAATCATGATCGCTCTTGATGAAGCCAAACGATTTGACTACCTCATCAAAGCGAATGTTCCAACTCCGAGATGCTTGCTTCAACCCATAAATGGATTTCTGAAGTTTGCATACCTTGTCAGCATTAGCTGGATCGACAAAACCTTCGGGCTGTATCATATACACGTCCTCAGTTAAATTTCCATTAAGGAAAGCCGTCTTGACATCCATCTGCCATATCTCATAGTCGAAATAGGCTGCTATGGCTAACATGATCCGAATTGATTTAAGCATCGCTACGGGCGAGAAGGTCTCGTCGTAGTCAACTCCTTGAACCTGTCGGAACCCCTTCGCGACAAGTCGTGCTTTATAGACGGAAATATTTCCATCCATATCAATTTTCTTCTTAAAGACCCATTTGCACTCGACGGGTCTTGCACCGTCAGGCAGATCAACCAAATTCCAAACTTGGTTTTCATCCATGGACTTTAACTCGGATCTCATGGCTCCAAGCCATGACTCGGAATCAGATCCCACCATCGCTTCCGAATAAGTTGCCGGCTCATTACTGTCTAACAGTAAAACATCTCGAGCACTCT
This sequence comes from Alopecurus myosuroides, assembly GCA_028641055.1. Classification (NCBI taxonomy): domain Eukaryota; kingdom Viridiplantae; phylum Streptophyta; class Magnoliopsida; order Poales; family Poaceae; genus Alopecurus; species Alopecurus myosuroides. The sequence continues at coordinate 280,446,818 of CM054057.1, read as the reverse complement.
GTAATCTGGCAGATCTCCGTGGTTCAGGTGCTGTAACCGGTGTAGGTACCACGACCGGCTCTGCCTGCAAGGCGTTCGCCGACTCGCCCCTAGCCGGTTCCTCTCGAATTTCTTCAAGTTGCACTGTGCTCCCACTGACTTCCCGACCGAGAAACTCTTTCTCAAGGAAGACACCATTCCGAGCGACAAACACTTTGCCCTCTTCCCGGTTGTAGAAGTAGTACCCCAAGGTTTCCCTCGGATACCCCACGAAAATACACTTATCCGACTTGGGCGTGAGCTTGTCCGACTGAAGTCGCTTGACAAATGCTTCACAACCCCAAATCTTAAGAAAAGACAAACTTGGCTTTTTACCAGTCCACATCTCATGCGGTGTCTTCTCTACTGACTTCGATGGTACTCTGTTTAGTGTGAAAGCTGCAGTTTCTAGACAATAACCCCAAAATGATAAAGGTAGATCTGTCCGACTCATCATTGATCGTACCATGTCCAACAAGGTCCGATTTCTCCGTTCCGATGCACCGTTTCTCTGCGGTGTACCCGGTGGAGTGAGTTGAGGAACTATTCCACAACTCTTTAGATGGTCATCAAACTCATGGCTCATGTACTCGCCTCCACGGTCCGACCGTAGAAACTTTATTTTCTTGCCGAGTTGATTTTGTACCTCACTCTGGAATTCCTTGAACTTTTCAAAGGCTTCCGACTTGTGTTTCATTAAATAGATATATCCATACCTACTCAAATCATCAGTGAAGGTAATGAAGTACTCATAACCACCTCTAGCTGTCGTGCTCATTGGTCCACATACATCACTATGTATTAGTTCCAACAAGTCGGACGCCCTTTCACAACTCCTTGCAAAAGGTGTCTTGGTCATCTTGCCTAGTAGGCATGATTCGCATGTCTCGAATGACTCTAAGTCAAACGAAGTTAGAAATCCATCATCATGGAGCTTCTTCATGCGCTTCCAACTTATATGACCAAGCCGACAGTGCCAAAAGTAAGTCATATTCAGATCATTTGGTTTCAACCTTTTAACATTTATGTTATAGACGGATTCACTATCAAGATTTAAAATAAATAACCCGTTCTGAACGGGTGCAAAGCCATGAAACATATCTTTCAAATATAAAGAACAACCATTATTCTTAATATTCGACTCATAACCTTGTCTCATCAAACATGAGGCGGAAATAATGTTTCGACTAAGCGCTGGAACATAATAAAAATTATTTAGTTCCAAAATAAATCCTGAAGTTAAATGAAGTTGGATCGTGCCGACTTCCAACGCAGCGACTCTCGCCTTGTTGCCGACCCGAATGTCAACCTCTCCTCTTGCCACGCTCCTAGTTCTTACCAGTCCCTGCAACGAGTTGCATATGTGAATAACTGATCCGGTATCATATACCCAAGAACTATTAGGCGCATCAGCAAGATAAATGTCTATAACATTGCACACAAGCGTACCTGAGTTGGAAGTCACACCTCCACTCTTGGCTCTGTCAGCCAAATACTTGGTGCAGTTCCTCTTCCAGTGGCCATCTTGCTTGCAATAGAAGCAGTTGGCTCCAGCTGTAGGAGAAGGTTTAGTCTTTGAGGGAGCACTCTGGACAGGGCCATGGGTGCTACCTCCTGACTTATCCTTCTTCTTCTTAGTCCAAGAACTCTTCTTGAACTTAGCCTTATTCTGCACCATCAACACTTGACTGGTGCCTTTCTTGATATCAGCCTCTGCCGTTTTGAGCATCCCATGTAATTCAGTGATACTCTTATCCATACCATGCATATGGTAGTTCGAGATGAACGAACCATACGCACTAGGAAGAGAGTTCAGAATTATATCAGTAGCGAACTCTTCGTTAATTGGGAAGCCCAGCCGATCCAAAGACTGTATGTAACCAATCATCTTGATTACATGCGGACTCAGTGGATCGCCGTCTTTCAGCTTACAGCCAAGCAAAGCTTGAGAGACTTGATACCTCGCAGTCTTTGCTTGAGCCTGGAACATACTTTTGAGGCTTTCGATCATATCGTAGGCCTCAACATTCTCGAACTGCTGCTGCAAGTCCGGTTCCATGTGTGCAAGCATAAGACAGCTGATTTCCGTAGACTCATCTCTAGCCTTACGGTAGGCATTCATGACAGCGACAGTCGCATCGTCATCAGGCTCATCTGGAAGTGGAGTTTCTAGAACATGTTCTTTCTTGTCATGCTTGAGGACTATCCTCAGATTACAATACCAATTGGTGAAATTAGTTCCATTAAGCTTATCTTTCTCTAGGATTGACCTCGACGCAAATGCGGACAACTGAGGAAGGTTGCTAGGTGCCATTGATCTACAACAGAAAATACGCAAAAACACTTAAGACATGTATTCATAAAAGAGCAGGCATATTAAACGCTTTAATACTTATGCTCCCACTAGAACCAACATCCCTCCGATGGTTTCTAAGTGATTCAAGATCCTAAATAAGCAAGCCGACTAGTGAGCTTTAGCATCACCGCTAGCCGTCAAGTGATCTAGGTAGGCAACACCTTGCCAATCGTATCTCTATACGACTCCTGTTAGTTGGGTGACATCACATGCCCCGGCTCCCAACCTACCTCGCCCCGAGCCCCACAACCGTTGTGATGGACTCGTCTAGATTACCAAGTGCTTCTGCTTGTAAGAGTCCGACTCAAACCCACCTAACCGGAAAGAATTGGTAGCACCTCAATTTTATGAGCCCACTACCAAGAATGTCCGACTTGTGATGGTGCAGCACTAGCGGGGCGACCGACTAGACCTTCTTTGAGGGATTAAAGAATCTACCAACTATCTAAATAGAGGTAAATAGAGACATAACAATAACACAAATAAAGCAATTATAATGTGAAATGGTATGGCTCTCTTCATGGTGATCTCCATCTCCACGAAGCTTGTAAGTCGACTCGTGCCAACTCTTGTCACGTGCCATCTTACTCCATGTAGCCGACTTGTACATCGACTTGCATGCCACCGGTTTCTCCAACAAGCTACACTAGCTAGTAAATCAAAATTTACATAGAGAATCCGACACGCAGGCCGGTATACAATAAAATGACAGCACCTAGGCTCCAGCCGGCTGACATAAACATGATGCGCAGATCATGTATGGATTACACACATCACATGCACATAAGCCATACCATTCACAACTTCCTGCAAAAACAAGTTATGCGTAGATACGATATCTACCGGCATTGTGAAACTCGCAACGACATCTAAGGCGCTACGACAGGGCGAAGCCGGCGCTACCATGAGGCCTACAAGGAGAGGCATGAGTTGAAGAAGATGGTCTCCAAGCTCCAGGATGTTGGGGCGCGTAGAGATAAACGAAAAACTTTTCCTACGCAATGCTCCCAAGATCTAGCCGAGGTAGAAGGCCACGAGTATTACCACTAGACGCGCAGGTGCGGATTATCGATGTAGCGCGTCGGGTCGGGGCAGTGCAGTCCCACGATCCTGTCCGGCCGATCCAATCCCTCGAACGTCGAAGTGCTGAACGTACAGCACCTCTGCCGGTATCCACACGTACGAGGAGGAGCTCCGACGGCGGACTGCTAGGTCCGGTGTGGCGGCTGGACTGAGTGGGGCTAGGGTTCCCAACGCATGGGAGAGTGGACTAACGTGCCCGTTGGGCAACCTGCGCCCCTCTTTATATAGCGTATGGTAATGGGCTGCACAACACTTGTGGCCCATTCCCTCTGTGAGTCCGACTCACTAACTCAGTCCATTTCCGGTTCGGGTCCAACCCAACCAATACTTGCTCCCGCTCTTAAGTGTGCGACCCTGCAGGCTCATGGCGACTTGGACACGATTGGAGTCCAACTCCCAATCGATCAATCGGTAGCGGCTCCTAGCAGAACGTGCCGACTCCCAAGTACCATTGAGTCATGACGACATACCTTTCAATGTGATATTCATCTTAGTCCCTTTTGCCTCACGATATACCTTGTCGAACTATAGGCGATTTATCGTCATCCCTTAAATAGTTCAACTCTCTTCTCGATCCGTGATATGCGATTCATCTGACTAACTCTTAGTCAACCGACACAGTTAACACTTAACTGAGTCGCGCATGGCCATGCTTCCTGAATCATATCACTCGAGAGGGCCCAGAGAATATCTCTCCATTCGGAGGGGCAAAATCCCATCTTGATTATCCACATCACGCAGCTTGCTTCTCATTCGACCCGAACTCTGCCTTTATAGTTGCCTTGTCACAGAACAACGTTTGACAGAACCTAAGTCGGTGATCCACAACTCGGATTGTGCGACAACCTCAGGTCTAAGGATTACATTGATTGAGACATGCAAATGACGACTTGATCGTTGCATCTCAATGTGGGTCAGTCCGACTTGCTAAACTCTTTAGCCAAGTCCGTGAACGTTGGAATGGCATCACCATGCCCATGACAAGTGGAACCATGTCATCAGCCAACACTCACACTAGTCTAGGATGTGTGTCCAGCACAACCTTAACGACCAAGGACAATTAGTATGAACAACATGAATATATAGTTCCACAATCGAATCACATATTCAATGACATATATCAGATGTTCAAACAAGGAAAACTTAATAACTTTATGAATACAGTGGGAATTACATCATACATGATTGCCTCTAGGGCATATTCCCAACACAGGACCATGCTGGTATTGGGGTTAATCCTCCTCTTGGTACTCCTCTTACTGAGTCCGTGACCCAGTCCTATGAGAACTGGAACACCCAACACTTTCCGTGGGGTGATTTTGGGGAGGTCACTTCAGCCCCTTCCTGCTTGACCAACCATGGCAAGGCCCCTATGACTGAGGAAAAGGAGAATGTGGAGGAGCACACTGAGGAAGAAGAGGACGAGGATCTTCAGTTCTTCAATGATGGTGATGAGGAGGAGGAGGAAGATGAAGATGATGCTGGAGAAGAAACGAACTGAGTTGATGACGATGACGATGATGACTATGAGGATGATGACTGATTCCTTGGGTTCGTGTAGTGCTCTTTTCCCTTTTTGGTGTCTTGATGCCAAAGGGGGAGAAGATGCTATAGTCTTCTCCGGGCTTTGCAAGGGTTGCTTTCATTTGATTTGCTTCGGAACACAAGTCTTTGAACTTGATTTGCTTTTATGACTTGTGTTCCCTTTATCTTAGTTGCTTTGATTTCCTAGTGAACTATGGATGTTATGTGTGTGGTGAGACTACGTGGTGAAGCTATCTACCATATTATGCTTAATATTGCTTTATCTATCGTATCCATGCGTGTATGTATTTTGTTCACTAGTAGTTGATCTAGAGGGCTTTGTTTGCAAAACATAGGGGGAGCTCACGACTTGAGTGTTCGAAAGCCCGTCTATCTTTTACAAACATAGCCTAGATGTGATTTTATTGCAAATATGTGTGTTGTCATAAAACACCAAAAAGGGGGAGTTTGAAAATGCAAACGCGCTTAAATCATCTTGTTTTGGTGTTTGTTAACAACACATGTATCCTTAAGTGTGTTGATTCTTTTCAGGGCCTAAAAAAAATATTTGATATGGTGGTAGTGAGTTACAAAAAGATGCAAAGTTCCAGGAATTGATTCTGCTGGAATTTATTCCAGACCGGAGTCTCCGGTGTGAAGAAATTTGTGGGGCATTGCTCTCTGGATTTCTGGTGTCGCCCGCTGCACCCAGACCGGAGACTTACCGGAGATGCATCGGAGTCTCCGGTGTGTGCATTACTTTGAAGAATCTGGCTGGGGTTCATCTGGTGTCTCCCACTTCATCGACACCGGAGACTTCCCGGAGATTGTCCGGAGTCTCCGGACTAGCTATTATCGAAGACCCTAGACTTACTCTGGGCACAGGCGACAAGGCACGTGCTAAACAAGACTGGAGTCTCCGGTCCCTCAGACCGGAGTCTCCGGACTGATGATTTCCTGAAGAAAATGGAGGTGGAGAAAGTGTTGTCCCCCGTTGCATCGACACCAGAGACTTACGGGAGAGTGTCCGGAGTCTCCGGACTAGTGTTCTGTGAAAAACCTTAGACCGGAGTCTCCGGCCTTTACACCAGAGTCCCTAGTGTGAGTTTGGCAGAAATGCCTCCAACGGCTCCAAACTTTATGAGGGGTATAAATACCCCCTGCCCTCCACCTACCTCCATTTAGCTCGTCCAGAATAGATCTCACCATTGCTAGAGCTCACCCACTGATACGTCATAAACGTATTCCTAATTTCTGATGCTCCATGATCATATTATGCCAATTGCTACATGTTTTCTCCCTTCTTTATGTCATTTTTATCGATTTTCCGCACTAACCTATTAACAAGATGCCCCAGAGCCAGTTCCCTGTTTTCTGCTGTTTTTTAGTTTCAGAAAAGTTGTTCTGGAAATATTCTCAGAATTGGAAAATTCGAAGCCCGGAAGTCCTATTTTCCCTGGAAGCATCCAGAAGACCGAAGAGGGGCAACAGGGGGCCACACCATAGGGTGGCGCCCCCTGGCCGCGCCAGCTATGGGTGTGGGGCCCCGCGGCCTCCACCGCATTTGCCCTTTTTCCTATTTAAGCCCCCGGGATGGAAAACCCTAGGCACCTGATCAAAATCCCTGAAAAAGTTCCGCAGCCGCCGTCACCGTCAACCCCAGATCAGGGGGGTTCTGAAGCTGTTTCCGGCACCCTGCCGGAGAGGAGATCATCACCGGAGGCCTCTACATCACCATGCCTGCCTCCGGAGTGATGCGTGAGTAGTTCATCCTTGGACTACGGGTTCGTAGCTGTAGCTAGATGGTTGTCTTCTCCTCATATGCCTCCATGTTTAGATCTCGTGAGCTGCCTATCATAATCGAGATTGATCTTATGTAATTCTCTGTGATGTGTTTGCTGGGATCCGATGAATATTGAACTTATGTCAAGTTGATTATAGTCTTTATTTGCATATGTTATTTGTGATCTTGCATGCTCTCCGTTGCTAGTGGTTATTCTGGCCAAGTAGTTGCTAGTGACTCCAAGAGGGAGTATTTATGCTCGATAGTGGGTTCATGCCTCCTTGTTGCCTTGCTCGAGTGACAGAAACGTGAAGGGGGGATGTGTTGTTTCCATTAGGGAGAAAACAACGGTGAGAGTGCCCGCGTGCATAATCATTGCTTACATTACACACTTTATTTAATGCAATTATCTGTTGCTTGCAACTTTATACCTAAGGGGGTTCGGATGATAACCTGAGGGTAGATTATTAGTCATAGATGCAGATGGATGTCGGTCTATGTATCTTGTTGTAATGCACGCACTAAATACCATAGTAATCTTCATGTCATATTGTGCACTACGGTGCAACCTCTATTTGTCAATTGCACGGCTGTAATTTGTTCACCTAGCATGCTATCTTTTATGAAGAGACACCACTAGTGAAACTATGAACCCCGGTCCATTTTCCACAATGTTAAACAAACCACAACAATTTCCTGCTTTCTTTACTTTCTGCAAGCATATTATACTTTCAACATGGTGTCACCACTAGAAGCAGTCCAGAGAGTGTCCGGAGTCTCCAGTGTGTTGCAATGTTTTCGGCCCTCCGGAATGTTGCCGGAGACTTTGCTAGACCAGATTCTCCGGTGTGATTTTTCCAGAAGAGAGTCAAACGGTTAGATTTTGGGGTTGGGGTATAAATACCCCCTCCCCTTCTTCTTCCTCCAGCCAGCTCGCCCAGAATTTTATGCCCCAATAATTGAGCTTACCTGCCAAGCTAGATCTCCCAATCCCTCCACCCAAACTTGTTGATCTTCAAATGATTGAAGGAGAAGGCCCTGATCTACATCTTCACCAACCGGTTTTCCATTCCCCCTTATTTGCTTGAGGGATTTGAGTCTAGGGTTTCTTTGTGGAAAACCTAGACTCCATTGCTACTCTCTTGGTGATTGTTGGTGATTCTTGGGAGCCCCCAATTTGGTTGTGGGTGTGTGCCTCAAGCTCATTGTAAATGACACGATTTCCGCCTCAAAGGGAATCAATAGTGGAAGGTGAATTAGGCCTTTGTGGCGAGGTTTATCGGAGAATAGGGTGAGGCCTTGTTGACGTTGAGTAGGCCTTCGTGGCGAAACTCACACCCCTCCAATAAGGCGTACTCCCCTCAAAAGGAGGAACTCGGGATTATCCTTGTCTCTGTGTGCTTCCGTTAGTGGTTACCTCATTCCCTCTCCTTTACTTTGTGTTTGTATCTTGTTTATTATTGTGCTTGTCATATAGGTAAATTCATCATAGTTGCATATCTAGAGAATTTACCTTTGTGTCAAGTCTTAATTTAAAGAAAAATTAAAATTGGTCGTAGCACCTATTCACTCCCCCCACCCCCACCCCCTCTAGGTGCCCATACTATCCGTTCAGCAGTTCTTACTGCTATCTTGTGCCTTCCAATTTGCTAACTTTTCCTCAAACATGCATGTTGGGATCGGGATGCTCCGGGAATGGACCCTTTGGTCGTGTTGATGCCTCGCCGAGTTCGTCGCTCGCGATCACACTGGTTTATGCCAGTGGTGGTGCCTCGCCGAGTTTGTCTCGCAAGACGGCTCATGTCGGTGGTGGTGGCGGCTCACCGAGTTCCGAGATTGGCTCGACGGCGGCTACCCAGCGCGGTCGGCCGCCTATTCTCACGCGGGGAGATATGGGTACCTCTAGCTCTCGGGAGATTTTGTTAGCATGATGTTTGTATTTGTATGCACTTTATACTGGATGATGTTTGTATGCACCGTATGTTGGATGATGTTGGAATTTGATGATGTTTTTATGACATTTGATGATGTTTGGATAATATTTGGAGGCTCTGCTATGTGAAATATTTTTTAAACTTTCTACCCAATTTAAATTCTATTTAAAAACTACCAGTAGCACAGCTGGGAAAAAACACATATAGGTCGGTGGTTTAACCGTCGGCACCTTTGAAACCCTAGACCGATGGGGTCACCGTCGACGTACGTTGCTCGTCAGGAGCACGGCGAGAACGCCACATGTCCCCTAGGCCGACGGGGTCACCGTTGGCGTTTGGTCTCGTAATGGAAGCCCCAAACGGTTGTTTCTGGGACCCACCTGCAGTCTACGCCGACGAGGATGAATACGCCGACGGGGATAAGGGAGACGCCGACAGACCGATACACCAACGGCTGACGCCGGGCTACCCCAACGCCGACGGGGAGCCTATTTTCACCGACGGGCCCAGCCGTCGGCGTCTTCTCAATTTCCTGTAGTGGTTGACGCAGAACAAACAGGTGGTCGCAATTTACAATACTTTGGCCGGATCAATTCCAACAATATCTTTGCTACATGGGACAGAGTACTAGAGGCATGTTTTGGCGTTTTTACCAAGATGTGTTGTTATTAGCCACATACAATCATTCAGAAGATGTATCAGGGTTTTTCTATACACGCTCGTGTATGATGCACTGCATCAGGTTGTTACTCTTTGCTCTTTAGTATGTTCCTTCAGAACTATAGTTTTTTTAGCGAGAACTTCCGATCTATTCATCAATAATGTCAAGATAGTACAAAAAAAAGTATTGTTTCATGGGCCGCTTCAAAATGCGGCCCAATAAAGAAGTATTGTTTGCTTTTCTTACAAAAATCAAAATCTGAACGTTATTTCAATATGAAAAAACTAAATACGAATTCAAAATTTTAATTATGAACATTTCAAGTTTGAACAATTTTAAATTTTAAATTTTTTGAATTCGAACCATTTTTGAATTCGATCTGTTTTCAAAATCACAGAAATTACAAAAAAATGAATGCTTTTAAGTTTGAACAAATTAAAATGTGAACAATTTTCAAATTTGAACACAATTTATATGTGAACATTTTTAAATTTGAAAAAATTCAGTTTGAACAAATTTCAATATCTGAAAAGGAAATAGAAATCTAAACATTTTAAAAAAATCTGAAAATTTTTTATCAAAAAGGATGAACAATTTTTGAAATGAAAAAAGAAATAGAAAAGGAACACAAAAAAACCTAGAAAAAGGAAGGGAAAAAAAAGGGAAATCGCACCGAACGCCGAAAACGGGCCGGCACAACAGCGACGCCCTTCAGGCGACGCGACGAAAAAGTGCCGCTAACGGGCGGCAAATAGGATTTTCCCTAGATGCCTAGATGGAGAGGGTTTATGCAGTTACAGTAAGCCCCGGTTTAGGCCAGGTTGGCCTTTGAAGGCAACTGATGTACCCGTCAACACGATGAATGGGATTAAAATAACTAATTTGCTGGTCAGTTGGTACTCAATATGTCATTCAGTTGAGCTGTGGCGCTCAATTGTTGTGTCCCGCCATATATAATCTCCTATCGCATTGTGGAAATACTTGTTGCTACTCCCTCCGTTCAACAATAGATGACTTCCTTTTCTTTACCTAATAATAAAGACGCTAAGGCTTCCCTGGTTGGTTACTTGGTCGGTCGGTCCGTCTTCAAATTTGCCACCGAAGTTGACAAAAAATTACCCTCCGTACCACCCATAAGTATTACCGGTTCATTATTTTGGTTTACCTGATTTTGTTTCGTATGTCAATGGAAAAACCTTCAACGATAGATAGAATACAACAGTCCAGCTAGATTACGATCTCAACATGGAGATGTAGTCGGTCCTCCGGGACAAACGACCCGTGCGGGCTGTCCGCACATAAATACCCAGCTTGACTCCCTCGTAAGTCAAAACCAGGCGTGTCCTACCTCGTTGGATTCCACGGCGTGTGTTGTCGGGCGGTTGCCCCTGATCCTTGGTGATGCGATGGCCAAGGGGCGGGTGCGCGACGTCGTTCTGCCGTTGGCCAGGCTGAAGTGCGCCATGGCCCCGGACCGTCCCCTACGCTTCCCTTTTTTTAGAACATCCCATACGCTTCATGTGTACCTCTTTCCGACGTTGCATGGTTGTTGAAGTGGTAGTGAGCCATCAAGCCCTTCCAAGCCCTGGTGCGGATGCAAGCACGGAAGCGACAGTACGAGCAGGACGCAGCTCGCGCGCTGGTGGAAGATGCAAACAGGGCACCAGCAGCGGCAGGAAGAATAGCGCACACGGACAATTCGACAGTCAGAGCAGCAGCAGGATGTCGGACACCGGCGAGTTGCGCGACTGCAGCATCCAGAGCGCGGTAAAAGGGCTATCTTGGATGGCATCGTAGTTGGGTAGTGGCAGCGGCGGCCGACGCAGCCCTCGGCGTGTATCCTCACGAAGAGGTGGGCACCGAGACGAAGGCCTCCGGGGTGTGCGTTCCTGCTACATCACAGATTCACGGCTGCAGCGACCACATCTGGCACGACAGCAGCGGCTCTATCCAACGTGAGGTGTGGTGGCATGGCCGCTACACCTTCAGACTCAGAGATGCACCGGACCGATCACAGTGGCACGACCTCGACCTCGCGGCGGGAGGCAGCCTTCTGGACAACGACAATGGCATCATTGATAATTCGTAACTGCATAGACTTAGCCTTCCATATCTCTTTGCTACCACAGGCATCATGTCGCAGCTCACCTCGCTGCACGTCGCCGTGTAGCCGGGCGTTCTGATCATCCACCACGATGAGGCATGCCAGCTCCACACCATCCGCACTCTGGAGTTTGGAGTCTCTATGTCTGAGCAGGCGCTCTGGCTTGTCCGGTTTCCCAATGGCTCGATGGCCACGTGAATGTGTCGAAGTCAAGCTCTTTCAACCTGGTCGCCAACTGCTAGCCACCGTCGGCCGGACCGTTCCAGGAGCACCTCGTGCAGTACATGGAGCCTCTGCTCCACTTCCACCACTAGGTGGAATCCCGATTTCTAATAAAGCGTACCCATTGTTTCGTCCAAAAAAGCGAGCTCCGTTACGGTGTGGTTGCAGAGTGTGCTGTTTTAGCCAATAGTATTGATCAGCTGTACAAATTTGCCTTTCATATATACAATATATGGGGATGATGTGGCTGAGTTCGAAAAGAGAAGAGTGCCTTGCTATTTCCACTTTAGGGGTGTTGATATTTTTTTGGACTGCGATTTTTTTAAGGTTTGTTTTATTTTCTTGCATACTATAATTTCCAAATTATATAAAAGCTATGACTTGCGTGACGGCACTCAAGTGCACGCTATGTGTTCTTCAGCGAATGGAAATTCCCGAGGAGAAGGATGTCCCGATTGATGTATTGACATGCTTTCTTACAAAGTCTTATGCAAGAAAATATTTCTGTTGTGACAACGAAGTAACTTTTTTTTTTAGTTTTGACAACGAAATAACATCACCTCCAAACAGTAATCGAGTCTCCACTTTAAATCTGTAATCCCTCCGGTGCCCATTTACAACGGTATGAAGTGTTTTCATGCTTTTATTGAGGATACATATGTTCATGATATGCCTCGAGCAGAGTAAATAAAGCATGTTTTGAATATTGTTTGTTATAAGGCAAATAGTCAAACAGATACTCCAAAGTAATGTTTGCTCTTATATTTTCCGGAAGTAGAATATTTCGCATAATGCTTTACCGAGTTGTGCCACTAGGATCCGGCCGCGACCACGACGGAGAAGGTTGCGGTGAAAGAACGGCCGTTTAGTGGGAAGAGCTGAGGGAAGCATTGGTGGAAGAAAAGAACTCCACCTCCGCCTTTAAATATGGGAGTGATCCACCGACATGCATCAAATCAATCCAAATCCAAAGTTTTCGACCGAAATCGAGGGTTCCAACCTCGAGAAAATATGAAGCAATAACCACGGGCGGAAGCAATCTCGATGAGGACGTGGGAGAAGAGCAAATCGATTAGCAATGTCAAACCTCGTGGCGAGCGTTCTATACCAACTCCATCAATGGTGGGGTACATCTGGCTCCTGAAGGTGGAGGAGTCTTCGTGCTCCCCTGGATTTTTACCGCATCATGCCATCAGGGACGACATGATCTGCGGAGCCGTCATGGCCGCCCGCATGGACCATGAACACAACTATAGCTCGACCCGTGCAAGAGTTGTTGCTATGCGGGTGTGACTACTGTGCTGCTACTGGCCTCCTTCTGTTGTCTCCGGTCGCGCTCGCGCCATCGAGGTGCTGAATTAATCGAGAAGAGCAAGTCCGTCTGAAACAATTACTAAGTTGGAAGACTCGTAAAGATCAGGATCTGTGTACGGACATGTTCAAGCTTTGATTTTATCATGGAAGTTCTGGCATATTCGAGGAAGGTGAAGCAAGAGAAAAAAAAACACTAAGAGCGTAGATTGCTTTTGAATTATTGGTCAGCTAAAACACGCCTGCCCCGGAAGTTGTACCTCATCTCATGTGACCCTGAAATTATGTGCTCCTCTTTTGGCTCTGCCTGGTCTTAATAAATTCAAGATTTTCAGTGTATATTATCCGACTACATTGCAGAATTCACTTGAGGAGGTTGTTCCCGGATACCACCCGACGTGCATTGGCGGTAAAATTTGATACCCCTGCTGATTCTGAAGGTCGGGCTATTGAAAGTGCACTATGGTCAACTAGAGGGGGTGAATAGGTTGACTACCAATTTTTCTTTTCTTTTCCTTTTAGTGGGGCTTAGCAAGATAAGATAAGGTTCTCTAGATGTGCAACTAGGTGAGCAACCTATGTGGTCAAAGTGATATGCGCAACGGAAGTAAAGCGTAAGGTAATAAAACAAGCAACAAGTGTAAACAAGGAGACAAGGATATGATTCACCGTAGTTCCTTCTCAAAGAGAAGTACGTCTACGTTGGAGAGGTGGGGAGCCACCAAGGCGCTCCTCAATAGCACGGTTGTGCACACCTTGTTCTCCTTGAGCTTCTCCGGTGAGGGAGATGCTCGTTTCCACTATGAGGTCGACTTGAAGGCGTTGACCAAACCTTTACAAGGACTTGAGGTCACTCCACAAGATGGATGGAGGCTCTCAAGCAATCCGTAGCTTCTTGCAACAAGGTGGAAGCTACAAGCACAAGATCTACTAAGGTTTCTAGGCCTCAAGTAGGAGTCTAGATCTACTAGGTTGTGGTGGATGGATTTGAGATTCCTTTGGTGGAAGTGTGGATCTAGGTCCCCTCTAGCTCTCCACCAAGTTTGGGAGTGATTGGGTGGACGGAGTGGGAGATCTAGGTGGTTGAAGCTTTCATTAATGGCTAGGAGAGAGAATGGGAAAATCTTGGCATTTAAGAGGTAGGGGAAGGGGTATTTATACCCCTTGCATTTAAGTGGCCGTTGCAGTCCAGGGGCACCGGAGTCTCCGGTGGTTTTCACCGGAGGTTCCGGTGGTCTTCAGTCAGCTTCACAGCTGCGCAGCGCACCAGCCCTTAAGTGTTGGAATACTGGGCGGAGGGTCCGGTGGGTTCTACGGAGGTTCCGCCCACCGGAAGCTCACCGGAGGCTCCGGTGGAACCTCCGCTCTGCTCAAACAGAGAGGCAGTTAGGCGGAGCCTCCACCGGACCCCCACCGGAGGCCATTTACACTAGGTAAAGGGAGGCCACCGGATGTCCACCGGAGGCTCCGGTGGTAGCTCCGCTCTTCTCAAACAGAAGGGCATTTAAGCGGAGCTTCCACCGGAGGCGCACCGGATCCCTTTTTGCGTGCAGCACGTATGTTGGAGGATGGCGGAGCCTCCGGTGGAGTGGGCGGAAGTTCCGCCCACCGGAGCTCCACCGGAACTTCCGCTCCTGGGTCCGCTCGTTTGCACCAGAGAGGGGTTTAGGCGGAGCCCCCACCGGAACCCCACCGGAGCCTGGGCGGAGCCTCCGGTGGATTCACCGGAGCCTCCGCTCCTGCACATTGCACTTTCCTGGATTCCTTTCTCCTTGCACTTTTCATATAAAATGATCACTTGCCCCATAGAATAATTTAACCTGTTTAAACCTGCGCATTTCCATCTATTGAACACACATTAGATCAAATAGTTGTGTTGTCATATAATTACCAAAACGGACGATGATCTTTCATTCTCCCCCTTTTTGGTAATTGATGACAACATAACTATTTGTATGATTATAAACACAATATGAACGGAGCTCCCCCTAAAGGTATGCTCCTTTCATATTGATAGCATTTAGGCATGATATATAAGAATAACAGGACAACAATATCACAGTACACATATAACACATAAATAACATCATACGAGGTTCACACAAACATAATATGACGATGTTCACGATAGATAGGAATATTGTAAATAAGCCGAAGTTCCAAATGATCCAATAAGAAACCAAACTCCCTCAAGCAAAATAAAAGATGCAAATAAAGAAGCTTGAGGGAGACCCAATCAAATGCCCGTTCCTAATATAGAAATCTCTCCCCCTTTGGCATCAAGATACCAAAAAGAGAGAGACCAAGATGCAAACGTCCCAAATCACTCGGAGGAGGAGGAGGAGGCTTCCGGAGCCGGGGAGGGATCACGGCGGTGAGAGCTAGTGGCTTCGTCTCCTTCTTCCTCGGACCACTCAATAAGCTTGCCCTTGGAGTCCTTAGCTTGCCACTCGTCCCAATTGGTGATGCTATCAAGAGCCGGGGACTCAATGGAGAGGCCATCCTCATGAAGACGTTGACGAGAAGCTTGAGCTTTGTTGCGGTTCTTGAGTTCCTTATCATAGTGTTCTTCCCATTGATGTTGCTCTATCTTCTTGTTCAATCGAAACACTTTCTTGAGAGCCCTTGCCATCCATTTGAAAGCATTGCTAGAGGGAGGTGGTTGAGATGGACCCTCTTCTTCTTCCTCATCCACAATGATGTGAGGCCTAGCCTTGTGCTTGCGAATGGCGGGAGTTGGATGCACAACGGGCTCCGTGTGATCTTTCATGAGAAGTCTCTTTTCCGTGTGAGAGATCCAATGCTCGTCATCAAAAGGTTCATCCGGAAACTTCTCATTCCACACGTGAAGGATTATCTTCATGATGAACGGCCCAAAGCAAGCATTCTTGCGGTTGACAATGGCATGCCACAACTCATTCCAAATATAATCAAGCACATCAAGCTTGCGAGGAGTGGCATCCATCCGTTGTTGATGAGTAAGGAGCATTAGGTTCTTCAAGAAACCTTGAATCTCATCCACATTGCCCGCCTTTGGGTTGATGGTCTCGCGATAGAAGCGCAACATGATGTCATACGTGGGATAGAGGCCCTTGACGAAACCAACGGCATACTTCTTCCAATGATAAAGAGGAGTAAGCCCATCCTTGGGAAGAGAAGCAGTGTTAATGCCATGAACTCGGAACCATCCATTCTCAAATTCTTCTCCCTTAGCAAAAGGACCAAAATCCGGGTAGCCACCAAGAATAGTACCAACATCCTTCCATGTGATGTCAAGCTGTCTGTCCCGAGTCATCCAAATCATGTTACGGTTGGTCTCATTGGAGAGATGAACCGTGGCTAGAAACTAACAAACGAGCTCTTCGTCGAAATCTTGTTGAAGAGTAATAATGGGACCAAGACCAAATTTGTGAATGAGCTCGAGAGCCTCCCCAAAGTACTTGTGGTTCCTTTCCATATGCCCAATGCTAATGGCGTGTTGAGGGACGACATTTTCCTTCGGCTTCCTCATCAAAATCTCACTAAATATTTGCCCTTGGAAGACGGTGTGAAAGCGTGGATCCTTACCCCGGAATTGTGGCATCAAGCGATCCCGGGCAATAAATATGGGTTCTCACGCCTTTGCTTCAAAAACATAGTCTCGGACATCTTGGAGGCGGTTGGTGCGGTGTTCTTCTTGGGCAAAGTCTTCTCGGGAGCCGGATAGCGCTTGCGCTTGCCTTGGGAGCTGTCAAGTTCTGCTTGAATCTCATCCACGGGTTGAGGCTTGCGGCGGCCGGTGGTCTTGTACCGTTGCCCTTTTCCCTTGGAACCGGAAGCATCTAAGAGAGAAAGCAAGAAGAACATGAAGAACGAGTAATGCTCGAGTCGATAAAGCACGCACAAAACCAAGGAAACAAGATACACATGGTGTTAGGGTTGAATAATCTAGGGTTAGGGCAAACGAATCTTCCCTACAACCGCAACGATTCAAGCCTAACACGCATTATCTAGGTTGCTAGGGTTTGTACTTGAGAATTTCCACTCCTAAAACTCCAAATCCACGAATCACGAGAGCTATAACATGAACTCCTATGCATCTCATCCATCAACTAGATGAGAGAGAGAGAGCACGTACCCGCTTCGTTCATGGTGAAAAAGGAAGGAGGGAAGGTTCCCGGGGCGTCCCGAGGCAAGGAGTAGGCCTCCCCGCGGTGGAGCGCCCAAATCCGGCGGCGAAGAGCTTGGGGCGGCGGCGGTTTGTGAGGAGGAAGATGGGGGCGGGTGGGGGAAAGTGAGATTAGATCTCACTTACCCCCGCACGCCCATCTCTTATCCACAAAAAATTTCCGCCGGCGGAGCCTCCGCTCCCTGTCCCAAAACTAGGTTTTCGGCCCGCTGAGCCACAGTGAGCCAGCGGAGCCTCCGCTCCCGCCAGTGGAGCCTCCGCTCCCGCCAGCGGAGCCTCCGGTGGATTTCACCGGAGCCTCCGCTCCCTGTCCCAAAACTAGGTTTTCGGCCCGCTGAGCCACAGTGAGCCAGCGGAGCCTCCGGTGGAGTACCGGTGGGACAGGACCAGCGGAGCCTCCGGTGGATTCACCGGAGGTTCCGCCCAGTCAAATTTTCGCGCGCCAACATTAAAAAAACACGAGCATTTCGATGGAAGTAATGGTTTGGGCAAAGGGGGGCTTGGGTTGGAAAAACGTCACTGATATACGAGAGACATTACTCGAAGGGGTTCGCAAGAAGCATAAAAAGTGAAAACCGAACCCGTACGAGTTGTCAAGGCGAAGATATGATATGCGTGAAAGATCCAAAAACACACAAAACGGTCGGTGGCTGAGGCCACCATGTTTGAGTGTGTAACTTGGCACTGCGAAGATATATCTTGGGTCCAAAATTACTACTCACAATTAAGCACAATGAGTCACAATTGACTAGATATGCAATGATTGATTGATTTTCGTATAATAAAAGGAGTGCATACTCATGAGTTGAGTAGCGCTCCCCCTATTTCCAAGCCTACATCTAGACTAGATAGCAAGTATAATGAAGGTAAATATGCTAGGTTTCAAGTGAAGTTGGAAGAGTCGATGACATTTAGTTCATTCCTCAAAGCTCGAAATCTTGGTTCATCAAGGGCCTTCGTGAAGATATCGGCAAGTTGATCCGTGGTGGAGACATATGAGAGATCAATATCACCTTTCTCAACATGATCCCGAATGAAGTGATGACGAATCTCAATGTGCTTCGTCTTGGAGTGAAGTACCGGGTTGTAGGCGATCTTGATAGCACTCTCATTGTCACAAAGAAGAGGCACCTTGTCAAAATGAATACCATAGTCCTTCAAGGTTTGCCTCATCCATAGTAATTGGGCACAACAACTTGCCGCGGAGATATACTCGGCCTCGGTGGTGGAGAGAGCAATGCAATTTTGCTTCTTAGATGACCAACATACCAAGGAGCGGCCAAGAAATTGACAACCCCCGGATGTGGACTTCCTATCCGTCTTCTCTCCCGCATAATCCGCATCTGAGTATCCAATGAGTTGGAAGCTTGAACCCTTGGGGTACCAAAGACCGAAGTTTGGGGTATGAACTAGATGTCGAAAGATTCGTTTCACGGCTTCCAAATGACTTTGCCTCGGAGAGGCTTGAAACCTTGCACATTTACCTACGCTATACATAATATCGGGTCTAGATGCACAAAGGTAGAGCAAAGAGCCAATCATGGAGCGGTATACCTTTTGAGCTACCTCTTTCCCATTAGGGTCGGGTTTCAAGTCGGTGGTCGTGGACATGGGAGTCTTCATAGGTTTGGCATCATTCATATTAAATCTCTTGAGCATGTCTTGAGTGTATTTGGCTTGTTTGATGAAAGTCCCTTCATAATATTGATTTACTTCAAAGCCAAGGAAGAACTCCAACTCTCCCATCATAGACATTTCAAACCTATCGGTCATAAGCTTGCAAAACTCCTCATTGAACAAAGTGTTAGTAGACCCAAAAATGATGTCATCCACGTAGAGTTGGCATATGAACAAGTCACCTCCAACCGTCTTGGTAAAGAGGGTGGGATCGATTAAACCAACATTAAACCCGTGATCTACTAGAAACTCTTTAAGGTGCTCATACCACGCACGTGGAGCTTGTTTAAGTCCATAGAGCGCCTTATCAAGTTTATAGACATGATCGGGGTGGTTGGGATCTTCGAAACCCGGAGGTTGCTTGACATATACTAACTCACTAATGGGGCCATTAAGGAAAGCACTCTTAACATCCATTTGTTGTAACTTGAAGTTATGATGAGATGCGTAGGCAAGTAAGATACGAATGGATTCAAGACGAGCTACGGGAGCAAAGGTTTCACCGAAATCGATACCTTCGACTTGAGAGAAACCTTGGGCTACCAATCTTGCCTTATTACGAATGACAATACCATCTTTGTCTTGTTTGTTCTTGAACACCCATTTGGTGCCAATAACATTCTTGCAATGTTTGGGTCTTGGCACTAATTTCCACACTTTGTTGCGCTCGAAGTTATTGAGTTCATCATGCATGGCTTCAATCCAATCTTGATCTTCGAGAGCTTCATATACCTTCTTGGGTTCAATGAAGGAAACAAAAGCATGAGCTTTGCTAAAATCCGCCAATTGCCTTCTAGTGACCACTCTCCCACGAACTTGTCCAAGAATCTTGTCCTCCGTATGACCCGCTCTTTCAAGATTCTCTAGTCTTCTCTTTGCTCTTCGTGCTAGTATATCCTCCAAAGATTCCTTGGATATGGACTGAGAATCACCTTCTTCATCGGAGGCATGTCCATCTTCATTTTGTCCTTGATCAATAATGGGTGATGAATCACCACTAGGTTGAGCATTCTCAACAATGATAGAATCTTGATCATGATTGAGGTGAATTGCTTGGCCTTGATCATTAGCTTGGCCTTGATTGTTAGCTTGAGGGCTTGGTGTATCTTGTTGGGTTGCTTGATCATCAATGGGTGTAGTCAATGGCTCCACTTGAGTGGGGGCATAGTCCTTCTCCCTCCGTCATCCGGTGTCCCTCAATGGGGATTATTTCACCAATCCCCATTCTTCTTATGACGATGGGAGGAATTGCATCTCCTACAATACCATGATCTATACGCCTCCCTTGGGAGCCATTATCCTCATCAAACACCACGTCTATAGCTTCTTCAACTTGTCCGGTGGACTTGTTGTAGACTCTATAGGCGTGAGCGTTTGTGGCATAGCCAACAAAGACACCCTCATAAGATCTAGTCTCAAATTTTGACAACCGTTTACCTTTCTTGCGAATGAAGCACTTGCAACCGAAGACCTTGAAATAAGACACATCCGGCTTTTTACCCGTGAGAATCTCATAGGGGGTCTTGTTCAAGATCTTGCGAAGATATAACCGGTTGGTGGCGTGACATGCGGTGGAGACGGCTTCGGCCCAAAAGTTATATGGAGAAGAGAACTCTGCAATCATAGTTCTAGCCGCATCCATCAAAGTCCGGTTATTTCTCTCCGCAACACCATTTTGTTGAGGGGTATATGGAGTGGAATATTGATGAGCAATTCCTTCTTCACTAAGAAAACCCTCAACGGTGTAGTTCTTGAACTCCGAGCCATTATCACTCTGAATCGCCAATATGGTGGCATTGTGTTGGCGCTCCACTAGAGTGATGAACTCGATGACTCTACTTTGAGTTTCACTTTTCCTTTTGAATAAGTACACCCAACAATATCTTGAATAGTCATCCACAATCACCAAGCAATACTTCTTTCCTCCGAGGCTATCATAGGATAGTGGACCAAAGAGATCTAAGTGAATGAGCTCGAGAATTCTTGTGGTGGAGATAGTTGTCTTGGTTGGGTGTAATTCCCCATGTTGCTTCCCAAGGGTACAAGAGCTACACACACGATCTTTAGCAAACTTAGCTTTGGTTAGTCCTAGAACGTGATTGCCACTTTGGAGATCATGCAACATTCTCATATTGGTGTGGGCTAGTCGGCTATGCCAAAGCCACCCCACATCAACTTTAGGCATTAGGCATGTCGCGGCACACGTGCCTTCTTTAGAGAAGTCCACTATATACATGCCGTTCTCGACAAACCCAACAATGGCTACTTTAAGAGATGTCTCCCAAGTGACAATCACACTCTCTTTATTAAAGAACGAGGTAAAACCACAATTCGCAAGTTGAAGAACGGACATCAAATTATAGCCAAGGGACTCAACAAGAAGAACATTCTCAATTGATAAATCATTTGAGATTGCCACCTTGCCTCGTCCCAATACCTTAAGCTCGGACTTATCACCAATAGTGACGCAATTGAGATGGGGTAGAGGAGGCTCAAGATTACTTATTGCATCATGGCTTCCGGTCATGTGTTGGGATGCACCACTATCCACTGTCCATTTGTTAGACCCGGAAGCATTTCCCTACAAGAGATCAATTTCTTGATTTAGGTACCCATCCTTCAATGGGTCCTCTTTTGTTAGTCACAAGGGTCTTAGGAACCCAAATAGTCCAATGATAATCATCACCATAAGAAGTACCAACGTATTTAGCATAAACATGTCCATCTCTAGATTTCATAAGAACATAAGATGGGTTGTATTTTTCGGCAAAATCATTGTGAGTGATGCTCCCCCTAGAGGTATCACCACCCACAATGGCGTTGGTCTCCTTTTCTTTGGTCACCTCGCCCTCTTTCACAAAGACAATATTTTGGGAGGGAGAGGTGACATTCTTGGATATCTTCTTTGACTTGGAAACAAAACCAAGTCCCTCTTTTCCTTTCTTGGCACCTTGAGAGCTTATTGCATCATTGAGTATTCTTTCCTTCCCTACATTGTTAGTCGTAGTAGAAGAGGTAGGTGCAATAACAATGCTATTTGATGAAGATGCAACATGCTTATTAGATTGTTGAGCTAGGAGCTTGATTCGAGACTTGGCAAGTTTGTCATGAATTTCTTTAAGAGATTTAAACTCTTCTTTTAGTTTGTCATGCTCCTCATCAAGTTTTTGGTGCGCTATTCCTAGCTTCAACTCTTCTTCTTCAAATTCTTTAAGTAAAACAAGAGATTTAGCATGTTCTTTCTTAAGCTTGGCAAGAGATTTTTCGTTATCTTTTCTAAGCTTAGAAACACTAATAGCATAAGTATCTTGTAGACTAGATAGTTTCTCTTCAAGAGAGGCTCTCATGGATCTCTCCTTTTCAAGAGCCTTGACTAGTTCACCATCATGATTCTCATTGCTACCGCCATGATTTTCCAAGGTCATGATGATCTCCTCCTTCTCATCAATGAGAGAGTTGGCATCATCAAGTTGCCTTAGGAGAGCTTTTACCTTTTCTTTAGTTTCACCTTCAAGACTACACAACCAAGATCCTAGGTTCTTGGCCTCCTCATCATCAACAATGTTTTCAACACAATCCAATAATGAGGGAGAGCTAGTGTTAATAGACTTGGAGCTGGAAGATATTACCGCGGTGGCTTTTGCCATGAGACATGTAGGTCGGATTGATGCCTTCTCATTGGGAGATTCAAATAGAGAGACTGATGAAGAGGAAGTCGTAGCTACGGCGACGTGGGCAACACCTACGACTTCATCTTCTCCTTCATCTCCGGAGTAGTATGTTTCCAATGTGGGGCCTTCTTGAACATATAGAGCCCTTGGGACTCTTCTTGCGAGGTTCTTGTTTTGTGGAGCTTTGTTCTTGTCCTTGCGAACAAGCTTCCCTTCATTCTCTTCTCTTGGCTCAAAGGGACACTCTTTGACGAAGTGGTTTGCACTTCCACAATTGTAGCATGTCCTTGGTCGCTCCCCTTTCTTCCTAAAGATCTTGTGCCTTGAAGGTCTAGGGGCACCGGCCTTGTGAGCCTCCCATCTCTTCCAATACCCTTGCATGGCAAGAGCAATACATTTGTGGGCACCCTTGTATGTATCTTCATAGTCCTCATCATCATCATCATCATCATCCACTTCTTCTATCTTTGCCATTGCCTTAGACTTCAAGGCGAGGTTGGGAGATTTTCCATGTCCTCTTGAGCGAGCAAGGGCATCATCCGCACTCTTGTGACATAAGGAAATGGCTATGAACTCACTTAGCACTCCAATGGAGTTGAGAGAGTTGTAGTCGGATCTTGTTCGAATGCTAGTGGAGAGGTTCTTCTCAAATGGGGTTATAGCCTTGACAAACTTCCTCTTGATCCACTCATCAGAGATTTCCTCTTTCCCAAAATCCCTTAGTTGATTTCCAAGGGTGACAACTCTTCTATATAGCTCCTCGGGACTCTCATCCTCAAGCATGACGAAGTTCTCGGATTTGTCGAGAGCAACATCATATTTTGAAGATTGAATGCTAGCATTTCCTTGGAACAAAGAGTCAAGCTTATCCCAAGCTTCCTTGGCGGTCTTCAACCCGCGGATGTGTTCGAGATGTTCTCTTGGGAGAGCCTTTTGGATAGTCACGAGAGCGGTCTTGTTGAGTTGGAATTCCACATCCTCTCTTGGAGTCAAGTTGCTTGGATCATGAGGATGGAATCCATGAAGAATGCTCCTCCATAGAGCGGTGCAAGAACCTGAAATGTGAAACTCCATATCGAACTTCCATGAAGAGAATTCGTTAGTGTTAAGCATGGGAGGATTTCCGACATTAACCATGTGTGGCATTGTGGCAATAGGGTGGATAGAATCGTAATTGGGAGGTGGTGAAACTTTAGAGTTAGACCCCGAACCATTAGCCGATTGAGACTTGGAGCCCTCGGAATTCCCACTACCCTTAGCCTTTTTATCGGCTTTAGCTTTGGCTTTCGCCTTGGCTAAGGCGATATTAGCTTCCATTTCGTCGATGTCCGGAATGGACTCTTCGTCCGAGCTAACATCGTTGGTGGTGAGAGGTGTTTCCGCGGACTCCTTGGTTCTCCCCATCAATACCTCCATCATTTTCTTGATGCTAGAAACCTCCATACTGACAGTAGAGCTAACCTTAGACAACTCGGTTTGGAGGGTTCCAACTGTGTCTTGTAGGTTAGATATATTGTCAGACATCTTGGAGATTTCCGCACTAGAACTACCGGGGGCATTTTCATCGACCATTGTACTCTTAGGCGGTTAAGCCCTTAGTAAGAGCCGAGGCTCTGATACTGTCGCACCCGGACTTCTAGAGGATACTCACAGCCCGTTAAACTGTAGATGATTGGATTACGGGGCCTACCTGCACCCGCACCTCTTACGAGTAGGCCAACACGTAAACGTGTGACAACCAACCTCTACTATTCATCGTCTGCGCAAACCATCCCATAGAAATCCGAATACTTCCATTGACGTACTTCATAACATACACACATGGTACGTCAATGGCATTTGAACAAGTGATATCACAACAAATCTCTAAGACACAAAGAAATAGAAATAAGTGGCAAATAGCTCTCACTAGAGCAGAGATAGCAAATACAATCATGCAGAGGACACATGTCCCAACAAGTCATCATTACAACACAGCGGAAGCATCCAAAGTGTCTGAGTACAGACAAGATCCAAATAGGCCTAAGAGGCCGGAAACAAAAAGTACGGAGCCCATCCACGAAGTCTCGGATCCTGCCCGGGTCCGCTATCTACTCGTCAACAGCCTCGTCATACTCCACGTAGTAGCCACCATGGGGATCCTCGGAAACATAGTCTGCAGAACACGCAGCCCCAAAGGGGTCAGTACAGACGATTACTGGCAAGCAAGACGCACAAGATACCAAAGTGTACCCGACAACACCAAGTACAGATGCTTTTGGGTTCAACGGAAGATAGGGGATACAAAGGTGCGGCAGCGGGCTGCACTAACCAACTACAGAGACACGCTACAACATCCGGCTAAAAGAAAGAGATAAGATAGCGCGACAAAACCAACTATAACTACTCACCAAACAATACCCATCCAATGTTACCCCCTACTAAGGAAGCAACCCAAGGAAACTCACACAGTTGAATAATGAAGTTTCAGCTTATTGTGACAATATGCCTATTACTAGTCAAGTTATTATCAATTAGGTGTAATTTGTCTGAGTACTTGTTAGCCAGCACTTTCACCAAGTCGTCACATAACCGCGGACAACACGGCTTCTCGAGAAGGTTCATCCCTGCAGGGTGCGCTACAGTACCCGTACACACTCAAGCCACAACCTATCGCTCAGGTTGGCTCGACACGACCCAAACCGTCTCTACAACCCATCCTAGGAGCCACGAAGCTATAAGGTCCCGGCCAGTCCGACCTAACCTAAGCGCAAGGGTGAAAACCACACCCCCCGGCACCACATGTAACACCTGGGGTGTTACCCTAGATAGAAAGTTGGTTGTTGCATTGCATCATATGCATCACATTGCATTGCACCATGTTTGCATCACAACTGAAAATTCAAAACAATTTTAAACTTCCACACCTTGCTCAAAATTTCCAATTTCAAAGTTGCAAACTAAACCCCTTATTTGTTTTGCAATAGTTGAATTTGTTTTAATCCAATTGCTTGTTGATAAAATTTTCCCTTTTATTAAAACCCTAGTGGCAAATTCCAAGCATTCAAATCCAACCAATCTTATTTATCATATTTCAATATGGGTTTGAAAAATTAAAATTTGGCAAACAAACTAATTTCAATAGTGTTTGTATAATTGCTTGTTGCTTAATAGATAAAACTTGTTTAAATCCAAAATTCCAACCAAACCCTATTTGAAAAATCACCTAACAATTTAATATCCAATTAATAATTTCAAGTTGTTGAAATTACTTTTTAACTACCTTGTTGTTGTTGGTTTGCAAATTAATAAAAATCTAACTATCAAATAAATACCCCCAAACTCTATGGAAAAAAAAAACAAATTCACTTAACCAACTTTAAATCAAATTAAATCTTCAAATTGTGAAATAATGTTCACTCTGCTTTAATTGTTGTTTTGGAAAATTAACACAACATAATTTATAAAAGAACCCCCCCCCCCAAATCCTATTCCTTTTTTTTCCTCTTTAATCCTTTACAAAAAAAAAGGGGTTCATAAGGAAAAATCAAAAGCAAAAAAAAGGGGAGGAGAGAGCGCAGCCCACCTCTTTCCCCTTTTCCTTTTCTTCTCCCCAGGCCCACTCTCTTTTTCTTCTGGCCCAACCCCTCCTCTCTGTTGTCTTCTTCTCCCACCGTACGAACAGGTGCAGAGCCCTCCGATCATCCTCTCCCCTCCCGATTCTCTGCCGTACCATGGCATCCCCCTCCTTAAGTACCCACCTACCTAGCCTAGCCTAACCCTAGCTGCTCCATCCCTCCTCTCTTCTTCCATCGCCGCCGTCCTCCCTATCTTCCACCTCTCTCTGCTAGTCCATGTCTGTAGCAACCGTGAGCACCACTGCCCCTCTCATCGCGGCCACGATCTGATCACCTCGAGGAGCAGTTTGTGTCGAGAATGGAAACGCGGAGTTTCCCCGAGGCTCACCGTCCCCTCGCCTCTTGCTGGGATCCACGGCGTGGGCCGCGCCATCGCCGGAGACTCCCTCCGTTTCTACCCCGACTGACTGCATCGACAACCACCAGCAGGTGATCGCCCCTGCCCTTCTCCCCTCTCGCTCTATCCGTCTCCCCACCCACGCCCTAGGCACACCGCGAGGCCCGCACTGCACCCCTTCACCTCACCGCACCGCCGTCCGCCCGCCTCCGGCGATCGATGCCTCGATCCGTCAGAGAAGCGATCCGTTCAGTTCAGTTAGCTAGCGTCGATGCAACCTCTTCTTTCGTCAGTCACCTGTTCTAACACAACAGCAGCGTTACCGCAGTGGTTCCGTTCCTTGGCGTGCAGCAAGCGGTCCCGGGATCGAGTCCCCGCGGACGCGCAACCCCCCTTTTTGCGAGATTTATTTCCGCGCGGTGGCGGGTCCACCCGTCGGTGACCCCTCACGCCGAGTCAGCTGCCACCCGCGCAGCGTCAGCGCCGCGTGGCCCTCGGGCCCGCGCGTCAGCGGCCGCGGCTGGGGCCACTCCCGGTGAGAAACAACCCCAGATCCAGATCTGGATCTGGCGGTTTGCAACTAGGCCCCTGCCTTTCTCCTTTTTGCACCTAAGCCCTCCTTTTCTCTGTTTTCATCACAGTCAAGGCCCTGCCTTTTGCAAATAAAACCTGAAAATTCAAATGCTCACAACTTTCAAACCACAACTCCAAATAACACAAATTTTATATGTATTCCAATCAAAATTAAATGCTCTTTTCAACTATGCTTTCTGTTTTCTGTTTTGATTCTTTCAAAAACATCCAAATCTCAAATTCAAACAAATCCTCTTAATCTTAATTAATCCATAATTAATTCATACTTAATTCAATTAACTCAAATAAAATATGTTTTTCAGTCCAAATTCAATGTACTTTCTGTTTATCAACTTTGTTTTGCAATTTGGGCAATTAAAATTAATGTTATTTAATAATCCTTAAATTGGGTAATTAAATGGCAAAATTAATAACTTTCAAATGGTTGCTCCAAATTAAATACTCAAAACATGTTTTCCATACCATTTTGAATAACCTTTTCGAATATAAATTTTGTTTCATGGTTTGAATAAATTAAATTGCCTAAATAATTTAATACTTGTTTAATTCATTTAAATTTGATAAAATCATAACTTGCTCAAAATAAAATAATTTTGAACATGCAAAATATGTTTTCAAACCATCAAAGTGTGAACTTTTCAAATGTGAGTTTGAATTGATGTATTGAACAAATAAAACTTCAATTAAATTCAAACTTGTTTTAAATTCATTTAAAACTTGTTTAATATTGTTTAATTCATAATTAAATTATCCTAATTCCAATTTCAATATTTGAAACATGTAATCCACCCAAAATGTTTTGCTCTTTTCAAATATGAACCTTGTTAATTGTTTTGAACCCTTTAACTTGATGAAAACAACAACTACTTGTGTGACATCAATAAGGAACCAACAATTCTTAACATAATAAATAAAATCCCACACTTGGTAATTTCCTTTCTCTTTTGCATCTATTATTGTTTACTTCTTGCTATCATCATGCCTGCATCATGATAAACCACTTACACATGTTAACTAATTGTAGATCATTGCTTCAACCTTAACATGTGCATCCATATGCAACTCACCTTGCATATGGGTCCATTTAAATTTGTTTATCTTGTCAACTAGTTCATTCCTATGCATCAATTAAATTGTCATGCATCCATATCTTGATCATGCTGGATCTTTTGCCGTAGTAGTAATTGTTGCATCCGGTGTTTGTTCGAGGTTCGTGCTTCTTCCCGGATAGGACGTTGAGATGATGTGAGCAACGACAAGTTCTGCTACCTTGCGGGATCTCAGGCAAGTATACTCACTTGCTGCCAAATGGCTGCCTTTCATCACTTGTTACCGATTATTTCCGTTGTTCTTATTCTATCATGTTGTTTCGATGCTTGTGTATCGATCCTATTATATGTTTACCCTGTAGCCATGATATAGCCTTTTCTACCACTTCCCATCAACTGTTGTTTGTTTACCCTGTTGGCCCTCGTGTCGTAGTTGCATGCTTAGGTTTGTTTGTGCTCGAGTCTTGCTGTCCTTTTACTTATCACGTGTTTAGTTTGATAGCTGGGTTTAAATTCAATCAACAACTTGTTTTGTTATGGGTAATAATAATTTGATGATAAGGCACCGGCAGGAGGCCCGGGTTAGGGTTTTGGAGCCTGCTAGTGTCGAAACTAGGAAAAGAGTCTTGTCTACTGATCCATGATGAGCATGCTCACCGCATCCGGGTGGTAGTATGGGACCCCCCTCGACTTAGACCTGATCTGCAGCTTGTCCGAAGAGCCACACTTAGTTCGGGTGTTCCATTTGCTCCTTTGCATAATGGGTGGCGCCCCCATGGTTACTGGTGATGATGATGATGCATATAGGGCGAGGCCTGTAGTGCCGGGGTGTTGTGTCCTGCGGGAGTTTTGCACACCTGCGCTGAGTATTCGGCTGCGTGGCTGGGAACTTATAGCTCTGTGGCTCCTAGGATGGGTTGTAGAGATGGTTTGGGTCGTGTCAAGCCAACCTGAGTTTTAGTTGGTGGCTTGAGTGTGTACGGGTACTGGAGCACACCCTGCAGGGATAAATCTTCTCGAGAAGCCGTGTTTTCCGCGGTTATGGATTACTTGGTGAAAGTACTGGCTAACAAGTACTCAGACAACTTACACCTAATGAAAATAACTTGACTAGTAATAGTCTTATTGACACAATAACTTGATCCATCATTAATCCAACCGTGTGAGTTATCCTTGGGTTGCTTCCTTAGTAGGGGGTAACATTGGATGGGTTTGTTTGGTGAGTAGTTGTAGTTGGTTCCGATACGCTATCTTATCTTCATTCTGTTAGCCGGAAGTTGTAGCGTGTTTCTGTAGTTGGTTAGTGCAGCCCGCTGCCGCTTATTTGCAATAACCCCTTCCTTTCCGTTGATCCCAAAGTATTTGTATCTTGTGATGACTGGCTACGCCGGTATCTTGTGAGTATGGTTTATCCACTTGCCAGTACTTAACCGTACTGACCCACGAATTTCTTTCGTGGCTGCAAATTCCAACTTGCAGTCAGCAGGTTTGAAGTCTGACGACGTTAGCTTGGGAATCCCTCCGGCTTGGCCTGGGCAGGGATTGGACGCCTTCGGTTATCTTCAGGACTCTTAGTCCAATTTGGATCTTGTCCGTAGTCGGACGATATGTTGTTTTCTTCCGCTGTTATTTGGATCTTTGTATTGTATCAGTTGTATCCCTGGCTCGTTTGAGTCATCTTGTATCTATCTGTTTCTGTTGTAATTGTGGAATATTCGTGAACTGTTGTAATGTTATCATAAGTGGCAACCTGGAATCGGTTATTATGCGGATTTGGCGGGAATGCTGAAATCTGCATAGTGCCCGATCTCGGGGCGTCACAAATGGTATCAGAGCCTTGGTTCCGATTCCCGAGATTGTTTCGATACGAATGGTTATCGAAGCAACGGGTCCACAAAGCCTGTAGGTTAACCTCGCTAACGGTCGTTGTTTCTAGAGTGTCAAAAACTATTTTCTGCTAAACTATTTTGGAAACATCTCAATAGGATTCTTGTTTTCTCCTTATCTCTATTCTATTTCCCCTCCCATCTTATTTGTTTTGGAGTCTACTCTCGTACTCAATCTTTCAAAGTGTTAGGATCCTACGTGGGTGGACGTTTTCTGAGCCCTTAACCTAATAGGTTCGATCATCGGAAGATTCCTGGTGGAAGAACATCGTCGTCACTCCGAGCAAGAATCCCTTGTTAGTGGTGTCGAGGAAATCAACTGGAAGCACGAAGAATCGATAGTCGAACTTCTTTCCCCATCCCGGGTTAGCAGGTGGATTGCGAGGGCGCAATCCCTTGTTAGTGGTGTCGTCTGTAACACCTGGGGTGTTACCCTAGATAGAAAGTTGGTTGTTGCATTGCATCATATGCATCACATTGCATTGCACCATGTTTGCATCACAACTGAAAATTCAAAACAATTTTAAACTTCCACACCTTGCTCAAAATTTCCAATTTCAAAGTTGCAAACTAAACCCCTTATTTGTTTTGCAATAGTTGAATTTGTTTTAATCCAATTGCTTGTTGATAAAATTTTCCCTTTTATTAAAACCCTAGTGGCAAATTCCAAGCATTCAAATCCAACCAATCTTATTTATCATATTTCAATATGGGTTTGAAAAATTAAAATTTGGCAAACAAACTAATTTCAATAGTGTTTGTATAATTGCTTGTTGCTTAATAGATAAAACTTGTTTAAATCCAAAATTCCAACCAAACCCTATTTGAAAAATCACCTAACAATTTAATATCCAATTAATAATTTCAAGTTGTTGAAATTACTTTTTAACTACCTTGTTGTTGTTGGTTTGCAAATTAATAAAAATCTAACTATCAAATAAATACCCCCAAACTCTATGGAAAAAAAAACAAATTCACTTAACCAACTTTAAATCAAATTAAATCTTCAAATTGTGAAATAATGTTCACTCTGCTTTAATTGTTGTTTTGGAAAATTAACACAACATAATTTATAAAAGAAACCCCCCCCCCCCCCAAATCCTATTCCTTTTTTTTCCTCTTTAATCCTTTACAAAAAAAAAGGGTTCATAAGGAAAAATCAAAAGCAAAAAAAAGGGGAGGAGAGAGGGCAGCCCACCTCTTTCCCCTT
Source organism: Alopecurus myosuroides (assembly GCA_028641055.1). Taxonomy (NCBI): domain Eukaryota; kingdom Viridiplantae; phylum Streptophyta; class Magnoliopsida; order Poales; family Poaceae; genus Alopecurus; species Alopecurus myosuroides. The sequence continues at coordinate 280,415,613 of CM054057.1, read as the reverse complement.
TTCCTTTTCTTCTCCCCAGGCCCACTCTCTTTTTCTTCTGGCCCAACCCCTCCTCTCTGTTGTCTTCTTCTCCCACCGTACGAACAGGTGCAGAGCCCTCCGATCATCCTCTCCCCTCCCGATTCTCTGCCGTACCATGGCATCCCCCTCCTTAAGTACCCACCTACCTAGCCTAGCCTAACCCTAGCTGCTCCATCCCTCCTCTCTTCTTCCATCGCCGCCGTCCTCCCTATCTTCCACCTCTCTCTGCTAGTCCATGTCTGTAGCAACCGTGAGCACCACTGCCCCTCTCATCGCGGCCACGATCTGATCACCTCGAGGAGCAGTTTGTGACGAGAATGGAAACGCGGAGTTTCCCCGAGGCTCACCGTCCCCTCGCCTCTTGCTGGGATCCACGGTGTGGGCCGCGCCATCGCCGGAGACTCCCTCCGTTTCTACCCCGACTGACTGCATCGACAACCACCAGCAGGTGATCGCCCCTGCCCTTCTCCCCTCTCGCTCTGTCCATCTCCCCACCCACGCCCTAGGCACACTGCGAGGCCTGCACTGCACCCATTCACCTCACCGCACCGCCGTCCGCCCGCCTCCGGCGATCGATGCCTCGATCCGTCAGAGAAGCGATCCGTTCAGTTCAGTTAGCTAGCGTCGATGCAACCTCTTCTTTCGTCAGTCACCTGTTCTAACACAACAGCAGCGTTACCGCAGTGGTTCCGTTCCTTGGCGTGCAGCAAGCGGTCCCGGGATCGAGTCCCCGCGGACGCGCAACCCCCCTTTTTGCGAGATTTATTTCCGCGCGGTGGCGGGTCCACCCGTCGGTGACCCCTCACGCCGAGTCAGCTGCCACCCGCGCAGCGTCAGCGCCGCGTGGCCCTCGGGCCCGCGCGTCAGCGGCCGCGGCTGGGGCCACTCCCAGTGAGAAACGACCCCAGATCCAGATCTGGATCTGGCGGTTTGCAACTAGGCCCCTGCCTTTCTCCTTTTTGCACCTAAGCCCTCCTTTTCTCTGTTTTCATAACAGTCAAGGCCCTGCCTTTTGCAAATAAAACCTGAAAATTCAAATGCTCACAACTTTCAAACCACAACTCCAAATAACACAAATTTTATATGTATTCCAATCAAAATTAAATGCTCTTTTCAACTATGCTTTCTGTTTTCTGTTTTGATTATTTCAAAAACATCCAAATCTCAAATTCAAACAAATCCTCTTAATCTTAATTAATCCATAATTAATTCATACTTAATTCAATTAACTCAAATAAAATATGTTTTTCAGTCCAAATTCAATGTACTTTCTGTTTATCAACTTTGTTTTGCAATTTGGGCAATTAAAATTAATGTTATTTAATAATCCTTAAATTGGGTAATTAAATGGCAAAATTAATAACTTTCAAATGGTTGCTCCAAATTAAATACTCAAAACATGTTTTCCATACCATTTTGAATAACCTTTTCAAATATAAATTTTGTTTCATGGTTTGAATAAATTAAATTGCCTAAATAATTTAATACTTGTTTAATTCATTTAAATTTGATAAAATCATAACTTGCTCAAAATAAAATAATTTTGAACATGCAAAATATGTTTTCAAACCATCAAAGTGTGAACTTTTCAAATGTGAGTTTGAATTGATGTTTTGAACAAATAAAACTGCAATTAAATTCAAACTTGTTTTAAATTCATTTAAAACTTGTTTAATATTGTTTAATTCATAATTAAATTATCCTAATTCCAATTTCAATATTTGAAACATGTAATCCACCCAAAATGTTTTGCTCTTTTCAAATATGAAACTTGTTAATTGTTTTGAACCCTTTAACTTGATGAAAACAACAACTACTTGTGTGACATCAATAAGGAACCAACAATTCTTAACATAATAAATAAAATCCCACACTTGGTAATTTCCTTTCTCTTTTGCATCTATTATTGTTTACTTCTTGCTATCATCATGCCTGCATCATGATAAACCACTTACACATGTTAACTAATTGTAGATCATTGCTTCAACCTTAACATGTGCATCCATATGCAACTCACCTTGCATATGGGTCCATTTAAATTTGTTTATCTTGTCAACTAGTTTATTCCTATGCATCAATTAAATTGTCATGCATCCATATCTTGATCATGCTGGATCTTTTGCCGTAGTAGTAATTGTTGCATCCGGTGTTTGTTCGAGGTTCGTGCTTCTTCCCGGATAGGACGTTGAGATGATGTGAGCAACGACAAGTTCTGCTACCTTGCGGGATCTCAGGCAAGTATACTCACTTGCTGCCAAATGGCTGCCTTTCATCACCTGTTACCGATTCTTTCCGTTGTTCTTATTCTAGCCTGTTGTTTCGATGCTTGTGTCTCGATCCTATTATATGTTTACCCTGCAGCCATGATATAGCCTTTTCTACCACTTCCCATCAACTGTTGTTTGTTTACCCTGTTGGCCCTCGTGTCGTAGTTGCATGCTTAGGTTTGTTTGTGCTCGAGTCTTGCTGTCCTTTTACTTATCACGTGTTTAGTTTGATAGCTGGGTTTAAATTCAATCAACAACTTGTTTTGTTATGGGTAATAATAATTTGATGATAAGGCACCGGCAGGAGGCCCGGGTTAGGGTTTTGGAGCCTGCTAGTGTCGAAACTAGGAAAAGAGTCTTGTCTACTGATCCATGATGAGCGTGCTCACCGCATCCGGGTGGTAGTATGGGACCCCCCTCGACTTAGACCTGATCTGCAGCTTGTCCGAAGAGCCACACTTAGTTCGGGTGTTCCATTTGCTCCTTTGCATAATGGGTGGCGCCCCCATGGTTACTGGTGATGATGATGATGCATATAGGGCGAGGCCTGTAGTGCCGGGGTGTTGTGTCCTGCGGGAGTTTTGCACACCTGCGCTGAGTATTCGGCTGCGTGGCTGGGACCTTATAGCTCCGTGGCTCCTAGGATGGGTTGTAGAGATGGTTTGGGTCGTGTCAAGCCAACCTGAGTTTTAGTTGGTGGCTTGAGTGTGTACGGGTACTGGAGCACACCCTGCAGGGATAAATCTTCTCGAGAAGCCGTGTTTTCCGCGGTTATGGATTACTTGGTGAAAGTACTGGCTAACAAGTACTCAGACAACTTACACCTAATGAAAATAACTTGACTAGTAATAGTCTTATTGACACAATAACTTGATCCATCATTAATCCAACCGTGTGAGTTATCCTTGGGTTGCTTCCTTAGTAGGGGGTAACATTGGATGGGTTTGTTTGGTGAGTAGTTGTAGTTGGTTCCGATACGCTAACTTATCTTCTTTCTGTTAGCCGGAAGTCGTAGCGTGTTTCTGTAGTTGGTTAGTGCAGCCCGCTGCCGCTTATTTGCAATAACCCCTTCCTTTCCGTTGATCCCAAAGTATTTGTATCTTGTGATGACTGGCTACGCCGGTATCTTGTGAGTATGGTTTATCCACTTGCCAGTACTTAACCGTACTGACCCACGAATTTCTTTCGTGGCTGCAAATTCCAACTTGCAGTCAGCAGGTTTGAAGTCTGACGACGTTAGCTTGGGAATCCCTCCGGCTTGGCCTGGGCAGGGATTGGACGCCTTCGGTTATCTTCAGGACTCTTAGTCCAATTTGGATCTTGTCCGTAGTCGGACGATATGTTGTTTTCTTCCGCTGTTATTTGGATCTTTGTATTGTATCAGTTGTATCCCTGGCTCGTTTGAGTCATCTTGTATCTATCTGTTTCTGTTGTAATTGTGGAATATTCGTGAACTGTTGTAATGTTATCATAAGTGGCAACCTGGAATCGGTTATTATGCGGATTTGGCGGGAATGCTGAAATCTGCATAGTGCCCGATCTCGGGGCGTCACACCACAGGCCTCCCCCTATATGCATCATCATCATCATAACCCTCATAATCATCATCAACCATGGGGGCGCCTCCCATTATGCATATGCGCAAATGGAACGCCCGAACTAAGTGTGGCTCTTCGGACAAGCTGCAAATCAGGTCTAAGTCGAGGGGGGTCCCATACTACCTCCCGGATGCGGTTAGCGCGCTCATCATGGATCAGTGGACAAGACCCTTTTCCTAGTTTCGACACTAGCAAGCTCCAAAACCACGCCGGGCCTCCTGCCGGTGCCTTATCATCAAATTATTATTACCCCAAACATTACATGTTGTTGATTAAATTGAAACCCAACTATCAAACTAAACAGGTGATAAGATAAAGGACAACAAGACTTGAGCGCAAACAACACTAAGCATGCAACTACGACACGAGGGCCAACAAGGTAAACAAACAACAGTTAATAGAAAGTGGAAGGAAGGCTATATCATGGCTGCAAGGTAAACATATGATAGGATCGAGACACAAGCATCGAATCATAAGGCTAGCATAAAGACAACGGAAAGAATCGGTAACAAGTGAGGAAAGGCAACATAGGTAGCAAGTGAGTATACTTGCCTGAGATCCAGCAAGTAGAGGTACATCCGCAGAACTTGTCGATGCTCACATCATCTCAACGTCCTATCCGCGAAGAAGCAACGAACTAGAACAAACGCCGGATGCAACAATTATTACTACGGCAAAAGATCCAGCATGATCCTATTTTATATGCATGACATGCGAGATGCAACGCAAAATGCAATTTAGACAATTTAATCGGAACCGGAGTCCGGACAATAATTATTGGTTCAAGTTGTTTAGCTAACCATCAATTTAAATGTTGATTATCATGGAGAACAATAGATAGGTGAGTTAAACAAGATTAAATGGAATAGGGCAACAATTGAATTAAATACCCCAACACATTCCATATTTATTTATTAGGTGAACATGCATAATACAAACTAAGATGCAACATACAAAATGCAAACAGGGGTAAGGATGGCATATTCATATTCCTTGCATTTTTCTGATAAAAATAGACCTATAATTTGCATTATTTGGAGTTATGGATTAAAAGATATGGGCATTTTAAATTTGGGGTTGTTTCAGAAAATTACAGGGACTTGATTGTGAAGGAAACAGAAGTTGGAGGGGCTCGGGTGCAAAACTGAAGAGAGGCAGGGGCCTCGGTGCGAAATGGTCAGATCCAGATCTGGATTCTGGACAGTTTCCACCGAGCCTGCAGCCAGCCACAGCGGCTGACCAGCGGGCCCAGGCCACGCTGGCGCCACGTGCGTGCAGGGGGGAAAACCCAGGTGGCAACCACGCCTATGACAGTGGGTCCGTGCGCGCGGGCGGAAATAAGAGAAAAGAAGGGGGAGAGCTGGGACTCAAACCCGCATCTCCACAGGGGTGGATTCGGGCCGTAGCCACTGGGCTGGAATCGGACTCGCGTTAGATCTGGGGTGCTTGGGGGTTTTGAGGTGGGACTCGGTGTTTAACTGAAACTGAATAAGTTCAGTTTCTGAACTTGGCCGTAGACAGGAAACGCGCCAGGGAGGGAACGGCCAGCGGCGGCCGCTGCTGAAGAAGCGTGCGTGTGCAGCGTGCAGCCAGCGGAGGAGAGGAGGAGGGGAACGGGTGTCTCACCGAGGGCTCGCGGTGGTCGAGGCAGAGAGGGCGCAACGCAGAACCTGACGGCGATGGGACAGTGCGTGGCGGCGGCGATGAGCTCGACGGCGTGGGCACTGTAGCCCGCCTCCGCCCCCGAGGCCTTCACCAAAAACGAGGCCGGCACCTTCCTGATTCTATTCCCGCCGCTAACACGGCTTGACAACGAACACGGCGACCGTTGCGTCACCTCCAACTCCCGGCCATGGTGGCTCCTCTCCGGTTCAGAATATTCAGAAAGAAAAGCAGAAGATTGGAGGGGATCCGAGGGGAGAAGAAGGAAGGGTGGCGGCGCAGGGAGGAAGAGAGATGAGGGAGGCTAGGGTTTGGGCTCGGGGAGTAGATAAGGAGGGGGAAAAGGAGGGAGCAGGTGGTGCGGTGGTGGTGGTTTGCGTGGGGAAAGAGACAGGAGGAGGTGATCTCCTCGTGCCCGTACGGAGGAAAGAGACAGGGAGGTGGTCCGGGTGGAGGGGAGATGGGCTGGGCTGGAGGGTTGGGGTGGCCTGGTTATTGCCCACAAAACGTTTTTTTCGTTTTTTTTTTTGTTTATAAAACTGCTTGATGTAAAAAAAATAATTTTTGGGGCACAAATTAATTTCAGGAAACTTAGAAAACAATATTTTATGCAATTTTAATTATTTCACCAATGTAATGCACAATGATGCAGATGCGATGACATGCAGAAAAGGAAACAAACAGGCAACAAACTATTTGGGAGAACCCCGGTCGTTACAGACAACACCACTAACAAGGGATTGCGCCCTCGCAATCCGCTCCAAACCGGTAAGAGAGAAGAGGTGGTTATACTATCGACTACTCGTGCTCCATGTTGATCCTCCTTGGCGTTGGGCAGATCTTTTCTTCTCGACACCACTAACAAGGGAACCTTGCTCGGGTTGATGACGATCTTCTCCCACCAGGAATCTTACGATGATCGAACCTATTAGGTTAACGGCTCAGAAAACGTCCAACCCACGTAGGATCCTAACACTTTGAAAGATAGATGAGAGGGGAGACTCCAAAACAAATAAGATAGAAGGAGAAGTAGAATAGAGGAAAGGAATAAACAAGAATCCTATCGAGAGGTTTCCAAAACAGGTTTTACACAAATAGTTTTTGACACTCTATAAACACGACCGTTAGCGAGGTTATCCTACAGGCTTTGCGGACCCGTTGCTTCGATAACCATTCGTATCGAAACAACTTCGGGAATCGGAAACCATGCTCTGATACCATTTGTCGCACCCGGACTTCTAGAGGATACTCACAGCCCGCTAAACAGTAGATGATTGGATTACGGGGCCTACCTGCACCCGCACCTCTTACGAATATGCCAACACGTAAACGTGTGACAACCAACCTCTACTATTCATCGTCTGCGCAAACCATCCCATAGAAATCCGAATACTTCCATTGACGTACTTCATAACATACACACATGGTACGTCAACGGCATTTGAACAAGTGATATCACAACAAATCTCTAAGACACAAAGAAATAGAAATAAGTGGCAAATAGCTCTCACTAGAGCAGAGATAGCAAATACAATCATGCAGAGGACACATGTCCCAACAAGTCATCATTACAACACAGCGGAAGCATCCAAAGTGTCTGAGTACAGACAAGATCCAAATAGGCCTAAGAGGCCGGAAACGAAAAGTACGGAGCCCATCCACGAAGTCTCGGATCCTGCCCGGGTCCGCTATCTACTCGTCAACAGCCTCGTCATACTCCACGTAGTAGCCACCATGGGGATCCTCGGAAACGTAGTCTGCAGAACACGCAGCCCCAAAGGGGTCAGTATAGACGAGTACTGGCAAGCAAGACGCACAAGATACCAAAGTGTACCCGACAACACCAAGTACAGATGCTTTTGGGTTCAACGGAAGATAGGGGATACAAAGGTGCGGCAGCGGGCTGCACTAACCAACTACAGAGACACGCTACAACATCCGGCTAAAAGAAAGAGATAAGATAGCGCGACAAAACCAACTATAACTACTCACCAAACAATACCCATCCAATGTTACCCCCTACTAAGGAAGCAACCCAAGGAAACTCACACAGTTGAATAATGAAGGTTCAGCTTATTGTGACAATATGCCTATTACTAGTCAAGTTATTATCAATTAGGTGTAAGTTGTCTGAGTACTTGTTAGCCAGCACTTTCACCAAGTCGTCACATAACCGCGGACAACATGGCTTCTCGAGAAGATTCATCCCTGCAGGGTGCGCTACAGTACCCATACACACTCAAGCCACAACCTATCGCTCAGGTTGGCTCGACACGACCCAAACCGTCTCTACAACCCATCCTAGGAGCCACGGAGCTATAAGGTCCCGGCCAGTCCGACCTAACCTAAGCGCAAGGGTGAAAACCACACCCCCCGGCACCACAGGCCTCGCCCTATATGCATCATCATCATAACCATCATAATCATCATCAACCATGGGGGCGCCTCCCATTATGCATATGCGCAAATGGAACGCCCGAACTAAGTGTGGCTCTTCGGACAAGCTGCAAATCAGGTCTAAGTCGAGGGGGGTCCCATACTACCTCCCGGATGCGGTTAGCGCGCTCATCATGGCTTAGTGGACAAGACCCTTTTCCTAGTTTCGACACTAGCAAGCTCCAAAACCACGCCGGGCCTCCTGCCGGTGCCTTATCATCAAATTATTATTACCCCAAACATTACATGTTGTTGATTAAATTGAAACTCAACTATCAAACTAAACAGGTGATAAGATAAAGGACAACAAGACTTGAGCGCAAACAACACTAAGCATGCAACTACGACACGAGGACCAACAAGGTAAACAAACAACAGTTAATAGGAAGTGGAAGGAAGGCTATATCATGGCTGCAAGGTAAACATATGATAGGATCGAGACACAAGCATCGAATCATAAGGCTAGCATAAAGACAACGGAAAGAATCGGTAACAAGTGAGGAAAGCCAACATAGGTAGCAAGTGAGTATACTTGCCTGAGATCCAGCAAGTAGAGGTACATCCGCAGAACTTGTCGATGCTCACATCATCTCAACGTCCTATCCGCGAAGAAGCAACGAACTAGAACAAACACCGGATGCAACAATTATTACTACGGAAAAAATCCATCATGATCCTATTTTATATGTATGACATGCGAGATGCAACGCAAAATGCAATTTAGACAATTTAATCGGAACCGGAGTCCGGACAATAATTATTGGTTCAAGTTGTTTAGCTAACCATCAATTTAAATGTTGATTAGCATGAAGAACAATAGATAGGTGAGTTAAAGAAGATTAAATGGAATAGGGCAACAATTGAATTAAATACCCCAACACATTCCATATTTATTTATTAGGTGAACATGCATAATACAAACTAAGATGCAACATACAAAATGCAAACAGGGGTAAGGATGGCATATTCATATTCCTTGCATTTTTCTGATAAAAATAGACATATAATTTGCATTATTTGGAGTTATGGATTAAAAGATATGGGCATTTGAAATTTGGGGTTGTTTCAGAAAATTACAGGGACTTGATTGTGAAGGAAACAGAAGTTGGAGGGGCTCGGGTGCAAAACTGAAGAGAGGCAGGGGCCTCGGTGCGAAATGGTCAGATCCAGATCTGGATTCTGGACAGTTTCCACCGGGCCTGCAGCCAGCCACAGCGGCTGACCAGCGGGCCCAGGCCACGCTGGCGCCACGTGCGCGCTGGGGGGGGGGAACCCAGGTGGCAACCACGCCTATGACAGTGGGTCCGTGCGCGCGGGCGGAAATAAGAGAAAAGAAGGAGGGAGAGCTGGGACTCGAACCCGCATCTCCACAGGGGTGGATTCGGGCCGTAGCCACTGGGCTGGAATCGGACTCGCGTTAGATCTGGGGTGCTTGGGGGTTTTGAGGTGGGACTCGGTGTTTAACTGAAACTGAATAAGTTCAGTTTCTGAACTTGGCCGTAGACAGGAAACGCGCCGGGGACAGAACGGCCAGCGGCGGCCGCTGCTGAAGAAGCGTGCGTGTGCAGCGTGCAGCCAGCGGAGGTGAGGAGGAGGGGAACGGGTGTCTCACCGAGGGCTCGCGGTGGTCGAGGCAGAGAGGGCGCGACGCAGAACCTGACGGCGATGGGACAGTGCGTGGCGGCGGCGATGAGCTCGACGGCGTGGGCACTGTAGCCCGCCTCCGCCCCCGGGGCCTTCACCAAAAACGAGGCCGGCACCTTCCTGATTCCATTCCCGCCGCTAACACGGCTTGACAACGAACACGGCGACCGTTGCGTCACCTCCAACTCCCGGCCATGGTGGCTCCTCTCCGGTTCAGAATATTCAGAAAGAAAAGCAGAAGATTGGAGGGGATCCGAGGGGAGAAGAAGGAAGGGTGGCGGCGCAGGGAGGAAGAGAGATGAGGGAGGCTAGGGTTTGGGCTCGGGGAGTAGATAAGGAGGGGGGAAAAGGAGGGAGCAGGTGGTGCGGTGGTGGTGGTTTGCGTGGGGAAAGCGACAGGAGGAGGTGATCTCCTCGTGCCCGTACGGAGGAAAGAGACAGGGAGGTGGGCCGGGTGGAGGGGAGATGGGCTGGGCTGGAGGGTTGGGGTGGCCTGGTTATTGCCCACAAAACGTTTTTTTTTTCATTTTTTTTGTTTATAAAACTGCTTGATGTAAAAAAATAATTTTTGGGGCACAAATTAATTTCAGGAAACTTAGAAAACAATATTTTATGCAATTTTAATTATTTCACCAATGTAATGCACAATGATGCAGATGCGATGACATGCAGAAAAGGAAACAAACAGGCAACAAACTATTTGGGAGAACCCCGGTCGTTACAGATACCAATTGAAAGTGCACTATGGTCAACTAGAGGGGGTGAATAGGTTGACTACCAATTTTTCTTTTCTTTTCCTTTTAGTGGGGCTTAGCAAGATAAGATAAGGTTCTCTAGATGTGCAACTAGGTGAGCAACCTATGTGGTCAAAGTGATATGCGCAACGGAAGTAAAGCGTAAGGTAATAAAACAAGCAACAAGTGTAAACAAGGAGACAAGGATATGATTCACCGTAGTTCCTTCTCAAAGAGAAGTATGTCTACATTGGAGAGGTGGGGAGCCACCTAGGCGCTCCTCAATAGCACGGTTGTGCACACCTTGTTCTCCTTGAGCTTCTCCGGTGAGGGAGATGCTCGTTTCCACTATGAGGTCGACTTGAAGGCGTTGACCAAACCTTTACAAGGACTTGAGGTCACTCCACAAGATGGATGGAGGCTCTCAAGCAATCTGTAGCTTCTTGCAACAAGGTGGAAGCTACAAGCACAAGATCTACTAAGGTTTCTAGGCCTCAAGTAGGAGTCTAGATCTACTAGGTTGTGGTGGATGGATTTGAGATTCCTTTGGTGGAAGTGTGGATCTAGGTCTCCTCTAGCTCTCCACCAAGTTTGGGAGTGATTGGGTGGACGGAGTGGGAGATCTAGGTGGTTGAAGATTTCATTAATGGCTAGGAGAGAGAATGGGAAAAGCTTGGCATTTAAGAGGTAGGGGAAGGGGTATTTATACCCCTTGCATTTAAGTGGTCGTTGCAGTCCAGGGGCACCGGAGGCTCCGGTGGTTTTCACCGGAGGTTCCGGTGGTCTTCAGTCAGCTTCACAGCTGCGCAGCGCACCAACCCATAAGTGCTGGAATACTGGGCGGAGGTTCCGCCCACCGGAAGCTCACCGGAGGCTCCGGTGGAACCTCCGCTCTGCTCAAACAGAGAGGCAGTTAGGCGGAGCCTCCACCGGACCCCCCACCGGAGGCCATTTACACTAGGTAAAGGGAGGCCACCGGATGTCCACCGGAGGCTCCGGTGGTAGCTCCGCTCTTCTCAAACAGAAGGGCATTTAAGCGGAGCTTCCACCGGAGGCGTGTAACATGCCAAGTATGAAATATCCCTTAGAATGTTTTGTTTCTTGTTTTAATTCAAGTATTGCATCATGTCATCATGTTTAGTTATTTGTTTGCATTTGTTACTATTTGTTTTGCATCTGTTTTATCTTGTTTTCATAATGAAACTCAAACAAACTCAAATGGTTATTTCATACTTGCTCTGTTACCACTTTTGGAATAAAAATCACAAATGAAAACAACCAAATTGTTCCATTTTATTCCATGTTGATCACTCCTTAATTTGTTGGTTTAATCAAACAATTAATTCAATCAATTAATTCAAATCACCATCAATTTCAAATCAAATGCATCAAACAGAACCACTTTTGAACTTATAAACATTAACAAGCCAATCAACTAATTTTAATCACTTTAAATTATAAGGGTTCCCCTATTCAAAGTTTGATTTTATTAAATGATCACTTAATTAAAAAATGCATCCAAATTTGAATTACAAACAAACATCAAGCAAATTTAAAGTTTTCTGAAAACAAAACTTGGCTAATGTTTTCTTTTAATCTAACTAGCTTAACTAAATTTTTATAACATTTTTACTAACCAAAATCTCATGTTTTTCTTCCTTTTCTAATTGCTACAAAAAAAAACAGAAAGCAGAAAAAAATAAAAGGAGAAACTACAGCGCGCGCAGCACCTAAGCTCTACCCAGCCCAACTTACCCCGCGCGCGCAGCCCAGCCCGCTAAGCCTAGCTTACCGGTTCGTTTTATAACGCGTCCGTCGTCCTCCTCCAGTACGGCGAGCATCCGAGGCCGCCACGTCGCCGTACGGCGGGCTCCGACGGCCAGGGAGCTCCCCCGCACGCTATAAATACCTCCCTAGGCCCCTGGCGCCGTGCCCTAATCCCTAGGTCCCCTGTCCCGCCTCGAGCCGCCGCCATCCCTTCTCTCTGTCGCCGCTCCCCCTCTCTGAATCCCCCACTGACGGCGAGCCCTCTGAACCCCCGTCGATCGCCACCACCGTAGCCACAATTTCCCCCCGCTAAGCCCTGGAACCGACTCGCCACCGTGCCCTCTTCCTTCTGGACACCGGAGCAGCCACGGGGAGCCACCAGGACGTCGCCGCCGTCCGCGACACCGCCGCTGCTGCCGTCGTCATCCGTCGTCACCAACCTCTGCGTCAACAACAACGGGGTGAGCGCCACCGTTCCCTCCCATCTCATCTCCTCTCTGTTGCGCATCCAGTTCTGCACTCGCACGCGTCCAGCAGCAGCCACGGCGCAGCACGGCCGTTGATCCCTCCGGCGAACTCGTTTCCGTCAGCGAGAGTTTCAGTACCGCTCAAAGTTCAGTTAAAAGTTCAGTATTCGCCTTAGTAACCTTCTCCTCCCTGCGCTCTGTTATCTGACAAGAAACGCGCAGCAGCGCAGCGGTTCAGTGCATCGCGAGCGCAGCGAAGGGTCCCTGGTTCGAATCCTCGCAGAAGCGATTAAAACCCAACCTTTTGCTCCTCTGGCTGACAGGCAGGGGCCACACGGCAGTGACCCTGGCTGCCACGCCATCGCGCACAGTGGCCAGTGTCTTACTAGTATGCTTAGGTTGTTTGCTCGAGTCTGTTACCCGTTACTTTCTGTTACTATTTCATTATGTTCTGGGGGCTCGATGTTTAATCAATCAATCAATCATGCTAATGCTATTGATAATAATAATTTGATGATAAGTCACCGGCAGGAGGCCCTGTGTGGTTTTGAGGCCTGCTAGTGTCGACCCTAATAGGAAAAAGGGTCTTGTCTACTGATCCATGATGAGCGCACTACCCGCATGTGGGAAGCGAGTATTGGCGCCCCCCTCAATTTGATTCGATTCGCATCTCGTCCAAATCATCTCATTTAGTTTGTGATTTCTATTTGTCGCATGCATGATTTTGCGAGCCCAGCGCATGGTGGAACTTTTGTAGTCGGCATATAGGGGGACACGGTCTTAGAGTGCTATGAGGGTCCCTTTTCTTCGGGGCTTGATTAGCCGTGCGCCCAAGGTGCTTTGGGCTTGATGCGAAGAAGAGTTGAGTTGTGTTGAGTGCCCCGCTTGGTGGGAGGCATCCCATCTGGCGGGTTATTCATACGTGTACGGCCAAATTGGTGCAACCCTGCAGGGATAATCTTCTCGAGAAGCCGTGTTTTCCGCGGTTATGGTTAACTTGGTGAAAGTACTGGCTAACAAGTACTCAGGACAACTTAAACCTAATGATTCACAATCTCACACCCCATGATTAACAACTTGACTAGTAATAGGATTATTGACACAATAACTTGATTCATCTTTAATCCAACTATGTGAGTTATCCTCGGAATGCTTCTTTGGATAAGGGGCGAGATCCAGGATGGGTTTGTTTGAAGTTATCTTTCAATTGGTTACAATACTCGATCTTATCTCCTTTCTGTTAGACTGAAGTGATAGAATCTCTGTAGTTGGTTAGCGCAGCCAGTTGCAGCATCTTTTATATACCCCCTTCCTTCCGTTGAACCCAAGTTATCTGTGCTTGTGTTGACGGGCTATACTTTGGTGAACTGTGAGTCTTGCTTGCCAGTACGTCTATGTACTGACCCCTTTGGGGCTGTGATTTCCGCAGACTACGCTTACGAGGATCCAGGTGACGGCTACTACGTGGAGTTTGACGAGGTTGCTGACGAGTAGTTAGCGGACCCGGGCAGGATCCGAGACATCGTGGATGGGCTCCGTCTTTATTTCAGTTTCCGGCTTCTTAAGCCTATTTGGATTTGTCTGTACTCAGACCCCTTTGAAATGCTTCCGCTGAGATGTAATGATGTTATGTTGGGACATGTGTCCTCTGGATGATTGTATTTGCTATCTCTGCTCTAGTGAGAGCCATCTGCAACTTATTTCTATCTTTTGTGTCTTAGAGGCATGTTGTGTTATCCTTTTGTTCAAAGCCGTTGACGTACCATGTGTGTATGGTATGAAGTACGTCAATGGTAGTGTCCTGATTTCTACGGGATGGTTTACATCGACGGTGAACAGTAGCGATGGGTTGTCACACATAAGTGTTGGCCTACTCGTAAGAGGACGCGGGTGCCGGTAAGCCCCGTAATCCCATCAGAATATTGTTCAGTTCGTACGGTGAGTATCCTCTAGAAGTCCGGGTGCGACAAATGGTATCAGAGCCTGTCTGCCTGTAGGATCCCTTTTTACTGGTCGCAGTTGAGTCTAGAAACTATTTTGTAGCTATATAGGAAAAATGAAACGTGAGAGTAGGAATTCTGCCATTTTTCTTCTTTCCCCACCCACCCACCCTTTTCTGGTAAGGAAGTGCAACGTTGTTTTTCTCTTCTCACCTAAACTTTCAAGTTAGGATTTCACGTGTTTTGGGTTCTCCGTAGTACCTCAGGAGTTTTTGGTCTCGTGTTTCCCGATGTTGTTTCAATATCCTGTTCTTTTCAACATCCTTTTCGTCCGTTGAACCTTGTTGTTGCTTTCCACTTCAGTTCTCTACCGGCGTCTAATCAAAACCTTCCCCGATCATCTGCAGATGGATCTCAGGTTCTACCCGAGGTGGTTCGGATGACTCGTTGTGAGAGCACCGCCGGTTATCCGGAGATGCTGAGAGACATGGTCACCTATCTGGGTTTCCATTGGGCACCAGAGTACCAGGTCTACGAGCAGCAGCGAGAGTTTGACCATACCTACTACCAGGCTATCGTCTATATTCTGTCAGATGATGGCATGAGCGTTGTCCACCGCTACGAGGCAGTAGGTTCCACAGTGGATATGGCCGTGCAGCAGGCAGCTTACGTGAGTCTCACCGTCCTCCGTGCTGACTACTGGGGATTTGACGATTCTATCTATCGCCACATCCCCCGTGGTTACATCACGTCAGCGGGAGCTCACTTCACCCTCTACGACAACCTGGATGTCTACGAGCATGATAACACCAGGCTGCACACCACCGCTCAGTTTGTGAGGCACAGTGACGCTGTTGCCACCACACTTTCTCAGGAGTTAGCCTCAGTCAGGGAGCAGCTCTACCTCGCTTTGACTCGTATGGCTACGTACACCACAGACTTTGTTGGAGATGAGCGCTTTGCACGTTTCCATCAGACAGTTGGACGTAGTTTACCAGATGCTGGAGGTTACGAGCCGATCAGAGGTCCACTTCTCAACCTCGGAGCTGATTACACTGGGATTCCACGCTTTGGAGCACAGGGAGACGACGCTTTCTACTTCACCACGCCGAGAGTTGCTCTCAGAGCAGTCCCGATCTACGTGGATCATCGTTTTACCTACTTCCGTGGGATTCCTCCGCACCGTATCTCTTGTCGTACTACTCACCGCCGTCCTGCGTGATGAGCATGGGAGTACCGATGTATCCATTCCTAGCTATGTTTAGTTATCCTTTGTCTTTCGAACCATGTATCGGTGTGTTGGATATTCTGATGTATTTGAACATGTGATGATGTACCTGTTGGTTATCTATTCATGCGTCGGAATAATCTATCTTTCGGTTACCAAGTCTATCCTTTTTCTGTTGTGTGCTAAAATGAATGTCTATTCAGGATGCCGCCAACAAGGAGCAACCCGCCTGAACCACCTCCGCTCACGGAGCTGTTGACTCAGATGACTCAGGTCGTGGCTCAGATGGCCCAGATCCAGGCTAACCAGCACAACAACCAGAATGCTCCACGGGTTAACATCAAGGAGTTCCTCAGCTTGGGCCCGAAAGCTTTCGTGGCAACACGTGAGCCCCTGGATGCTGATGACTGGATCCGTGACATAGCCAGGACTCTGGAGATCGCACATGTTGCTGAGGAAGATAAGGTCAAGTATGCCACCTACCTACTGAAGGGTCAGGCAGCTTCTTGGTGGGAGAACTATCAGACCATGAGAGCTGGATATCCTATCACCTGGGGCTGTTTCAAGGAAGCCTTCCTGAAGCACCACATCCCAGATGGTCTCATGGAAAGGATGCGTGAAGAGTTCTGCTCCTTCAAGCAGGGCAAGCTGGACGTTATCAGCTATCAGACCGAGTTCAATCGCCTCGCTCGATACGCTGGTGATGAGGTGTCCACTGAGGCCAAGAAGATGGCAAGGTTCCGCCGAGGTTTTAACCCGGAACTGAAGTACGCTCTCACCAACATCAGGTGCAAGGACTTCGAGGAGCTCGTGAACACCGCGCTCAATGAGGAGAATGGGCGCAAGGCGTTCGAAGATTCACGCAAGCACTCACGTGAGGGTGGTTCCTCCTCCAACATGACCACCCCTCCGCAGAAGCGCCGCATCTGGGTGCCAAATGCTGCTGTCACTAGGGCTCCAAATGCCCAAGCTTCTCCAGGCTTTGGTCCCCGCCCACCCAACCCATCTCAGATGCAGGGTCAGAGGGTTCCAATGGGGCAGCCAAGGCCAGGTCCTCCTCGTGTCGTCACTTGCTACAAATGCAAGGAGACTGGACACTACGCTGATAAGTGCACTCAGAGGCAGCTACCTCCACCTCCTCGCCCCAACACCAACCAGGCAATGGTTCGTGCTCCCCCGGCTAAAGCCTTCAACTCCAACAACAGGCCTGTCGGGAGGACCGCGAGGGTGAATCATATCAAGGCCGACAAAGCTGAGGAAGCTGCTGACGTCGTTCTCGGTATATTACCCGTAAACTCTTTTCCAGCTAAAGTGTTGTTTGATACCGGAGCATCGCATTCGTTTGTGTCAAAGATCTTTGCTACAACGTACAATTTAGCTCTGGTTCCACTAAGCAATCAAATCTATGTTCACTCTCCGGGAACTAAAATGATTACATCCAAGATAAGCATGGACAATCAAATCCTAATTGGAGGTCGCATATTCCTTGCTTCACTCATGTTGCTGGGAAATTCTGACATTGATGTCATTCTGGGTATGGATTGGTTGAAGACCCACAAAGCAAAAATTGACTGTGCTCAAAAGTC
Source organism: Alopecurus myosuroides (assembly GCA_028641055.1). Lineage (NCBI taxonomy): Eukaryota > Viridiplantae > Streptophyta > Magnoliopsida > Poales > Poaceae > Alopecurus > Alopecurus myosuroides. The sequence continues at coordinate 280,398,263 of CM054057.1, read as the reverse complement.
AATAACTCTCTCTCACCCTTCAGGCCAGATAATCTATTCTCCGTATGGATCAAGTTCTGTTCAGCTGTTCAACCTCGATGCTAAACCTCTTCCTGCAATTGAAAATGTTCCGGTGGTTTGTGAATTCCCTGACGTCTTTCCAGAAGAATTGCCAGGGATGCCTCCAGACAGAGCAGTTGAGTTCGTGATCGAGCTTGAACCAGGTACTGCTCCAATCTCTAAGCATCCATACAAGATAGCTCCTCCTGAACTGAAATTGTTGAAGGAGCAAATCGATATGTACATGGAGAAAGGTTACATTTCAGCCTAGTTCCTCCGCTTGGGGTTGCCCAACTCTGTTTGTTGCCAAGAAGGATCAAACAAAAAGACTCGTGGTTGACTATCGTCCTCTCAACGAGAAAACCATCAAGAACAAGTATCCAATTCCTCGTATCGATGATCTTTTTGATCAACTTGCTGGAGCCTCAATATTCTCAAAGTTGGACTTGAGGATGGGTTACCATCAGATAAAGATCAGAAAGGAAGATATTCCAAAAACAGCTTTCACCACTCGGTACGGTCTATATGAATACACCGTCATGTCCTTTGGTCTCACCAATGCACCGGCAACGTTCTCAAGACTCATGAATTCTGTCTTCCATGAATACCTCGACAAGTTCGTTGTGGTATATCTCGATGACATTCTAGTCTACTCAAAATCCGAGGAAGAGCATGGAGAACACCTTCGTCTCACTCTCATGAAACTTCGCGAGCATCGTCTATATGCCAAGTTCTCCAAATGTGAGTTCTGGATTCCAGAAGTTGCATATCTTGGTCATATCATATCTGCCAAGGGCATAGCCATTGACCCAGAAAAGGTTAAGGCAATTGTTGATTGGAAACCCCCTAAGACGGTGAAGCAAGTCAGAAGTTTTCTTGGCTTGGCTAGCTATTGCCGTCGTTTCGTCCAAAACTTTTCCAAGATTGCCAAACCTCTCACTGATCTCACAAAGAAGGACAAAAAGTTCGTTTGGACTCCACAGTGTGATGAAAGTTTCAACATCCTGAAGACTAAACTCACTTCCACCCCTGTTCTGGTTGGCCCAGATACTACCAAACCTTTCTAGATATTCTGCGATGCATCTCTCCAAGGTCTAGGTGCAGTTCTTATGCAAGAACGTCAAGTTGTGGCTTATGCTTCACGTTAGTTGAACCCACATGAGCAAAACTATCCCACACATGATCTTGAACTTGCAGCAGTTGTGTTTGCCCTCAAGAAATGGAGACAATACTTGTTGGGTAACAAAACTGAAATCTTTTCCGATCATAAGAGTCTGAAATACATCTTCACTCAACCAGATCTAAACCTCAGGCAAAGGAGATGGATTGAGAAGATTAAAGACTTTGATCTCACCATTTCTTACACTCCAGGCAAGGCTAATGTTATGGCCGACGCTCTCAGTCGCAAATCCTATTGCAATAATCTCATGATCATGGAAAGCCAACCTCCACTTCATGAAGAATTCCAGAAGCTGAACCTTGGTCTTGTTCCTCAAGGTTACCTTGCTAGCTTGACAGCCAGTCCAACTCTCGAGGACAAGATTCGTTATGAACAACTTCGTGATACTGAAATCAAGAAGATTGTAGAGCACATCAAGGAAGGCAATGATAAATTCAAGTCCTTCTCAATTGATGACAAGGGAACTGTGTTCTTCGAAGGACGCATTGCAGTTCCTCAGATTCAAAGTCTCAAAGATGTCATTCTCAAGGAGGCTCATGAAACTCCTCTGTCCATCCACCCTGGAAGTACAAAGATGTACCAGGATCTCAAGACTCTGTATTGGTGGCCTGGCATGAAACGTGAAATTGCTCAATACGTTTCTGAATGCGACGTTTGTCAACGTGTTAAGGCAGTCCATCAGAAAACAGCAGGTCTACTCCAACCTCTGAAAATTCCTGAGTGGAAGTGGGACATGATTGAAATGGACTTCGTTACTGGGTTTCCAAAGTCCAAAAAGGGCAACGATGCAATCTTCGTTGTTATTGATCGTCTCACTAAGGTAGCTCACTTCTTTGCTGTCAAGGAAACTATCTCAGCTAGCCAGTTAGCAGAGCTCTACACAGCAAAGGTTGTTCCTCTTCATGGTGTTCCATTGGAAATAAGCTCAGACCGTGGAAGTATCTTCACTTCTCATTTCTGGAAGAGTTTTCAAGAAGCTTTGGGCACCAAACTTCTGTTCAGCACAGCTTATCACCCTCAGTCTCAGGGGCAAGTCGAAAGAGTCAATCAGATTCTCGAGGATATGCTCAGAGCATGTGGTCTCTCCTTTGGCATGAAATGGGAGGATTGCCTTCCATATGCTGAATTCTCCTACAACAACAGCTACCAGGCAAGCCTAGGCATGGCACCATTTGAGGCACTGTATGGTCGCAGATGCAGGAGTCCAATCAATTGGTCTGGAGCTGGTGAACGTTCACTCTTAGGCCCTGACATTGTTAAGGAAGCCGAGGAGAAAGTTCGTATCATTCGCGACAATCTCAGGATTGCTCAGTCTCGTCAGAAGAGCTACTATGATAGCAAGCACAGGGATATGATCTATGCACCTGGTGATAAGGCATATCTCCGTGTAACTCCCCTCAGAGGCACTCATCGTTTTGGTGTGAAAGGAAAGCTCGCACCAAGATACATTGGTCCTTTCAACATTCTCTCAAGGCGGGCAGAAAATGCCTATCGTCTTGAACTTCCAGAAAAACTATCCAAGGTGCACGATGTGTTCCACGTGTCACAGCTCAAGAAGTGTTTCAAAGATCCAGATCGTGCAGTTGATCATGATTCCATTGAACTGCAAGATGATCTATCTTATGAGGAGCACCCTATTCGTATTCTCGATGAGACCGAGCGTAAGACTCGCAACAAGAGCACCAAGTTCTTGAAAGTGCAGTGGTCGCATCATTCCGATAAAGAGGCAACGTGGGAGACCGAAGAGAATCTTCGCAAGAAGTATCCGGACCTTTTCACTTCTCAGTAAGGAATCTCGGGGCGCGATTCCTTCAAGGGGGGCGTTTTGTAACATCCCAAGTATGAAATATCCCTTAGAATGTTTTGTTTCTTGTTTTAATTCAAGTATTGCATCATGTCATCATGTTTAGTTATTTGTTTGCATTTGTTACTATTTGTTTTGCATCTGTTTTATCTTGTTTTCATAATGAAACTCAAACAAACTCAAATGGTTATTTCATACTTGCTCTGTTACCACTTTTGGAATAAAAATCACAAATGAAAACAACCAAATTGTTCCATTTTATTCCATGTTGATCACTCCTTAATTTGTTGGTTTAATCAAACAATTAATTCAATCAATTAATTCAAATCACCTTCAATTTCAAATCAAATGCATCAAACAGAACCACTTTTGAACTTATAAACATTAACAAGCCAATCAACTAATTTTAATCACTTTAAATCATAAGGGTTCCCCTATTCAAAGTTTGATTTTATTAAATGATCACTTAATTAAAAAATGCATCCAAATTTGAATTACAAACAAACATCAAGCAAATTTAAAGTTTTCTGAAAACAAAACTTGGCTAATGTTTTCTTTTAATCTAACTAGCTTAACTAAATTTTTATAACATTTTTACTAACCAAAATATCATGTTTTTCTTCCTTTTCTAATTGCTACAAAAAAAACACAAAGCAGAAAAAAATAAAAGGAGAAACTAAAGCGCGCGCAGCACCTAAGCTCTACCCAGCCCAACTTACCCCGCGCGCGCAGCCCAGCCCGCTAAGCCTAGCTTACCGGTTCGTTTTATAACGCGTCCGTCGTCCTCCTCCAGTACGGCGAGCATCCGAGGCCGCCACGTCGCCGTATGGCGGGCTCCGACGGCCAGGGAGCTCCCCCGCACGCTATAAATACCCCCCTAGGCCCCTGGCGCCGTGCCCTAATCCCTAGGTCCCCTGTCCCGCCTCGAGCCGCCGCCATCCCTTCTCTCTGTCGCCGCTCCCCCTCTCTGAATCCCCCACCGACGGCGAGCCCTCTGAACCCCCGTCGATCGCCACCACCGTAGCCACAATTTCCCCCCGCTAAGCCCTGGAACCGACTCGCCACCGTGCCCTCTTCCTTCTGGACACCGGAGCAGCCACGGGGAGCCACCAGGACGTCGCCGCCGTCCGCGACACCGCCGCTGCTGCCGTCGTCATCCGTCGTCACCAAACTCTGCGTCAACAACAACGGGGTGAGCGCCACCGTTCCCTCCCATCTCATCTCCTCTCTGTTGCGCATCCAGTTCTGCACTCGCACGCGTCCAGCAGCAGCCACGGCGCAGCACGGCCGTTGATCCCTCCGGCGAACTCGTTTCCGTCAGCGAGAGTTTCAGTACCGCTCAAAGTTCAGTTAAAAGTTCAGTATTCGCCTTAGTAACCTTCTCCTCCCTGCGCTCTGTTATCTGACAAGAAACGCGCAGCAGCGCAGCGGTTCAGTGCATCGCGAGCGCAGCGAAGGGTCCCTGGTTCGAATCCTCGCGGAAGCGATTAAAACCCAACCTTTTGCTCCTCTGGTAGACAGGCAGGGGCCACACGGCAGTGACCCTGGCTGCCACGCCATCGCGCACAGTGGCCACGCTGGCCCCGTGGCCCACCCTGCAGTGGCTGTGGCTAGCTGCTGCACGGTGTAAAAGTGTTTAACACGTTTTCTGTTTAATTTCTAAATCATTTAAATGGCAGAATTAAACCCTAAACTTTAAACTTTAATAACTTTTAATCTATAAGTCCAATTAATAAAAGTTGTATATGTTTGTTGTTCCAAATTTAATCATCTATCCAAATATTCCATTTGTGTACTGTTTTGAATTTCCCAAATGCATTTAAAATTCAAATTTGAATAATTCAAATGCAATTTGCTAAATTCAATAACTAATTCATTATTAATCCAATAAATACAAATAAAATATGTTTTCCATACCATTTTGAATAACCTGTTCAAATATAATTTTTGTTTCCTGGTTTGAATAATTTAAATTGCCTAAATAATTTAATTCTTGTTTAATTCATTTAAATTTGATAAAATCATAACCTGCTCAATATAAAATATTTTTGAACATGCAAAATATGTTTTCAAACCATCAAAGTGTGAACTTTTCAAATGTGAATTTGAATTTATGTTTTGAACAAATAAAAATTCAACTAAATTCAAACTTGTTTTAAATTCATTTAAAACTTGTTTAATATTGTTTAATTCATAATTAAATTATCCTAATTCCAATTTCAATATATGAAACATGTAATCGAACTAAAATTTGATGTTCTTTCCAAATATAAACTTTGTTATTTGTTTTGAACACTTTAACTTGATAAAAACAACAATTTCTTGTGTGGCATGTTTAAGTAACCAAACATTTCCAAACTTAATAAATAATTTCCAAACTTGTTTTATTGCTTTTTTCCCTTGCATCTATTATTGTTATTTTGTTGTTACCATCATGCATGCATCATGCTAACAACTTTCACATAATAATTAATTGTAAATCATTTGTTCCACTTAATTCATGGGCCCTTTCCCATATGCAACTCAAAATTGCATAGGGGTCCATCTTAATTGTGTTATCATGTTAGCTAGTTTATTTTGATGCAACCATTAATTTGTCATGCATCATCATTGATTGTGCACTATGCCATGATAATGATTGTTTATATTCTGCCTTGTTTGTTTGCTTCTTCTCGAATAGACGACGACGTTGAGACAGACGATCTTTACAGCACCCCTTCTGAGGATCTAGCTCAGTACCAGGCTGCTGAGTTTGCAGGCAAGTTATCACTCACATGAACCATTGTGTTCCTTTCAACCCTGGTTACCGATACTTTCCGTTGTCTATTTCTGCTAGTCTTAGTGGTAGTTGTTTCTGTTACGAACCTATCACATGAATCCTTTAACCCTGATATTGCCTCATCACCCCTCCTACAACCCTATTGAATGAGCCAGTGTCTTACTAGTATGCTTAGGTTGTTTTGCTCGAGTCTGTTACCCGTTACTTTCTGTTACTATTTCATTATGTTCTGGGGGCTCGATGTTTAATCAATCAATCAATCAATCATGCTAATGTTATTGATAATAATAATTTGATGATAAGGCACCGGCAGGAGGCCCTGTGTGGTTTTGAGGCCTGCTAGTGTCGACCCTAATAGGAAAAAGGGTCTTGTCTACTGATCCATGATGAGCGCACTACCCGCATGTGGGAAGCGAGTATGGGCGCCCCCCTCAATTTGATTCGATTCGCATCTCGTCCAAATCATCTCATTTAGTTTGTGCTTTCTATTTGCCGCATGCATGATTTTGCGAGCCCAGCGCAGGGTGGAACTTTCGTAGTCGGCATATAGGGGGACACGGTCTTAGAGTGCTATGAGGGTCCCTTTTCTTCGGGGCTTGATTAGCCGTGCGCCCAAGGTGCTTTGGGCTTGATGCGAAGAAGAGTTGAGTTGTGTTGAGTGCCCCGCTTGGTGGGAGGCATCCCATCTGGCGAGTTATTCATACGTGTACGGCCAAATTGGTGCAACCCTGCAGGGATAATCTTCTCGAGAAGCCGTGTTTTCCGCGGTTATGGTTAACTTGGTGAAAGTACTGGCTAACAAGTACTCAGGACAACTTAAACCTAATGATTCACAATCTCACACCCCATGATTAACAACTTGACTAGTAATAGGATTATTGACACAATAACTTGATTCATCTTTAATCCAACTGTGTGAGTTATCCTCGGATTGCTTCTTTGGATAAGGGGCGAGATCCAGGATGGGTTTGTTTGAAGTTATCTTTCAATTGGTTACAATACTCGATCTTATCTCCTTTCTGTTAGACTGAAGTGATAGAATCTCTGTAGTTGGTTAGCGCAGCCAGTTGCAGCATCTTTTATATACCCCCTTCCTTCCGTTGAACCCAAGTTATCTGTGCTTGTGTTGACGGGCTATACTTTGGTGAACTGTGAGTCTTGCTTGCCAGTACGTCTATGTACTGACCCCTTTGGGGCTGTGGTTTCCGCAGACTACGCTTACGAGGATCCAGGTGACGGCTACTACGTGGAGTTTGACGAGGTTGCTGACGAGTAGTTAGCGGACCCGGGCAGGATCCGAGACATCGTGGATGGGCTCCGTCTTTATTTCAGTTTCCGGCTTCTTAAGCCTATTTGGATTTGTCTGTACTCAGACCCCTTTGAAATGCTTCCGCTGAGATGTAATGATGTTATGTTGGGACATGTGTCCTCTGGATGATTGTATTTGCTATCTCTGCTCTAGTGAGAGCCATTTGCAACTTATTTCTATCTTTTGTGTCTTAGAGGCATGTTGTGTTATCCTTTTGTTCAAAGCCGTTGACGTACCATGTGTGTATGGTATGAAGTACGTCAATGGTAGTGTCCTGATTTCTACGGGATGGTTTACATCGACGGTGAACAGTAGCGATGGGTTGTCACACATAAGTGTTGGCCTACTCGTAAGAGGACGCGGGTGCCGGTAAGCCCCGTAATCCCATCAGAATACTGTTCAGTTCGTACGGTGAGTATCCTCTAGAAGTCCGGGTGCGACAAGGCGCACCGGATCCCTTTTTGCGTGCAACACGTATGTTGGAGGATGGCGGAGCCTCCGGTGGAGTGGGCGGAAGTTCCGCCCACCGGAGCTCCACCGGAACTTCCGCTCCTGGGTCCGCTCGTTTGCACCAGAGAGGGGTTTAGGCGGAGCCCCCACCGAAACCCCACCGGAGCCTGGGCGGAGCCTCCGGTGGATTCACCGGAGCCTCCGCTCCTGCACATTGCACTTTCCTGGATTCCTTTCTCCTTGCACTTTTCATATGAAATGATCACTTGCCCCATAGAATAATTTAACATGTTTAAACCTGGACATTTCCATCTATTGAACACACATTAGATCAAATAGTTGTGTTGTCATATAATTACCAAAACGGACGATGATCTTTCAGCTATGCTCATCTAAATCATGGGAAGAGTTATCCGATCCATGAAACACCAAAGCTTTTTTTTATCTTTAATGAGAGGACATGAGGAGCATACTCTTTGATCTCTTTGATTCCTTAATTAGCTGTGTGCCAAATATAATAAACTAACATTGTTTTGGCTGAAACGATGGTTCAGTTTAGATTACATTTTTTTATATTTATAGCCTAACTTTTTACTATACCATCCGGTGAGGAGTGCGGTTGATATTTTTGTGCTCCTACCCGCATCTTCGTTCTTCTCCGACAACTCAAGAGTTACAACTGGATTTCTTAAAAGTTCATGCTGATTTGGCGGTGGTGGCGTGAGTGGAGCTGATTTGGTGGCAGCGGCACATCTGGAGGTAAAAAAAGATTAAGACGAAAGGAAATAATAAGTCTATTGTTATATGGGTCAATCGACTATGGAAATTTAAATCGCATCAATCCTCCCGGTGCAACGCACGGGCACGTGTGCTAGTATCTACATATAGATGTATCTAGACATGTTTTAGTGTTTAGATGCATCCATATGTAGACAAATGCAAGTCATCTATTGTTGAATGGAGAGAGTATTTCCTTAACAGACCGGAGATGGCTGAAATTGGGATTCCAACCGTAAATGGAGAGGGTTTATGCAGTTACCGTAGGCCCCGGTTTAGGCAAGTGTCCTTTGAAGGCCTATGGTGTACAGTCAACACGATGCAAATGGGATAAAAAAATAACTAGTTGCTGGTCGGTTGGTACTTAGAATGTCATTCATATATAGGTTGGTGAGATTGGGTTGTGGCACTCAATTGTTGTGCCCTTCCATATATAACTGGTTGTTTCCCATCGCATTGTGGAATCAAGAGACCCAATAAAACACGTCAAAAAAAAGAAGACCTAATAAAACTCACCCGGCGGCTTGCTTCTTGTCTTGTGTAGTATTCCGAATATTGTAAACGGAGGGAACGGAGGAGGGACAAAGGAAGCAGACCGAAGTGCTCGAGTGAGTCCAATTAGTATGGGAAACTTGAGGGCGGAAATGAGATGCATCAGAAAATTTAATTCGAGAGATAGCGTCTTACAACCCTCGGCTCTTTCTGCTGGAACTCCAATCTCATCGAAAGCCTCTGCCTGTGATGCCAAACTGTATTGGCATCTGGGCATGCCTTGCGGGTAGTGGGCATCTCGTTGGCTTGCCTGGTTTTGGCAACCGAAGATGCAACATTTGCATATGCTGATATGCACAGATGACAGCACGTCGACGGAGAAATGGTGTACATTTTCATCATCTCTAGGGGTGATACGAAGCATTTGTATCCCCTCTCAGTAAATAAATAGGGCTTCACGCTTCCCCCGCTATCTTCTAAGCTGACGCCCTCCAACTGACACAGACAGCCCGCTTGCAAGTTGCACCTGATAGGCTGATACTGCCAAAGGGGTACAAATTACTACACCAGTTTTAGTGAAGGATGAGGAGTGCATCAACAAACAGTCTTATGTTCCTCGGGAGTGTTCATGAATCACTTGACGTTTTATTGATGTTCTCTTGATGATGTTTTTTTTTTGAAACATGTACACCCGAAGGCATACATCACTTGTATTTATAGTAAAAAGACAGTACAGGTACACATACAAGTAACAGGATACGAGGAGGATACAAACAGCAATACTGCTGCAAACCAATCACGCGGAGGTCCAGCCCTCCGTCCTCGTCACAACCACCAAGTGCCCACCACCTTCGCCGTCGCCGGAGAAGAAAGAGAGCACTCGCAGTATGACCAAGCCCTTGCAGTGAAGATGCTCCTAGCCCGAAGGCGTTAATGAGTCGCCATGGCCACCAGCCCCGAAGAACTGGATCTAAAACACCAAGATAGAGTATCGACCGGAGGAACCCTCCAAACATCTCCACCGCCGGATCCGGGGACGAGTCCACCCCCACCAGCAGCACCAGGCGGCCGGATCCGCCAATCTCAACCAACCGCCCGCAACAAGCATCACCAATCCCCCAAAGCCGCCCATCTCCGCCGCCAAAACAAGCAGCAGCAACAGATCGGTAGCCACTCCTGAACATGACCCCGGAGACTTCACCGCCGGCGTCGGAGCCTACGCCAGCGAAGCGGGAAAGAAATCCCGGGACACAAACCCATAACTTGACCGTCGACGCCGCCTCGCCGATCAAAATGAGGACCATAACCGCCGCCCAGATCAAGCGGCCACCAAACAACTCCACGACCTCCTGGAATCCGACGCCGAAGACGCCAACTCCCAGGTGGGAGTAAAGTCGGAGGAGCATTATTCCACACGCCGGCGGCTTCACCACCTCAGCACCGCCGCCGGAGACACAAACCCACATCCTATCTACAAAGGCAGAACCAAGAACTGGGGACCCCGCCCCCTCCCGCTGCCGGAGCAACGACGGAGAGAGCGGGGACCCGTGGCCTCGCCGACGGGAAGCGGGGTGAAAACGGACTGGAACCGCTCCCGTGCAGTTGCTTCTAGCTGGTTCCTTGGTCACAACTTCAGGGAACTCTCTTTTCTTGTTCTCTTGATGATGTTTGTCTTCTGTGTTTCTCTTCTTTGCTTGCCGCTGTCGCTTCTAACCGTTTCTCCTTCAACACATAAAAGAGGTGCAGGGGTACAACATCATCTACCTTTCACCTTAGAAAAGAAAACAACAACCTCACAACACATATGAACAAACATGCACGCTTGCCTAGAGCTTTCTCCAGGGCCACGACCAAAACAGGTGCCCCGTTTTACATATACTTCGACAACTTGCTACATCAGACAGAACACCAGAGGTATGTTTTAGTGTTTCTACCAAGATGTGCTGTTATTAGCCCCCATACACTCCTTCAGAAGATGTACTCCGGTGTTTCCAGAGGGAATGGGGGCACCGTGACCTCAAATGGTTTTCCTTCTGGTCGGGTCACCCTTGCAAAAGGAAAAACAGTATTAGATCATACATCAACAAAGAAAAAAGAGATGATTTCTATTTGCTAGCATATGTACATCACCAATGCTTAATGAACATAGTACAACTACAAATGCCTAGGTGAGTTCGTTTTGTCAGCTCAAACTTCTTCTGTGGGTTAGACCATACCTCCCAGGCACAAATGTAAATGAGCCCTCCACGGATCCGGTGCTGCCCTCCAGCGGCGTGCAACTCTCATAGACAAACTCTTCCTGGCCTGGTACAAGTAAAGGATACTGCAAAACACACAAGCCAAATAGCCACATTAACAACATGTTTTCCCCTCGACAAATAGCTGTACATTCAACAGTGCAGAGTTTTCTTTTGTGCTTCCAGCATGCCTTCCCAATAACGCCTTCCCCGCGCACATCAGAAACAACCCTGTCCCCACATCGAATGATCCAGTGGCGTGAGTGAAGCTGGCAGGATGGATAGTAAACTCCACCTAGCATGCATGCCTCAGGAACTGACAGGCGAATGGAATAGCTGTAGAGCTTTGTACCCACAGGCCCCTCACTACGAGGATGTTCTGGCGCAAAGACAGCAGATGCACGTACCTAGTCATCAGATATGTTAGCCCAAAGCTCCAATGAGATCACTCACAAGAATGGTTTAAAGGATGTCTACACAAGAATGGTTTAAAGGGTATAAACGCTCACAGAAGCAGTAGAGTGAGACATAATGTTGCAAGGGAGGAATCAAAAGAGTCAACCAAACTGTTCTAAATAACACATCCAATGTAGACTACAAGCTTAATTAAATGATGATGCAATCTGTAACAAGTAAAAAGATTTATCACCTTTACACCATTTGTCGTTGCTGACGTACACAAGGGGGATGCTTCTGGATATAAGCAGATATACCTTGACGTCTTAAGCAGACGGATCTTGATCATACCATTCTGTAAGCGCCTAAGGTGCTCTTCCAACCACAAAAGTAATCCATCTTGGGGCATATCACTATCAGCTGGCTTTATCAATGATTTCGGTACGCACGGCATCATTTCTCCAACTGGTAAGTTGGCGGTGCCAACATAAAGTTCACCATTTGAACAATTGAGGAGGAACGATTTAGCATGATACCATGAACTTGCCACTAACACAAGCTTGAGCTCATTGAAAAGACCTTGCTCATTCCAGTCAGCATAAAGCTCTTTTGTCTCTTCGACCATTTGCTCAAGTGATGACAGGTGCACATTTACATTCTGATTATAAAATGTATAGCCTCCAATTATGCCAAGAGGAGCCATCCGAACATTCTCAAAGTGGTCATTACTTAAAGGCAGCTGACCATTGCAGAAGCGGTACAACAACTTTGTGGGCATCGGCAGTTTGTAACCAAGATCATCTTCTGCTGATCTTATCTCAGCTTCAGAAGCACCTTTATTCAAAGTTCTGAGTGCCTCAGGAAAGTTTTCGGACAACCAGGTTTTCAACGAAGTCCAAAAAAAATTCACTCTCTTTACCAGAGGTAATGGATACATACCAAAAGACTCCAACCAAACTTTATATGTATCCTGAAAAATCGTTACAGTTTTTTATCATGGGCATAACCAATTAACTGAAAGTGCAAATTATGTGTAGTCAGTATCAAAGTAACAATAATCATGCCACAAAAAAAGAACATTTAGACATAATGAACAAAAATATGGAGGTTCATAAGTGAACAATAGCAAGCACGATCATCAAAACAATGTTTATCTAGAAAAAAATTATAATAGTTAAATGACTAAGGAGCATTGTACTATACATAATTCAATCTCCGACAACTCTTATATTTCCAGTTGCTGGGAATAGACCAGATAGGTGTGCAATTTGTCAATACTAGAGAACATCTCAAATAGCCTACCCCAACTTGCCTGGGACAAAAGGCCATGTTGTTGTTGTTGTTGAGAGAACACCTCAAATAGTCTTGAGTTTATTGCACAGCTAAGCACAGATATACAGTAAAAGGACTTACATGACACCCACCAAACTCTGGAATGTAATACAATAACACCAAACTATTCAACATAATTAAAAAAATAGTTAGAACAAAGTAATTAGTAGTGCGAAGTTCTCATATTGCCAAACATATCATGCATGAAGAGTTGACATCCGACAACTACTTGTCTAAAATGTCGTATAGAGTGCATGAAGTGCTTTGCGATATTTAGCTCAAATATGCTGCTGCGGAGCATACCTCATGCACGAGACAGAATCATGTCAAACAGCATGGAATTGGATGCAAGCGAAGAATCTATTTCATGTAGTACTAAGCAGAGTTTGGATTTTTCTTTTTCGAGAAAACACAAATGACATTTGCGTTTCATTTCATTGAAACGGTAGAGTTTGAGTTGCAAGCCTCCTAAGAGGTACAAATTACAACAAGCAAAAACGACCAATGGACGTCCCAGGTTGGTGGCAGCACAATCCTCAGGCCAAGGCAGGGACCGAAGGCAGAGCACCCTCAAAGACGCAGTCGTTGCGGTGGCACAAGTAGGGTGGCTGAGGTCAGGCCCTTGTGCAGCAGCTTTGGGGTGTTCTGCCTCGCGCGCAGCCACCAGTCCATGAGCGAAGCTTCATGGTCCGGCGCGGCTACCGTCATCCTAAGCCAAGCGAGGATTTCGTGCCAGGTTTGGCGGGTGAAGGGGCACGTCAGCAGAGTTTAGATGTGAATAGATTAACGCATTGAACTGCAGGAGCGGCGATATGGAGCTCGGGCTCCACATAGCTCTTTATTTTGGGGAGAAATTCAAATCATATCTTGGAGTTTCAAAAAAAATCCCGCATGTAGATAATGTTATCTTATATCAACGTGTAAAATCTCAAATAGAAGTATGTTGTATTTTAGGCTGCGCAAAAATGACAAAATCTGAATCTGAAAGTAGTAAATAGTGCAAAAGTTGAACTCTCCAAAATCTGTTAGGTTTTTATTTTTTGTGTAGCCCGAAATATGAACTATTTTAAGTTGAGATTTTGCACGTTGGTAGAATACAGTATTGTCTGCGTCCGTGATTTTTAAAATTTTGATTTTTTAATTGGGAAAATAAAGGGGCAAAGGGCTATGTGGAGCTCGGGCTCCAAATGCACTTTCCGATTGAACTGCCAAATACTCTTCACTCTCCCTCCCTCCCTTAATAGCAGCAGACGACCAAGAAATGCTCCATCCCTGTGAAATAACTCCTCTAAACTTAAAGTTTTAGTTTTTGTACATAATACTTTGTGCGTCCCTCATAAAAAATATGAATCGGGATATGAATAGCGTAAAAGAAAAAATTGAAAAGAAATCTCCAAAGGAGCTCCTGATGGGTTTTTCGAGAAAGAATCACAAGTTTCTTTTGAAAACCAGATTATCCATACTAATAATAACTAGATTCGTGGTGATGGCATTAGCTATGCTATAGCTGCAGCGACATACTTTTGTTTTCAGATTTTGCAGCAAGGAAAGCCACAATGATGTTACATTTTCCAATAATACAGCACTTGTGTTTACGATGGTGTTTAGAAACATTATACTACCAGTATGTATAATAAAATACTCTTCAAGTTTTTGTATTTGATTTTCTTATACACAGGGCCCGATCTCGGATATCGAAGCAGGCCTAAGACTTCTCAAGGTACGGCTCTGACGATCAGCAGGGAGTGGGAAGATACCATTTTGAGTGATGTAATAACGACCAATTATGTCACATAAAGTTGAAATTTCAGACTTTGGACAATCTTTTTCGAGAAAACACCAAGGACCTTTGCATTTCATTTTATTGGAAAGGGAGAAAGTTTGTTACAAGCCTCCTAGGAGGGATGGGTTATAACAGAGACAATTAATGCATATCCTGAAGTCATGGGTAGAACTATCCTAATGCCTTTGGCCCAAAGTGTCGCTCCCGCCTTGATGCAAGAGACCAGAGTACTGACGAGAGCTGCGCTCATTCAAACACATAAGCATTTCACTGCTTCCAAATCATCCAGGAAGGGTAAGCAATGTCAGCAAGGCGAAGTCCTTATGCACAGATTTGGGGGTGCATTGCCTGGCCTTGAACCACCAGTCGGCAAGGGGTGTTTCCTGGTCTAGGGGCGCACATCTCATCTGTAACCAAGAGAGGACCGCGTGCCAAGCCTGCCTCGAGAACGGGCACACTGTCCGCAAAGGAGGGCCCACAGTGTGGTGCTGGAGTCCATGTCGCTCAAGGCGATCAGCCGTCCAGCAGCAATCAAGGTCAGCCAGCCATTGGAAAAAATTCACACGCCGCCGTGCCCAATTCTTCCAGATGAGTTTCCAAGCTTTGCACAAGGATGATCCCTGGAAGGTGGCCTGGTAGCAAGATTGCGCCAAATAGGTGCCGCTCAAAGTTTTCGACAATCTTAGTCGCTATTAGGACTATTATTGCAAGTAGCCCATTTCAAACACCCACACCTTAAAAATCCAATGCCGTTGTCTTTTGTTAGGCAAAAAGCAACCAAAAAAAGGTACCGATACTGTCACATATAATCATACAAATAGAACAAAAACAGTATTCTTATTCTGTGGCACGTAAGAAATTTATATGCACATGCATAGGATATGTTTGTCATGTTTCATACACTAGCCAACACAACCAAAAGTTTGAACTGATTGAAAGGGGTAGTGCAATCAACATATACAGTTCAACACCGCCTCTCACATGTAACACAGAAAGTCAACACGTGCATGAAACCCGAGGAGAGCGACGGCACGTGAATCTCACGCACGACAGAAGAGGCCTATACGTGAACACAGAGAGCGGCAACAGCGATTTTTAGATAAATTGCGAAAACCAGGACTCGAACTTGAGACTCTCGGCTGGGATACCATTTCATGTTTCATGCACTAGCCAACGCAACCAAAAGTCCAAACTGATGGGAAGGGCTAGTGCAATCTACATATACACTTCAACAATGTTCTGCCTGAGAAATGCAGCCCACAAGCAGAACTGCAAAAGTCTCTGATAGTAAGATCTTAAACATCAATAACCCATTTCCCTACCATACTGGACAAGTTAACCACAATAATGATGACAGCGAGCTAACAACGACAAAAGCATGCATTGAAAAAAAAATCATGGTCGAGAGGGATTACAGATGAAATTATTAGACAGACATTAGGCACTATGAGATGTTAACTTCCCCATAAAAGGACTAGGATATTAGAACATAAAGTATAGGTGCGAAGAATTAATTTAAAAATTTTCTGCTGTTTATTTTATTCCTCTTTTGTTTTTTACTTTCCTTCACTTTGTAGGGAGTCTGGATCTTATCTTCTGTTAGCCTATTGCGTGCCAATCGGAACAGTGAGATGATAAAAACTAGTTCTACAGCCTCCCCTCTCTCTCCTTTAGACACATCAAACTCTAATTATGTATGATAATTGATAATTGCTTGCTATGTGTTCCTGTTATATCGAATATTCGGATAAGTCAAAAATATATATCAGTATTTCAAGAATGAGACATTTTTCTAAATACAGACCTCAAGAAGGGCTGAGTAGGTCATAGGCCCCCACTCCCATTCCTAAATTCCAATTGAGTTCTTCTATATTTCCAATGAAAACACGACAGTTCTTTATAATTGACAAAGACTCGCCCCACTCAAACTTTCTGCTAGGTCCGGCCTTGGTCAGCTGGTGTGAAATATGGGTGTGCACACCACCACCCAGACCCAGGTTTGAGTCCTTTTAACTCGAATTTGGGTGCCTATTTCCTCTGTCACTGGAAAGTTGTGTGATCCTCTTAGGTAACCTCATTTTTCCTATTAGGTCTGACCCTGTCAAGCTGACAACCACACCGAAGAATTTGCAGTGATAACAATACAAGTAAACAATTCAACAGAAGTTCCACAATCGACGCACACACAGGCAATCACATCGCCAAGCAATGAATCGTACATATTAAGTCTTGTGTTCGTTCAAGGGTTAGTTAGGGGAGAGGAAGGAGGGGATCAAGCGAGCACCAGACCTTGAAGGACGGGAGCGGGTGGTCCTCGGGGTCGAGGGGCGCGTCGAGGCCGAGGTCTTGGGCGCAGAAGCGGCGCCAGAGGGCGTCGTCGGCAACAGCGCCGCGCAGGTGCGTGCTGGCGCAGGCGAGCGCAGCCGCGGGGCGCGCGCCGGCCTTAGCGATTATAGTGTCCAGGGCGAGTCCCTCCATAGTCTCCAGACCTGCCGCCCCCGCGGGCTCCGTCGGCGGTGAAGCCATCAGCGTGGCGCGGCGGGATGTTGGCGGTGTCAGAGTGGAGAGAGCGCGAGAGGGAGAGGAGGGAGGATTTCTTTTGGCAGGGAGCCGCTGAGAGAAAGAGACGAAAAGAAGGTCGTTATCTCGTTAACAGGTTTTGATTATGTGAAAATTCGGTGAATTTATGGTTTTCTAGATTTCATAAAATTTGCACAAGTATCTGTAACGTTCAGGCTCGTATCTTTTGTCAGCTTAAAAATGAGCCGTCCCTTTTCTAGCTTCTTCCATAAACCATTCGTGTTACGGTGTTGATAGAAAGTCCAGCTAATAAGCTGGAAGAGGTTAGATGAAGTCAGTTAAAACTTCTAAAAGAACTAGGTCATAATAAAAGATAAAATACTCCCTCGATATCAAAATATACAAAAATTTAGCATTTTCTAGATAAAATGTATCTAGACATGTTTTACTATATTGACTCGTAACTTACACTAAACATGTCTAGGTACGTGTTGTTTATAGAAATGCTAAAATATTTTACATTTCGATACGGACAGAGTACTTCGTAAAACAAACGGCATGTTGAGTTTCACAAATAGGATTTCTTTTTTCACTATCATTTACTCCTAGAGTTTCGTCTCCGTCCCTTCGAGGATAGGCTGAGATACATCACTATAAGGAAACAGCCTACCACCAGCGTGAGTTTCTTTATACTACCGGCGAGAAAGTGACACGCCAGTGATTTTGCGCCGGTGCTATTTGGTATCACTGGTGTGTATCCATCAACGCCGATAGTGAAAAAACACATGTAGCGTGTGTCACGGCGGTAGTATATATATTTTTCACTGGCGTGTTACAACAGGCTCACGCCAATACTTATTTGTCAAGAATAAAAATATAATGGCTCTGTTATTTAATTTAACGACAACAATATATATTTATGTTCTCCAGCACACAACAGAACAATGTAACAACGCGCAAGTTGTTTAAGCAATCGACCCTATGTACTAATAGTGTATATCGACGATGAATAACTAATATATAAAGTATCATGCACTTGTAACTTTTTTTTTGAATTTAATGCACTTGTAACTTAACTAATAGTCAAAAGATAGCCGTATCTTCTCCCCATGGACACCTCGAAACCCTTCGACTTATGTGGTTGTGCCATTTATCTCCAACCAGTGTACTTGAAAAACTTCGATCAACTTCATTTGTAACGAAAACGGTGTAGACCCGATCATTTGTAGAACTTCACACCTTAGTGAGGGCACTAAACAATATTATAAAGAAAATAATTAGATATTCCTAGTATGAAAAGGGTAATTTTAGAACAAAATAATATGTTTAAATTACATACATACTGTCTCAGAAAGTCAGCTGAAAGCTCTAGCTATGTAGAAGTACATGGATCTGCCCCTCAATTAAGCACGTGAATCCAGGACATGTACATGAAACATCTTCAGAAAATCTAGAATATAAAAAAATCTAAATATCGAAACTCATAGTCAGAAAACCTGACATGCATAAGACATAAAACATTATAAACTACAATACGATTAAGTTGCACAAAACAGCTAAACGATCATGCCTACACTCTAGCCACGTGAAGAACCGCGGCCGCCGTGAGAAGGACCTGTGCCACCGTGGGAAGAACGTGCACCGTCCTGAGACCCAAAGTACCGCTGGTGGTAACCATCACGTCTGAAATCTCCATGAGATGTCTCACCGGCGGGTCGTCCTTCGGGGCGGGTCGACAGCGTCTTCTTGGCCTCCTCCTCCTCCATCTCCCGCGCTACCTTGGACCATAAGGTGTCGGTCTTCTCATCACCCCAATCCTCCTCCTCCTCACAAGTGGTTGCGCTAGCGAAGACCTGCTGTTGGTACGCCATCACCTCTGGTTGTTGCATGTAGTGCCTCACTAGCGGGTCATCCTCTGGGCGAGTGGACCATCGATGTGCCATCTGTTGCTGAGCCTGATGGTGCTCATTCTCCCACGCACTTGTGTTTTTCCTTACTCCAGGTGGCAGGAACGCACGGTGCCTATCCTTGGGGAAATTGATAGAGGATAGTATGGCCCGTACTACTTAATGGAAAAATAGTCGTAAGCACGAGCCGCCTCCTTCACGGTCGAGAACGTGTCAAGCCAGCGCTTCAACCCACTAATGTGGATCTAAGCACCATAGGTCGTCCGACCAGCAGACCTAGTAGACACTCTGACACCGTTGTAACGGGTCAACATATCGTCGTAACTAAAATATAAACAAAAATAAATTAATTAAAAAAATAAAACATGCATGAATTAGAAAAACTAGACTAGCTATGCATCTATAAAATCCACACAATGTACACTATATGCATCTACATAATTTACATCAACATTATGCGTATGAATTATCTTTAGCTATAAGCTCCATGGGCTGGGAGCTCTCTCAGCGATCCTGGTACGCTCTGTCATCTGTGTCACTCGATGTGGGGCTTTGTGGCTCCTGCTGTTGTTGGTCGGGTGGGCCTCTTGGTCGCATGCGTGGGCGGCAGAGGTGTATCGTGAACCGTCGGCTCATGTGGTGGGTAAGTGTAGCGTTGATGGATCCGGGGAAGAAGCAGCGTCCATGTCATCGTAGCAATCACCAAACGCCCCTCGGCTGCGTTTCCGTCGGCAGCATCACCTGGCGAAACCCCACTCCAAGACGGCCGCGGCGAATTCGTGCTCCTCAACGACGGACGGCATCACCTGGCCTTAGCGGATTCAGGCGCGGACGGCTCGTGCTCCTCGAAGACGGCCGGAAGCTAATCGATCTCCCCGCCGACGTCGCCACTCTTCGAACCAAGCCTCTCCGTGCACGCTGCAACTGCGTCCTCGAGTACATCTACATCGGGTGCGCCAAGAACAGCAGCACATGATGTGGATGTGCGTGCCGCGGCGTCGGCTTCTTTCTCGCGATCAACCATGGCCTCACCAACGCGCTGGAGTCCCGCGCCGCGGCCTTCTTCCTGCTCCAATGGAGACACGGGGTGGCTCGAGAGGACCGTCGCCTCCAGCACTTCGTTGTCTCTGCGATAGCCGCTCCGGGCGGTGATGGAGGACTACACGGTGGCGGTGAGGGTGCTACTGGGCGCGTTCAGCTTGCTACGGTGGGTCTCGCTGGGAGCCGTAGCGGGCGATAGATGGGTGGCGTCAGGGACAGGGAGAGGCCGTGCAGTTTACGGCCTGCTCGTCGGGTGCTCGAAGTGGTCGGTACACCTTACACCAGCTAGCTAGCTCGGAATCGATAGATCGATCGATCTGAGCCGTGGTGCTAGCTAGCTGGTTGGAATCAATCGGTCAGATCACAGCTAGCTATTATGACTTTTGAGCCAAATAAAAAAATTGTAATTCTATCTGAACTTTTGCATCTAAGTTAGCCAAATTAAAAAAAAATTTAATTCTATCTGAACTTTTGCATCTAATTTAGCCAAGTTAAAAAATTGTAATTTGAAGAGAGCCGTGCACGCTGTGTTTTTTGCAGGTGCGAGAGCTGAGGCGTTTTCCAGGCCTGCTGATGGGCGTCGCCCCGTTGTCACAAGATCTAGGACATGCGATGATGCTCTGGGTTTCGGTGACAGAGTGCATACTGTTGTGAGTATGCACTCTGTTGAAGTTTCAGAGTTCCCGGTCGACAAAAATATCATTGCCGCAATCTATTTTCTATTCCGTTTACTTTAGTTCTCTCTGCTCATTGACGGCCAGTTGTTTGGGAAGAAAATCTTATACGACCCATATGTGGACCAACTTCTGGAGACCACACATGGCAAAGAAAATCACAAACTGATTCGACGATTTATTTTCCATCGTTGTTGGCTTCGTAACTGGTTTTCCATGTCTATTGTTTTCCAAGCGTCGCCCCCAGGAATTGGTCCACATATTGGTCATTTGGCCTTGGGTCGTATAAGCTTTATTTCCAGTTGTTTGTAGACACGCGGTGTATTTGTTCGCGCGATAGAAATAGTTATACAGTTTTATCTCGGCGATAGCTTAGGAAAAGAAAACATACATGTGATGTAGTTACAGTCTAGGCATGCAAGAGTTAGAAAAGAACAAACAAGTCCTAAGAAGTTTGTCTGGTTTCGTAGTCCAAACGTTTCTACGGTTTCTTTTATAGAAATCCAAGTAAAATGTTATTGGCTGTGTTGGTCTATGAGACCCGTAGTTAATCCGCCAAACATATGTATGTGATTCAGATTGCTAATACAGATTTGTTTTTTAATGCAACTACCCTGAGATCCTACGTCCCTCATTTTCTCTTTGGATCCTTGCTCGGTTATTTTGCATTAACACAAATCGATATCTTGGGTTGTTTCCCTTTTTTTGTTTCTTTTCAGTTTATACATCATCTGCTTGGAGTTTATGTTTTGTAGTTTTTACTGATTTGTACTTGAGCGGTACTTAAAATTTAGGTTTTATTGGGTATATAACCTAGATGGTAAGATCAACATCGCAGGTCCACTACTTGGCACCTCGCACTTTTCGGGTTTTTTTAGAGGCGGTTAGCAAGCGGTTGGAATAATCTTATCCATTGCGGTTCTTTATTTATCGATGAAGCCATGCCTGTTTTGGGATGAAAGAGTACATGGTTTAGCCCCCTTTTTTCGATGTGTCTGTCATGTACACAGGCATTAATCTTCCCGTCTTAGTTTGTTGTCTCAAAATAATCAATGGTGATGTGTTCTTTCTGTAGGCGACCCGCCTGCCTCGAACGGACATCGCACGAGATATGATTGCGCAGCTTGGGTTAAGTGTGTACGCCCAGGGAGTGTGTAAGCCAAGCTCTGGACGGTTGATATCCTGCGTGAGGTATGATTTGCCTACTAGGGAATGTCCATTCGCGTTGAAGCTTAAAAAAACCTGTGGATAACCGTGCAACTTTGAATTAGAAGTCTGGGTAAAAAACTAAGTTTGGAAAACCGGATATAATATAGACGATGTAAACAATTATTCCTGCAATATGACATGTAGCCATATTTCAGAGCTTCATTGTATAGCTAGATGATCGACTTTGACGGAGCACTATGCTCGGTATAAAGGAGCGCGTCGCCATCGGCTTGCTTGATGAGATAGTTAAGAGCTACTGCCTCGACGACTACGATGATGTGTTCCCCTTTTCAAAGGCTCGATGTTCCAACAATGGAGTCGTGCCAGGTGGACGGATGGAGGAGCTGGTCAGGATAGCAGGAGGCGGGGGGGACGAGCATGGACGTTGTTGACTAAGAGATGGGCAATATAGTTGTGTTTGTTTTAAATTTGATCTCTATTTTTTCGGTCCATTCCTTATGATCTCGGTTTTGGTTCAGACATTAGGACCATGCTGCTGCAGTTCTTTCCCGGTGTTCTTGTGCTAGCATGCTGGTCAATAGTGTGCATGGACGGTACTCTGATCTCAGGTCGAGACAAATGTGCCTCTAGAAATAAATTAGTTTGTTTAGTGTGTCTGTTTTGTGACTACATGGTGTGGGTAAATACCGATATGTCCTTCAGTTCGTGTGTCGATATGTTTGGAATATTACTGTGCACTAAGCTACCGATGAAACTACTGCTCATGTGTGTGCCCAACCGTCATTTTAGAAAGTTTTTGTTAATGCGATCATCTAAGCTAATACGTGTTAATCTATTATCCATGCTGAACTAAGTGTTTGTGATCGATCTGAACTGCGTTTGCTGGACACATGACTGTGTGTGTAGGCATGTGTGTAGCCGGGACAAGAGCAAAGCGAAACATGTCAAATCCTTTAACGCAAGACGACACCACACACAGAACGCAAGAGCCAAATCAATTCACCGCGCGAAGCACCCGATGCGGCGAAGCGCGCTGCACGTCTAGTACATCTAAAACATCTATAAAATCTACACTAATTTACACAAAATCATCTAAATATCTTCACTAATCTACACACTAAATCGTCGAAATCTCATCACTAATCTACACTAAGTTTCTAAAACAAATAGAACACATATATCTGATCACTAATCTACACTAAATCTAAACTAAAACGTCTAAAAAACCTGAAAACAATATTTGGCGGGAGGTGGCGGCGGGAGGAAGCGGCGAGGATTTCGTCGGTCGGAGGCGGCATGGCCGATACTACGGGCGGAGGCGGCGGCGATGGTGGGGGCAAAAGCGGCAGCGGCAACGAGGGACGAAGGTGGGGTGGGGCTGCGCGATTTGTCGGGCGTGGGGTGATACGTCTCAAACGTATCTATATTTTTTTATGTTTCATGTCGTTTTCATTTCATATCCTACATGTTTTCTATACACTTCCTATGCCCCCCCTTCTTCTTCTGATCTTCTGAAACAGGGTATCTTGACGGTGCTTTTTCCATCAAATTTTTGGTCCCGGTGTTTATTCTCTATTAATTATTAAACATGCAAAATAAGATGAAATAACATAACTAATGCATCATAACATAAAATATATCAATGAATAACAGAAAATTACAATATAAAATAGTGATGCAAAATGGACGTATCAGTCACTTCTAGTGCAACTATATTTTGATCCGGTCACATCATATGCACTTTACTTGGAGCGTATGTTTGTATTTGTTTTGTTTTCTTTTGTTCTCCTTGCTGCAATAAACTTAGTTGGAACTCAGCATTCTTGTGTGGGATAGAGACACACCCCGCTTTTTCATATGAATACTCTTTTTCTTCCATTCTTGTATTCTTAGTTTTTCTTCTAGCTACCGCAGATCCTTTTAGCTCCTGTTTTTCTTGCATCTCTTATTCAGAGCTATTAGTTCTATTAGAGTGATGACCCACAAGTATTGGGGGTGTATCGTAGTACTTTCGATAAATAAAAGTGTCGAACCCAATGATGAGCAGAAGATGTTGACAAGCAGTTTCGATGAAGGAATAACTGTAAATATTGAAAGATAGATTTGTAGGGGGTTTTGATATTGGAGATAAATAAAGTGCGAGTAAGTAAAATGCAGTAATAATAATTGCAGCAAGTGGTCCAATCATTTCTTCAGCAAAGGACAAGCCGGTGGGTTTACTTATGATTAACAAACGTTCTCGAGGACACACGGGACATTTCTGTCAAGTGCCTTTGTTTCATGCCGCTGAATAATCTTAAGTATTTTGATAAGTGATGTGTGGGTGAACTATGCTAATGTACCGTCCCATCCAAGACTAATACATACTTGTGATTATACCCCTTGCAATAATCCGCAACTACAAGAAAGTAATTAAGAAATAAATCTAACCACAGCTTTAAACTCCGGGATCCTACGCTCCCTCGTGTAATGGTTTCCTAACGGGGGTTTAGGTTTATTGTCACTCCGGCAACCCCACAATTAGTAGCCAAATACACGATGCATTCCCCTAGTCCCATAAATGGTGAAGTATCATGTAGTCAACGTTCACATGACACCACTAGAAGAATAAAACCACAACTTAAATATCAAACCATTAAATATTACTCAATATTACTTCACTACTAACAACTTGACTTCTCCCATGTCCTCAAGAACAACACGAACTACTCACAAGACATCATATGGATCATAATCAGAGGTGATATAATGGATGATAACAATCTGGTCATAAAGCGCAAATACCGATAAATCTCACAAGCATCAACTACTAACAATTAATCCACACCGGGAGAGAGATCTAATGTAAAACAATGATAGAGGCACATAATTGTTACAGCGGGATGACGGTGGATGATGAGGGTGATGGTGCCGGTGGTTATGATGATGACGATGACGATCTTGATGATGCCCGGAATGATGACGGTAACGATGGTGATGATTTCCCCCCTCCGGAGAGGAATTTCCCCGGCAGATTTCTCCCTGCCAGGGAGCTTTACTCTCTCGGGTGTTTTCCGCCCCGGGGCGGCGGCGGAATAATTCTTCGATGATGGTATGAGGCTTAGGTTTCCCTGGGGGCCAAGTACGCGAAAGATATCCCCAGAGGTGGGCCAGGGTGGCCACACCACCTGGTGGCGCGGCTAGGGGGCGCCACCTCATGGTGTGGGCCCCTGGTGGCTCCCCTCTGGCTCCCCTTATGGCTGGAGTCCTCCTCTGAACTTCTAAGACACCCCCGGTATCCCTCTTCTTCTTCCGATCTTCTGAAATATGGTATCTCGACGGTGCTTTTCCCATCAGATTTATGGTCCCGGTGTTTATTCTCCAAAAATTATGAAACATGCAAAATAAGATAAAATAACAAAAGGGATGCATCATAACATGAAATATATCGATGAATAACAGCAAATTATGATATAAAATAGTGATGCAAAATGGACGTATCAACTCCCCCAAGCTTAGACCTCGCTTGTCCCCAAGCGAAACTAAACTCTGTAAACATGACCACAGGTTTATGGAGTGAAGAGTCGATAAATAAAATACGGTCAAGAAGCATCACATTTATCTATGCACCAATCATTATAGACAACAACTTCCTCTCATATAACTTAACTTGAAACGAGTAATGGGAGTCACAAACAAAGATGCAAAAGAGAGAATCAAAATTGGTGATGGCAAACTTTGTTCTTGGTCAGAGAACATTTAATGATATCATACTTATCTTAGGTGAAGTCTTTATAACAAGGCTTATATTGTAGAGCTTAACATGTTTAATTATAACAATCCTTCTACAGTGATTCATAGCTTTCAAAGTAATATTCATTCAGATAATAAAGCATGTGCTAAACAAAGAAGGATACGAAACATGATTGAATAAATCAACATATAGATGGTGAGATCACAACAACTCAAATGCTTGCTGGAGACAGAAAGGAATGGGTTTACTGACTCAACATAAAAGTAAAAGATAATCCCTTCGCAGAGGGAAGAATGGATCACTCATGTGCTAGAGATTTTATTTTAATAAACAGAGGTATGAAATGCATGACACTCTCCCATCCATCTTACACAAATCATGGCTAACCGAATCCTTGGGTGCCTGCTAACAATCACAAACCATGGAGGAGTGTCTAAATTTTGAGAGAGGTGTATGTTTATGTCAACGAATGACAAACAGAAAATACAGTACGTCACAAGCCAACTAGACTTCACATGAGCGGCTCCCATTGAAGGACGCGGCTGGTATAGAAGGTCATCCCTCTTTCTCTTTTGTTTACACAATTATGCTTTGACTGATAAATCGGGGGCAAAAATAGTGAAGAGAATTTGTATTATTATTTGGGGCTGGGAACCCCGCTGCCAGCTCTTCTAGCATTTGGATAAGCGGATGAAGCCACTAGTCCAGGTGTGTGAGTCTAATCAACAAGTAAGATAAAGATTCTCTATTTGCGTCCTCATGAGGTAAAACAGGAACACAAAATAGGGATAATTTTGAAGGTTTTAAAGGTAACACATGAGCAATTTACTTGGAGTGGCGGTGAAGTACCACATGTAGGAAGGTATGGTGGACACAAATGGCAAGGTTTTGGGGCTCATGGCTTGGGTGCATGAGAAGCATTCCCTCTCAGTACAGGGTTTTTGGCTAGCAAGGCTGGGTAGCAAGCATAAGAGTTGAGGGAAAACAAACAAATATACATATGATGAAACCAATCATGCAATCTTCATTGAAAGCCCAAGCGATCTTAACTTGTGAATACTAAGTTTATGAGCTAATAGGAAAATTCCTCTTTCTTATACTAGCATCTCAAAATATCATTTCTACTGGCCCAAGCTAAGTTTGCCAAAACCAACTAGATTAACTTGATGATCTCCAAAGTGACACCAAATACTAACAACAAGCTCAACCATATCACAGAAATTGAAAACTAAAATAAGGTGTGTAGAAAGTAAATGATGAAACTTCTCATTAATATTTCAAACCGGCAACTCACAGCAATGGATACAACGATAACCAGCTAAAGAGAGATACTTCCATACTGCAAACCGTCCTATATGATAACTTCTCTACTCATGATATGACTCTACTAAAAAGGTAAAAAGATGAAAGATAGTGATGTGATACCGCGGCACTCCCCCCAAGCTTGGAACAGGACAAGGGGATGCCAAAACCAATAACGAATCAATTCTTCAGCGGTGGTGGTGAATCCTTCTCATCCTCGGTCTTCCAAGGTAAAGGCTCTCCATCCACAAATGATGTTCTGGTCTCCAACATCCTAAAACTAGCAGCAGAGCTTATACATTTAAACTTGTTCTCATACTCACAGTTCTGGTTATGCACATCATAGAGTTGTTCTTGCAAATCGTTAGTGGTCTTGGTGAGTGATAAAATATCCTCCCAAAGCTTCAAATTCTCCCTCTTGTATTCAGCGATCTGTTCTGTGTTCATCCTGTGGATGATCTCAACTTCATGCTCCGCCATCTTCTTGTACCTAAAAACTTCTTGCTCCAGTTATTCCATCCTAACTTCCAGACTGCCTTCTTCTTTAGGGCCCCAAACATCTTTAATCTGCACCTTCCCATCCTTGAGCATCAATTCTTTGGGATGCATCTTCAACTCGTTCATGTACGGGTTGGCGACATTCTCAAAGAAACTGTCTTTAGGAGATCCAGGGGAGGAAATTGTGGCTCTAGATCTGAAGATGTAACCTGGCAGAAACAGCTCGAAATAGAAACACGACGAGAAAATGATATACGGACCTCGGTGGGTCCGGGGATTATATAGCAAAAAGTTTCATAACGAAAGGAAAGTCCAGGTTGAAAACGAGCCGGAGAGGGGCTCTGGGGCGCCCACACCATAGGCTGGCGTGGCCAAGGGTGGGTCCGCGCCACCTCATGGTGTGGTGCCTCCAGGCAGCTTCTTCAACTCTTCTTCGAATCGGTATTTTTCATATTTTCCAAAAACAGTAAAAATAAAAGTTGGAAGATGTTTCGCAAACGTTTTCTTACCAAAACTGATACCTATTCGAAAACTGACTCTGCAGTTTCTGAAATATGCTTCTTAATAAATTCCTTTTGGGATCATGGCTCGAATACAATCAACATTTTCATTATAAGGATCTCCAGAAATATAATGCTTGAGACTTTGGCCATTCACCACTTGTGAAGTGTTGTCTTAAAGGGAAACAATTTTAATTTCCCCTGGACGATATACCTCTTCGATAACAAAAGGTCCTTCCCATCTCGAGACTAATTTTCCTGCAAAAAATCTGAGACGAGACCTATACAATAGCACTTTCTCACCAACATGAAACTCTCTTTTAATAATTCTCTTATCATGCCACCTTTTAACTTTCTCTTTAAAGAGCTTAGCATTTTCATATGCTTCACTCCTCCATTCATCTAAAGAACTCAAGTCAAGCAACCTTTTCTCACTAGCAAGCTTAAAATCTCTATTTAGGTCTTTCACTGCCCAATAAGGTTTGTGTTCTAATTCTAGGGGAAAGTGACAAGCTTTTCCATAAACCATTTTATAAGGAGACATGCCCATGGGATTTTTATAAGCAGTTCTATAGGACCACAGAGCATCATTTAATTTCTTAGCCTAATTTTTTCTAGATTTGTTAACAGTCTTTTGCAAGATAGATTTGATTTCTCTATTTGAAAATTCTACTTGCCCACTAGTTTGAGGATGATAGGGTGAGGCAATTCTATGATTAACATCATATTTAGCAAGAGTCTTTCTAAAACCACCATGGATAAAATGAGAACCCCATCGGTCATAAGATATCTAGGCACACCAAACCTAGGGAAAATAATGTCTTTAAGCATTTTTAATGAGGTTTCACCATCAGCACTTTTAGTAGGTATAGCTTCTGCCCATTTAGTAACATAATCAACATCAACAAGAATATGAGTGTAGCCACGTGAAGGAGGGAAAGGACCCATAAAGTCAAAACCCCAACAATCAAACGGTTCAATAAAAAGAGAATAATTCATAGGCATTTCATTACGTCTAGAAATATTTCCAACCCTTTGACATTGATCACAAGATAAAACAAACTTTCTAGCATCTTTAAAGAGAGTAGGCCAATAGAAACCTGATTGTAGAACCTTATGGGCAGTTCTATCTCCAGCGTGATGTCCTCCATAAGCACTACTATGAAATTTTGGACGTATGAGGCTTAGGGTACCCTGGGGGCCAAGTACGCGAAAGATATCCCCCAGAGGCGGGCCAGGGTGGCCACACCACCTGGTGGCGTGGCCGGGGGGGCGCCACCTCATGGTGTGGGCCCCTAGTGGCCCCCTCTGGCTCCCCTTCTGGCTGAACTCCTCCTCTGAACTTCTAAGACACCCCCAGTGTCCCTCTTCTTCTTCCGATCTTCTGAAATATGGTATCTCGAAGGTGCTTTTTTCCATCAGGTTTCTGGTCCCTGTGTTTATTCTCCAAAAATTATGAAACATGCAAAATAAGATAAAATAACATGAGGGATGCATCATAACATGAAATATACCGATGAATAACAGCAAATTATGATATAAAATAGTGATGCAAAATGGACGTATCATAGAGTAGTAGTACTGTTTTTTTCATTGCTATATCTATGGGAGAGTTTTTGTTTAGTTTGAAATGATTGGTGTTGGAAAGTAGTACAATTTTCAGGCTTATAACGGTGCAAAAAGAAGCTCGTATAGACTGCTGCTAGACTTTTCATGTCATGTTGGATGTTATTTTAAGTCTATGCTTAGTAGTTATTATTGTAGCATAACTTGTCTCAAATAGCTGAGAGTGTTTAATGTGCCATTGAAAGAATCATGAGTTGTTTTTATCACATTGAAGCATAATTTTGTGATATTCTCCTTCGAATGCTTTATTTGGTTAACTTGGCGCATGCTTACACCATGTTTATGACTACAAACCAGTCACCGATAGCCTCTATGATCATTTATTTTTTGACTTGTAATACCATTTATGCTTTGAATAATAATGTTTTTGCCGCTATGCGTGATTATGGCTATTATTTCTCTCTTAATTTATCGCTCCCAGTCTTCTGCTAGCCTCCACTTGTACTGAGTATGAGCTCTACTCATGCATCCAACTACCAAAAAAAAAATTTCCAAATGTGTCCATCATACCTATCTACATGTGGTATTTAACCGCCACTCCAAGTAAATTTCTCATGTTCTACCTTTAAACTTTCAAAATTATTCATGTTTTATGCCCCTGTTTTAGCTCATAAGGACGTAAATAGAGAATCTTTATCTTGCTTGTTGATTGGACTTTACACACCTCGACTAGTGGCACATACGCTTATCCAAATTGATTGAAGAGCTGGCAGCGGGGTGCCCAGCCCCAAAATTGGTTACTATAAATTCTCTTCACTATTTTTGCCCCTGATTTATCAGTCAAAACATAATTGTGTAAACAAAAGAGAAGATTGTTTACCATTCGTTGACATAAGCATACACCTCTCTAATTTTTTTTCAATACCTCTGTTTTAATAAAATAAAAAGCTCCAGCATATGAGTTAGTCCCTGCTTCCCTCAGCGAAGGGCCTTTCTTTTACTTTTATTTTAAGTCTCCATCTTGTAACTTTATGCACAATTAAGAGAGCCTAGTTGCCATTCTGAGTTTAACGTGCATCAGTCCCAAAGATTATTATTGATTGATTCATGATGTGCACCAGTAGTAGCCCGACATTCTTTAATAAAGTCATCATTAAGTTCATTGTAGATTTCATCAAGATCATCACTAGAAATATTAGGTGAATTAACATGTGTACCAACATTTTTAACAGGAATTTCAACACTTTCAATTTGTTTTGGATTTAGCAATTGTAGCATCTAGGAAAGGACCTAGTGAACCAGTATCATCAAGCATAGTAGAAGAATCATCAAAAGTATCAGAAGCATTTTCAGAATCAGCAGAAGTAACAGTGTGTGTAGCATGTGGTGGTGTAATAAGCTTACTCATAACAGACGGTGAATCAAGAGCAACAGATGTGTTCAGAGTTGTACCTCTCCTTGTAGTGGATGGTAATATGGGAACTTTTCCATCATGAATCTTACCCATGATGAGAGTCTTGCAGCGAATAATATCATGTTAAAGTGAGAAAATAAATAAAGCTATGCTCCCCGGCAACAGCGCCAGAAAACAGTCTTGATAACCCACAAATATAGGGGATCGCAACAGTCTTCGGGGGAAGTAAAACCCAAATTTATTGATTCGATGCAAGGGGAGCCAAAGAATATTTATGAGCCTTAACAGCCGCGTTGTCAATTCAACTGCACCTAAAAGTAGACTTGCTCGCAACAGTTTATCAGTGGTAATAATTTTATAGCAGCAGTAGTAGTAAAATAACAGCATGAGTAAAATAGTAACAGCAGTAGCAATTGCGGAAAACAGCAGGATGAAAGTACCGTAGGCATAGGTAATGGACGAACGGGCGTTGCACGGATAAGATAGTTCATATAATAATCAAAACATGGGCATTGCAGATAATAATAATAAAGCATCCAAGTTCTAGGCAAACCATAGGCATGTTTTCCAATATAGTCACACGTGCTCGCAATGAGAAACTTGCACAACATCTTTTGTCCTACCAGCCCGTTTGCAGCGGGGCCTCAAGGGAAACTATTGGTAATTAAGGTGCTCCTTTTAATAAAGCACGGGTGCAACACATTAACACTCCATGAACACACGTGATCCTCACATTACAACCATCCCCTTCGGTTGTCCGAATGTCTGTCAGTTTGGGGCTTCGGGTTCCGGACAATGACATGTGTAAACAACTTGCAGATATGATTGAGAAACATAATTATACTCATGAAACAATAACATGTTCAGATTTGAGATCATGGCACTCGGGCCAAAAGTGACAAGCATTAAGCATAAAAAGTTGCAACAACGGTAGAAAACACTAACAACGGATACTAGGCACTATGCCCTAACAATCTAGCATTATTACATTAATGATCTCATCTAATCCCTTCCACCCCTCTCAGCCTACAGCGGCGTTTACTCACACATGGACGGGGGAATCATGGATGGTTGATGGAGAAGTGGTTGCGCTGACGATCGCGATGATCTCCTTCTAATCCCCGTCCCGGCAGGGCGCCAGAACAGGAACTTCTGATCCCCGAATTGAGTTTCAAGGTGGCGGCGGCGCTCTGTGGAATATGACAAACCCCCTGTTGTTTTAGGGTTACAGGCGGCAAGTACTCGAAAGGGGAGCCCGAGGGGGTGCCTAGGGGCCCACACCACCACGTGGCGCGGCCTAGGGGGCGCACCAAGGGTGGTGTGCCCCCTCCTGGCCCTCATCCACGACTCTTTCTGGCTCCGGGGATCTTCGGGTGTTTCAAGGTCTTTGGGATCTTTTTGGGCATTTTCCCAAAAGTTGATTTTTCTGCACAAAAACAAGACACCAAGGTAATTCTGCTGAAAACAGCGTTAGTCCGTGTTAGTTGTATCCAAAACTCACAAATTTAGAGGCAAACAATAGCAAAAGTGTTCAGAAAAGGAGATACGTTTTGGACGTATCAACTCCCCCAAGCTTAGATTATTGGTTGTCATCAAGCAATTCAGTGACACTTGAGTGCGATAAAAGAACTTTTATGAACACATTTGTTTCATATGATGTAAATATACTCACTATATGATAAAGTGCTTAGGCAATTCATAATAAGATGTATGCAAGATAAAAGTCACCTAATAGTTATGCCAACCATGAAGAGATACCAACAAACTAATAATGAACAACATGAAATATATCAATCTGCAGGATTGCAATGCTCATAATAGGGTATGATAAAGTGTACTCGCTTTCCCTTAATAATGGAGCAAAACATAAATGCTAGGGCACCTCTGAGGTTCAAATGAAGACTAGAATTAAAGATATCAAAGATACAAGCATCAAAGTAATACCCCAATCAACCGTGTTCTGGGACAAGCACATTACACTGAGAATAACAGTCATGCTCTCAAGAAGGTGCATAAAGTGAGAAGGTGAAGACTTAGCATACAAATAAAAGAAAGGCCCTCCGCAGAGGGAAGCAGGGATTAACTCATGTGCTATATATTTTTATTTTATTAAACACATGTATTGAAAACATTTTTTTAAAGAGGTGTATGCTTATGTCAACGAATGGTAAACAAACAATACACTACGTCACAAGCCAACTAGACTTCACAAGAGCGGCTCCCATAGAAGGAAGCATATGGGTAGAAGGTCATCCCTCTTTATCTTTTGTTTACACAATTATGCTTTGACTGATAAATCAGAGGGAAAATAGTAAAGAGAATTTATAGTAACCAATTTTGGGGCTAGGCACCCCGATGCCAGCTCTTCTATCATTTGGATAAGCAGATGAAGCCACTAGTCCAGGCTGTGAAATTCAATCAAGAAGTGAGATAAAGATTATCTATTTACGTCCTCATGAGCTAAAACAGGGGCACAAAACAGGAATAATTTTTGAAGATTTTAAAGCTAGCACATGAGAAATTTACTTGGAGTGGCGATTAAATACCACATATAGGTAGGTATGATGGACACATTTGGAAAACTTTGGTTTTGGGGAGTTGGATGCACGAGTAGAGCTCATACTCGGTACAGGTGGAGGCTAGCAATAGACGGGGAGCGACAATCAAGAGAGCAACAACTGTCATAATCATGCTTGCGACAAAACAAATTAACAGGGGCATAAAAGTGATACAAATACGCCGAGGCAAAATAAATCATCAAGGCTTAATTGACTTTTTGTTTTCAGTCATATGCATGCGTGAGCTTGTGCCAAGTCGATTCAAGCGAAACAATCAGAGGGAGATACCACAATGTCATACTCTTCTATGAAGAAAACAATGCAAGCAAACATTTATATGACATGTGATACGTCATAAACGTATCCTTAATTTCTGATGTTCCATGTTGTTTTCATGCCATATGCTACATGTTTTCCTTACACTTTATGTCATTTTTATCGATTTCCCGGGACTAACCTATCGACAAGATGCCACAGTGTCAGTTCGAAATATTCTCGGAATTGGAAAATTCGAAACCCGAAAGTCTTATAATTCCCGAAGGTTCCATGGAGTCCCGAAGAGGCCAGGAGGGGGGCACACCACGAGGCGGTGCGCCCCCTAGCCACGCCTGGAGGTGGTGTGGGCCCCACGGGCGCCCACCGCCATCACCCTTTCGCCTATTGAAAGTGCAAACATGCTTAAATCATCTTGTTTTGGTGTTTGTTAAAAACACATGTATCCTTAAGTGTGTTGATGTATTTCAGGGCTTATACAACATTTTTGATGAGGTGGTTTGGTGTTACAAAAAGGTGCAAAGAATCTGGAATTGGTTCTGCTGGAGTTTACTCCAGGCCGGAGTCTCCGGTGTGAAGAATTTCACCATGCCAGTTTCTCTGGATTTCTGGTGTCACCTGCGGTACCCAGACCGGAGACTTACCAGAGATACACCAGAGTCTCCGGTGTGGGTGTTTCCACTGAAGAATTGTCTAAGTCATTTCTGGTGTCGCCTGCGGTACCCAGACCGGAGACTTACCGGAGATACACCGGAGACTCCGGTGTGGATATTTCCTCTGATGATTTTGGCTAAGACAAAAGTGGTGTCGCCTGCGGTACTCGGTCCGGAGACATACCGGAGACTGTCCGGAGTCTCCGGTGAGACTATGTTCTTTGCCCTCGACTAACCCCAGACACTCTATCAGCTCTACGACCAAGTCAAGCCGGAGTCTCCGGTCCTCCAGGGCGGAGTCTCCGCACTGAAGTTTTTCTGAAGATTCTCAAGGTGGTAATCTTGGTGTCGCCTGCGGTATCGACACCGGAGACTGTCCGGAGTCTCCGGTCCAGGGTGTCTGCGAAATGTTCAGACCGGAGTCTCCCGCCTTTACACCGGAGTCTCCGGTGTGAGTTTGGCAGAAAAGCTCCAACGGCTCCAAGACTTTATGAGGGGTATAAATACCCCCTCCCCTCCACCTACCTTGGGTTAGCTTGTCCAGAATTAAAGTCACCATTGTTGGAGCTCCCCAATCTTGCTAGATCTCTCAATCCCTCCACCCAAAGGCCTTGATCTTTGGAGGATTGAAGGAGAAGGTCCCGATCTACGTCTTCACCAGCCGGTTTTCATTTCCCCTCTCATTTGCTTGAGGGATGTAGCCTAGGGTTTTCTTTGTGGAGAACCTAGGCATCTTGCTACTCTTTGTTGATTCACGAAGTGTTGGGAGCCCCCAATTCGGTTGTGGGTGTGTGCCCCAAGTTGTTTGTAAAGGATTTGATTCCCGCCTCAAAGGGGATCAATAGTGGAAGGTGAACTAGGCCTTTGTGGAGAGATTCATCGGAGAATAGGGTGAGGCATTTGTGGCGTTGAGTAGGCCTTCGTGGCGAGCTCACACCCCTCCAACGATACGTACTCCCTTAACAAGGAGGTACTCGGGAATACATCGTGTCCCCGCATGCTTCCATCGGTTATCTCGTTCCCTTATCTTTACTCACTTGTACTTGTTGCATTTATTGTTGTACTCATTGCATTAGTTGCTATCCTTGTCATATAGCTAAATTCACCTTAGTAGAACTATCTAGAGAATTTACCTTTGTGTCAAGCCTAATTGTGAAGAAAAATTAAAATTGGTCGTAGCACCTATTCACCCCCCTCTAGGTGCCTATACTTTACTCTCAATTGGTATCAGAGCCTCGGCTCTTCTATCAGGCTTAACCGCCTAAGAGTTTAAGTATGGGTGAAGATTCGGATACCGAAGCTTCCGTGGCCATGGTGTCCATGAATGATCTCAATGAGTTGAAAAATTCATTGACCTCATCCATAGACACCAAAATCAATGAGTTACGTCAAGTCTTGATGGAACTCTTGAAAGCCAAAGGAACGGAGGTCACCGACTCTTCTCCTCCGGATGAACATCCGGAGGGCACCAAGAAAGGGGTAGATGGTGAACCATCTAAAAATGCTTCCGCCAAAAACTCCACTAAGAAGGGTACGGAAGGAAATGGAGAATTTCACTCCGTTCCCGGAAGTTATTCTCCCGATCCTCCCATCCCACATCCTCATATAATCCCTAGGGGAGATCCACCTAAAATTGATGCTTATTCTTTTCGTGAATGGCAATATTACATGGAGACTCACTTGAACTCTTCTTGTATAGAGCTTTGGAGGGTCACTCGTGATGGATACAAGCCTCATGACCCCAAGAAAATCACAAGAAGAGAAGCCGTAGATTGTCAACTCAACTACACCACCTTGTCAATTCTTCAACAAGTTGTGGGTCCAAACCACATGCCGCATCTTCAACAATATTCCACCGCCAAGGAAACATGGGACGCTCTTGTCATCATGTTTGTGGGAAATGAGAGCATGCAACAGAATAGATATGATGCCTTGACCAATGAGGCCGAAGGGTTCTATATGCTTGATGGAGAGAACCATGAAGACATGTACCGAAGTCTCAAGACACTTGCCACCGCATTCACTAATGTTGGTTCCAAGTACATTGATGATGCTTGGATCAAAAGGAAGTACATGATTGCCCTCATGCCATTTGAGCCCGCGGACTTGAAGAGCATTCAAGGAAGACATGATTTCCCTTCCATCACCTCAACTCAAGTTATGCAAGAAATGTGCTTCTATCAAGTGCAAACCAAGAATGCTCTTGACAACCGTGCTAGGTCCCTAGGAATGCACAAAGGGGCATCGGTTGCTTTGAAGGCCAAGGTTGTGTCACAAGAAGTTGAGTATGAAGAAGATGGAAATGAGGTGTTGGCTCCATTGAAGGATCAAGAGTATGATCCCGTGCTAAAGGATATCATTGCTCTCACCGTGCAAAAGTTCTGGAGGAATCCTCCCAAGGCCAAGAAATTTGTTGAGGAGAAGACCAAGTCTCACTATGGCAATGATGGGGCTCAAAAAGTGAGTTCTTGCTTCAATTGCCAAGATAAGCACCATTTTATTGCGGTGTGTCCCTATGAGAATAGAGAACACCATGGGGGCAAGCTAGTTCGCAAGGAAAAGACCAAGGTTGAGTACAAGAAATCTCATTTCAAGAAGAAACCTTTCAACAAGAAATCTCCCACCAAGTTTGTGCTAGTGACTCAAGAGGAATATGACTACGGGAGTGATGAAGAAGAAGAAACCACTAGTGAAGTGGCCACTCTAGCTATTGTCTCTACTCCATCGTCTTCATCTCTCTTTGAATCCCCCAATGAAAATCATCCTCACCCAAATGCCAAGTGCTTCATGGCTAAGGCCTCGGAGGTATCACCTTATTCCAACTCTAAGACCCCAAGTGAACTAGAAAATCTTGCTAGTCTTAGAGTAGAAGATGAAATGCTCTCTTTGGAACACTTTATGTATAACATTCAAGGGGAGAACAAGAAGTACTTCGAACATATCATGAGCCAATTGAGAGAGGCCCAAGAAGCTCTTGAGAAGAAAGGTGAGGTTGAAAGAAGGGATGCGGATGAAATTGCATCCCTCAGTATGACTCTTGAGTAAGAGCATGATGGGAGAGTTTCTCTTGGGGAGGAACTTGAATCTATTGAAGAAACTCATAATGAACTTGTTTATAATATCACTAAGGAACGTGATCTTGCAATTGCTAAATATAAAAAGGCTAAAAAGGATAAGGTTGAGTTTGGGGTTGGTCATGGTAAACTAACCGAGGAGTTTGAAAAACTAACCGAGGCTCACAAAGCTTTGGAGAGTCAACATTCTTCCCTCAAAGAGTTGCATGAACAACTTCAAACTCAACTTAATCAACTTAACAAATCTAGCACCTCTACTTCTTCTTGTGATCATGCAAATATTATTGAGGAAAATGCTAGGTTGAAGGATGAGCTTTCTACGGTCAAGGGCAAAGGCCCTCAAGTTGAGAAGGTTGTGGCCTCTACCACACAAGTGGTGGCCCCTAGTCCTCATGTGGTTCTTGCTAGACCACAATTGAGTGCTCCAAGGCCACAAGTGGGCAAGCAAGGACCTGGCTATGTTGCCAAGAAGAAGAACAAGAAGAAGGCCAACAATGGTGCCTCGGGTAGTATTGTCATTAGGGACAACACTACTCGTAGCACTCCCGCACAAGCAAGAAATGTTTCTTCGAGTAGTAGTGTCATGAGGGACAACACTACTCATAGCATCTCCGCGGGAACTAACAATCCACACCATCTCTTATATGTTGATTATTATGGTGTTGTGCAAGCTAAATATGTTGGTCCTATTGAGGGTTACATTGACTATACTATTTGGGTTCCAAAGACCCTTGTTGCTAACATGAAGGGACCCTCCTCGGGTCCTAACTCTAGTCAATGATCTCTTGCAGGACTATGCTTCCGGTGGGTCTAAATGGATAATTGATAGTGGATGCACTAGTCAAATGACCGGAAGCGAAGAACTTGTGACGGAGTTGCGCCCAAATGATATTCAAGCAACCGTCACTTATGGAGACTCGTCCTTGTCTAAGGTATCGGGGTTTGGCAAGGTTGTGATTGCTCCCGATATCATTATCGTGAACGTCATGCTTGTCGAATCCCTTTGTTTCTTACTTTCCGTCCGCTCTCTTGGAAAGATGGGTTTCTCCGTCTTTTTTGATGAAGATATTGTGGTCCTTTTGAGGAGCAAGACTTTTGACGTCGCATACGTGGGACATGTTGAAAATGAGTTGTCCGTGGTGGACTTTTCGAAGTCTACCAACTCTCAATCAATTTTTCTTTTCGGAAAGGCGGACGTGAGATGGTTGTGGCATCGCTGCTTATCCCATGTCAACATGAGAACTTTGCAAAGTCTTCACAAAGGTGGCCTTATTGTCGGACTAAAAGAAAATGTTTCCTTTTCCAAATATCGCGTTTGTAGGTCGTGTGTTGAAGGAAAGATGCATGATAGCTCGCACAAGGCCAAGACTATTATTTCATCAAAGAGGATCTTGGAGCTTCTCCATGTTGATATCTTTGGTGCCGTGCCCGAGGCAAGTCTTGGTGGCAAGAAGTATTGCTTGGTGATTGTCGATGATTATTCAAGATACACTTGGGTTTATTTCTTCAAGTGCAAGAGTGAAACTCAACAAACCATCATCGACTTCTCCAACAAAGTGCAACGTCAACACAATGTGCAAATCATGGCTATTAGGAGTGATAATGGTTAGGAGTTCAAGAACTACACTTTGAATGAATTCCTTAGTGAAGAAGATACTCCTCCACTTACACTCCTCGACAAAATGGTGTTGCCGAAAGGAAGAATCACACTCTCTTGGATATGGCAAGGACCATGTTGGCGGAGTATTCTTCTCCCCAATATTTATGGGCCGAGGCCATATCCACCGCATGCCACTCCTCCAACCGCCTCTACATTCGCAAGGGCTTGGACAAAAATCCATATGAGATCCTCACTGGCAACAAGCCCAACGTCTCCTACTTCCATGTATCCGGTTGTAAGTGCTTTTATTTGACCAAGGGCGTTAGGTTGTCTAAATTTCAATCCAAAACTATTGAGGGTATATTTGTTGGTTACGGTGCCGAATCCCACACTTATAAAGTCTTTGACAAAGCCTCACGGATTGTCATAGAATCTTGTAGTGTGGTTTTCGAGGAAAATGATGGCTCCCAAGTGGCGCAATTTCATGTTTCTAATGTAGATGTTGAAATACCTCAAGAAGCCATAGGAAGGATGGGTGTGGGATTTTTCCGCCCCATCGAGGGACACCTTGTGGCGACTCGAGAAGGACTATTCTCTACTCAAGTGGAGCCCTCCTCTACAATAGAAGAACAAGCCAAGGAGCCAAGTGTTGCACCTACCCAAGAACATGTTGAAGACCCTTCTCTTATTGACCAAGTCACTACGCAAGATGTTACCACTCCTATCATTCATGCTAGTCAAGGTCAAGGCCAAGATCAACCATCCTCTTCATCCTCTCCTCAAGTTGAAGCTAGTGATGATGATGATGATGATGATTATGATGATGATGATGATCAAGGCAAAGTTGGTCAAGACGGGGACCCAAATGATCAAGATGATTAAGTGACCCCTCCTCGCAATAATGAGGAGATCAAAGCCCGTAGTGCTAGAAGGATAAAAAGAGCTTTGAAGCAAATTGGTGCCCAAGACAACAAGGTCTTGGAAGATATTCAAGCTAGAAGATCCACAAGAAGGCAATTGGCACATTTTAGTGAGCATCAAGCTCACATATCTATGGTGGAACCAAAGAAAGTGTTTGAAGCTCTTGTGGACTCCGATTGGGTTGAAGCTATGCATGATGAGCTCAATAACTTTGAGCGTAACAAGGTTTGGAGATTGGTTGAGAAGCCCAAAGATTGCCACAATGTTATTGGCACTAAGTGGATTTTCAAGAACAAGCAAGATGAGCATGGCATTGTTATAAGGAACAAGGCAAGATTGGTAGCTCAAGGTTACACTCAAGTTGAAGGCTTTGACTTTGATGAAACCTATGCTCCCGTGGCTCTCCTTGATTCCATCCGTATCCTTCTTGCTTATGCATCTTCACATAATTTCAAATTGCAACAAATGGATGTTAAAAGTGCTTTCTTGAATGGTACACTAAAAGAGGAGGTATATGTTAAGCAACCTCCGGGATTCGAGAATCTCAACTTTCCTAACCATGTCTACAAACTCGACAAAGCGCTCTATGGTCTCAAACAAGCACCACATGCATGGTATGAGCACCTTAGAGAGTTGTTGGATGACCGTCGTTTTGAAGTTCGGAAGAACGATCCCACTCTCTTCACCAAGAGAGTAAAGGGAGAGATTTTCATATGCCAACTTTATGTGGACGATATCATCTTTGGGTCAACTAACCAAGCTTTCAATAATGAGTTCTCAAAGCTTATAACTGACAGGTTCGAGATGTCTATGATGGGAGAGCTTAAATTCTTTCTTGGCTTCGAGATCAAGCAATTGGCTAGAGGGGCTTTCATTTCTCAAGCCAAGTATACCCAAGATATGATCAAGAGGTTTAATTTCCAAAATGCAAAGATCAAGCCATCTCCTATGCAAGTCAAGTGCCATCTATCTCGTAACCCGAAGGGTAAAGATGTGGACCAAAAGTTGTATCGTTCTATGATTGGTTCTTTGCTTTATCTTTGTGCATCTAGGCCCGATATCGTTTTGAGTGTAGGCGTGTGTGAAAGGTATCAAGCGGACCCTAAGGAAAGCCATTTAATGGCAGTCCATAGGATCTTTCGATATTTGGTTCATACCCCAAGGTTTGGTTTGTGGTACCCAAAGGGGGCACAATTTTCTCTCAAGGGCTACACGGATTCCGATTGGGCGGGTGATCAAGATGATAGGAAGTCTACTTCCGGGGCTTGCCAAATTCTTGGTAGGTCTTTGGTGAGTTGGTCTTCCAAGAAGCAAAATTGCATATCTCTCTCCACCGCCGAAGCCGAGTATGTAGCCACCGCAAGTGCTTGCACTCAATTGCTATGGATGAGGCAAACTCTCAAGGAATATGACGTTCATTTGGATAAGGTGCCTCTTTTGTGTGACAATGAAAGTGCCATCAAGATCGCCTACAACCCTGTGCAACATACAAGAACGAAGCATATTGAGATTCGCCATCATTTCATCCGAGATCATGTGGCAAGAGGGGATATTGCTCTATCTTATGTGCCCACCAAGGATAATCTTGCGGATATCTTCACGAAGCCACTTGATGATGCAAGATTCATGTTATTGAGAAATGAACT
This sequence comes from Alopecurus myosuroides, assembly GCA_028641055.1. NCBI lineage: Eukaryota > Viridiplantae > Streptophyta > Magnoliopsida > Poales > Poaceae > Alopecurus > Alopecurus myosuroides. Next base: position 280,356,635 of record CM054057.1, on the reverse strand, counting down.
AAATGTCAATGATTCTAGGAGTTTGACTTGAGGACCTTTCACACACCCCTATAGATGAAACGTGTTTGGGTTTAGGTGTAGGCATGGACATAGGGGGAGTGTTATCCTAACACACTGGGTTCTCCCTCCCCCCATTATGCCCATAGCAAAAATTCATTGTTATCTCTCTTTTTCTAATGTTGAATTGTGAGCTTCAATGTCGAGAATTGGCCATGTACCCAAGATATATCTTCGCGGTGACATACCATGACCTCTTACATGGTGGCTTAGGCCACCAACCTCTTCTTTGATGAGTTGGTTCTTATTTGGGTTTACTTAACCGTTTGAGTGTTTTTGGCATTTTCGGATGATATACTCAAAATTTGATGTTTGGATAATTTCTAGGCTTTCTTGAGTATAAGATTCCCTCTCTACTGTTGTTTTATCTTTCCAAGCCAAAAACCTATATTTTAAACAAGTTTTGTTGCCTCTTGCATGACATGTCCATTTTTGTGAGTTTTCTGCCGTGGGTCCGGAGACTCCGGTCTGCCACACCGGAATCTCCGGCCTGTCCGGAGACTCCGGTTTTAAGACCGGAGACTCCAGTGTGGGGGTTTGCAGTATAAAAAGTGGGGGCTCGGGGAAGTTAGGGTTTCATTCCCCACTTCCCTCCGCCCCCAATACTTGGCTGCGCCACCGCCGTCGCCAGGAGCTCTTCCCCGGCCAGTTCCCACCGCCGGAAACCTCCTCCATCGCCTCCCCTCGCCTCTCCCATCCGTGGGAGGCTCCATGGCAGGCCAGGGTGACAAGGGTACATCTCTCCTCTCCTCATTTGTTTGTTTTGGCATCTAGATCTAAGGACTAGGTGATTTTTTTGGAGAGATGGTACTTGTTGTTGGTAGCATCACCCTAGCATGTTGTTCCCCTGTAGAAACTGATAGAAACACTCTATAACTAGTTGTGTCAAATTCATATCTCTGTGTTGACGCCTAGTCCGGAGACTCCGGTCTGGCAGGCCGAAGACTCCGGTGTCAGTCCGGAGACTCCAGTGTGAATCTCCCAGAACTGAGTTATGTTGTTTCTGTTTAGTTTTTGCACTCATCTTTGGACATGTATGCTCATTTTTTTTCTCTCTGCTGTTGTGTTTGGTTTTGTGTGTGCTTTCAGGGAAAAGGACCAAGGCATCATCCTCCAACCCCAACAAGCGTGCCTATCGTACCCACGCCCGCAACTATCATGTCACTGATGAGGACACTGGCAGGGTTGGTCAGAGGAACACTTTTGCAACAGAGCAGTGTCAAAGAGAGAGAGTTGAGGCAAGGCTGAGGAATGAGTTGGGCAAGAAGGCCAAGTATGACAGGATCACTTCTGTCAAGTCTATGAGCAAGAAGGAGTACAAGATCATGCGGGCCCAGCCATTCTTCACCATGGCCCGTACTGCGGAGAGTTCTCATTACTGGAGTAGGGATTCTGAGCTGATTCAGAGGGAGATTTTCTCTCAGTTCAAGCAGCCGGTGTGTCCTCGGAAAGTTCTTGACTTGGATGCACTTGACATGTCTGAGTACTTTCAGGAGGCTGTGTGGATAACAAATAAGCTAGGACTTGAGCATCTCCTTGGGATTCAGCAGGACTACAACATCTCGACAGTGCAGCAGTTCTTTGCCACTGTCACTTATGGTGAAGATGAGGATGCCACTCTTACTTGGATGACCGGGTCCCTTAAGTGTGAGTCCTTTGTCCGTAAGCTGGCTGAGCTGCTGGGTTACCCTTGGTGTGACAATTGCGGAGCACGCATGCATATCCATGGTGTGGCTTATGATAAGAAGAGGATGGCACCGATGTATGAGAAGATCTCAAGTATTGGCACCGCTAAGGACCTCAAGACAGTTTACAACATTCTTCTCCGCCTCTTCCGCAACAACATTGCTCCCAAGGCGGGTGATGTGGATGCTATTCGTAGTGGTGTGGTCAACCTTCTATACCAGGCATTCTGTTGTCACCATGTCGGTCCAGATTGTGAGGGGTTTGAGATTGACGTCATGAACTTCATCAAGGAAGAAATGTACTCAGCTGTTATTGAGATCAAGAAGGTTCCAATATATGCTCCTTATGTGATGAAGCTGATTCTTGATGAGGTTCTGGGCTTGGAGTGCAAGACTGAGCACTCTATTGGTACTCTTCAGGTTCTCACACATTGTGCTGACTCTGACACTCCCATGGGTGGGACTGAGGCTCCTTCTGGGTCGAGGAGGAAGAATTCAGATCCTTCCTCTCGCCGTTCTAGCAAGGAGGAGACACGTGACGAGATGAAGAAGTTGTCTTGGTTTCAGCGCAACATTCTGTGCATGACAGTTGCAGTGCATAAGGAGAACCATGTGGCCTATAAGGAGAGGCGTGAGCTGAAGAAGATGATCTCCAAGCTGCAGGACCACGCTGGGCTTGGAGCTACTCCTCCCACTCCTCGCACCGCGTCCGTGACTATGTCCTATGAGAATTGGAAAACTGACCAGTTTCCTTGGGGTGATTTTGAGGATGTCACATCAGCTCCTTCTTCTTCGACCCACCGTGGCAAGGCCCCTATGACCGAGGAAGAGGAGAATGTTGAGGAACATCCTGAATATGATGAGGAGCTTGAGTTCTTCAATAGTGGTTCTGATGAGGAAGAGGAAGAGGAACATGAAGATGAAGATGAAAATGATGAGGATGATGCAACGGACCCGGTGGATGATGAGGACGGGGACTACGAGGATGATGACTGAGTCTGTGGGTTGTGTAGTGCTCTTTGCCCTTTTTGGTGTCTCGATGCCAAAGGGGGAGAAGTAGCTTGTCTTCTCCGGGGGCTTTGCATGGGTTGCTTTGGTTTGATTTGCTTCGGAACACAAGTCTTTGAACTTGATTTTCCTTTTATGGCTTGTGTTCCCGTTATTTTAGTTGCTTTGATTTTCTAGTAAACAATGGATGTTATGTGTGTGTTGAGACTACGTGGTGAAGCTATCTTTCATATTATGCCTATTATTGCTTTATCTATTGTCTCTATGCATGTATGTATTATTGTTCACTAGTAGTTGATCTAGAGAGCTTTGTTTGTAAAATATAGGGGGAGCTCACATTGTGAGTGCTCTATCTTTTTCAAACATAGCCTAGCTGTGTTTTTATTGCAAATATGTGTGTTGTCATCAAACACCAAAAAGGGGGAGATTGAAAGTGCAAACACGCTTAAATCATCTTGTTTTGGTGTTTGTTAACAACACATGTATCCTTAAGTGTGTTGATGTATTTCAGGGCTTATACAACATTTTTGATGAGGTGGTTTGGTGTTACAAAAAAGTGCAAAGAATCTGGAATTGGTTCTGCTGGAGTTTACTCCAGGCCGAAGTCTCCGGTCTCCCAGACCGGAGTCTCCGGTGTGAAGAATTTGACCAGGCCAGTTTCTCTGGATTTCTGGTGTCGCCTGCGGTACCCAGACCGGAGACTTACCGGGAATACACCGGAGTCTCCGGTGTGGGTGTTTCCACTGAAGAATTGGCTAAGTCATTTCTGGTGACGCCTGCGGTACCTAGACCGGAGAATTACCGGAGATACACTGGAGTCTCCGGTGTGGGTATTTCCTCTGATGATTTTGGCTAAGACAAAAATGGTGTCGCTTGCGGTACTCGGTCCGGAGACATACCGGAGACTTTCCGGAGTCTCCGGTGTGCCTATGTTCTTTGCCCTCGACTGACCCCAGACACTCTATCAGCTCTACGGCCAAGTCAAGACCGGAGTCTCCGGTCCTCCAGGCCGGAGTCTCCGCACTGAAGTTTTTCTGAAGATTCTCAAGGTGGTAATCTTGGTGTCGCGTGCGGTATCGACACCGGAGACTTACCGGAGACTGTCCGGAGTCTCCGGTCCAGGGTGTCTGCGAAATTTTCAGACCGGAGTCTCCGGCCTTTACACCGGAGTCTCCGGTGTGAGTTTGGCAGAAAAGCTCCAACGGCTCCAAGACTTTATGAGGGGTGTAAATACCCCCTCCCCTCCACCTACCTTGGGTTAGCTCGTCCAGAATTAAAGTCACCATTGTTGGAGCTCCCCAATCTTGGTAGATCTCCCAATCCCTCCACCCAAAAGCCTTGATCTTTGGAGGATTGAAGGAGAAGGCCCTGATCTACGTCTTCACCAACCGGTTTTCATTTCCACTCTCATTTGCTTGAGGGATCTAGCCTGGGGTTTCCTCTTGTGGAGAACCTAGCCATCTTGCTACTGTTTGTTGATTCAAGAAGTGTTGGGAGCCCCCAATTTGGTTGTGGGTGTGTGCCCCAAGTTGTTTGTAAAGGATTCGATTCTTGCCTCAAAGGGGATCAATAGTGGAAGGTGAACTAGGCCTTTGTGGCGAGATTCATTGGAGAAAAGGGTGAGGCCTTTGTGGCGTTGAGTAGGCCTTCGTGGCGAGCTCACACCCCTCCAACGAGACGTACTCCCTTAACAAGGAGGAACTCGGGAATACATCGTGTCCCCGCGTGCTTCCATCGGTTATCTCGTTCCCTTATCTTTACTCACTTGTACTTGCTGCATTTATTATTGTACTCATTGCATTAGTTGCTATCCTTGTCATATAGGTAAATTCACCTTAGTAGAACTATCTAGAGAATTTACCTTTGTGTCAAGCCGAACTGTGAAGAAAAATTAAAATTGGTCGTAGCACCGATTCACCCCCCCCTCTAGGTGCCTATACTTTACTCTCACCTATTTATTCCCCCCGATGCGTGAACCCTAAAAATATACCACTTTTCCACGAAAAACACCCGACACCGCCGTCATCGTCAACCCGAGATCGGGAGGGTTCTGGAGTTCTCCCCGGGACCCTGCCAGGAGGGAAAAGCATCACCGGAGGGGTCTACACCACCATGCCCGCCTCTGGAGCAATGCGTAAGTATTTCATCCTTGGACTACGTGTCGTGGGATAATCACGGCAGACGTTACCGGGGGTAACTGATCTTGGGGCAAGACGACACAGGCGTTTGGGAGAGGGTTTAGCTCAGAGGAAAACATGATGGAACTCAATCTGGTAACCGGCAATCAAGTCGCCGAATCTCCGATCTCGATATATCGACTTAACTCTCGTGTTACACTGGATGCTCGATATCAATCGATATTGCCAGGGCTCTTGGATCTCTCTTAACCTAACTTAGGGGCCGGTTTATAAAGCACCCGACCCCCTGGCTTGCCCTCCAAGGCGCACCCTGAATCCTACCCGGACACTATGTACGAAACCCTAACTTTCCTTACCGTAACCCACAATCCGGGTTACGAGGCCTACAATCTTGGGCCTTCTAGAAGTTCTTTTATCCTTAGCTGGGTCTTGCACAGCGTCCTTTGGGCCGAATTACACCTTGGAATTGGGCTACCGGGTTATCATCCCTCCATCAGTAGTCCCCAGAATAGCTTGGGCTTCACAAGATCCTCTTTGAAGCGCACACTATTCCCTGCAAAACTATCAAACTTACAAGTTCAATGGGGGCCGAGTTACATTGTTTTGATGAACAGCTAGGCCTAACTCCACGGCGGCCATATAGTAACCCGGCTTTCTCCAAGTCTTTACTTGTCTTCCCGGGTCAACACCCCGATAAGAATGTCAAAGATTCGGCTAACTCTACTCGATAATTTACCCCAATTTTGCGGAGAGGATCTCATTCTTGTTTCCGTCCGAATATCTTGTTTAGCACTCAAAGCCACCCCACGGAATCCAGGCAAATAGCTGTTTAGCCCGAAATTTCCGGTTGCCAACCGTTGAGCTAGGTTTAGCCGCCCACACCCTTATAAATAGTCACTGAAGAGCGAATCCAACCCCAACGGCTCATTTCCCCCCCCCCTTTCTTCTTCCTCCTCGCCTCCGCGCCCAAGCTCACAGAGCATCGCCACGGAGACCTCACGCGCATCACCAGAGCCAATCGGCCGCCGGCTGCGCTCCGCCACGGTTCGCCCCGCGTCGCCGCCAAGATCCGCCGCCGCACCCCCGACCTGCCCGCCGGGAATCGCAAAGGGACACCAAGCTTGCGCTATCTGCCTTCGTCGGGCTTCACTTCGATCTCCTCCAGTAAGTCTCTTATATCCATTAACTTGTGCTTGCAATTTCTCGATTTACCTCACATTAGATCTAAGTCAACCCGCCGGCCATTTTTCTGGTCACGCCGAATTAGGTCGCCCGAATTCATTCTAACTCATCCAATGACTTAAATATTGATTTCACTTTGCTCCCCTACTGCCCATAATCACTAATTTCACCACAAATCTAAAAATGGAATCTCCAATCTAGGCTCGGGCCGCCCAAAATTTCCGCGCTTGCCACTGACACCCGGAAAATTCTCTTTTTCCGTCTCCTTTGTTTGCAGTAGACACATGGGTAACCATTATACCTGGCCATGGGCAGCCCGGCCCGGACGGCCCGACCCGACCCGGCCCGAAAATCCCGGGCCGGGCTGAGCCCGACAGCACCATCGGGCCGGGCTCGGGCCTGGGAATCTAAGCCCGGTGGTCGGGCCGGGCCGGGCTCGGGCCCGGCAAAATCGCGTTTTTAGCCATAGTCGGGCCGGGCTGGTCGGGCCTGGGCGGGCTTTCTCGGGCTCGGTCCGGGTTCGGGCCCATTTTCTGCAGCCCGACAGTCGGGCCGGGCCGGGCTCGGGCCTGAGTTTTGCCCGGTAATTTTTTTTAGGCCCGGCCCGGCCCGAATTTTGGCCAGGTATAGTAACCATCCATCCTTCCCAAACACCTCTCAACACATAAGCACTTCATAGTTTTCGTAACGATGTTTGATACCCGGACAACTCGTAACCTTGCTCCATAGAATGATACCCGGATAACTCTTTTACTTCCATGTCTTCTTGATATTCCTCGCAAACATTCGGATGACTCATGATTTCCGAGTCTCATTTCTTGTACTCTTCTACCTCGTGCTTTTGCAGGTTAATCTCATGGCTCCCAAGAGGCAGGGGAAACAACCGGCCAAGGCCAAGACCACCAACTCCATATCCGCCAACTGGGCGCGGTCCACGGTTACAAAGGCCAAGTTAGAAGAACTGGCCGAATTAAGAGTCATCCCTTCTCAAAAGGATATCCATTGGAGGGTGCCGGGTGACGAGACCCGGCCCACGCCCACCAATGATGAGGTAATATGCTTTGTAGAGCACGTGACCCGGGGGTTCCGTCCTCCCGGTCACCCTTTCTTTCGAGATGTTTTGAGCCACTATGGCCTCCGAATATTTGACATAGGGCCTAACTCTGTGTTAAACATTTCCCATTTCATCGTTCTTTCCGAGTCATACTTGTGCACACCGCCAAGTTTGGCTCTTTTTATCGAGCTTTTTCAGTGCAAACCGTGCCGCGAAAGCGGTGACGGGGCACTTCTCGCTTGCGGCGGGGTCTCTATCCAGCGCCGCAAGAATTATTTGATGCCACCCCTCACTCTCAACTCCCACGTCAAACACTGGCAACTCTCATAATTCTATTGCCGAGACACCTCCCCACCCGGCCAAAAGAAACTGTCGGGTTACTCGGAGGGCCTTCTCGATATCTCCGAGACTTTCAATGCCTTTGCCCCTGACTCGGAAAGGGAGGCCATCCGGCCTTTACTAGCCAAAATCTCTGTTCTGTCGGCCCAAGGTCTCATTGGGCTTAACCTGGTGAAAACTTGGGTCGATTTCCGGATCCAACCCAATTCCATCCGCACTAAGTTAATGTGCGAGTATTCGGGACACACCACGGACTCGCTCCGGTACTCCACCCATAGCTTCGCAGCCTGAGACACCAACAAGACTATCAAGAGCTTCTTGACAGAGAAGTTGGAGGTAATCCGGAATATAGCCGGGTTAGAACCCTTCACGCGTGAGAACCCGGCCCCCAAGGTAAAGACTCGGCTTTCATATTTTTATCTTCACACTTTCCACTCGATATGACTAATAACCCTTATTCTTATATCTTCATCTCAGGCCGATGATCCCTTTTGGAAGATTGAAACTCCTCCTAGCTCTGAAACTCCAGAGGATAAAGAAGACGTCGCTAACTCGGATGAAGGTACATTCCGAGTTTCACTTAGCTTTTTTTTCTTTCTTTTTTGAAATCACTGTTGTTCATTCTTCGTTTTCCGATTGTAAATCCTGATAACTTTCAGAACAAGAAGAGAAAGACGACGAAGAAGAAGAAACTGAAGGCAGGGTGGAGTCAGCGAGTGACGAGGACGACGCTGAGCCAACAGTCAAGGTCGGAACAAAGAGAAAACCCCAAGGGGCCGTCTTCAAGGTTCCATACCTTTTCCTTGCCTCTAAATCATACTTACTTGATATCATGCACAAACTAACCCGGGATCTGTCCTTCTGGCCATATCTGAAGGAACCGCTCGTGACCAAGCGCCGGATGACTCGGAACTTTCCAGGTGATAGTGCTCTTAACCCGGGCATTTCATCGTCTCCGGCTCAACGCGCCGGTATTTATCTAATCCTTTCTTGAATATCAAAGTCTTTCCAAACCATCTCCTTACAAGATAATTCCGTGTCTTACTTGATGTTTTTCAGCTTCATCCGGGTCCAGCAGTGAGCTCCCCTCGGACTTCGTGGTGAATCCCGGGTAAAGTTCCCTTCCTGATGCTTTATCACTGTTTCATCGCTTTTTTCCAGCCATACGCTAACTACCTGCTTACATTGTCCATAGAGCCGCGGTCACTGTTAGCGATCAAGAAGATATGGAGACCGATGACCCGGATACGGAGAACCTGACTGATGATAGGCACGCCGCAGCTGGCGGGGAAGAACAACAAGTGCCACCAATAAACCCCGCCGACCGAGAGGCCGAGTATCCCATAGCCTCTCACGTACTCGAGGAGGGAGACGCTGCAGACTTGGGCGCGGGAGAGAGGGCACCAGACTCCGATACTCGAACGACCCGGATACCCTCTCGCACCAAGAGGAGAGTCCCTCCTCCAAGTCCCCAAGGTCCCGGGTCTTCCAATTTGGGCGATAAAACTTTCGACCAGATGATGAGCACTCTCCTTGCTATGAAGGCCTCGGAGAAAGATGTGCTAGAGCGCATGGCAGCGGAGCACCAGGTAATGTTACCTAATATCTCTTCTTATCCATCTAGTCCCCAAGTGCCGAGTATAATTTGTTGAAATTGTGCTCGGTATTCTGCGCGATAATCGGCTTGCCATGATATCCGACTAATTCTCATACTTTGATTTCTCATAGGCACAGGCCACCCGGTCCGATGAACTTTTGCTCAAGACCGAACAACTGCTGCTTGCCGAGGTAAAGCGGAGGGAGGCCCTTGAAGATGAAGTGGAAACTTTGAAGAAAAATGTTTCCAAATATAAGAAAAGGTGTACCACTTCTCGAAGCGCACTGAAAAAGTTGTCGGAGCAAGTTACCGATAGTTATCGTATCTTGCTTAGTAAGTTTCTTGATGGTGACTGCCTTCACGCCTCTATTTTGTTACATGATACTCGGGATTAATGATATGGCCTTTCTTTGTTTCAACTGCAGGTGCTAACCTTGCAACCCCAGAAGAAGATGCCATTGCAAAGGCTAAAACCTTAAAGACTGTGCTCCGGACTTTCTTTGCCGGCACCAAGTATATACTAGATGCCGTGAAGTGGCCGACTGAGGTATATCCGGGTGAAGAAAATCTTATCCAAGCTTGCTCGACTGTGCCTGCATGGATCGAGATCTGGAAACGCTCGGCGTGCCGGATTGGTATGACCCGGGCCTTTGCGCTGGCGAAGGCTTATTTTCCTAAGCTTGAGCCGGCAAAAGTGATATCCGGGTTTCCAGAATTCAAAGCAGACGGCTCCAGGTTTGGGCCCAAGGACTTCAAGGCCGTACAATCCTCAGTGCGTCACTCGGCAACCGCTTTGGCCGATAGTATGGATCTGGGTACGTTAATGAGTTCGTACGATGCTGAAGGCAAAATCGTGAAGGAGGAAGCACCCCCACCCTTCGACATTTTGGAAAAATGGGCTGCTGATTCGGCCAGGAAGAGGGAAGAAACCGCAAAGAGGGAGGCCGAGTTAGGATCGGAGCCAACCACTTCTACACCGGCTGTCCTCCCGCCTGTCCGTCCTGATGCGAAGAACCCGGGTGATGATGCCGGGAGAGCTGCGGAGCAAGCCCAGGACCAAGACCCGGAGGGCAAGGGTAAGGGTGTGGATTCTACTCAAGAATCCGAGTAAACAAATGCTACCACGATACCTTGGCCGTTTTGCTGCTCTTGTTCGAAGCAGATATTCTTTTGTCGGTGCATCTATGCACTTTTGATACTAGTACCAAGATTTGTAACATACTTTAATTCCTTGATATACCTCGTGCCTCTTCTGGCCTCTGGATGAATTTGATATTTTTCTGGTTTTTTAAGCTTATTCTTGATATCCGGCTTTCCTTATGGTTCCTTTTGTGAGACTCGGTTTCCGAGCATCTTGGGTTCTGACAGGGGGACTTTTCTCTAAGTCCCCAAGACTCGGATGTTAGGGTTTGTTGGGCTTAGTAACAACTTGTTTCTGTTTCAAAATCCCCGGTCCCCAAGGCCCGAAATCCGAGTCTGGGATGTGCGGTCTTTTCCAGAGAACAAATTGTTTTTACTAAGCCCAAGCCCTAGAGCCGTTTCACGTGAGTATTGAAGTTATGCTTGATAACGTTGAGTTTCCAGCTATTAGCCTTATACTCTGCATAACTTGTGGTTTAGATGACCCTTTTGACAATCTTGTACTATAAGCCGGCTTTCGCGTGGATATCATGTTGTTACATCTGTACGAAAACAGGGTCAGGGAAGTCCCATTGGGCTTCATGGCTGATTGTAATCGTAAGCGAGCAAATCATGCCACTTTAGTGCGAGTCACATCGAGCTTAAGTAAGAAAAGTCAAGAAAATTTGGCTCCTTTGTCCGGTTATAAGATTGCAGCCGTACTCGTTTGCGAGTAATCGGCCCTTATAACTCATAGGCATCAAGGCCGGGTCTTTGAGTTTGTAACTGTGCTATTCAAGCAATCAGCCCTCAAGACCTATATATATGCAACATACTTGATGATACTGATGTACTGATAGCAATAAATAATGGTTACCTGTAATCGAAGTAAAGATCATAAAATAAGGCTTGATAACCATCTCTTTATTGATACGAGAAAGTTTTGGGTCAGCAGGCCGCCTCATTAAAAACCTTCCAGTCCCCTTAGGTACCCTGGATAGGAAAAGAGTGCGTCTGAAACCTGTTGCCCGTTACATTGTTTAGTTCTCCTTGGGAATCTGTCCGGAACTGTCATAATCGATACACATTCTCCACTTGTTGATCTTTTTTACTATGAGTACCGGGTTTGCCAGCCAATCCAGATAAGGCGTTTCCATGACGCGGCTGGTTGTGAACGGCTGCGCAATTTCTTCTCTTGTGGTGGATTGTTTGAGGGAATCACCCTTTACGAAAGCCACCATCTTGGTATCTCGTGCTGCCTTGAGTTTTGCCCTTTCGCCTTCAGTACTCGGCTTTTTCAGGGTTGTTCTGTCATCCGAGTCTGTTTGAGCCCGGTAATATTTGAGTTCCTCTTTTCTACAAGCTTGTTCAGCCATTGCTGCATCTCCTTCCTCGCACTCAGCCGCTATGTCCCGGCTTCCATGTATGGTGATGGTCTGTTTAGGACCCGGGATTTTTAGCTGTAGATACACGTAACACGGCCTAGCCATGAATTTAGAATAAGCCGGCCTTCCGAATAGCGCGTGATAAGGACTGCGCAATTTGACCACCTCAAAAGTGAGCCACTCAACTCGATAGTTATCCTTTGATTCCCCAAAAGCTACCTCCAATGCGATTTTTCCCTCGGGGCACGCTGAATGGCCCGGCACTATCCCGTGAAAGATTGTTGAACTTTTTTGTAGCTGAGACTCCTTGAGACCCATGCGTAGGAAGGTTTCCCAATACAGTATATTGATGCTACTTCCACCGTCCATCAAAACCTTTTTCAGCTCATACCCATTGACCTGCGGTGCGACTACTAATGCTAAGACTCCCGGGTGTTCTATTCTTTCCGGGTGATCCCTTCTGCTCCATGTTACGTCCTGTTCTGACCATCTCAGGTATCTCGGGACAGACGAGGACACCGAGTTTACCGCCTGTTTCAGTATCTTCTTGTCCTTGTTGGAACTTCCTGTAGTATGCACGTGATACTGACCCAATTGCTTGGGGTTGGCCTGGAAACCTCCTGCTCCCCCTTGGTTATTACCTTGATTTCCAGCTGCCGGGTTACCGGCTGGGGGTGGGCCGTTGCCCGGGTTTCCACCTGGACCCGGTCCTCCTCCCCGACCTGCACCTCGCATGGCTCTGTTCACTTCCTCATTCTTCCATCTTTGTAGGTCGGCGCACTGCTCCAAGGAGTGGTTAGCTGGCCTACCGTTCCTGCTGTGCTTCGGGCATGCCATTCGGAATATATCCCAATTATTACTCGGTCTTGGTGGCCCTTGATAGTTTCCTCCGTTGTGATTCCCAGTATTGAAATTTCCTTCTGCCCTGGGTCTGGAAGATCCGGCTTCAGTGTTGGCGACAAACTCGGAGCCTCCTTCAAACGGGCGCTTGTTCTGGCTGTTGTTACCCGGCGCTGATCCATTGCCGGTTCTTCCGTTATTACTTGTGTTTGCTTTTGCTTTTTTATCGTCAGTTTCCTCTTCCGTAGTGTCCGTTGCGGCATGTTTGTTGCATGCATCCATCAGTTCTCCCATTGTAACCTCCGAAGCATTCCGACTAGATTTCATGCGAGTTAACTTTTGTACTAAAGGTGTGTACTTGCAGGTCTTTGCCATAGCTTGCAGCGCATCCTTGGGCTGAATATCTGTAGATGAATGAAGTATTTCCATAACCCGGCGTACCCAGCTGCGCGCCGATTCTCCCTTCTTCTGAACACATCGCTCTAGGTCATCAATGGTGAATAACTTTCTGCACGTCCCGTGAAAGTGCTTGATAAACGCAGTTTTCAATTCTTCCCATGACTTGATAGATCCTTCCGGTAGATTGGTGAACCATAACTTTGCTGCTCCCTCTGACATCATTAGATACATGAATTTGGCTTGAAGATTCTCGGACGCATTGCGAATCGACATGGCCATCTCATAACTGCTCAACCATGTTTCCGGATCCATAGTCGGCTCGTAATTCACTACTTTACCCGGTTCTTTGAATTTTTCCGGGTAAGGCTCAGCCCTGATGCTATCTGAAAGACACTTAGGTCCTGCAAGAATGGTCAAAGCTGGTCTTACTCGGGAAACGTGTGATCCTGCAGGGGGTACAGCTGGACGCGGTACTGCTGGTATCCCATGTACCGCAGACCCGACCATGGCTCTCCTGGCTCTGGAACTGTCCACGATGGCCTGTGCTGCTGATGCTGCTGGTACTGCCTGAATGTGTGGAGGAGGCGGCATTTGCTGCTGCTCTTCCCTCCGCCGTGCCGAACTTGTCTGGATATTGCCGGCGTTACCTTGCTGTTGGCTGACATATGGTGTCCCATGCATTCCACTTCTGTGATCCGGGTAATTAACCTGTTGTGCCACCGCGGTGCGCAGCATATCTATCGCCCGCCGGGTCTCCTCTGCGTGGGGTGACTCTCTCGCGGGGATTTGATTTAGTGCAAGCATTGCCGCGTACACGTTGTCCATGGGATTGTTGTAATGACCCGCTGGTGTGTGAAAACGTGATGGTGGTGGTGGTGCAGTATTGCCGGTAGTAACTCCAGTCTGTGGTACGGGTAACCCGGCCTGCGTGTCTACCGGTTGTACTCCTCCGGTTGTCGGCTGAGGGGCGGTTCCTTGATTTTCCGCTGGGATCGGCTGATCCTGAGGCGTGATAAATAGTGCGGCCGGGTTTATGACTCCTCCCAATGCTGGCAATCTGGTTTGGTGCATTTGATGTATTCTAGTCGTTTCCTCTCGGAGCCGAGTTTCCAGTGCATCCAGCTCGCGTTGTCGTGTGGCCATCCCTTGTCTTTCTGCTTCTACTTGCCTTCTCTGTTGCTCCAATGCACGACGGGCTACGTCCAAATCCCTAACACGTTCCGCCGCGTTCTCTGGAGTGATAACTGTGGCAAGAACTGTCGGATCTAGGATCAGATTGTTGTCGAACAGGGCCGGATGTTGTGGATTGGAAGGACCCGCTCCTGGTGTCCGGTTTGCTAGGAATCCAAACGTGTTCGCGTGTAACTCGTTTTCTGGCGCTTGATGGTAACCGATGCCGACTCTCCGTCAACCTGGGCCAAAACCGTGTTCCCGTTAGCCGGCCCTTGCTGCCGGGTCAATGCTTGTGCTGTCCCGGCTGCAGCCGCGGTTACGTTCTCTTGGTTGAGATTGGTCGCGGGAGCCGTGTAAACCGCAACCCGACGCACAATGCTTGGCGCGGATCCATACTGTTCCTCTTCGCTGCTATGTTCCTCGTACCGGTTCTCCAGTAGATGCAGGATAGATTCGGTATCATCTTCTTTCTCGACCCGGCCACGCGGGGTCCATGCCGGCTCCTCCGGTTGTTCCCACTTCGTGGTGAGCTCTTCTGTCGGGTTTGTTGTCCCAACTGATTCTTCTCCATCTGATTGGATATAGCTGGTCTTCCCTGACACAGAATCAAACCCAAAGTCGTCAGGGATCGAACCGGAAGTACGTACCATACCGATGAAGACGCTGATCTGGCCGATTGTCATGATAGACCCGGATTCGAGGTGATCTGACTCTGGTCCCCAGCCGGAATCGTCCACCATCTTCTCTCCTTCGTGGTTGATGTAGATCTCGCCGATGACTAGTTTCTCCATATTCTTCCGAGCTTCTCCCGTGATGTAAACACCTTTGGACGCAGGCCCCACGGTGGGCGCCAACTGTCGTGGGATAATCACGGCAGACGTTACCGGGGGTAACTGATCTTGGGGCAAGATGACACAGGCGTTTGGGAGAGGGTTTAGCTCAGAGGAAAACATGATGGAACTCAATCTGGTAGCCGGCAATCAAGTCGCCGAATCTCCGATCTCGATATATATATCGACTTAACTCTCGTGTTACAATGGATGCTCGATATCAATCGATATTGCCAGGGCTCTTGGATCTCTCTTAACCTAACTTAGGGGCCGGTTTATAAAGCACCCGACCCCTGGCTTGCCCTCCAAGGCGCACCCTGAATCCTACCCGGACACTATGTACGAAACCCTAACTTTCCTTACCGTAACCCACAATCCGGGTTACGAGGCCTACAATCTTGGGCCTTCTAGAAGTTCTTTTATCCTTAGCTGGGTCTTGCACAGCGTCCTTTGGGCCGAATTACACCTTGGAATTGGGCTACCGGGTTATCATCCCTCCATCACTACGGGTCCATAGCGATAGCTAGATGGGTTTTCACTCCTCTTTATGCCTCATTTCTAGATCTTGTGAGCTGCCCTACATGATCGAGATCATCTTATTGTAATGCTACATGTTGTATTTGTTGGGATCTAATGATTATTTAATGCTATGTCTCTTGATTATCAATCTATCATGTTGTCTTCATGTGTATGTTATTTATGATCTTGCATGCTCTCCGTTGTTAGTAGATGCTCTGGCCAAGTAGATACTAATGACTCCAAGAGGGAGTATTTATGCTCGATAGTGGGTTAATGCCTTCTTTGCATCTGTGCTCGAGTGACAAAAACATGACGGATAAAGGATGTGATTTTGCCATTAGGGAGAAACCAACGGTGTTTACAATACACACTTTTCTTATTGCGATTACCTGTTGCTTGCAACTTAATACCCAATGTTTGTTCGGATGATATTCAGAGGATGGATTATTAGTCATATATGCAGTTGGATGACAGTCTATGTATCTTTTTGTAATGCCCGCATGAATCACATAGTAATCATCATCATGCATGTTTCATTATCTATCAATTTCCCAGCTGTAATTTGTTCAACACACTTTTTAGCTATCTTTTATGGAGAGACACCTATAGTGAACTATGGACCCGGTCCATTTTCTCGTACTGATAATACAACCGCTTCAATTACTGTTTTCATGCCGCTTCCACTGTTTTCACACTGCTGCTATTATTTCCATATTGTTCTCATACTGGTTTCTACACCATACGTTTAACCTCTTTATGTTCAGCAAAACCGATGAGATTGACAACCTCACTGCTTCGTTGGGGGCAAAGTGAATTAATTGTGTTGTGTAGGTTCCACGTTGCTGCTGAACCGGTAGTGCGCCCTGCCACCTCAGCTGCATCAACCTTCGGAAGTTGCTTCTTTCTCCTACTGGTCGATTCAACCTTGGTTTCTTTTCTGAGGGAAACTTTCTGTTGTGCTCATCAAACCTTCCTCTTAGGGTCTCCCAACGAGTGCAAGTCCTACACCATCAACATGCTATCTAATATTAATAAGTTGGAACTAAACATGTGAGAGCACGAACTACTAAGCATCAATTAAATAACATACACCTACACAAACAAACTAAGCATGTCCACATGGATGAGTATATGTACAAAATGAAAACAAATAGAGTTCATACCAGCCTCTCACCACAACTTGAATTGTCGTAAATCGTCATTATTGCTCTCCACTCGTGTGGATTAAATACTATAGAATGGTAACCAAGCTCCAACGGAGACACGGAAGACCGATGAACTCTGCAACAAACTTTACAAAACCAAAGAAGAACAACAAATATTTTTTGGTTTTCGAATTTAAAACAAGAACAGAAAGAAACAAGCAAATAAAGCAATTTTTTTGGATTTTTGAATATTAAACCGAAACGAGAAAGTAAAGAAAACCAACAAAAAAAACTAAAGAAGCAACTAAAGAGAAACAATTTTTTTTGGTCTTTTTTGTGTTTTGGAAAGCAAGAACAAAACAATAAAAACAAAAAGAAGCGAAATAAACAAAAACAAACGAAAGAAACGAAAATAAACGAAAGAAACAAAAACAAACGAAAGAAACGAAAACATGGATATACAAGGAACCGACAGAAATATGATATATATATATTAGTGTGATGTCGGTATTCCTCCCCCAATCTTAGGCTTTTGGCCTAAGTGGAGATCAATCAGGGTGTGGGAAGTATCCCCACCATGGTGGGTCGTCCCTAGCATGGTCGTATCCGGGCGCCCATGAAGAAGATGAAGCAGCATGCACATAATCATAACCAGAGTGCTGGTATGGAATCCCCTCAGTGTCGGAGGGATGGACAAAATCAATATCGTCCCTCTCTCCAGCATCCTCTACATGTTAGAGGTGCTGCTCAATGTATGCATCCAGCTCAATCTCTGAAAGTGACCATGCTTGCCTGCCATTAAGGTTAAACAAAAGAGGTGCAGGCAGAAGTACTACTCTATCAGATTTAGTCACTCTCCACCTGGATTGTTTGGAGAAAGTTATTCCATAATATAATTTTTTAGGTTAGCATAGGTAGAGAGAAACTTATGTTGAATCATGGAAATAAGGTCCATCCTCTCTAAAGGAAACTGAAGGTCTAGAGGATGTGGCTCCACACCATGGAAAGCTAGCAAACGGGAGACAATAAGACCTCCACAAATTCTGCCCTTCTCACGGTTAAGTGAGAGACGGTAAGAAATTAAAGCACCAAAGTTATAAGACCTATCATGTCTTAAAGCAGCTGAGATAAAAACTAGATCATAAACAGATAGCTTGTTGGCAGTTTTTCTAGCTAGCACACATTTGGAAATAAAATAAGCAAAGTATCGAATGGATGGGAGTTGAATTTCTTGTATTTTACCACTCTCCCCCGTGAAGCTTCTAGCTTGGAAAATCTCCTCATATGAATACATCAGTGGTTTGGGCTGGCCTCTTATTTTCTCACACGAACCCCATTGTGGCACCTTGATAGCTGCACAAAAATAATTGAAAGGCAAGTCTACAACTTTATTATAAATTTTGTATTGGACCATAGGGTTAGGCAAAGGATAGCTAAAGCGAAAAACCTGCACCACAGACATAGTTAGTTTAATATGTTGGGTAGGTTCATCCTGAATGAAATGATCCAATCCCGCATTTTGCACAATAGTATAGAAATCCTGTAGAATTCCCATAGCACGCACAAATTCCTGGCATGGATAGATGGATGGAAATACGCTTTCTTCACGGTGTACAGGAATGACCTCATGTAATTCCAACTCATGCTGATTAAGTTGATACACATTATGCTCAATCTCTGAATTTTTTAAACAAGCATTACAAAAATTGGTTTCAAGCAACTATAAGGTGGAAACTAGTATAGAGACTTATAGGAGAGCTAAACATGCATCAAAACTATGTTATTTCAACTTAAATCAAGATGCAAACTCACATAAGCTGTCACCTACAGTACCAAAATACTCAAGAAATACTCCACCAAATAAAATTCTACTTGGATAATCGGAGGAGTCACATGCCGGAGAGCAAATGCACCAAATTTCAGCAACAATGGTGGGTTGAGCAAAGAGATCGAAAAATATCGAGGAAAAACAACAACAACTCAGGTTCCAGGAAATGTTTTGATTTTGGGGTGAGAGAAGGGAATCATTGGCAGGGAGAGAGAGTTAGTGGAGGGCCAGGGGACCACACCATGTCCTGGCGCCACCAGGGGCTGGCCGCGCCACCCTGTGGTGTGCCTAACTCGTGGTTCCCCCTAGGGTGCCCCACGTGCCTCTCTGCCTCATTTTTGGCGTAAAAAATATTATAATTTTTCTAGAATTTTTCGAGAAACTTTATTTTCGAGGTATTTTCAGATTTTAATAATTAATTTAAAACTAGAAATACAAATTTGGAAAGGTGGAAAAAAAACCAAAACCAGAACTACATAGGTTCTATGACACTCTAAAGTCAATTGGCCAAAGAAAACAAAGGTGGAAGTTTTGAAAACAAAAATATGGATGGTGAAAACATGCATAACCACAATAATCAAGATGAAAACATGCTATGGATGATGGAAAACATAATTATACTAAGGTAGAAAGGTAAAAACATAATAGGGAAGGTGAAAACATTGTCCTCTTCATTCAAAATCATTTTGTTAACAAGGTTGATCAAGGATTGTTACCAAAACAATTTTTATATGAAGCAAAACTTTGCTTAACACTAAATAATTATGTTACCTCAACCTTGATAGACATAGTACCAATCATAATAATTTCATATTCTTTTGGTGGCATTGGAATGGGACAATAGAATTCTCCAATCTTGATGGTCTCAATATTTTCAATTGAATTTAGACCATATCTTCTATCAATCTTCTTGGGAAAATAAATAGTATGCTCTTTATCATTAACATTAAAAGTTACTTGTCCTTGATTGCAATCAATAACAGCCCCTGTAGTGTTAAGAAAAGGTCTCCCAAGAATAATAGACATATTATCATCTTCAGGCATTTTCAACACAACAAAGTCAGTTAATATCAAACAATTAGTAGTCACTTGAACAGGAACATTCTCACATATACCAACAGGAATAGCAGTATATTTATCAGCCATTTGCAAAGATATATCAGTGTGTATCATTTTTTCTAGAGAGAGCCTCTTATAGAGACAAAAAGTCATAACACTAACTCCTGCTCCCAAGTCACATAAAGCAGTTCTAACATAATTATTTTTTAATAGAACAAGGGATAGTAGGAATACCAGGATCTCCAAGCTTCTTTGGAACCTTGCCATTAAAAGACTAATTAGAAAGCATAGTGGAAATTTCCTCATTAGGAATCTTCCTTTTGTTAGAGACAATATCTTTCATATATTTAGAATAAGGAGGCAGTTTCATAGCATCAGTGAAAGGAATTTGCAAAAACAAAGGCTTCATCCATTCATAGAACTTGTTATAATGTTCTTCCTCCTTTGATTTGTGTTTCTTATTAGGAAAAAGCATTGCTTTTTGTACCCAAGGTTCTATCTCATTACCATGTTTATTAGCAATGAAATCCTCCTTACTATACTTTGCAGTTTTAGTTTGCTTTTTAGGTTCAACTTCAGTTTCTTCTATATCAAAAGCATCACTTTTATCATTACCACTTTCAGTTTTAGCATCAGAGACAGATATACTATTAGGATCTTTAGCAGGTCCAGGAGATTCTACAACAGTTTTATGTCTCTTCTTGTTTTTCTTAGAATGAGAACTATTGTTTTTTAGGTTGCTAAGAATCTTGTTCAATTCTTTTAGGATGTCCTTTAGGATACAAGGGGTCCTGAGTAGAAACACCACTTATAGTAATTATTACACAAACATGTTTTTCTCTAGAAGCATTAGCTAGCATATCCTTTTGCACTTTAGTGAGTTGATCAATTTGAGTTTGAACCATATAAAAATGTTTAACAAGCATTTTAACATCATTAGAGGCTGGTTCTCTCAATAATACCATGCAAATTATCAATATCTCTAGAGTTTTCCATAAGATGATTTTGCACTCTCATATTAAAGTTGTCTTGCTTAACAACATAATTATCAAATTCATCTAAGCATTGATCAGGTGGTTTAGAGTAGGGAATATCTCTATTATCAAAATACTGGAGATAGTGTACCTCAACTGTTGATGGATGATGAATTGGCTTACATAATTCTTCTATAGGTGGTAGATTCTTCACATCTTCAGATTTAATACCCCTCTCTTTAAGATATTTCTTGGGTTCCTTCATCACTTCATCATTTATTTCACTCATGCCTCTCTTCTTGGGTGTTGGTATTGGTGTTGGTTCTGGTGTAGGTGTAGGCTCAGGTATAGTCCAATCATCATTATTTTTTGTCTATTTTAGCCAATAATTCCTCAGCTTCTTCTTCTGGAGTTCTTTTCCTAAAAACACAACGAGCACAACTATCTAGGTATGTCCTAGATTCAATAGTTAGTCTATTATAAAATATATCTAGGAGCTCATTTTTAGGTAATGGATTGCCAGGGCTAGCTCTTATTAAAGAACAAAACCTTGACCAAGATTCAGACAATTTATCTCCTTCAATTTGCTCAATGTTAAAGATATCATGCACAACAGCATGTTGAGCACTAGCAGGATTTTTTTTTTGAAAGAAAGCATTAACCAAACCCATAGGACTAGTAATAGATCGAGGTGAAAAATTGTTAAACCAATTTTTAGCTTCATCTTTTAATGAGAAAATGAAGATCTTGGTAACAAAATAAGTACGCAACTTAGTATCATCATAAAATAAGCTACTCAAAGATGAAAGCTCATTCGTATGTTCCATAGCACTTTTACTTTCAGTTCCACAAAAATGTTCCTTCTCAACAATAGATATATAAGATAAATCTAGAGAGAAATTACAATCCTTGTCTCTAATGTGTATGGGAGATGTAGCAACCTTAGCATCATGAGAAGATTTATATTTAACAACATGTCTTGCAAGAAGACTCTTAAGAGAACTTGCACCAGTAGTAGCCTTAGCTTCTTTAATAAAGTCATTATTGAGTACAATGTAGGTTTCATCAAGATCATCACTAGAAATATCAGGTGAATTAACAGGTGTACCAACATTTTCATAAGGAATTTCAACACTTTCAATATGTTTGGATTTAGCAATTGTAGCATCTAGGAAAGGACCTAGTGAACCAGTATCATCAAGCACAGTACAAGCATCATCAAAAGTATCAGAAGCATTTTCAGACTCAGCAGAAGTAATAGTGTGTGTAGCATGTGGTGGTGTAAGAAGCTGGCTCATAACAAACGGTGAATCAAGAGCAACAGAGGTGTTCAGAGTTGTACCTTGATGTGTGTGAACAAACGTTTGTTGGGAGACCCCAAGAGGAAGTTATGAAGAGTGCAGCAGCAAGTTTCCCTCAGAAAGAAACCAAGGTTGAATCGACCAGTAGGAGGAAGGAGTAACTTCAGAAGGTTGAAGCAGCTGATATGGCAGGGCGCACTACCAGTTCAGAAGCAACGTGGAACCTACACAACACAATAAAATCACTTTGCCCCAACAAAGCAGTGAGGTTGTCAATCTCACCGGTTTTGCTAAACACAAAGAGGTTAAATGTATGGTGTGGAAAACAGTAGGAGAACAATATGAAAGCAGTAGTAACAGTATGAAAGCAATATGAAAGCAGTAGGTGTTTTATCAGTATGAGGAAAATGGACCGGGGTTCACAGTTCACTAGTGGTGTCTCTCCGTCAAAGATAAATAACATGTGTGGTGAACAAATTACAACTGGGCAATTGACAGAAATGAAGGTTGCACCGTAGTGCATATGCAAGACATAAAGATTACTATGTGATTCATGCGGGCATTACAACAAAATACATAGACCGTCATCCAACTTCATCTATGTCTAATAATCCACCCTCCGAATATCATCCGAAACGTTGGGTATTAAGTTGCTAGCAACATATTATCGCAGTAAGCAAAGTGTGTAATGTAAACAATGTAAACTAGGTAAACACCGTTGTTTTGTCCCTAATGGCAACAACACATCCTCCATCTGTCACGTTTCTGTAACTTTAGCACAGATGTAAAGGAGGTATGAACCCACTATCGAGCATAAATACTCCCTTTTGGAGTTACTAGCATCTATTTGGACAGAGCATCTACTAATAACGGAGAGCATGCATGTAACACCCCGGCCACCTCGTAGCCGGCGGTTGTCACCCATGGTAGCTCTCTAGGATCTCTAGACTGGCCCCACATACCAACACTAGTCTTTCCTGCGCACTTTGTCCTCACTCATGCACACCCGGGAAGGACTTCCCGGTCGGTCACCTATCCTCAAATTGCTCCAGGCTAAGCACGCTTAACACTGGAGTTCTTTAAAGATGAGCTTCCGGAAAAGAAGTTGCAACTTGTTGATGTGAGTATCCTATTAATCCTATTGAGCCCTGCGCCAGGATCTCACATCCTTCCCCCCTTAGAAGACCGACACCCTCGTCGGTCAACCTACAGTCCAGGAACTTCCTCTCTTGGCACTCATCTATGCGCCCAGTGTCGGCACATGTCCCACATGTCCACCCACTGACCCGCACACACCCGTGTAACCGCGAGGGTCGGCTCTGATACCAAATGTAACACCCCGGCCACCTCGTAGCCGGCGGCTGTCACCCCTGGTAGCTCTCTAGGATCTCTAGACTGGACCCACAGACCAACACTAGTCTTTCATGCGCACTTTGTCCTCACTCATGCGCACCCGGGAAGGACTTCCCGGTCGGTCACCCATCCTCAAATTGCTCCAGTCTAAGCACGCTTAACACTGGAGTTCTTTCAAGATGAGCTTCTGGAAAAGAAGTTGCAACCTGTTGATATGAGTATACTATTAATCCTATTGAGCCCTGCGCCAGGATCTCACAATGCAAGATCATAAATAACATATGCATGAAGATAACATGATAAATTGACAATCAGAAGACATAGCATTCAACATTCATCAGATCCCAGCAAACAAAACATGTAGCATTACATAAAGATGATCTCGATCATGTGAGGCAGCTCACGAGATCTAAACATCAGGTACAAAGTGGAGAGAACAACCATCTAGCTACTGCTATGGACCCGTAGTCCAGGGATGAACGACTCACGCATCACTTCGGAGGAGGGCATGGTGGTGTAGACCCCTCCGGTGATGAATTCCCCTCTCGGCAGGGTGCCGGGGAGAGCTCCAGAACACTCCCGATCTAGGGATGACGATGATGGCAGCCTCGGGTGTTTCTCGGGACAAAGTGGGATATCTTTAGGGTTTGCGTCTCGGGGGGTATATATAGGCTAAAGGGCAAAGGCGGTGGAGGCTGGGGGGCCCCACACCACCCCATGGTGCGGCCGGGGGGCGCCCTTTGGTGTGGGCCCCTAAGGCCCCCCTTCGGGTCTTTTCGGGACTCCGTGGAACCTTCGAGAATTCTAAGACTTGTGGGCTTCGAATTATCCAATTCCGAGAATATTTCCAGAACAACTTTTCTGAAACTAAAAACAGCAAAAAACAAGGAACTCGCTCTGTGGCATCTTGTCAATAGGTTAGTTCGGAAAATGATAAAATTTACATAAAGTGTATAGCAAACATGTGGGAAACAATAAGAAAACAACATGGAACATCAGAAATTAAGGATACGTTTACGACATATCAACATCCCCAAGCTTAGTTCCTACTCGTCCTCGAGTAGGTACACGATAAAAACACATAATTTCTGAGGTGACATGCTACCAACATAAACTTGATCATCAATAATGTAAAAGCATAAGCTAAGATCATAGAACTTAAACACAAGCATGATAAATAGAATTTTAATAATAAAGCATAGCAATCACCTTGCATCATGAGAAGTAACACAAATAAAAGATCATGAATAAGAATGCAACGAAAGATATACGTTTGTTTCAAGTATAGAGAAAACATGTCAAAGTGATATTTCGCTAGTCCTTCAGAGTGGGGCAAAACATAAATGCCAGGACACCTTCAAATTTCACGAGGAAGACTAGAAAAGATAATTAGAGAACAAGCAATAACACATTATGAATCAATTAATAATGTTTCTGGGACAAATGCACATAAAACTCAGAATGGCAACTATGCTCTCTCAACCGTGCATAAAGTTAGAAGATGGAGAATCAACATAAAAGTAAAAGAAAGGCCCTTCGCAAAGGGAAGCAGGGATCAACTCATGTGCTAGAGCTTTTATTTTATTAAACAGAGGTGCAAAAAGCTTGACACTCCTCCCATCCACAAACCATGGCTAACCGAATCCTCGGGTGCCTACCAACAATCACATACCGTGAAGGAGTGTCTATATTTTAAGAGAGGTGTATGCTTATGTCAATGAATGGTAAATAGAACATACAGTACGTCACAAGCCAACTAGACTTCACAAGAGAGACTCCCATAGAAGGACTCATCTAGGTAGAAGGTCATCGCTCTTTCTCTCTTGTATACACAATTATGCTTTGACTGATAAATCATTGGCAAAAATAGTGAAGAGAATTTGTGTTATTAATTTGGGGCTGGGAACCCTGCTGCCATCTGTTCTATCATTGGATAAGCGGATGAAGCCACTAGTCTAGGGTGTGAAAGTCCAATCAACAAGTGAGATAAATATTCTCTATTTACGTCCCCATGAGCTAAAACAGGAGCACAAAACAGGAGTAATTTTGAAAGTTTTAAAGGTAACACATGAGCAATTTACTTTGGAGTGGCGGTTAATTACCACATGTAGGTAGGTATGGTGTACACAATGGGAAAACTTTGGTTTTTTTTGGGGGGGGGGGGGTTGGATGCACGAGTACGTAGAGCTCATACTCAGTACAGGTGGAGGTTAGCAAAAGACTAGGAGCGACAAATCAAGAGAGCATAAGAGCCATAATCATCCATCACGACATAAACATCATTAATCAAAGCATAAGTGGTACCACAAGTTCAAAAACTAAATGATCATGGAGGCTATTAGTGACTGGTTCATAGTCATAAACATGGTGTGAGCATGCGCCAAGTCAAACAAATAAAACATTCAAATGAGAACACCATAAATGTATTCTTCAATATGACAAGAACAACTCATGATTCTTTCAATGAAACATTAAAAACTGTCAGATATTTGAGGCTAATAATGATATTAAATAATCACAAGGCTTTAGAACTAAAATAACATCTAGCATGATATGAAAAAGTCTAGCCACAGTCTATACAAGCTTCTACTTGCACCGTTAAAAATTCTACCTCAAGCATCAGTTTCTTTTCCCAACAAGCACCATACAAAGCATGCTTTAACAAATACTCTCTAAATGCTACAACAAGAAAACATGAGAGTAATCACATAACACTACTAAAACTAACAGCTCTGAACAAGAGATGCAATAAAAACAAGAGCTAAACAAGAATTTTTGCAGCAACTAGAAGAAAAACTAAGAATACTAGCATAGCAAGTATTCAAACGAAAAAGCGGAGAGTGTATCTCTCCCAAACAAAGAATTCTAGGGTTCAACTATATTATTGCAGCAAGGAAAACAAAAGAAAACAAAGTAAAAAAACAGACGCTCCAAGTAAACTTCATATGATGTGACCGAATAAAAATATAGTTTCACGAGAAGTGACCTGTTAGATAGCTGATGAAGAAGGGGATGCCTTGGGCATCCCCAAGATTATATGCTTGAGTCTTCTAAAAATATGCTTGGATGAACCACGGGGGCATCCCCAAGCTTTTACCTTGCACTCTTCTTGATCACATATATCACCTCTTCTCTTGACCCTTGAAAACTTCCTTCACACCACACTCAAACAATAATTCGCATTAGAGGGTTAGTGCAACAATGAAAAATCCATTGGTTCTGTATGCAACAAGTTCTATTGGTACTTTTAAACATTAGCTACAGCCACTGATGTTTCATGAAGCAAAAAATCCACTTGACATCGCAAAAGAGCAAATGCAAGAAAAATGGCAAAATCTGTCAAAACCAGAACAATCTGTAAAGATGAATTTTTTCAAGGCACTTACGTTGCTCAGATAGAAAAACTTAAAGAATAAAAATTTCTGGTATTAGCCGAGGAGTAAGCATAAGAAATTTCAGGCCATTCCTATTTTTCTATGATTTATGCGATTTTTAACGGTGGACAGAAGAAATTTGTTTCCTGCGCAGAAATCCGAAAACCAACTCCAACTCTCGTCAGAAACCTTACTTGGCACTACTAAAACATGAAAAAAAAAAGATACAAAGGAGTTTCTAAAGAAGTATACAACCCCTTGACTCAAATAAAACAGAGAAAAACAAAGCAAAAAATAAAACCATGGGTTATCTCCCAAGAAGTGCTTTTCTTTAACGCCTTTTAGCTAGACCCAGAAAAGTGGAATCAAGTATTTTCAATTGAACAAGCATCCAAATCAACAATTTCCTCCAAAAACCCAATTGTAGCAATGGGTACCTCAGAGACCCCTGAATATGATTCAACATGCAAATCACTTTTAGTTTCACTAAAAGTTTTATTAATTTTAAGCACATTAGGGGATTTCAGTTTAGGTGCCTTGGGGACATACATAATTTTTTTTATTTTCCCACAGAAGGTCTCTCTCTTTTAAACTTAAGAGCAAAAAAGGTTGAGCTTAAAGTTTCCATAGCCTCCTCTAATTTACCAATCCTCATATTTTTACTATCATGGACATTGCTAGCTTCTAAAAGAGTGATTTTCTTGTTGATACTTGCTATTGATTCATTAACTTTGCTAGAATTATGAAGGAACTTTGGAAAAAATTTCTCCATAGAGTTTAGTTTTTAATAACATCATCTAAAGTGATCTCAGTTTTAACAACCTTAGTAGGTGGTGTCCCAACTAAACTTTCAATTAAATTACAGGCTTCCAAAGCAGGTGTTCCCAGAAAATTACTGCCTGTAAGAGTGTCTAGAACATACCTATACCAGCTAGTAATACCAACATAAAAATTCCTAGGAAGGATTACGGTGGAATATTTCTTAGTGCATCTATGATGTGAATCACTTATCCTATACCAAGCATCTTTCAAACATTCTCCCCCTTGTTGCTTAAAGGAACGAACTTCAACCTCGGGAACACTCATTTTAGCAAGACTAAAAACAGGAATAAAACTAGAGCTAGAATAAGAACTATTTTTGTGTGTTTTTGATAAAGAGAAGTAAACAAGACAAAATAAAATAAACTAAGAAGAACAAAAAAAAGTAAAGAGATTGGAAGTGAGAGACTCCCCTTGCAGAAATCCTCTTCATCCCCGGCAACAACGCCAAAAAATTGCTTGATGTGTGTGAACACACGTCCGCTGGGAGATCCTAAGAGGAAGGTATGAAGAGTGCAGCATCAAGTTTCCCTCATAAAGAAACCAAGGTTGAATCGACCAATAGGAGGAAGGAGTAACTTCAGAAGGTTGAAGCAGCTGAGATGGCAGGGCGCACTACCGGTTCAGAAGCAACGTGGAACCTACACAACAACAATCAAATCACTTTCCCCCAACAAAGCAGTGAGATTGTAAATCTCACCGGTTTTGCTGAACACAAAGAGGTTAAACGTATGGTGTGGAAAACAGCAGGAGAAGAGTATGAAAGCAGTAGTAACAGTATGAAAGCATTAGGTGAAGGGAATATGCCCGAGAGGCAATAATAAAATGGTTATTATCTTATTCCTTGTTTATGATGAATGTTTATTTCTCATGCTAGAATTGTATTAACCGGAAACGTTGATACATGTGTGTTTAATAAACAAACAATGGTTTCTAGTAAATCCTCTCTTTTAACTAGCTCGTTGATTAATAGATCATCAAGGTTTCCTGATCATGAACATTGGATGTTGTTAATAACGGGGTCATGTCATTAGAAGAATGATGTGATGAACATATAACCAAAGTGAATATAGCATTGCGATCAAGTCATTAAGTTTACACTGTTATATCAAACATACGAAGTAACTTATTCCTTAGACAATGAGATCATGTCAATCATTGATACCGGAAGGGTACTTTCATGTCATCAAACGTCACACCGTAACAGGGTGACTATAAAGTTGCCGTTAGGTATTCATAAAGTATTAGTTGAGGATCATGGATCAAGAGTGGGATTTGTCCATCCAAAATGACGGAGAGATATACTCTAGGCCCTCTCGGTGATATCACATCGACACCACTTGCAAGCACGTGATATGATCACAAGGATGTTATATCATGGGAACGAGAAAAGAGTACTTGTCGGTAACGATATTGAACAAGGTATGGTTGATACCAATGATCGAATCTCGGACAAGTAAAATATCGCGATACAAAGGGAATTAGTCACGATGTTGATGGTTCACACGATCACGAGAGTCATCGTTGAATAATATAGGAGTCATCACGGATCTCCAGATCGATGTTGATTATTGATCGGAGAGGAGTCTCGATCATGTCTATCTTATTCGCGAACCGTAGGGTGACACACTTAAGGTTCGATGACGTGTTTGAGAGGATACGGAATATTGAAGAATATTTTGGGCAGCACCGAAATTGTTTTGGGGAAAATTGAAATAGTTCAAGGGGTTTTTCATCGAATGGTTGTTAATATAATGAACAAATGATTCGAGGTGCTATATGAAAATGTTTGTTAATGGGATTAACAAATATAAATAAAGAAATAAAAATATTTTATTTATTTATTAAAGGAAAACCTTTGGATTTTCCAAGTGGCAAATAATGGGAGCATGAGTGGGTGTGAGTGGGGCTTCCACTCACATGAAGAGGGAAGAGGTGGGGGCACCACCATGGCTGGCCGCACCCCCTCTTGGGCTGCCTCCCCATCCCCTATAAAAGGAGGGTGAGGGCTCCTCTTCTCCACACACTTGTCCCACCTCCCTTCCACTTCACCCGCTGCTCAATTCCATGGTCTCCGGCTTGGCGAAGCCCTGGCCGTGGGATTCTTCACCACCATCACGCCGTCATGCTGCTAGAGTTCCGAGGGATCCTCTACTTCCGCGGCCCGCTGGATCGAGGGAACGGAGGTCGTCATCAACCGTACGTGTGACCGATCACGGAGGCACCACCGGATTGCGGTGCACATCTTCTCGCTCTCGGGATCGGTGTGAGTACGGCTACACCAACAACGAGATTTGATCTCGTAACGCTTTGTGTCTTCGAGGGTATGTTATTCTTTGACCCTCTCTATGCCCGTTGCACTTCGTCTCCTAGATTAGATCTTGGCCTTTCGGGTGTCTCTCGCGTAGGAAATTTTTGTTTTCTATGCAACGACCCCTTCAGTGGTATCAGAGCCGGATCTATGCGTAGATGTTTTGTACGAGTAGAACACATAGGTGTATGTGGGCGTTGATGATCATGTTATTGCCTCTTTGAGTATTTTATGATCTTAGTGGCATAGTAGGATGAATCTGCCCCAGACTAAGTTTATGTGTACTATGTACGCGAGAATTGTCTCACTTGTGGCTAAGGGGGTGTCCGTTTCTCCTACTATAGTTAAGATCTAATCTACGAAGGGTTGTTAAAAATGTGTTTATCAACGTTGTGGTTGATGTTCATAGGTATGAACGGTTCTATCCTCGAAAGCCCTAAGCCACGTAAAATATGCAAAAATAAATTAGAGGCATCTAACTAGTTTTTGCTGGGCATGTGATGTGATATGGTCAATGTTACAAATTTGATTATGAGATGATCTATTTTGTAAATTATTGATATACCGGAAGGTATCCATATGGTTGTCTTATTATTGATGTACAATCAAGATTGGGGTGCCATGGTACTTGGTACCACGCCGGTGGAATGATGGAGATCATACCATAATGCACATGATGGAGATCAAGTGCAAGGAGGACCATATCATATCACGTTATCCTTACATGTGATGTTAATCCTTTTTATGCATCTTATTTTGCTTAGATAGTGATGGTAGAATTATAAGATGATCCATCTCACTTAATATCAAGATAATAATATGTTCTTCCTTAAGTATGAACCGTTAAGAAAGTTCGTCGTTTCGAGACACCACGTGATGATCGGGTGTGATAGACTCAACGTTCGCATACAACGGGTGTTTTCAAGCCTAGCATGTACAAACATGGCCTTGAAACACACGCAATACTATGGTTCTACTTGGCGATCCTAGCATCTACAGACATGGCCTCGGAACACGTAACCGAAAGGTAAAGCATGAGTCATATGGATGATATGACGAACATGTCGATGTTCGCCTTTGAAGATACACCATCTCACGCGATGATCGGTTTTGGTGTAGTGAATTTGGTTCGTGTAATCACTAAAGACGACTAAGAGGGATGCTGTTTTTGAGTGGGAGTTCATGGCATAATTTTGAATTAACTTGAACTTATTTATCATGAACAACCAATCAAAGTGAATTTGCACAAATTGTAGTATTCATTGGAATCCACATAACTACCTTACACTTAGATTGTTAATTGAGATATAACTGTTATGATCTGGTAAAAAACCATTTAAGGTTGGTACCGTATTAGTGAAATTTAAAATTGAGTCCTATTGTAGATTTTCGGTATTTCCTACCTAGCTCCATATGATTAATTATTGATTGACCTAGAGAGCAAATAATTCCTACTTAGAATCCAGAGTCACGGTTGCTTCCATATTACTTTATCTTTAAAAGAATATTTTGTTGATCAAGGTGATTTAGGAACTGTAAAGAATTGTTTTCAGAAACAATCAAGTGAAAGATATATTGATATCTAGAAACTTATTTGTGGCAACATGACTGAGTATAATTTAGCGTGATAATGTTTGCTTATATTATCTGAATATATGCAATGATTGAAGACGCTAGGCGTTTGAATATTCCAAGAAGTTGGGCGCTAAAAATTATCCTCTAAATTCCTTCCTTCGAGCTATAGTAGCTTAATCATAAAATTGTTATGATGGGATGGATTAAAAATATAGGTAAAGTTGTTTACCTTACTTGGAGATTGCTAAGAGTGGAATCTAGAAGAATACTATTAATATGGTGATATTAGTAGAACAATCAAACTCAAAGTATGACTCAATGGGTGATAGTATATGACTAACACGCCAAAGAAAATAAGCTAGTACGACTAGCAATGTTTGATGTTGAATGATTCTTCTATAAAGTAAAGGGAATATTGAAAATAGAATTACGAAAAGATATATGGCAGAAAAAGAAGATAACTGGAAAAATCCAGCTCAGGAGTATATGCTTGATATACAAGTTATAGATGTATTACTAGTTAACAAAGTATTTTTTTTGGGTATTTTGATACCACATTGGTTGGTATGAGTTGTCATACAAAGCAACGCAATGTTAGAAATACAAGGGCCTAAAAGGAACTAGTAATAGATGTGAAATCGATTATGAAAAAAACAGAAATAAAGTGTTATTGTGTTCATTGTCGTATCAAACCAAACATTCAAGATTTATTTTAAGAACTTAATAAGTTTTTATTTTTTTCTAGTCTTTTGTGAGAACAAATGAGATTGTTCAAACTATGACCATATTCCATAATTGATAGATAAGTTAATATAAATCATGTTGGTAAAATAAAAAACATCTGTAAAAATAAATGCTAAACGTTGCAAGACGTAAAAGAATTTCACTTAAATTGTGACACCGCCATTTTAGTTCATATTGGAAAGGAAAACATGAAGGAACTCCATGTTGATGGACATCCGGAGTCATTTTGTTTTGAATAAATTGACGCTTGTGAGACCTCTTCCAAAAGATGACTAGAATTCCGTTCATAGGCCAAACTAGAATGGACGACTAATTTAATGGAGATTATACATATAGATGTATATATTCCATTATGTGTAGTCATGTATGGTGGATTATTTTTCCTTCATAAAACTATGTCGATGATTTGAGTATATATGTGAGTATATCTATTTAAAGAGAACGGAGTTTGACATTTTTAATTGGTTCAAATGGTTGTTAATATGAAGTAAAAATCGTTGTAACAAGATAATCAAGTATTTATGATTGGATCATAAAGGATAAAGTTTGAGTTACAAGTTTAGCAAAACATCTGAGAAGTTGCAAAATTGTTCTACAACTTATATTACTCGAATTACCCCACATTAGTTTGGAGTGTTCGAGAGACAAAATCAAACCTTGTTTGACATGGTAAGATAAATAAAAATGTCATTATAATTTTGTAGTTTATACATTAGTGACAATCGCTTTTACACTGAAAAGAGCGCCATCATGATCCATTGAAATTGACACCATATAAGATATGGTTTGGGTAATGACCCAAATTGTCTTTTTCTTAAGTTTTGGTATGCATAGCATGTTTAAAATGTTTACAACCAAAATGGGATACATATATGTTTATAAGGTTATCCCAACGAATCCATTGGGTATTTCTCCTTTCACCGACCAAAGACAAATGTTGTTTGTCAGAAAGGGTTGATTTCTCGAGAAAGTAGTTCTTGCGAAATAAGTGAGTGGGAGGATAGTACAAACTCAACGAGATTAGAGAATCTTCGTTACCATGTCAAGAGTAGCGCAGCACTGGAAGTTGTTCCAGGGTTTCCTATTTTGACTAAGTAAAAGACACTATATGCGATTGTAGATACTTCGAATGAGTTTGCGAACTGAACCACAAAAGTCCTAAAACTTTGTACTTAGACCAACTTATGGTTTAAGAGTAAAGTGTTGTTTTGACAACAAAAGTACCTAGACCTTATAAAGGAAGCAAATGATGGGCCCTGACTTCGTAAAATTGACTATGAGTCATTATATCCGCCATAGTATCCTTGTATGAATATCAAGTATGTGACTTGGTAGTCTTTTAGATAGGCTTGATGCCTAACGATAGAAAAAGGGTCTATATAGCGACAAAGACATGAATTTTACATCCTTTGAAAGTTGTACTTATTGAAAAGTTGTTTTCGACGAAGTTCACAGAGTTGACTACTACCAGATTTTGATCTTCCGTAGTGATTTTTCAGTCTTTGCGGATAGTTCGAGCAAAAGTTACATATTATGATATGGCTTGAATAAACCAACTCTCCTCTCGAGGAAGTTTGATCAAAGATGTGTACTTGACACAGTCTGAGAGTTTTGTAAAATTCAAAAGGTTTCTAGAAAGGTATGCACACTTCAATGGTTGAAGTGAGCACAACGAAGTTGAAATCTTTACCTTAATGAAGTTATCAAAAGAGCTTTATTCCATCATGAACGATAAAGATGCTTGTAGAGTTACAAGAAATTAAGTGGGAGCGCTATGACATATTTCCAGTACTTTATGTAGATGACATATGGTTGATTGGAAAATATGTATTCTAAATTAACACGGTTAAGATTTTCATATTGATGAAAGGCTTAGAAGATATTGGGCATCGATATCTATAAAAGATGGATTGAAGCGCCTGATATGATTGAAGCCAAATTACATAGATGAAATAATGAAGTAAGTCAATATCAAAATGACAAGAAGGAGTTCTTGTCACATGGAAAATAATTGAGCAAGATTCAAGTGTTTTGACACATGATGAGCATCATTGAAATTGAGATTTCTAAGTCATGTTTCCATGCTATGTACACAACCAGATGAGTCCTATGCTATAAAATGTTATAGCAGGATAATTCATATGATGATTAGACAACAGTGGGAGAGATCCTTGTGTCATTTTAGAAATTCTAACGATATGTTTTCCTATGTAGTAATGACGAAATATTAGTTGTAATATGTTACACTAATAGTCTTGTCATTTATTCAAGTAATTTTATCTCAATTGAAATATGTGATGAAGGGTAGCACAATAGGCTGGAAGAAATTTCCATGCTGGATTTGAAAGAGTTTCAAAATTAAAATATTGTGACAGATACTACAACAAATGCTAAAGTATATCGTTGTGTTGAAAACTGATAATAAGCATATTTTGTGTCAAGGAGTTCTTTATTGAACTTGGTGAATTTCCAAGAATGCTGACACTACGAAGCTACATTTTCACAATGTTAGTAACATAACTTTAAGCTGAGGAATTAAGGTATCACCGGAACTTGGTGAATTTCCAAGAATGCTAACACTATGAAGCTACATTTTCACAATGTTAGTGACATTGGTTTAAGCTGAGGAATTAAGGTTTCACCGATTGACCATATATATACAAAGCCATCTCATTAGAGAATGAGTGATGCGTGTACACGCAAATAACATGCAAATACAATACGGCCTGAACAGTTCAGATCTTTTTGATGATGTTTACCACATGCGAAGCATGATAATAACACTGGAACGCCATATGTGTTAAGTGCTTACAGACTAGATTATTGACTCTAGTGCAAGTGGGAGACTGAAGGGAATATGCCCGAGAGGCAATAATAAAATAGTTATTATCTTATTCCTTATTTATGATGAATGTTTATTTCTCATGCTAGAATTGTATTAACCGGAAACGTTGATACATGTGTGTTTAATAAACAAGCAATGGTTCCTAGTAAAGCCTCTCTTTTAACTAGCTCGTTGATTAATAGATGATCAAGGTTTCCTGATCATGAACATTGGATGTTGTTAATAACGGGTTCATGTCATTAGAAGAATGATGTGATGAACATATACCCAAAGTGAATATAGCAATGCGATTAAGTCATTAAGTTTACATTATTATATCAAACATACGAAGTAACTTATTCCTTAGACCATGCGATCATGCCAATCATTGATACCGGAAGGGTACTTTGATGTCATCAAACGTCACATCGTAACATGGTGACTATAAAGGTGTCGGTAGGTATTCATAAAGTATTAGTTGAGGATCATGGATCAAGAGTGGGATTTGTCCATCCAAAATGACGGACAGATATACTCTGGGCCCTCTCGGTGATATCACATCGACACCGCTTGCAAGCACGTGATATGATCAAAAGGATGTTATATCATGGGAACGAGAAAAGAGTACTTGTCGGTAACGAGATTGAACAAGGTATGGTTGATACCAATGATCGAATCTCGGAAAAGTAAAATATCGTGAGCCAAAGGGAATTAGTCACGATGTTGATGGTTCACACGATCACGAGAGTCATCGTTGAATCATATAGGAGTCATCACGGATCTCCAGATCCCGCTGTTGATTATTGATCGGAGAGGAGTCTCGATCATGTATATCTTATTCGCGAACCGTAGGGTGAGACACTTAAGGTTCGATGACGCGTTTGAGAGGATACGGAATATCGAAGAATATTTTGGGCATCACCGAAATTGTTTCGGGGAAAATTGAAATAGTTCAAGGGGTTTTTCGTCGAATGGTTGTTAATAGAAATAACAAATGATTCGAGGTGCTATATGCACATGTTTGTTAATGGAATTAACAAATATAAATAAAGAAATAAAAATGTTTTATTTATTTATTAAAGGAAAACCTTTGGATTTTCCAAGTGGCAAATAATGGGAGCATGATTGGGTGTGAGTGGGGCTTCCACTCACATGAAGAGGGAAGAGGTGGGGGCACCACCATGGCTGGCCGCACCCCCTCTTGGGCTGCCTCCCCCTTCCCTATAAAAGGAGGGTGAGGGCTCCTCTTCTCCACACACTTGTCCCACCTCCCTTCCACTTAACCCGCTGCTCAATTCCATGGTCTCCGGCTTGGCGAAGCCCTCACCGTTGGATTCTTCACCACCATCACGTCGTCGTGCTGCTGGAGTTCCGAGGGATCCTCTACTTCCGCGCCCCGCTGGATCGAGGGAACGGAGGTCGTCATCAACCGTACGTGTGACCGATCACGGAGGCACCGCCGGATTGCGGTGCACATCTTCTCGCTCTCGGGATCGGTGTGAGTACGACTACGCCAACAACGAGATTTGATCTCGTAACGCTTTGTGTCTTGGAGGGTATGTTCTTCTTAGACCCTCTCTATGCCCGTTCCACTTCATCTCCTAGATTAGATCTTGGCCTTTCGGGTGTTTCTCGCGTAGGAATTTTTTTGTTTTCTATGCAACAACCCCTTCAGTAGGTATTTTATCAGTATGAGGAAAATGGACGGGGGTCCACAGTTCACTAGTGGTGTCTCTCCGTCAAAGATAAATAACACGTGTGGTGAAAAAATTAGAGCTGGGCAATTGACAGAAATAAAGGTTGCACCGTAGTGCATATGCAAGACATAAAGATTACTATGTGATTCATGCGGGCATTACAATAAAATACATAGACCATCATCCAACTGCATCTATGTCTAATAATCCACCCTCCGAATATCATCCAAACAAACGTTGGGTATTAAGTTGCTAGCAACAGATTATCGCAGTAAGCAAAGTGTGTAATATAAACAATGTAAACTAGGTAAACACCGTTGTTTTCTCCCTAATGGCAACAACACATCCTCCATCTGTCATGTTTCTGTCACTCGAGCACAGATGCAAAGGAGGCACTAACCCACTATTGAGCATAAATACTCTCTCTTGGAGTTACTAGCATCTACTTGGCAGAGCGTATACTAATAACGGAGAGCATGCAAGATCATAAATAACAAATGCATCAAGATAACATGATATATTGATAATCAGAAGACACATCATTCAACATTCATCAGATCCTAGCAAACACAACATGTAGCATTACATAAAGATGTTCTCGATCATGTGAGGCAGTTCACGAGATCTAAACATGAGGTACAAAGTGGAGAGAACAACCATCTAGCTACTGCTATGTACCCGTAGTCCAGGGATGAACTACTCACGCATCACTTCGGAGGAGGGCATGGTGGTGTAGACCCCTCCGGTGATGAATTTCCCTCCAGGCAGGGTGCCGGGGAGAGCTCCAAAACCCTAATGATCCCGGGATGACGATGACGGCGGCCTCGGGTGTTTCTCGGGACGAAGTGGGATATCTTTAGGGTTTACGTCTTGGGGGGTATAAATAGGCGAGAGGGCAAAGGCGATGGAGGCCGGGGGGGCCACACCACCCCATGGCACGGCCAGGGGTGCCGCCCTATGGTGTGGCTCCCTGAGGCCCCCCTCCGGGTCTCTTCAGGACTCCGTGGAACCTTCAGGAATTCTAAGACTTTCGGACTTCGAATTTTCCAATTTCGAGAGTATTTCCGGAACAACTTTTATGAAACTAAAAACAACAGAAAAAAGGGAACTGACTGTGTGGCATCTTGTCAATAGGTTAGTCCGGAAAATCGATAAAAATGAAATAAAGTGTATAGAAAACATGGGGGAAACAATAACAAAACAACATGGAACATCAGAAATTAAGGATACATTTATGACGTATCATACCTCTCCTTGTAGTGGATGGTAGTATGGGAACTTTTCCATCAAGAGTCTTACCCATGATAAAAGGCTTGCAACGAACAATATCATGTTCAAGTGAGAAAATAAATAAAGCTATGCTCCCCGGCAACAACGCTTGAAAATAGTCTTGATGACCCACTAGTATAGGGGATCACAACAGTCTTCGAGGGAAGTAAAACCCAAATTTATTGATTCGACACAAGGGGAGCCAAAGAATATTTATGAGCCTTAACAACTGAGTTGTCAATTCAGTTGCACCTGAAAGTAGACTTTCTCGCAATATTTTATCAGTGGTAACAGTTTTATAACAACAGTAGTAGTAAAATAACAGTAGGAATAAAATAGTAACAGCAGTAGCAATCGTGGAAAACATCAGGATGAAAGTACGGTAGGCATAGGGAATGGATGAACGGGCGTTGCATGGATAAGATAGTTCATATAATAATCAAAACATTTTTATTGCAGATAATAATAGTAAAGCATCCAAGTTCTAGGCAAACCATAGGCATGTGTTCCAATATAGTCATACGTGCTCGCAATGAGAAACTTGCACAACATCTTTTGTCCTACCAGCCCGTTTGAAGCGGGGTCTCAAGGAAACTACTAGTAATTAAGGTGCTCCTTTTAATAAAACACCGGAGCAAAGCATGAACACTCTGTGAACACACGTGATCCTAACATCACAACCATCCCCTCCTGCTGTCCCAATTTCTGTCACTTTGGGGCCTCGGGTTCCGGTCAATGACATGTGTAAACAACTTGCAGATATGACCAAGAAACATAATTATACTCATGAAACAATAACATGTTCAGATCTGAGATGATGGCACTCGGGACCAAAGTGGTAAGCATTAAACATAACAAGTTGCAACAACGATAGAAAACACTAACAACGGATACTAGGCACTATGCCCTGACAATCTGACATTATTACATTAACGATCTCATCCAATCCCTTCCATCCCTCTCAGCCTGCAGCGGCGTTTACTCACACATGGACGGGGGAATCATGGATGGTTGATGGAGAAGAGGTGGCGGTGACGATGGCGATGATCTCCTTCGAATCCCCGTCCCGGCAGGGCGCCAGAACAAGAACTTCTGATCCCCGAATTGAGTTTCAAGGTGGCGGCGTCGCTCTGTGGTGTTTCTGTGGAATATGGCGAACCCATGTTGTTTTAGGGTTACGGGCGATAAGTAGTCGAAAGGGGAGCCCGAGGGGGTGCCTGGGGGCCCCACACCACCAGGTGGCGCGGCCTAGGGGGGCGCCCAGGGGTGGTGTGCCCCCTCCTGGCCCTCCTCCGAGACTCCTTCTGGTTCCGCGGGTCTTCGGGTGTTTTAAGGTCTTTGGGATCTTTTCTGAGCATTTTCCCGAAAGTTATTTTTTCTGCACAAAAATAAGACACCAAGGTAATTCTGCTGAAAACAACGGTAGTCCGTGTTAGTTGTATCCAAAACTCACAAATATAGAGGCAAACAATAGCAAAAATGTTCGGAAAATGAGATACGTTTTGGACGTATCACGTATCTATAATTTCTGATGTTCCATATTATTTTCATGCCATATGCTACATGTTTTTTATACACTTTATGTCATTTTTATGGATTTCGTGGGACTAACCTATTGACAATATGCCACACAGTCAGTTCCTGTTTTCTGCTGTTTTTTGTTTCAGAAAATTTGTTCTGAAAATATTGTCAGAATAGGACGAAACAAAATCACAAGGTCTTAGAAATCTGTCACGTACACGGAGTCCGGAGGAGACCCGGTTGTAGAGTCACGTACACGGAGCGTGATGATGGTATAGATCGATTTTATTTTTGGACCAAAAGGTTGTAGAGTAACCATGGGTTGAGTAGACCTGGTATGAATATGACAATACACACTTAAGGAGACATTTGTTGTCAAATCATATCTGAACAAGAGTTACGACATGTATGATATATTAGAACGGAGCACGGAAATTTTCCATGGAGACTCATTTTGTCGCAGTATCAAAATAACGTTTATGAATTGATTTATGAATGATTTAATTGTACACTCAAATCTTCTAAATATTATACATGATATTTTGTATTTTAGATAACAATCCATGCACACAAAAAA
Source organism: Alopecurus myosuroides (assembly GCA_028641055.1). NCBI lineage: Eukaryota > Viridiplantae > Streptophyta > Magnoliopsida > Poales > Poaceae > Alopecurus > Alopecurus myosuroides. The sequence goes on along the minus strand of CM054057.1, from coordinate 280,316,939 downwards.
GATCATAAATTAGGTGTTCAATTTTGTTTCTCTTTTGTGGGGATTGATGTAAAATGCAACAATGAAACACAATCTGAAGCAAAATGTAAAACATTTTAAAGGTTCAAACAAATAAAAAAAGGTAAAATATAAAATGTTTGAGTGCTAGAAATTATGTTATATTGTTTTTTTTAGTTTTGCGAGGACATGTTAAATTATTTTACAACCGTTGCAACGCACGTGCATGTTTGCTGCTCCCTCCGATCTATAAAAGTGTCGCTCATTTTGTACCAAGCTAGTAGAAACTTTGTACCAAATGAGCAACACTTTTTATGTACTACTTTTTTTTATAAAAAAAGGAGAGGAGTACATTTCTAATATAGGGTACATATGTGGAGAATTTTTGCCCCGTATCCCGGAAGGCTTGCCCTGTCTTTTTTTCGAACGACACTCCATAGGCACGTCCATCCTAAACCTTATCATCTATCCCCAACCTCTGAGACAAATTCCCAGCGAGGAAGAAGAAGATGCTGCTGGGCTCCTCATTCGCGTCCCCGCTCAGCCTCCACGTCAAGCCCAATGCGGGCGTCGCGACGGCTCCTCGTCCGGCGCTCCTCGGTCGGATCTCGGCGGCGAAGCAGCTGACGGGCCGTGTGGTGACGACGAAGGCGGACAAGACGGTGGGGGTGGAGGTGGTGCGGCTGGCGCCGCACCCCAAGTACCACCGGCGGGAGCGCATCAAGAAGAAGTACCAGGCGCACGACCCGGATAACCGGTTCAGGATAGGCGACGTGGTGGAGCTCCTCCCCTCCCGCCCCATCTCCAAGACCAAGCACTTCCTCGCCGTCCCCGTCCCGCCGCGGGACACCCGCAGGAAGGCCCAGCTCCTGCCCCCGCTCCAGTCCGGTGTCGATGGTGAGGCGGCCCAGTGATTGTAACGATGGCGTTGGTCTGCCGCTTTCCTGGGGAAAGTTTCCCCTTAGTTTGTTGCTGATTCCCTTTCCATTTGCTTCTGCTACATAGGAGTATGATTCTTCCTCTGTAGACTGAATGGATGAATGAACACCGCTTGGCTTCAGAATTAGTAGTTTCTTTTTTGGAGGACGAATTTTGTTACCAGACAAGAATTTGATTGCATTCTCTGAATTTTCCTAGCACACTGATAATGGAGAATCAAACAAGCAGCTGAGGAACTAGAAACTGAACATCCCAACAGTTTAGACCAAAGGGATGATACATGCGTACTCCGGAAACATTTCTTTCGTTTCAGTTCATACTACCACCAGCAGCAACAGCTCCAGTGCCACACGTGAACTGCTGCACCCACGAAGAGGGAGGACCTGGACTGAATTGCTGGTTGCATTGCAGCTGCTCCAGCTCGCATCTGATCAATGGAAGGCTGACTGACGAGTAGGTTACGGCATTTGGTCCTCCTGAGTCCTGATATAAGCTCATCATTCAACATCGGATAGCAACAGTTCGTTTTGCTGATGGCGCCAACTGAATGAAACAACCTGGATGGTTCTTACAGATGGCTTGCATCTGCAGCTTCAAGTCTCAAGGTAAAAACAATTTGAGAGGTCCTGTGGCAGACACGATAGTTTTGACGAATTAGCAGGCGCTCTGTTTTTTCATTAAGACGGGGGGAAACCTGTTGCATTACTGAAGTTAAGCAGACAGACAAAGCAATACACAGTAGTAGCACGATTTTAGACTTGTTTGCACTATTTATCTCTCTCTTTTTATGGAACAACTATTTCTTATCTGACGAATAGCAAGAGGTGTTCCATCAATTTACAGGTAAAAAAATGTCAGAATTTGAGAATTCCCATCGGTTTTCAGATGTCAGTTTAAGACACGCGAGACTCACTATAACTCTTTTCTTGTCCCTGTTTTTAATGCAATGTTGAGCAATACCTACGCGGCCACTTGAGAAAGCTATCAACTCGATCTTCTCGAACATCCCAATACAGGCTCCACAGTTCCATACGTCAAGTGAATGAAGGTAACATTTAGTTTCAGGTAGAGGCATGACTAAGGAAGATCGGATCCGCAACCTTCAGATGCGGACTGCTTGGACCCTATCACCGTAGTTTCATTTATCTACTGCTTTGTGTTCTTCTACTGTCTTTGTCGCTGGACGCCAAGAACTCTTTCTAGCTTTGTGGCTGTGGTCTGTTTCGTTTTTAGTTTCCTGGTTAACCTGGGTACTGTAAACTGTGAACTCTTGCGCTTTGTGCTGTTTCATTTCAATAGAACGGTGGGTGACCCCTATTTTTCTAAAGAGTTAAATACACTGTGGGTACTTCAACTTAATGTCAAAGCACGATACGGTACTCGTAGTTAGAAATACTAACGATACGGTACTTAAACTTGATGGGACGTTAAACTACGGTCACTGTTTGCCGTATGGAGTGCGTACACGCGTCGAAAGAGCGGGTGCGGAGCTGTCTTCTGTCCACGTCGGACTGCATGGGGGGCTTCTTTGTAAAAATAGAATAGTTGAGATCATCAAATCAGTCCCTGGCTTCATATCCCTAAATCGTACCTGCCCGCGGTGAAATCCCTAACATTTCTGGTCGTCTCCGTCGCCGCGCCCAAATCGGGAGCTCGCAGTCGCGCTCTGGAGCTCGTCGCGCCCAAATCCCTTGGCCATGTCGTCCGCAAGCAATGCCCGCTCTGGAGCTCGCCGCGGCGCGACGCCGCTGCCCTTCGTCCCCTGCATCCCCTGCCCAGACTGCGGGAGGAGGGTGAGGTGGTACGAATCGACGACGCAGCTGCACAATGGATGGATCTTCTACCGCTGCGTGACTCATGGTGTAAGTTGATTCATCTTTTGTGCTTGATCTTCTACCACTCTTGATCTTCGTGCTTCTTCGGTATGTGCTTGTGCGTGCTTGTGATGTGTTTGAAGTGACAAAATGTATGTCTTGCTTTGTAGAGTGGATGTGATTTCTGGCACTGGGAATTGGAGTACGTGCATTTCATTGTGGAGCACAATTTTCTTTCTGATGATTTAGCAGTGGAGGCTATTGGTGGTGCAGAGGAAAGGAGGGAGATGCTGAATGCGATTGGAGAAGGGGATGGAAGAATTGCTTCTAACAGCATGCCTAGGGGAAGGAATGCAATGACCAGGCAGCAAGCTTATGACTTGATTCAACTAGGGCGCCAACTAGTGTTTCTGATGAAGCTCCTGCTTGTTGTTGTGGTTCTGAAGGCAATAATGTCAATCCTGTTTTATGTGAAGAACTAGAATGTGGCTGGAGAAGAACTAGATGCTTGGTGTTGTGGTAGTGATTAGGGATGTAATGTTGAACATGTTGTTATGGTGTCCCTATTTATGTTTCAATTTGTGCATCATACTGAATGTAATGGTGTGGAACCTGGTACCTGCTGTGATGTTACTAATATATCTATGAATGTGCAATGTGTATCTGTTGTTGCCCTTTTTTATCTTTGACAGAGTTGACATATATGATCACATGTTGTGCAGTACCAAAATAATGATCTTTTGAAATACCAAAAGACTGATAACCTGAAACTGCATTGTGTACATATATGATAACAGAGTTGGCATAGCATTGTGTTATATGATCACAGGATTGACATAGCATCAAACCATCTTGTACAGTACCAAAATACATATATGTCTTAGGTTGCAAAAGTAGATAGCTTATTACACAGTTTCATATGAACTGGAACCATAGCTTAATTATTACACAAGGGAAATCATGTGAACACATCAAACATTGATGTTTTCTTTCCTGGAGGTTGCATCTGTTCTGCTGTAGCTTCCACTTCCTTGTCCTAATGTTCTCTTGCTTCACCTTGCCTCTGTTGTTATTCTCTTGCTTCAGCAGCCATCCTCCTCTCATATGCAATTTCTAGAGCATCAATTCTTTGCTCCTCTGCTCTATGTGCAGTAATTCTTGCCCTCTCTTCTTCCTTTTGCAGAGCAGCTCTCTTCTTGGCCTCTTCTTTTGCTTCTTGTTTTTCCAAATCCTTCTGAGCTTTCTTCTTTGCAGCTGCTTCTCTGTTACACTCAGCTACAAAAGCTCTAGTCTGAGCTTTAGCTAGCTTCCTGACTGCTGCATCTTCCTTCCTCTTAGCATCTTTTTCTGCTTTTTGTTGTTTTCTTAGCTCTGCAAGTTGTGCTCTCTTCTGGGCCTCTTCTTGTTTCTTCCTGGCTGCATCTGCAACTTTGTTCAACTCTTTCTCCTTCCTAGCATCAAGCATGGCCTTCTTCTTCTCTTCTAGCTCTTTGTCCCTCTGGTTCTTCAAAGCTAGTAGTTTTTGGGCAAGTTCTCCTTGCCTAATGGTGCTTGTGCTTCCTTGGTTCTCTTGAGTTTTCTCAACCATTCTCTGAGCAGCTGTGATGAATGAGGAGTCAGGTACTGGCTGAGCCTGAACAACTCTAGGCTGTGGAACCTACACCATTGAGATCAACCATTTGAGGAAAATGCAAAGTAGGTACAACCATTAAAGCAGGAGTGATGAATGAGAAATGCATTACCTACTGAACCATGGTATCAACCATTAAATCTTCTATCACAGGTTGGTTTGGAGGGGGCACATTCAGATCAGGAGTGTTGAAGGTAGTAGTAGTCACAGTAGGGGCCACATCTGGTTGAGCTCCTACATGGCTTGGTGGAGGCAGTCCAGCCTTTAAATACTTGCAACCTGCTTTATTGTGATCAGGCTCTTTGCAGTAAGAACAATGCATGATCACTCCATGCCTTGACATGATTTTCCCACCACTAGAATGAGGTAATTCTCCTGGTGCCTTCCTTCTAGCCTTTGTAGGTCTTCCAACATGTTTTTGATATACATGAGGTAGTATGTTAGGTCCAAACATCTTTTCCCACTCTGTCTTATCCTTGCAAGGGTAAATAATATTTCCATAGGATTTCTGGAACATAGCCTTGGAGGAACAAGGATCAACAAAGTTAAGGCGGTCTAATCTCTCTGCCCTGCAGCAAGCAATGACATGCAAGCATGGAATTCTTGATTTCTGGAACCTGCATCAACTGCATGTCTTCTTGTGCAAATCAACAATATAGTCAGTCCCTCTATCTGCAACATGGAATAGGCCATCACCAGCTCCCTGAACATGTGCAAGATTAGCAAGTTCTGCTGCCTTTTCAACCTTTTTCTTGATTTTGGGACAGATTTGAGTGGGCCATTTCTCAGATTCATTTAGCTTACTATAGTGCCTAGCCATAATCTGCCCTTTGATCCTATCAACCATGGATAGTATGGGAAGTTCTCTACTTTCCAAAATGTACCTACATAAGTTATTTTTAAGAGTTTGTCAACCATGGAGTACAAATGAGTACAAATGAGTACAAATGTCTTACTTGTTGAAAACCTCACAGTTATTGTTTAGTAGTATGTCACATTTAGGAAGATCACTCTGGAATGCCCTTACCCAAGTCTTGGGATCCAAAGCATTAAGCCACTTGTAAGCATTTATGTCAATTGCCTCCATCTGACTCATGCATTGCTCAAATTTGATGACTGTGTTACTTCTAGCTATCTTCCAAAGCTGATTCTTCAGTACATCACCTTTAAATAGTTGTTGGAAGTTTTGCCACATGTGCCTTACACAAAACCTGTGTTCTGCATCAGGGAATAGGTCACTCACAACATTTATGAGACCCTGCATTGTCAATGATATTGGTTACTAACAAAATAGATGAGCAAGTTAACATACAAGAATTGCAAACACGGATTAGTACAATTGGTACGTTCTCCTTATCTGACATTATGGTCCAAGGTTCAGTGTTCATAATGTTTAGATCACTCTTCAGAGTATCAAGAAACCACTTCCAGTTAATTGTATCTTCCACTTCAACAACAACAATAGCAATTGGAAATATACAATCATTGGGATCCATTCCCATAGCTGCAAGCAACTGTCCTCTATACCTGGTCTTGATATGACATCCATGTAGAAAGATAACTGGCCTGCAACCTTGGAGAAATCCTCTCTTGCATGCATCAAGGCACATGTACAACTTGTTAAACCTTCCTGCTTCATCTAGGGAGACCTAGAAAGATGATCCAGGATTGCTCCTTCTCACTTCATTTGCATAATCCCACAGTAGGTTGTATTGCCCTACCTCATCACCATGGATTGTGTCCATTGCTATTCTTCTTGCCCTTTGCAATTTCATTCTTCCAGGTGTCATGTGCCATTCCTTATGTACAATTCTTAAATTTTTTTGCATATTCATCCCTTGATCTGCCCTAAACCCCTCAACATACTTCTCTGCTAAGAATTTTGCTGTGAAAGCCCTCAGCTGAAACAGCTTGCTGCAAGTATGCTCAGGTACATGTCTCTTCACCATAAAGCACTTTGTCCTGCTGTCGTATGAGACCCACAGAAACCAGCTGCAATCCTCATAGCATATTGCCTTCACTCTTTTCTTATCATTTATTGGCATCTTCAGGTCAACTCTATTCTGACAAGAATACTCTTTTATAGCTTGTCTGACCATGCTTATATTTTCAAACACCTAACCTACAAAGAATTGTGGACAACACAAATCAGTTTCTCTGAATGTTTTAAACCTGAACTTTCCTTCTTCATCATCAGAGTTTGGTGCCCACAAATCTTCAGTTTCAGTGTTGTAACCATCTTCATCTCTGACAACTTATTTTTTCCTTTCCTTTGTCTCCTGCAGTCCAAGTCCAAGTTGACTTCTTTCCTGTAGTTCTTTCACCCTCATCTTCACTGACTTCATCCACATGCAGATCTTCATCTGAATCTTCCACATCATTGTCACTGTCAATTATGATTTCAGGCTCATAGTCAGAATCTTCAGTTTCATCAGACAAATTGCCCTCCTCATCCAACATTGAAACACTGCTGCACCTCCTTTTTGACCTTCTCAATGTTGGCTCTGTTGCTTGTTCTGGTTCTACAACAATTGTTTCCTCTGGTTCATCACCTGCCTCTAAAATCTCATGATCACTGAAAGTTCCTGCCCTCCTTGCAAATACTAAGTGACTTGCATCCACTTCAGGGTACACAACTTGTATAGGGACATGCTCTGCTTCACTGCAAATTCTGTCAACTAGCTCTGGTTCTCCTTCAGTAACTACTGCTGAGGATACAATATGCTTGATAGGACTAACAATTGGTGGCAAATGAGCTCTAGGATTGTACAAAACATCATCATCACTATCACTGTCCTTGTGATGAAGGATGTCATCATGATCCAAGTAGATATCAAAGAAATGGTTTCCAATACCCTGAAACTTCAACATTTGATCCACATCTTCATCAGTTCTAAGTGGCCTCAAACCATTTCTTTCAATTGATAATATAGGAATGCAGTAATAAGCCTTCACTCTCCCTGCCATCTCCCAGCCTATATCCTCCACAATGTTCTCAAGCATTATAGCTGACCATGTCACAATATCCAACTGATCAAACCAAACAGACCTGCCATCAACATAGCTAAGGTTGCTACCATGACCAGTAAAAAATCCACCATGGTGTATGCGCGCAGAGAAATGGCTACTGCGACGACATGGCCCATAATTAAACGAACAAAGTTACACCATAACTGAACCCAAGTATGCAAATTCAGCTCAAAAACCATAAACCCAACCCACAACCCGCAAGATCAATAACCCTAAATCGGAACAATAAACATGCCACGGCAATAAACACCGATAATGAGGTACGAATCGCTCAAATTAGCCAACTTTGTTCACAAAGTATAAAGATTTAGGGGGTGCCACCGAACTCACCGTACACAGGGGGTGGGTCTCCTTCCGACCGACGAACTGGAGCCATCTTCACCTACTGCGAGCACACGAGACTGATCCCCGGAGGCGCCTCTACGAATCCGTCGCGAAAACTAGGTCAGACCTGCCCCTAATCGGCGACGATGGTTCCAGCGGAGACGCCGACGCGGGGGCTCCCCTGTATCCCGCCTGCGAGCGACGAGTGGAGAGACGAAACGACAGGATGGTCGCAGACAGAAATGGCCTGAGCCTCAGGGGGTTTTCAATAAATGTGTCGCTCCAGCACTGCGGGGTCGAGGAAACGATGCCACGTCCGCTCTTTCGACGCGTGTACGCACTCCATACGGTAAACAGTGACCGTAGTTTAACGTCCCATCAAGTTTAAATACCGTATGGTTAGTATTTCTAACTCGTGCTTTGACATTAAGTTGAAGTACCCAGAGTGTATTTAACTCTTTTCAAAAAAAAAGGTAGAGGCATGACGCAGTCAGATGCATGAAAAGCTCTGATCGAATCCATTTATCGCAAAATATACACAGCCATAGATCGTACGAAGACGATCCAAGTTTTGTGCCATTAGCACGATTTATGTGACAGAAAAATAACAACGAGAATGAATGAAACACATCTCGATCTCAATGCACGGACGTCCTGCCCGGCGGTGACGGCGCTGGAGGAGGGCTGCCGATACCGACTACGGCGACGACGGGGCTTCGCACGACGTGCTTCTCCGACACCCAGGTCAGGCTTCCCTGAGCAATGAGTTCTTTTTGGCTCACGCCGTGGCCGCTCACCGACACGCTGAACGTCTTCTTCTCCCCGGCCTTGGTGAACGACAGCGTCTCCGGGGAGACGTGGATCGCCAGTGTTGTTGGTGCTTCCACCTTCGCAGTGTAGGTCGATTCCGCCGGGCCGACGTTCGTCACCGTCCGGTTCACAGTGAACGGCGTTGCCCTCAGCGGCACGGTTATGGTCGGGTAGTTGAGTTGTGCTTCGGTGATCTTGGGCAGGCTCGCACAGGGCAAGCTCGAGTCCAGCGCACCGGTTGCCATGGCGCCGTCCGTGCTTTCGAGGTAGCAGATGTAGCCGCCGAACTCAGCGGCGGTGATGTCGTACACGAGGCCAGGGTCGGCGGCTCTCGCAGGGTTCACATGGCCGGCGCCCGTCGCGATCGCGGTGGCTTTCCCATGCTGCTCGTCCAAGATCGGCCCACCGGTGCTGTTGACGGCGTCGGCGGTCGTCAGGATGGCGGACTTGATGGCGGCCGGGGACCAGTCAGGATGCAAGCTCTTGACGAGCGCCACGACGCCACTGACGTGCGGCGTCGCCATGGACGTGCCGGATATGATGTTGAAAGACGCCGCCGACGACGCAGATTCCGTTTTGGGGCGGCCACGCCGCGAGGATGTTGAGCCCCGGCGCCAGTATATCCGGCTTGAGTATGCTCGGGGCGATGCCGCTGGGACCCCGGGCGGAGAACCACGGCACGACCGGGGCTGGACGCACGCCGAGCAGCGTGTTGCTGTACGTGACAGACACCGCCACGTTGTTCCTCGCCGACGTCGCGTAATCTCTGAGGACGCTCCCGTCGGCGGCGGTTACCTGCACCACGCTGGTGTTGAAGTCCCTAAGAACGGTGGTGTAGCCGCCGAGTCCTTTGTTCGACAGCAGAACGCCGGCGGCGCCAGCGTCCATTATGCTCTGGATGTTGGACAGCTGAATCTTCGAGCTCGCGGCCTCGCAGAGCACGATCTTCCCGGCGACGACAGAAGTGTCGCCCTCGTACTCGCAGAACTCTCGGGCCTCGGAGAAGAGCAGAGGGTACCGCTTTGCGCTCGGCTTCGCCTTCGCCGCCACCTGGGTCAGCGCTTCTCCGTCGACGCGCCTGCCGTCGCCGAGATATACGCTGGCGTCGAAGCTCCGGTCCACTGAGCCGGCGCCGACGGTGAGCAACCATGGCGCGTCGTTGGTGACGGTGATGATCGAGGGGCCGTTGTTGCCGGCCGCGCACACCACGGTGATGCCTTTGGACACCGCACTGTACGCGCCCATTGCGACGGGGTCATGCTCAAAGCTGATGCTCTCATCGCCTCCGAGAGACAGTGAGAGCACGTCCACCCCGTCCTTGATGGCCTCGTCCAGGCCGGCCAATATGGCAGATGTCTGACAGCCATGAGGGTCGCACACCTTGTACATGGCGATGTGGGCGCCAGGTGCGATGCCGGCCGCGGTGCCCGCGCCCAGGCCACGGTACGACGCGCCGGTCACGAAGTTCCCGGCAGCCGTGGACGAGGTGTGCGTCCCATGGCCCTCTTCGTCGCCAGAGTCACCTTCGACAAACGACTTGGCGCCGATAAGCTTGTTGTTGCACCGGGCTGCCTCGCATGAGCCCTTCCATCTCGCCGGAGGCGGCGAGACGCCGTGATCATCGAAGGAAGGATGTGCAGCGTGGATGCCAGGAGTCGAGCAGACCGATGATCACGCCCCTGCCGTAATCGGCGTTGCTCCAGATCCCGGTGCCGTTCTTCAGCCCGAGGAACTCCGGCGTGTGCGTGGTCATGAGCTGCAGCGTCCGGTCCGGGAAGGCGCGCACGAACCCCGGCTTCTTGGCCACCGCGTCAACCTCGGCCTCGGTGAGCCTCGCGGCGAAGCCACTGAACACCGTCGGTGTAGGAGTGAAGGAGGCGTGTCTCGCTGGGCAAGAAAGACTCGTGCCACCGACGGGGTATGTGTTGGCTGACATTGGAGTGACGTGGCTGGACGAGCACGATGTATATGCGATGAGAAGAAGAAGTGTGTGTGGCGTCTCGCCATATCCTAGCACCAGGATTGATATAGCATAGTGCAGGCGTCGGGGAGAGAGTGGCGACTAGGAGAAGAGGTAGTACGAGATTGGTAAAGAACGCCATGGCTGAAATCACACACACACACACCTACGAAGAAGATGACTGCAATGTAGTATCCATCACCCAGTGACCTTTATACACCAGAAATGATCAATGTGCTATAACTTAATTTGATTTAAGTTAATGACCCTGGATATCCAGCGCATACAGGAAATAAATGAGTGCCAAATCTGGGGATCTCTAAAGATTACAGGTGGGATCCTGATATGTAGTGATCTGGGCATCTGGCCAGAATCAGGGTAATGTATAATGCCCATATTTTTTGGAAAACGCTGTGTATCACCCGGGGGATCGCGCGCGTCACGTCCCCCGGCTCCTGCGCGTGACACGCGTCCCATCGCGGGCCCGCTCCCACCGCACTCCTTATCTCCTCCCAGCCTGAGACAAATTCATCCCCTCCTCTATCTGCGCCACCAGATGCTCACCGGCTGCTGGGGCTCGCCCGCCCGCTCGCAATCCTACTCACCGGCCGCTGGAGCTCTCCACTACCCCTCGGCCGGAGCTGGAGAACTCGGCCGCGCTCGCCCTCCGCCTGGCCGGAGTTTGCCGCACATGCCTGCCCACCATCTCCTGGAGCTCGCCGCACATGCCTGCCCACCATCTCCTGGAGCTCGCCACAACATCTCTCTCTGGCCGTCATGGAGCTTTCGAGGCAGCATCTCGACGACGATGGCCGGTCGCGGCGCACCGGCACGCTGTGGACGGCGAGCGCGCACATCATCACCTCGGTGGTGGGTTCCGGCGTGCTTTCTCTGGCCTGGGGGGTGGCGCAGCTTGGCTGGGTGGCCGGGCCCGCAGTGATGACTCTGTTCGCCGTCGTCACCTACTACACCTCCGCGCTCTTGGCCGAGTGCTACCGCTCCAGCGACCCGGTGTCCGGCCCGCGCAACCGCACCTACATGGCCGCCGTCCGCGCCACCCTCGGCGGCTCCAAGGTGAAGCTCTGCGGCGTCATGCAGTTCGCCAACATCTTTGGCATCGGCATCGGCATCACCATCGCCGCCTCCGCCAGCATGCTGTACGTCCTCACCTCACTCCACACTGGACCATTGGCGCGCTCCAGCCCAACCTTTCCCCATCCTCCCGCCAAGGCCGCCGCCATTGGCGCGCTCCTATGGCGCCGTGCTCCCAGATGGGCCGACGATGTTGTGTGCTCCAAACGCTGGCACAGTGCTCTCGCGGGGGGACTCAATGAAACGGCGGTGGTGCTCCCGAAAGCTGACCTCAGTGCTCCAAGGCTGGACGATAGGGTCTTTTTTTCTTGTGATTTTACTGCTACATACGTGTATATTTTTTGCTTTTTTTAACAAATTTTTTGCTACATAAACTCCGGCGATATCTCCGGCTTGGTCGGATTTTTGCTACAATAGAATATTTTTTTTTTGCTCTAATTACTATTTTTTTTGCTATAATAGAACAAAATTTTTGCTATGAGATTGTCCGGTGATGTCTCCAGCAAAAGTCTTCCGGCGATGTCTCTAACGAATTTGATTTTTGCTACAGTAGCACGATTTTTTTGCTACAGTAACTCCGGCGAGGTCTCCGGCGAGGTCTGACTTTTCCTTTTTCTTTTATATGATGAAACGTTTTTGCTACATGGAGCAAAAGCGGGCATTATTTTTGCTACACAGAGCAAATATGGGATTGGACAAAAAAAACTGACACGTGTCAGCACAGGGACCCGGGGGATGGAAAAGTTTGATCCCAGGGGGATGCCCAGCACTGTCCTTTTTGGAAAACGATGTGTATCACCCGGGGGATCGCGCGCGTCGCGTCCCCCGGCTCTTGCGCGTGACACGCGTCCCATCGCGGGCCCGCTCCCACCGCACTCCTTATCTCCTCCCAGCCTGAGACAAATTCATCCCCTCCTCTATCTATCTGCGCCACCAGATGCTCACCGGCTGCTGGGGCTCGCCCGCCCGCTCGCAAGCCTGCTCACCGGCCGCTGGAGCTCTGCGCTACCACCCCGGCCGGAGCTGGAGAACTCGGCCGTGCTCGCCCTCCGCCTGGCTGGAGTTTGCCGCACATGCCTGCCCACCATCTCCTGGAGCTCGCCGCAACATCTCTCTCTGGCCGTCATGGAGCTTTCGAGGCAGCATCTCGACGATGATGGCCGGTCGCGGCGCACCGGCACGCTGTGGACGGCGAGCGCGCACATCATCACCTTGGTGGTGGGTTCCGGCGTGCTTTCTCTGGTCTGGGGGGTGGCGCAGCTTGTCTGGGTGGCCGGGCCCGCAGTGATGACTCTGTTCGCCATCGTCAACTACTACACCTCCGCGCTCTTGGCCGAGTGCTACCGCTCCAGCGACCCGGTGTCCGGCCCGCGCAACCGCACCTACATGGCCGCCGTCCGCGCCACCCTCGGCGGCTCCAAGGTGAAGCTCTGCGGCGTCATGCAGTTCGCCAACATCTTTGGCATCGGCATCGGCATCACCATCGCCGCCTCCGCGAGCATGTTGTACGTCCTCACCTCACTCCACACTGGACCATTGGCGCGCTCCAGCCCAACCTTTCCCCATCCTCCCGCCAAGGCCGCCGCCATTGGCGCGCTCCTATGGCGCCATGCTCCCAGATGGGCCGACGATGCTGTGTGCTCCAAACGCTGGCACTCTCGCGGGGGGACTCAATGAAACGGCGGTGGTGCTCCCGAAATCTGACCTCAGTGCTCCAAGGCTGGACGGTAGGGTCTTTTTTTTGTGATTTTACTGCTACATACGTGTATATTTTTTGCTTTTTTTAACAAATTGTTTGCTATAATAACTCCGGCGATATCTCCGGCGAGGTCGGATTTTTGCTACAATAGAATAATTTTTTTGCTCTAATTACTATTTTTTTTGCTATAATAGAACAAAAATTTTGCTATGAGATTGTCCGGTGATGCCTCCAGCAAAAGTCTTCCGGCGATGTCTCTAACGAATTTGATTTTTGCTACAGTAGCACGATTTTTTTGCTACAGTAACTCCGGCGAGGTCTCCGGCGAAGTCTCCGGCAGGTCTGACTTTTCCTTTTTCTTTTCTATGATGAAACGTTTTTGCTACATGGAACAAAAGCGGGCATTATTTTTGCTACACAGAGCAAATGTGGGATTGGACAAAAAAAACTGACACGTGTCAGCACAGGGACCCGGGGGATTGAAAAGTTTGATCCCCGGGGGACGTCCAGCACTGTCCATATTTTTTCCATCGTCGTCATGTATCTAGACAAAAAATTCATGCCAACATATTGTAATACTACTCCAGGAGTTGGGTGGTAATTAAGGAATCAATTATGTTCTGCCATAGATATTGTCTTGGATTGCTAGGATTCGAGCATAGGATTTTTTTTTAGCTGGAACATATTTACTGGCAATCAACAGATCAGCAACAGCTCTCTCAGGAATAGCCCAGTCGAGCGGCGATGCAGGCGAGCAGCTGGCTGGTCTGCCATCACCTAAGTCTACACAGCCATATGGTGCAACTATCAAAATTAGCTATATACTGCATATTAGCAATGCAATTGTTCACTCCCCTAACTACAATGTGCACTTCAATAATACAACAATAGAACCTTAGCCACAAAGACCAAAGTTGCCACGGAAATACTTTCCAGCCCGTATCCCCCCCCCCCCTCCCCCCCGATTATGACTATTCATGGCAAGATTACATGAAATGTATATACCGTTATCCAACAACCTCTATAACTAATATTTCGCTTTGAGACAACGGCATACCACTCAAAAAATAAATTTATTACGAACCTCTCTAAAAATAATCTATGTCGCGAAAGGTTTTAGGTCAAGTCAAATATATAGGCGTCGAGAGGCACTGGAACAGAGTCCCAAGGGGGCTCGCAGCCCCCAACTTGTGGCACCCGCACCTGGGTTGTGGGGCCCTCCTGTCCCTTTTAGGTGCCCTCTGGCTTCGGCCTGTAGTATTAGAATTTTGCTATTTGCCGCACAATTTTTTGCCTTCGTAAATAGAGATTTTCTGCGAAGCAAAAACAAGTAAAAAACAACAACTGCTCTGGGTACTGGGTTAGTAGGTTAGTCCAAGAAAATAATATAAAATGATTTAAAACCACGGTAAAAGCATATAAAATTGTACAAAAATGGCATGTATCAATAAAAAATTACAGATACGTTTGACGTGTATCATCCTGTGATTCTGGATCGAATAAATGGTGGTTTCGTGGTGCCATAGTGAGTTTCTTCCATTCAACACGCACATATACCTGCTGCCAGTTGTTCTTGATCTGGATATCGACATGTTCAAGATCTCTCTATTGGAGGTCTTCACAACATATGTGCTTCTGAACCTCTGATTTGGATGGGTTCTGGTCATGCACGTCTTCAAATTTAAGCCCGAGGGGCTTCAAGGGGGCGTGGCGGAACTCTTCTTTCTATTGACACCGTTTAACATATCGAAACTTGTGATTTCCACGGTGTTGGATAAAGGTGGGTAAGGTCAAGACGGCTATGATTGGAGTACCAATTTGGCGGGTACGATGTATTCTATGGGACGAAGACATTGCTTCGCAGACTATCGGGAGGGCCTAGCTGAAGGACGAGGTTCCTTGTCCAAACAACACATGTGCATGTGAGCTAGTGATTGGTGCTTTGCATCCACAGTCTTGGTGGCGGTGGCAGCACTCGAGGATTTCAGCTTTGGTGTGGTAATCTTTGAGAGGCGAGTCTCGATATTCAGGGTATGAAAACCCTAGGTATGGCCTTCATTCCTTGTACATGTTAGTGATATTTTCCTTGTTGAAGACATTGTCTCGAGAGTTTGGATTTTCTCTTGTGTAAGAAACTACAATCTTTGATTGGACGACGGTGATGCTCCTACACTATTCCCTTCTTGGAGACATCGCTTTTGTAAAACCTCTTTTATTGTCCTAGGTTTTGATTTGATATTTTGGATCCGGCTGCTGCGAGTGATTGCTCACTATGGCAGGATTTTTTTTTCTTCTTATTTTCCATTTAAGCTCTGTGCATCCTCGATTTCTCAACTAGTTCTTCACATTATGTTAATGCAGAGTCAGGGTGTAATGATATATTTTTTATATTAATATATTCTCTTTGTCAAAAAAACATGTAGCAGAATGGTAAAATCATATACGCCAAATATTATTAAGAAAAACATACTTGGGCAATCTCCCTCCCATTTACCCGGCAATCTCCCTCCCACAAAAAGCATATTTTTGAGTAATCAAGAAATATGACTTCTTTAATCGCCATCATCGTCTCCGCCATTAGAGAATCAATGCTTTTAGTAAACTTTTTGTGGAGCTTGTTGATCAAACTCTTTGCGTCTTGCAAACAAGCTTTTTGTAAGGTCGTGCTTTAGAAAGACTTGTGTCCTTTTTACCGACGTTTTCATGTTAAGAAATAGCATCGAAATGACACTAGTTTTCTTTTTCGACCGTAACGATACTTATTCAACACAGAAAAGAGTGTCACAGGAAAATTATCTGATTTGATATCTAGTGATCTACTATAGATAATGGGTCTTGACAACCTCTTTCCCTATTTTATAGAATTTTTCCCAAGGTCGGATGCTTTATTTTAAGACGAGTTTGACTGACTTGAACCCCTATTTAGTAGGTATAGTAGTATAAAACATATGTATGTTTGTAATCAAGATTTTGTGTGAACTAGTAATCAAGATCACCGGTCGAGTTCAACTCGAGATCCACTTTTCCAGGAAAACATAGATGTGGAGTGGCTTGTATAAAATTATACCAACATATTTACATGTATATATATATATAATGGGGTGTATGCGAACACATGAATGTGGTCCAATAGAACTTCTAATCCCCGTCCTCGTATAAAATGTGAGAGATCAAATCTTCACATATCCACCCCCTAGTTGATGAATTCCCCCAGCTTTATGGGTAACAGGTGTCCATTGCCACCTCTAGGTAGAGCCTTCTAACTTCTAGTCCTACTTTTGTTTAATGCAATAAAGAGACCGAGTTAAAAGAATACACTTTGAGGTAGGTACGGCGTTCTCTTCGTCTATATATACTACATATTCTTCACCTTTGACAGACAACGAGCTCTAGTTTTCCATTCATTGACACACCAAAACCTCTCACGCTCCATGCACTAAAATATGTGACATGTCGGTAGAAGAGAAAATAGAATGGAAGTCAAGTATGTAGGGATAGGAGGCATCAAAACAGGAGTGTGGCTAAGTGGCTTTGACAAGCTAGCACACCAAAATCTTCATACAAGAAAAAGGATAATGTAATATAGTCATTATTGCATTATCAGCTAAAGTACAAAGTCGCATTTCAGTCACTCATCTTTTCCCCTAGTCAGTGATGTTATGCTAGTACGTCACCAAAACTTTGTACGAAATACAAGCCAAGACCTTCTCACAAGCATATCAATGCATCCTTCTGTTTTCATTGAATCCAACTACAACATTCTCACAAGCATAAAAAAGGTGCGTCTAGTGCTCGAATTGGCGTCTCCAACATAATTCCAGCGCGAGGTAGGGGGGCCAGTTTGGAGTAGCCCGTGTATTTTTGGTCGACATATGTTTAGTTTGTACTTGGTTTAGTGTCAAGTCGGCACTGATGAAGCAATAGCAATGCGATGGTCCGTGCCAATGGTGTTGCTTGAAGTCATCAGACGGTAGTCATGACTTGATCTGGAGTCCCGTATTCGTGTTCGTTTCGTCTAAGTCGTCTCTGATGGCACCACCGGTGGAGTGCACAAGTGTATCATGTGTTGGTCTTTTGGCTTCTTTTTTCACTGAAGCATGACTAGTTTCGGATTGGCATAAAAGTTATTGAGGACATCCTCCCCAGTTCTATCTGGTCGAATCTGGAGTGGTCGTCCATCCCTATGTGTTGCCTTCTTCTTCTGGGCTACTATTTAATCCACAGATGGTTGTCGTTGGTATTGTCCGCTTTTGACAAATAGCTTCCGATGCATCAACAATGTTATACTAACTCCCATGGTGTATTGGGATCCATATACACCGTTGAGCTTTGTTCATGGCACGCCGACAAAGTGTAGGAGGAGGGCACCGTTCATCTACCCAAAGATTTATGTGTCATTTTCTGTTTTTGTATGGTTAGTCTTGTAAGGCTTAGCCTTGGCCTTCGTAGGAAAAAAACTATTCCCTCTGTTAAATATTACCCCATCCGCATCGAAATTAATATGTTTTTAGTGTTTTATATTGCACGTATCTAGATGTGTTTTAAATGTAATATACATATAAATCTACACATTAAAACACGTCTCTAGATACATGTAGTTCAAAAAATGCTAAAACATATTAGT
This sequence comes from Alopecurus myosuroides, assembly GCA_028641055.1. Classification (NCBI taxonomy): domain Eukaryota; kingdom Viridiplantae; phylum Streptophyta; class Magnoliopsida; order Poales; family Poaceae; genus Alopecurus; species Alopecurus myosuroides. Next base: position 280,299,020 of record CM054057.1, on the reverse strand, counting down.
ATTTTTTTAAGGATACGTCTTGTAAAGACGCATCGGTTTCATAGCAGGAGAAAGGCCATTAGGCCAATTACAACGCGTCCGACACAGGCGCCCGGAACGCTACCAAATTACATAGGGGATTACTCGCCAAACCTCCACTTTTCCACTAGCCGTAGACTACTCCTAAAGAGCCCGGCAGTGCACCACATGCCCGCCTCGGTGTAAGGACCCCTGAACCACTGTTCAAGGACCTTCGATATGCATACATTCACGATCCCAGATCACACCAGTCGTGAACAACATATCAAGTTGGCATTCAGATACAACATCCATTACACGTTTACACAAAAGGTCTTTCAAAAGAGACATGATCACATGATCAAGTCTAACACAACTGCCACGCAGGGCAAGTACAAAATACACACAGTGGAAGACAAAACACACACAACATAGTGGAACCCAAGTCACGCCTTAACCTATAGGCTGCTGATCGGGAGACAATCCTAGTTCGCAAGGCCATCAGTGCAGTACTCCTCCTCGTAGATCTCCTCCTGAGACTCCTCCTCGAGGTCCAACAAGTAAATACCAGGGACGAAACCAATATGAGTACGTTTGAATGTACTCAGCAAGACACCCGTCATGAAGCTTATAGAATGCAAGTATGCTCATATGGCGGAATAGGTAGCCTATACATAGGGTTCACTATCCATGATATATGAAAGATACATCATAGTTGATTTTAAAATCTCTGTATCTTTGTTGAAGAAGATACTTCAAAAGAAAATAATATAGTTTTCTTTCTCTGGTAGATATCACATGTACAAAAGGTTTTGTAAAACTTGTTTTATAAAAGAAAATTTTCTCTTTGCAAAACTTCTTGGAAACAACTTCCAGATTTTCTTCATCCGTACCTCATTGGTACAAAGTTCCTCTTTTCAATACTTCCCATGTTCTAACTCCTTTTCAAAACTCCTTTTTGAAAACATTGACACAATGCTAGCTACATTGCCATTCAACTGTCCATATCCGAGGACGCGGCTATTCATAATAGTTTGACTCTGCAGAGGTGTACACAATCCACAAGATCCAGAAAATCCGCCGTGAACAACCACGGACTGTAACAACAGTATGTAAATATTAGATAACCGATCCTAAACATCCACTATGCTCAAGCTTTTAAATGTCTATCTCTTCAGTTGGATTTGTGCTCCCCGGCATCAGGTCCCACCTCGCCATGACAGGAGACCCAACCGGTGCGTCCGTAGTAAAAATTAATTCCACACTTTATATGCCACGCGTTTCATAACTTGGCGACATTTCGGTTCGAGGGAGACCGTACCCTTATAGAAAATTGAGATAGAGCACCCACTAACAAAAACAAGTTTCAAATTAAGCCCCGTGCCCATATTGGGGTAGAGTGGCAGTACGGTAAAGGTTGTCCGGCGAAGACTAGGTTATGTGTCATTTTTGTAAAACACTTTTTTCCCAAAAATGACCACTTCAACATTCCTCCGGTGGATAATGCCCCGCCTTCCCACCGAGTTTTCCATAAAGCCTTTGTTTTGCAAAAACATATTTTTAACGTGTCCACTTAGGGGCTTATACTTTTGGTTGTAATAGATACCATCTTATGGCTATGGGCTTGGTAAAACCAAGTATCAACTACTGGCATAATAATATCTTATGTAATATTAATAGTAGTAGTAGCCACTCAAAAATAGTTTTGATAAATCAAAGTTTTGTAAACATTTCATAAGTAAAACATGCATGATAGATAATGATAAGTGTTGTAGGAAGCATCAGGATGGCTTGCCTTAAAAATCTTTGTGTCCCTGGCCTTGAAGTAGCTTGAACTTGACACACAGCTCTACAACTCCTTCTTCTTCTTCGTTTTCTAACATCGTAAAAAGAATAAAAGACACACACTCAGAACCAATGAAGGCAATCATTAACACGAGCAACACATATAGCAAGCAAGCTTATACTAGCGTAATCACTCAAACGTTATCGAGAAAACTTCCTCACAAACACTCATGGTACAAAACTATCGCCAGAAAAACATATGGTTGAGAAACCATATTCCACATCCTAAATATCATAGGTTGAGTGGGGGTACCAATCTCATACCAAGATATTTAAGAAGCTAAAAATATAGCTTGTGGTCACAAGGGTGAGACTACTAAGGTAATAACAATCATTCAAAGCAATACCCATGGCAGTGGGTATTAACAACAACACAAGCAAGCATCACCAAACAAGTTTACCATTAAGCTAATTCATAGATAACAAGGTACTACTAAACACAACCATAACACTAGTACAATACTCATGCTAAGGTAAACACTCAGACAATTCCAAACAGCAAAGCAAACAAACCACAGATGAATAAGCTAGTTACTAACTATGCTTATGTCCACACAAAGACTAAAGAATCACTCACTCAATATATAAATAAACAAACCACTGGCTCAATCAATTGTAACAAGTCATAAAACACACTCTAAAACACAAACATCACAAGGGATAATAAATCTAGGAAATAACATAACAAGAGGGGTTCACTAATGGCATACAAATATGAAAGATTTCTAGACAAGCATGCTATAAGAATAATTGTATGCTACAACCAATAACAACTAGCACTCAAAGAGTCAAGTCATAATAAATGAAGTGAAACATGCTAGGATAAGCATACACTCATAAAATAGAAAGGCAAACATTCTAGAGCAACCCATAACATCTAGTGGTGACACTAATCCAATACTAGAGAAGCAATCATGACTACAAGAATGCCTATTCCTAAACAAGCAACACATAAATACAAATACCTACTAACATCACATACATCTTACACATGCTAGTAAGCAAATATACTAAAATAATTCTATGAAAACAACTACTTAGCAAGAATCAACCAAGTCTAATAAATCATGCTTTCCTAACAATCAAATAACAAACATCAAAGTGACATACTATACAACCAGTAGCTATGCACTCAATACATGATCAACAAACACTTTCTAAAATCAAAACACTCAAGGAAATTCTATCCACACATAATTTACCAACACTAGGAAATACTTCTATTAGCAAACAACACTCAAAATAATTCAAAACAATAGGCAATCACTTCTTAACATGATATTTCCAAGGGAACATCATATCAACAAATGTACCACAACTAAACATACTATGAGTCACAAAGTATTACTAATCATTTCAAACAAACAAGTATATCAATCATCTATTTTCCTTGGTGGAAAATACTAAACACACATATATTACTATATGCTACTACAACCAAGTGCAGGGTAGGGAATTTGTATCCCTAACCAAAATGCAATGGGACCAGTGGGGTATGGGCCCACTAATATACCAAAGCATTGAGAGGTCACAATGCCTCTGGTCTCACTTGAAAAAATAATAATCTACCCAAACAATCATCACACTACTACTCATACTAGTGAAAACAATAAAGTGAAAACAAACACACAACTGCTACACATGTTTTTCTATAAAATAAATGTAAGCTAACAGAGGTGATACCACTCTAATATCAGTACTAAAATGGTACTGGACTCAACACATCAACATCAAAAACATAGGTATCAAACAAAACAAAGCTAGCTCACAAAATCTATTCAATCAAAATACTAGAAAACAATAAAAGGCTATTTCTATTTCTATTTGATTTCCAAACATGCACACACTTCCTATCATACTAGTACTGCAAGAAAACAACCTAGCAACAGAGAGAAACATATCTACACATGCTAGGAAACAAGTTTCCAACAAGTAAACATTTAATTACAAACAAATACACAAGTTTTAAACAAAACGGAAAAGGTGCTGCATCTAGAAATGCATGCCAAAAATAATCCAGGGATCCAAAAATTATGCCAAGCTAGGATTTCATAGATATACTCACACACAAGCTCATCCAATTGGATCCACATCAAAAATCATTTTTAAACTCCCTCTAAAAATCCTAGAAAATCCTACTGGCCTTTTACCAAAAATGGATGACATTTCCAAATGGTAACTCTCCTTGATGCAAAGGTCAAGTCCTAATGATAGATATATCCAAGAACTACTCAAAAAAAGTTATGCACAAAAAGGTCTCATAGATAGTTTGTGGCATTTTAATTACTATTTCAAAAAAAAACTAGCAATCAAGGTTCTACCACCTAGAGGTGTTCAAGAAAAAGGTAATCTACTAGCACAATTTTTTGTAGAATTTACTTTGCACAAAATCTATTTTTAACAAGCCTAAAGTAAACAACAACTTTCTGTTAAATTTTAAAAAGAAAATAAAACATAGGGTGGGCTGGCTTCTCTCAGCGCGCAGCCCAGCTAACGGCCAAAGCGGCCCAGTGCAGCTGAGCGCGCGTGTGCGGGAAACAGGGGCATTCAACGGGTACCGTTGATCTGCTGATCAAAGGCCCGGGGCTCGTCTCCCTCCTCACGCTCTCTCCTCTCTCATCCGCGACGACGGGAAAACGGCGACGACCATGGTGCTCACCGTGGGGGTTGCAGCGTTGAGGCGCGGGGTCAGGGAGGTAGCAGGGGCTTGGGGGAGTCGAGGGGCGCAGGCGTTTGCGACGGTGGTAGCCCTAGTGGACGGCGACGAGCAGATCATCTATGGCGACGACCACGACGACGGCGGATCCTCTACAAATGAAAGGACCAAAGGGGGTGTCAGGGGAGCTAGACTGGGCACGGGGAGCATGTTAGAGGCGAAGAGGAGTGGAGAGAACCGCGGGTTCGAGCTATGCCACCTTGGGTGCCTCTTTGTGGCCGGCAGCAAGGTTTTGGGCTTGGGCGCTCGCCAAGAGCTCTAGGGTTCATTTCTTCGCGTGGAGGTGATGGTGGGGGAGTGTGGAGAGGCAATGGCGAGCGGGGGACGTGTGGTTTTACTTGTAGCCGCGGCGTCGAGTCAAAGTTATGGGGGGTGCTCTCGGGTGTGTCCAAACCGGCACCACGTCAGGGGAGGGTCAGGGCTGGTTGGGGCAAGCTAGTGGGTGGCGCTTGTGGGCTAGAAGATACACGGCATGGCCACAGTGGCCATTGCACTGTGTGCCCATGTCATGCCACCCTCATCCCTGCCTCCCCTTTTACTCACAAGCTCTCTCTCTCCTTGAACCTTCTAGAAACAAGACCAAGGCATCCTATGCTAGTCCAAACTATGGTCAACACAACTGAAAAAGTGGAATTTCCAAATTTGAACAAAATCCAATAGAAAACATCTGCTAAAATTTTGTAAAAATATTGTTTCTGGAAAAGTTTAGAAAATTCTGTTATAGGACTTATAGGACTCGGAAAACAGTTAAAATGAGCAAAATGTTCAGAATGTTTTCAGAGGTCAAATGAAATCCAAATGTTGTTTTCAAAGTTGGAGATTGTTAAACATGTTTTAAAATTGCAGAAACATCTGTTGAAAACAAAAATGGAATTGTGGAAGGCTATGAAAACAAAGTGGAAAAAGAGGTACTTTCTGTTTTTCTCTGTTTTCCAAAAATGTATTTATCTGTCTTATTTTTCTTCCACAAAAACAACATGCAAAAGATTGTTTTTCTTATTCAAAAATCCAAACCAAGCTTATGGATTTGTAGTCCTGATACATCTCCAACGTATCTATAATTTCTGATGCTCCATGATCATATTATGCCAATTGCTACTTGTTTTCTCCCTTATTTATAGCATTTTTATATGTTTTCTGGGACTAACCTATTAACAAGATGCCAAGTGCCAGTTCCCTGTTTATTGCTGTTTTTGGTTTCAGAAAAGTTGTTCTAGAAACATCCTCGGAATCGGTCCCCACAAAGCCCGAAGTGCCTATTTTCCCCGTAAGCATCCAGAACACCGAAAAAGAGTCGAAGACGGGCACCAGGGGGCCACACCATAGGGTGGCGCGACCCCCCTTGGCCGCGCCAGCTATGGGTGTGGGGCCCCTGGATCTCCACCGCCTTTGCCCTTTCGCCTATTTAATCCCCCGGGATGGAAAACGCTAAACACCTGATCAAAAATCCCCAAAAAGTTCCGCAACCGCCGTCACCGTCAACCCTAGATCAGGGGGGGTTCTGAAGCTATTTCCGGCACCCTGCCGGAGAGGAGATCATCACCGAAGGCTTCTACATCACCATGCCTGCCTCCGGAGTGATGCGTGAGTAGTTCACCCTTGGACTACGGGTTCATAGCTGTAGCTAGATGGTTGTCTTCTCCTCATATGCCTCCATGTTTAGATCTCGTGAGCTGCCTATCATGATCGAGATTACTTATGTAATTCTATATGCTGTGTTTACTGGGATCCGATGAATATTGAACTTATGCCAAGTTGATTATAGTCTTTATTTGCATATGCTATTTGTGATCTTGCATGCTTTCCGTTGCTAGTGGTTGCTCTGGCCAAGTAGTTGCTAGTGACTCCAAGAGGGAGTATTTATGCTCGATAGTGGATTCATGCCTCCTCATTGCCTTGCTCGAGTGACAGAAACATGAAGGGGGAGGATGTGATGTTTCCATTTGGGAGAAAACAACGGTGGAGTGCTCGCGTGCATAATCATAACTTACATTACACACTTTGTTTAATGCAGTTATCTGTTGCTTGCAACTTAATACCTAAGGGGGTTCAGATGATAACCTGAGGGTGGATTATTAGTCATAGATGCAGATGGATTTCGGTCTATGTATATTGTTGTAATGCCCACACTAAATATCATAGTAGTCATCATGTCATATATGTGCACTACGGTACAACCTCTATTTGTCAATTGCCCAGCTGTAATTTGTTCACCCAGCATGCTATCTTTTATGGAGAGACACCACTAGTGAACCTACGAACTCCGGTCCATTTTCCACACTGTTAAACAAACCACAACTATTTCCTGCTTTCTTTACTTACTGCAAGCATACATCATTTTCCACACTGTGCGTCTAATCTTTGTTTTTAGCAAGACCGGTGAGATTGACAACCTCACTGTACTGTTGGGACAAAGTATTTTGGTTGTGTTGTGTGTAGGTTCCACGTAGTTGCTGACACCGGTGAAGCGCTAGCTCCATCGTCAGTGGCATCAACCTTCCAGAGATCCTCTTCCTCCTACTGGATTGATAACATTGGTTCTTAACTGAGGGAAATTCTTGCCGCTTGCTCATCACACCCTCCTCTTGGGGTTTCCAACACACCATCAAAGGGCATCAAGGAAATTTCCGGCGCCGTTGCCGGGGAGGAAGAAGTCTTCTGGCAAGGGGAGTCTCTCACTCTCAACCTCTTTATTTTGTTTATTGTCTTGTATTTATTTTTGTCTTGTTTTTCTTTTCTATATTAAAAACACGAAAAAATTAGTTTACTTCATAGCTGTTATTTATTTATTTGCTCTTATTCTGCTAAAATGAGTACCTCTGAGAATACTAAGTTGTGTGACTTCACTAGCACAAACAACGATGATTTTATTTGTACACCTATTGCTCCACCTGCTCCTACTGCGACTTTCTATGAGATTAAACCTGCTTTATTAAATCTTGTGATGAAAGAGCAATTTTCTGGTACTAGTACCGATGATGCTGATGCCCACCTTAATAAATTTGTTGAACTATATGAGATGCAAAAATATAAAGATGTGGATGGAGATATTATTAAACTGAAATGATTTCCTTTCTCTTTGAGAGGGAGAGCTAAAGAATGGTTGCTATCTTTGCCTAGAAATAGTATTGATTCATGGACTAAGTGTAAAGATGCTTTCATTGGAAAATATTATCCTCCTGCTAAGATTATATCCCTGAGAAGTGACATAATGAATTTTAAACAATTTGATAATGAACATGTTGCTAAAGCCTGGGAAAGAATGAAAACTATGGTGAGGAATTGTCCCACTCATGGACTGACTACTTGGATGATTATACAAACTTTTTATGCAGGACTGAATTTCTCCTCAAGGAACCTATTGGATTCAGCTGCTGGAGGTACCTTTATGTCCATCACTTTGGGCAATGCAACAAAGCTTCTTGATGATATGATGATAAATTATTTAGAGTGGCACACTGAGAGAGCTCCACAAGGTAAGAAGGTAAATTCTGTTGATCCTAATAATGTTCCTTTAGCCTCTTTGGTTGCTCAAGAAGAGCATGTTGATGTAAACTTTATTAGAAATAATAATTTTAACAACAATGCTTATAGAAATAATTTTGGTGGAAACAATTATAAGCCCTATCCTCCTAATAGTGGTAGTGGTTATACTTATGGTAGATCTGGAATGCCTAGTGAGGAAAGGATTGTAGAAGTTCAAAAAGAAACTAAGAACTTTATGCAAAAGCAATATTAACAAAATAAGTTGTTTACTAAAACTATGGAAGAACAATCTGCTATGTTGAGAACTATTAGCCAACAAATTGGAAATTTGAATAGAGAAATCTCTGGTTTGCAAGGTAAAATTTCAAGTGTTGAGATTAGTATTTTGGCCCTGTCAGAGGCACAATTTTCTTTGATCAATAAAATGGCTGCTAAAACTAAAACCATTGAAGATAATCCTTTTGCTGCAACCAATTCCATTAAAGTTCAAATTGATGATAATATTAGGTTGCTGGCCGAATTACGTGCTAGGTGGGAAAGAGAAGAAGAATTGGCTAGAAATAATAATATTGCTAGAGTTTGCACTATCACAACCACTAGTAAAGCTGAAGCTCCAAGCTCTAGTAAACCTCCTACTATCAATGGTTAATTAATTGGTTTTAATAAAGTCCCTACTCCTTTGGTGAAACGTGCTAAATTGCCTCAAACTGCTGAAATTGCTCCTGATAAAAGTGCTCAAATTTTTAGAGGTATGGGAGATAATGGTCCCATTACTTTTGATGATAATAATTTTGATTTTGATTATTTCAATATCTCTGAATTTATTATGTTTCTACAAAAGCTTGCTATAAGTCCCAATGCTAGTGCCATGAATATGGCCTTTACTAAACATATTACCAATGCTCTCATGAAAGTTAGGGAAGAAAAGTTGAAACTTGAAACATCAATCCCTAGGAAATTAGATGATGGTTGGGATCCTATCATTAAGATAAATGTAATTGATTTTGATTGCAATGCTTTGTGTGATCTTGGTGCTAGTATCTCTGTTATGCCTCAAAATCTTTATGATATGCTTGATCTACCACCGTTGGAACACGGTTATTTGATGTTCATCTTGCTGATAATGCTAAGAAGAAACCTCTTCGTAGAATTGATGATGTTCTTATTATGGTTAACAATAACCTTGTCCCTGTTAATTTTTTCGTTATAAACATTGAATGCAATGCTTCTTGTCCTATTATTTTGGGAAGACCTTTTCTCAGAACTGTTGGTGCTATTATTGATATGAAAGAGAGGAGTATTAAATATCAATTCCCCCTCGAGAAAGGTTTGGAACACTTTCATAGAAAGAAGATGAATCTACCTTTTGACTATATTATTAGAGCAATATATGATATTTATTTTTCTTCACTTGAAAATACTTGAGTTTCCCTTTTATGCCTAGCTGAAAGGCGTTAAAGAAAAGCGCTACCGGGAGACAACCCGTTTTATTTCACTGTTTTCAACCCGTTTTCTTTTGTTTTCTTTGGTATAATTTGCACCTGGGTGTTTTCTATTTCCTTAGCAACCCCTTTGTATCTTTTCTTTCGAGTCCTTGTTGAGCCAAGTAATGCCTCTAGTAGAAAGTTGAGGCTATATTTCAGATTTCTGCGCAGGAAACAGATTTCTGCTGTCCACTGTTAATTCCGTACAAAATCGCAGAAAATTCAAAATGAACTGAGTTTTTTTGTGCGTAATCCTGAGTTATATACGCAACTTTTCTTAGTTGACCACTTTTTTATTTGAGAAACAGAAGATATTTTAAAAAATCGATCTTTACCTTCTGTTCTGTTTTGACAGATTTCTGCCATTTATTGCATTTGCATCTTAATCTCTTTCTTTTGGTGTTCTTTTGAGAAAAAGAGTTTTAAAAGAATTTGTGACAGTATCTAATGTGTTTTTCAGTGTTATGCTTGTGTTGAAACTGAACCATGTGAATTTATTATTTCAATTTCGCTAACGTTGCTAATGAAGATTGTGAGAAGTTTGGTGTGAAGGAAGTTTTCGAGAGTCAAGAGAAGAGGATGATATGATGTGACCAAGAAGAGTGAAAAGCCTAAGCTTGGGGATGCCCCGGTGGTACATCCCAAAAAATTCCAAGAAGACTCAAGTGTCTAAGCTTGGGGATGCCCAAGGCATCCCCTTCTTCATCAACAAATTATCATGTCACTTCTAGTGAAACTATATTTTTATTCGGTCGCATCTTATGTGCTTTACTTGGAGCGTCTTTTATTTTTGTTTTCAGTTTGTTTTTTTTTTCTTTCAGTTTGTTTTTACTTTTTCAATAAGATTGGTTGGGCCCTAGCATTCCTTTATTGGAGAGTGACACACACACCTCTTTTTCATGAGAATACATTGTATTCTTAATCTATGTCTAGCTATTGCATTTATTTAGCTCCTGTTTTGCATGCATCTCTTATTAGAGTTGTTGGATTTAGTATAGTTATGTGAGTACTCTCATGTTTGCTTGCTGTATCATAAAGCGTATTTTTGTTAAAGCATGTTTTGTATGGTGCTTGTTGGGAGAAGAAAATTGTTGCTTGAAGTAGAATTTATAACAGTACTAGTAAAACCTTGTATAGACTGTGGCTAGACCTTTTTCATGCAATGCTAAATGTTATTTTAGTTTTAAAGCCTTGTGGTTATTGAGTAGCATGATTATCCTCAACCTCAAATAGATGAGAGTGTTTAATATGTCTTGAAAGATTCATGAGTTGTTCTTGTCATAGTAAAGCATCAATATATGGTATTCTCTTTTGAATGTTTTATTTGGTTGACCTGGTGCATGCTCACACCATGTTTATGACTACAAACCAGTCACGAATAGCCTCCATGACCACTTAGTTTTTGAACTTGTGATACTGCTTATGTTTTAATTAATGATGCTTATGTCGCTATGCATGATTATGGCTCTTATGCTCTCTTGATTTGTCGCTCCCAGTCTTCTGCTAGCCTCCGCCTGTACTGAGTATAAGCTCTACTCGTGCATACAAACTCCCTTAAACCAAAGTTTTCCTATTGTGTACACCATACCTACCTACATGTGGTATTTAACTGCCACTCCAAGTAAATTGCTCATGTGTTACCTTTAAAACCTTCAAAATTACTCCTGCTGACGTCAATAGAGAATCTTTATCTCACTTGTTGATTGGATTTCACACCCTGGACTAGTGGCTTCATCCGCTTATCCAAATGATAGAAGAGCTGGCAGCGGGGTTCCCAGCCCCAAATTAATACAAACAAATTCCATTCACTATTTTTGCCCCTGATTTATCAGTCAAAGCATAATTGTGTAAACAAAAGAGAAAGAGGGATGGCCTTCTACACCAGTTTGTCCTTCACCATGGGAGTCGCTCTTGTGAATCCAGTTGGCTTGTGACGTACTGTATTTTCTGTTTACCATTCGTTGACATTAACATACATCTCCCAAAATATAGACACTCCTCCACGGTATGTGATTGTTGGCAGGCATCCGAGGATTCGGTTAGCCATGGTATGTGAAAGATGGATGGGAGGAGTGTCAAACTTTTAATACCTCTGTTTAATAAAATAAAAGATCTAGCACATGAGTGATCCCTACTTCCCTCTGCGAAGGGCCTTTCTTTTACTTTTATGTTGAGTCTCCGTCTTCTAACTTTATGCACAGTTGAGAGAGCATTTTTGCCATTCTGAGTTCTATTTGCATTTGGCCCATAAACATCAATAATTACTTCATAATGTGGTCTTATTTGTTCTTAAATTATTTGTTCTAGTCTTTCTCATGAACTTTGAAGGTATCCTGGCATTTATGTTTTGCCCCACTCTTAAGGACTAGCGAAATATCACTTTGTCATGCTTTCTCTATACCTGAAACAAATGTCTACCTTTCTTTGCATTATTATTCATGATCCTTTATTTCAGATACTCTTCGTGATGCAAAGTAATTGCTATGCTTTATTATTAAAGTTCTATTTATCATGTTTGTGTTTGAAGTTCTATGATCTCAGCGTGCATATGCTTTTACATTAGATTGATCAAGTTTATGTTAGTAGCATGTCACCTCAGAAATTATTGTTTTATCGTTTACCTACTCGAGGACGAGTAGGAACTAAGCTTGGGATGCTTGATACGTCTCCAACGTATCTATAATTTCTGATGCTCCATGATCATATTATGCCAATTGCTACTTCTTTTCTCCCTTATTTATAGCATTTCTATACGTTTTCCGGGACTAACCTATTAACAAGATGCCAAGTGCCAGTTCCCTGTTTTCTGCTGTTTTTGGTTTCAGAAAATTTGTTCTAGAAACATTCACGGAATTGGACACCACAAATCCCGAAGTGCCTATTTTGCCCGGAAGCATCCAGAACACTGAAGAAGAGTCGAAGACGGGCACCAGGGGGGCCACACCATAGGGTGGCGCAGCCCCCCCTTGGCCGCGCCAGCTATGGGTGTGGGGCCCCTGGAGCTCCACCGCCTTTGCCCTTTTGCCTATTTAATCCCCCCGGATGGAAAACCCTAAACACCTGATAAAAAATCCCCGAAAAGTTCCGCAGCCGCCGTCACCGTCAACCCTAGATCAGGGGGGTTCTGAAGCTGTTTCCGGCACCCTGCCGGAGAGGAGATCATCACCGGAGGCTTCTACATCACCATGCCTGCCTCCAAAGTGATGCGTGAGTAGTTCATCCTTGGACTACGGGTTCGTAGCTGTAGCTATATGGTTGTCTTCTCCTCATATGCCTCCATGTTTAGATCTCGTCAGTTGCCTATCATGATCGAGATTAATCTTATGTAATTCTATATGCTGTGTTTGCTGGGATCCGATGAATATTGAACTATGCTAAGTTGATTATAGTATTTATTTGCATATGCTATTTGTGATCTTGCATGCTTTCCGTTGCTAGTGGTTTCTCTGGCCAAGTAGTTGCTAGTGACTCCAAGAGGGAGTATTTATGCTCGATAGTGGGTTCATGCCTCCTCATTGCCTTGCTCGAGTGACAGAAACGTGATGGGGGAGGATGTGTTGTTGCCATTAGGGAGAAAACAACGGTGAGAGTGCCCGTGTGCATAATCATTGGTTACATTACACACTTTGTTTAATGCAGTTATCTGTTGCTTGTAACTTAATACCTAAGGTGGTTCGGATGATAACCTGAGGGCGGATTATTAGTCATAGATGCAGATGGATTTCGGTCTATGTATATTCTTGTAATGCCCGCACTAAATATCATAGTAGTCATCATGTCATATATGTGCACTATGGTGCAACCTCTATTTGTCAATTGCCCAGCTGTAATTTGTTCACCCAGCATGCTATCTTTTATGGAGAGACACCACTAGTGAACCTAGAAACCCTGGTCCATTTTCCACACTGTTAAACAAACCACAACTATTTCCTGCTTTCTTTACTTACTGCAAGCATACATCATTTTCCACACTGTCCGTCTAATCTTTGTTTTAAGCAAGACCTGTGAGATTGACAACCTCACTGTACATTGTTGCTTACACCGCTGAAGCGCCAGCATCACCGTCAGTGGCATCAACCTTCCGGAGATCCTCTTCCTCCTACTGGATTGATAACCTTGGTTCTTAACTGAGGGAAATTCTTATCGCTTGCTCATCACACCCTCCTCTTGTGGTTTCCAACACACCATCAAAGGGCATCAAATCCATATATCAAAGAACAAATACAAGTCAAGAAAACACAAAATGGAATATTATAGCCTAGTGAAAACAAGTGTGGAAAACATGTACTTGGTTATATTTTCAGGGAATAGTTTCAATAGAGAACTTAGAAGAAAACTTCCATAAATATTTTTGTATTTTTGTTTTCTTGGATCCAAGAAAGCTAAAAGTTTTATATCAAGATGTAAACAAGCATGATCCAAGGGTTGGAATAAAAATCACTCAAGTCACATCAGGGAAAACATCAAATAAAACATAAAAGTGTTTTGAGGAAAATTATGTATTGGTTTTGAAATGAAACAAATATTGCATTGCATATATGACTATTATCACAAACACATGTTGGTTCAAGCAAACATGTTGTTAGAAAAAAATATTGTTGGCCCACATTTTTGTCTCCTTGAACTATAGTACAAGAATCCAAAAACTAGGGTGTGACACTCGGCCTCTATCATACCGAGTACCTTCTCCACTGAAGGTTGGTGCCCGTCGAAAATCACATTATTCCTATGCCTCCACAAACACCAGCATGTCAGGGTGATAGCTGTCCACAAGTCTTTTTGGTCCGCACCAATCCTCACCCTATCCAGCAACCATTTAGTCACCTTGTCTTGTTGGTTCGGGATCCACTGGTCCAGGCCCCACTTGTGCAGCAGAGTCGTCCATACCTGTCTTGCCAAAACATATCCCAGCAACAGGTGATCTAAATCCTCTCCGTGTTGGTCACAGAAAGGGCATGCCGTAGGGTGTGGTAGTCCTCTACGGCCAAGCCCGTCGGCCGTCCAGCACCTGTTCCACAAAGCCAGCCACATGAAGAATTTGCATTTGTTGGGCGCACGCGAACGCCACACCTGCTCAGCGCCGGCCAGCCCTTCCGACCCCTGAAACATGGCACGATAAGCAGAGAGGGCTGAGAATTGGGTTTTCGACTCCCAGATCCAACGGAGTTCGTCATCCACACCCTCCTCGAGGGTAAAGACAGATAAAAGGTCAGCTAGGCAGAGGACCTCCCGCAGCTCTTCGTCAGCGAGATCTGGGGGGGACATCTTGAAGCTAAGCCCATGTCAGGCCTTCCCTTACCTTGCAGGCCAACAACACACGTTTAGGAATCCTGGTCCACAGATGAGGAGCTATATGCTTAACTCTGCCTTCTGGTAGCCATCTATCAGTCCAGAAGAAGGTTCTAGCTCCATCACCAACAACTGAAGTTGTTCATGTCTCGAAAAGGTGCGTTACGACTTGGGCACCTGAATGTTAAACTCAATCCACGGCTTCGAGACGTCTGTCCTATGAAGCCACAACCACCTGGCCCGCAGTGCCTGGTTCAAAACTCTGAGATTTGGAATGCCGATGCCTCCCAGGTGTTTGGGCATGCAGACTCACTCCCACGCCACGAGGAAGTGTCCACCATGAACGTCCTTCCTTCCTTTCCATAGGAATCCCCTGTGGATCTTGTCAATGTCCACGAAGGTTTTTGCTGGCAAGTCGAGGGACATCATCGAGAAGACTGAGACCGCCGAAAGGGTGGTTTTTACCAGTTCCAGCCTTCCACCCTTGTTCAATAGATTCACCCTCCATCCGGGCAGATGATCGGCTACACTATCCACGATGTACTGTAGCTGAGCTGATGACAACTTTTTGAGGGATAACGGCAGTCCGAGGTAGCGCATTGGAAAGGGCAAGATGGGGCATTGTAGTTCTTGCACCACCATCTCCGCCTCCCTCTCTCCACACCTGATCAAGTGAGCGGAGCACTTTTCCAGGTTAGCCCAAAGCCCTGCAGCTTCTCCAAAGATCTCCATAATCTCTGCAAAGACCTGGAAGTCTTGCACTTTCGGTCTCAGAAAGGTTACCACATCATCCGCATAAATGGAGGTCCTATGGCTCAAACCTGTCTGTGCTAGACGCATCAACAAACCACATGTCGTTGCCCTCTCGATCATTATATGCAGAACTTCCATCACCAGGATAAAGAGCTGAGGAGAGAGTGGGCCCCCGTGCCTCAAACCACGCCTGTTCTTAATCTTTGAACCAGGCCAACCATTGAGCATCACACTTGTAGAAGCTGACGATAGGATAGCACATATGATGGAAATCAGGGTGTCACCGAATCCTATCTTCCTTAGGATCTCCAGCAAGAAGGGCCAGCTGACAGTGTCGAAACCCTTAGTGATGTCAAGTTTGAGGAGCACCGTCGGAATGACCGAACTATTCAGCTTCCTCGCTATTTCCCTGACCGTCATGAAGTTGTAATGTATACAACGTCCACGCACGAAGGCACTCCGATGAATGCCCACCAGTTGTGGCAGCACTTGTGCAATCCGGCAAGCTAAGACCTTCGCCACTATTTTAGGAAACTCATGGATGAGGCTGATAGGGCGAAAATATTTCGGTTCCTCAGCTCCTTCTTTCTTTGGGAGGAGCGTGATTTACGCGTGGTTAACTGCTCCGAATCCACGGAGGTCTCTACGATCCAAAGATCTGAAAGCATTCATGACATCTGTCTTTATGATGCTCCAACATGCCACGAAAAACCTATTGGTGAAACCATCAGGTCCAGGGCATTTGTCTAGCGGCATACTCCTAATAGCATTCCAGACTTCCTCCTCTGTGAAGCATGCATCAAGATGGTGTAGCTCGATCGAGGGGAGTTGCAGAAAGTCTAGATCCACCGAAAAATCTCGCTCTAAATCCACGCCTAGGATGTTATCATATAACTCATCCAAGGCTTCCGCTTTTTCTTCGTGGCTAGACAATCTTTCTCCATCCACAATGAGATGTCCAATGAAGTTCTTCCGCTTCTGATGACTGGCTTGAGAGTGGAAAATTTTTGTGCATGCGTCCTCTTCGCGTAACCACGAGATCCGGGATCTGTGCCTAGCTAGTGATCTTTCCAAAGAGGCGAGCCCCAACAGTTTTCCTTTCATAAGTTTCCTTAAAGACTTTTCTTCCATCGAGAGGGGTCTAGAATCCATCGTCGTATCCAACCGCAGGATCACCTCGTTAGCCAGAAGGATCTGTAACTTAATGTTTCCAATAACTTCACTTCTCCAGCTGGCAAGCTTTTTTGATGTTGCTCTTAGCTTGTTATCTAGCAGTTTGAAAGGGTTGGCCTCATGCTCCACTGAAGTCCACGCCTCTTGTACTACTTCCATGAAGCCGTTCACCTTTGTCCAGAAGGACTGAAAGTGGAATCTACGCCCCAAGTGCAGGTCTGGGGCCAAGCTCAGAATCAAGGGGCAGTGATCAGAGGGGCCCGATGATCCAGCTGAAATAAAAGCATCAGGGTAACTGAAATCCCAATCCACTGTTGTGAATACCCTATCAAGCCTCTCCAACGTAGGTTGCTGCCGCTCGTTTGAACACGTGTATCTCCTGCCGTTGAGGTACACCTCCTTGAGTTCTAGCGCCGCGAGAGCGCGGCGGAAACGACCCATCATCGGTCGATGCACGGTGCCCTGGTTTTTGTCCCCCGGACTCGTGATGAGGTTGAAATCGCCAGCGACCATCCATGGGCCAACATGCAAATCCCAAATATCAGCAAGCTCTTTTAAGAACTCATGCTTTTCCTCCACGGTTTGAGGACTGTAAACCCCAGTAAACCACCAGTCATGTTCTCCCTCGATCGAGACACTCGCCGTGAGAGCATTCCTTGATAGGTGGGGGTTCGAGATCTTAACAAAGGCGGTCTGCCAGGCCAGAAGGATGCCTCCTCGTGTACCAATGGCTGGCAGAAAGAAGAAATGACAAAAGCCAGCCCTAGACAATCCCGAACCACTTGCTGTGTTATTACCTCCATTTTGGTTTCCTTGAGACAAACCACTTTGGCCCCCAGGGTGGACAACACTTGGAAAATGGCCGCCCTACAAGCAGACGAGTTTAATCCACGCGCTTTCCAAATGGCAAAAATAAGATCCGGATCCATCAGAAAGGTTCGATTTCCTTAAAACACACAGATTAGGAGACAATGCAGATAAGGTACAAAATTCACGCCCTAGACTAGACACTCCATTGGTAAGTCCTCTGTCGGCAGTAGAGCCTCCGGCTGCCACCCAAAAAGACCCAGAATCACATCTATGTGCTGCTGCGGGAGCGGCTGATCAAACAAACTGACGTACACGCTAAGGGCCTCCTCCCCAATCACCTCGCCTTCCCTCGCGATTTTTAGACGATGGATCAGTTCCTTCTGCTGCCTCCGAACCGGGGTACCGGTGGTGAACTTGCCGTTGTGTCTGCAACTGCGGCGGACTGGTCCAGAGTGGATAGCCCGGCTCCTTTTTGGCGGTCTGTGGAGTATAGGCTCATCCTTTTTGGCAATCTTAGTATTTTGATACAGATGTAGCAGTTGTAGCTGATTAGTACATAACGATAAGCGGATATATTCGTTGGATCCGGACGATGAGCGCCATCAGCCCAAGAAAAAACATTGTTCAGTTACGTGACGTACGTCTATTTCCTCCGGTTGTTAGCAACGCAGCCGTTTAGCGCGACGACCGCCGACTCGACGTGGTCCAGCAGGTACCCGAAGATCTTCTTCCTCAGCCGCTCGACGGCCTCACACCGCCGCAAGCGGACCTCGTTGTCGTCCAGCCAGTCGTTCATCCTCTTGAGTTGCCCCAGCGTCCCGGCCACGTCGGCGTCGAGCAGCCCCTCCACGTGCCCAACAAACCACGCGCACATTTCCTCCCCGAGCTCGCTGGCCGCCGTCTCCAGCCACGTGGTGGTCTCCTCCTCCGCGGCGGCCGCCGGCCTTGGCGATCCCGTGCTGTGCTTCCTGGACGACGACGCGGCGGCGTAGAGGGAGAAAGGTGCCAGGTTGGAAGTGACCGCCGCGTGCAGCCACTCGCCGGCGTGGCCACCTCGTTGCTGCTGGTTGCCGAGTACGGCGGTGGAGCGGGTGATCGCGGCCTGGAGCGCGAGGAACTCGTCCACGGTGTGCTGCGGCGACTGCTTGGCCGCGGAGGCGGCCAGATCCGCGAAGGCACTGTGTGAAAGCAAAGCCTGGTCAGTTTGCTAGCATTGCAGATGGTGGCCAGAGGAAATAAAATCGTCCCTCTTTGTAGGCATTATTTTCTGATGAGCGGATTAAAGATTAATATCCCTTTTTTTTATCTTTCAACACATTGTCTTGTATAGATCATGGATGAGCGAGGAGAAGTTCTTCACCTGAGACACCTGAGCACAATCTCTGAAGCAGAAGCCTCCTGCATGGCCTCAACAGCGGCCATCTCTGCAGCGTCCCTGTAACTCATGACTCCCTACACACCATGTACACCATTTTGAAAACAAGTCAGAAATCTGCAATTTGACGTGCATAACTCTGCAATTTGAAATGCAAGTTTCTGAACAACTGTACCGATCCGAGAGTCTGAAGGACCGGCGGAAGTGATTCCCATGAGGCGCCTATCGTCGTCGTCGCCGATGTCGAACGTGGAGGAGAAACCTTGACCATGTTGTCCAGCGATACAATTCTGGGAGGATCCTTCTCCCTGGTCTTGACTGCATTGCCGGGGCTTCTCTGCGCGCCAGGCTTGTGGTTGTGGAGAACATCTGGTTTAGGGGATGGATTGGGTTTTGCCTTAGGCCTGGAAATGATATTGGTCGTCTTGCTCTCTCTTTTCTGCAGGGGTTTCTCCTCTGCTGGCATTCTTCTTGGGACCTGAGGATATTGGTCGTTACATCAAAGCACTATTTCAGCTGTCATTGTGATCAACAATGTTGCAAATTATCGTTTTCAAGACTTGTCACTCGAACTAGAACACGGAGAGCTTTGGAAGAAGATTGGAATGTATTACAGTATTTTATACGGAAGAGTGGCTACCGTCAGTTTGGATGTGTTTTCAGATAGCGACCGTAGCAGACAAGAAATGATTCACTGACGAGTGAAACAAAGAAGAGACGGGACCGGTGGTTGTAGCCGAGCGACCATATGAAAAGGTAAAGATTTGGCATAGAACCATGAATCTTATTCTAGGTGCACCTAATTAGTTTTATGTTTCACTCAAAGATGAGTACCCAATCAACTAAAGGCGAGCCACTCGATTATAGTAATCACAACGATTTGCTGCTAGAAACATTCTAACTGCCATGGTTAGGAAAAATTGTTGTGATGTCCATCTCAAGTAAAGTTACATATGTCACAACTAACTACAGACCAAACTATGCTAGTAGACATCTGAAAAGGGGAACGGTTGATGTGAAATTACCAATAATATACCTTCTCTTTCTATTGAAAAGAGAAAGGATTTCCAGACTGCCAAATTTAGGACAAATCGGAACTACTTCATGTAAGTTATCACCGACAAAACAAAAGTATTGGGGAAATGCACTCTCCATTTTTTTTTTAAATGTCACTTTGCAGGTTGCACAATTTTCAATGTACAAGTTTGATCATAGTAGTGCCTTCTTGCAGGGATACATCAGTGTATGAACGAATATGACTCCAACGGAATATATTTTGGGAATTCTAATAATATTATTTTTCACCTTATCAACCTATAGTCCTATACGCTCTTGGAACATTACAAATCAAAGTTTGGCAATGTGTTCCATCTAGAAACAATGTTTACCAGGGGTGTCTACTGGAGTGCCGGTGATGCCAGGCAATGCGATCACCAGGAAAATACAGAACTTCATTCGCCCAGACGATCGCCAAGCAAAAACAAAATTATGAAAACTTTCAGAAACACGCACTGACGAACTTACCGAGGAGCTCCGCGCTTGCGCCGGCGTCCCTTGGCTCCTCGCCGCACTGATCAGATCGCTGGTCTCCCTGTCCTTCTGATCACCCGCGCTCCCTGTCAGCCCCCAGCTCCTCCTCATCCCCTTTGGTCCAGACTTGGGACCTGAAGACGAAGCCGGGCGTACAGTCGCAGGCGCAGGCGTTGCTTTGGGCGCCTGCCGTGACGCCGCCGAAAGCGAACTCCTCCTCGTCCCCGCTGACGACGACGGTCGAGAAGAAGGTGCAGGGGATGGAGCAGCAAACCTGACGACGGTCGGCCTCTTGCCCGCCCGGACAGCGGTAGCCTCCCTGTCGTCCTCGTTGATGCTCCTGAGCGAAGACGTGGACATGTTGAGCGAGGAAGACGACTTCTTGACGTCCAGCGACTCGAGTCGTCTGCGTGGTGGGAAGCTTGGTTTCTTGGGTTTCTCCATGATAGTTTGCTACGGTAGGGTGGCTCTTGTTTCTTCGAGGTACCTGATAGCCTAATAACTAGCTTTGGGGTGATCTGCCGGCAGTATTTGAAGCACCGCTAAGCCTGGTGGCCATGCGGGTAAAACATCTGCTCTTGGCTGGGACTGGAAGTGGTGTTTTGCCTCCGGGCGCATAAGCGCCATTTATTTGAAATGTATTTTAGACGTATTTCAAATCATCAAAAAAATGTAAAATATTATTTCTGTATAGATTTTAACATCCTATACGTTCACAAAGTCGTTTCACGAAAAACCGCATATTTTTTGTGCCTTGTGTAAAAAGACAAATTTTTGATGCCAAAATAAGTGATTTCACGAGACATTTTTTCACACTGGCCACAAAATATATCTTTTTTTGCGAAACCACTTTCTGGCCACATAGTAAATATGTATTGTGAACTTCAATTTCAGATATTTTTTAATTTTTTTCGAGGATACGTCCTGGAAGACGTATCATTTTCATAGAAGAAGAGGCCATGAGACCGAATTACAACGCGTCCGACACAATTGCACGGAACGCAACCCACCGCTTTACATCATCCAACCGATCACTCGCGAACCCTCCACATATCCTCTTGATGAAGACTAGCTCAAACAGCCTAGCTGCTCCCCAAATCTCTACCTCTCCCCGGATCATCATGCAAGCCTCTTCTACCGAGGGCCGAAGACCGTCAAAGACCACACTATTCCGGTGTCTCCAGAGACACTAGCAGATAAGGATAATAGCCGTCCAGAAATCTTTTTTTTTACCACCCGCCGTTCTGGCCGGAAGCCAGTCCACGGCCATCCACTTGTGGGGTCCAGTCAGCTCCTCCCCACCTACCGACGAACAGGCTCCACACCTATCTCGCGAGCACACAACCAAGCAACAAATGGTCGATGGTCTACTCATGTTGGTCGCAAAAGGGGCACTTCGTCGGGTGCGGAAGTCCCCTGTGCCCCAGCCTGTCTGATGTCCAACATCTATTCCGCAGAGCCAACCACAGAAAAACCTTGCACTTGTTTGGGGCGCGGGACTGCCAAATCTGCTGCGCCTGGACAAGCCCACTACGTCCACAAAGAATGCCATGTATGCGAAACGTGCGGAGTAGACATGACTAGCCTACAAGTTCCAATTGAACTCATCATCCACACCGTCCGCGAGGGCGATTCACGTCACGTGAACTTTTCAAAATCTGATTTTTAAATGCCGGGTGCCAAAGTGAATTTCCCCTCTTGCATCCTCTTCCCACCCACGCTAATGGCTGCTCTTACCCTTGCTCAGCAGACTTCACGATGAAACAAAAAAATTGAAGGGTACGTTGCATAGAAAATAAAAAAATTCCTATGCGAGATAAACCCGAAGGGCCAAGATCTAATCTAGGAGATGAAAGACAACGGGGAGAAAGAGTCTTAGGAAAACATACCCTCGAAGACTCTGAGCGTTACGAGATTGAATCTCGTTGTTGGCGTAGTCGCACTCACGCCGATCCCAAGACCGAGAAGATGTGCACCGCAATTCGGCAGTGCCTCCATGATCGGTCACACGTTCAGCTCGATGAAGACCTCCGTTCCCTCGATACAGCGATGCAGCGGAAGTAGAGGATCTCCCGGAACTCCAGCAGCACGACGGCGTGGTGTGGTGAAGAATCCCACGGTCAGGACTTCGCCAAGCGGAAGACCATGGAATGGAGCAGCGGGTGGAGAGAATGGAGGTGGGACAAGTGTGTGAGGAGGGAGAGCCCTCACCCTCCTTCTATAGGGGAGGGGGAGGCAGCCCAAGTAGGGGTGCGGCCAACCCATGGTTCCCCCACCTCTTCCCCTCTTCATGTGAGTGGAAGCCCCACTCACACCCACTAATTCTCCCTTAATTTTCCACTTGGAAAATCCAAAAGTTTTTCTTTAATAAATAAGTAAAACATTTCTATTTCTTTATTTTAATATTTGTTAATCCTATTAACAAATATTTACATATAACACCTCAAATCATTTGTTAATTCCATTAACAACCATTCGACAAAAACCCCTTGAACTATTTCAATTTTACCCGAAACTATTTCGGTGTTGTCCAAAACCGTCTCCGATATTCCGTATCCTCTCGAATGAGTCATCGAACCTTAAGTGTGTCACCCTACGGTTCGCGAATAATACAAACATGATCGAGACACCTCTCTGATCAATAATCAACAGCGGGATCTGGAGATCCGTGATGACTCCTATATATTCAACGATGAATCTTTTGATCGTGTGAACCATCAACGTCGTAAGTAATTCCCTTTGTCTCGCGATATTTACTTGTCCGAGATCCGATCATCGGTATCAACCATACCTTGTTCGATCTTGTTACCGACAAGTACTCTTTTACTCGTTCTGTGATATGACATTCTTGTGACCTAGTCACATGCTTGCAAGAGGTGTCAATGTTACATCACCGAGAGGGCCCATAGTATATCTCTCCGTCATTTTGGATGGACAAATCCCACTCTTTATCCATGATCCTCAACTAACAATTTCCGAATACGTAACGTCACCTTTATAGTCACCCTGTTACGGTGTGACGTTTGATGTCATCAAAATACTCTTTCAGTATTAGTGATTGACATGATCTCATGGTCTAAGGAATAAGATTACTTCAAATGCAAGATATAACAATATAAACTAAATGACTTGATCGTATTGTTATACTTAGTTTGAGTCTATGTTCATCACATCATTATCCTAATTACATGATCTCGTTATTAACAACATCCAATGTTCATGATCGGGAAACCTTGATAATCTGTTAATCAACGAGCTAGTTAAAAGAGAGCCTTTACTAGGAACCATTGTTTGTTTATTAAATAAACATATATCAACGTTTCCGGTTAATACAATTCTAGCATGAGAAATAAACATTCATCATAAACAAGGAATAATATAATAAACACTTTATTATTGCTTCTGGGGCATATTCCCTTCAGTCTCCCACTTGCACTAGGGCAATAATCTATATTATATAGTAATGAATCTAACACCCATGGAGTTCTGGTGTTTATCATGTTTTGCCTTTGGGAGAGGTTTAGTCAACGGATCTGCCACATTCAAATCTATGTGTACTTTGCAAATCTTCACATCCCATCCTTGACATGCTCACGGATGGAGTGAAAACGGCGCTTGATATGCTTAGAATTCTTGTGAGACCTTGGTTCCTTAGCATTGGCTATGGCACCATTGTTGTCACAATAAATAACCATTGGGTCCAACGCACTCGGAACCACAACTAGGTCGGATATGAACTCTTTCATCTAAACTGCTTCATGTGTTGCCTCCGAGACAGCAACATATTCCACTTCTGTTGATGATCCCACTACCACAGATTGCTTGGAACTCCTCTAGGTTACTGCTTCTCCATTCATAAAAAATACGTACCCGGATTGAGACTTAGGGTCATCTGGATCAGTGTTGAAGCTAGCATCGACGTAACATCTTGCGACGAGCTCTTCTTCACCGCCATATACGAGAAACATATCCTTAGTTCTTCTCAAGTACTTAAATATATTCTTGACCGTCGTCCAGTGTCCCAAACCTGGATCGGACTGGTACCTGCTAGTCAAACTAATAGCATGTTCCACATCTGGTCTTGTATATAGCATAGCATACATGATAGAACCTATGGCTGGAGCATAGGGAATCTAATTCATTATCTCTCTATCTTCTGATGTAGTTGGACATTGAGTCGTACTAAACGTCTTGCCTTGCAACATTGGTAAGAACCCCTTCTTACTTTCTTCCATTATGAACTTCTTCAAAATCTTGTCAAGGTATGTACTTTGCGAAAGTCCAACTAAGCGTCTTGATCTATCCCTAGAGATTTTGATGCCTAATATATAAGCTGCTTCACCGAGGTCTTTCATCGAAAAACTACTATTCAAATAACCTTTTACGCTTTTCAAAAGTTTTATATCATTTTCAATCAACAATATGTCATCCACATATAGTACTAGAAATGCTACACAGCTGTCGGGAGGTTACCCCCGAGTAGGGTAAAGACAGGTGGTAAAGGCAGCTTACAGAAGAGAGGTTTGGTCGAGTAGCCGACTACCTGGTACTCGCTACCCGGTCGACTGCTACTCGGTCTCACCTCAAGATGACCAGAAGGAGATATCAATCAAGTTCTACCCTGTCGAGTAGAAGGTTTGGCCCGAGTACAATTGGCGGGAACAATTGGCGGGAACCTACTCGGGCCAGAAAGTCAAAGGAGCCGTTCTGACACAGGATCCCGCGTATCCTGGGTCCGTACTTGGCAGCATTCGAACTACTGTTCATATGGGGCCGGCCTGCCTGACAGTGACAGCATGGAAGCAGGCGGTGACAGGATAAGGGGGCCTACTCTGTGCCTAGGTACAGTGATACCAGTCTGTCCCCTAGTTTTGCCCAACGACTTTACAGAAGCAGCCAAGGTTAGGAACCAAAGCTGTCAGCGGGTACTCGGAGAAAGGACGGTGTGCACACTATGTCGACACTTGTCTAGATTTGGACGTATCCGGCTGGGCACCATGTATATAAGGTGCCCAGCCGCCTCCTGCGCGGGGCACGCTAACAGTTGCTCACTGGGAACCCTAGAAACCCTAAGTTCTTGACCTAGCTCTACTCGGAGAGGAGCGAGAGGCTACTCGGTAGCGATACCATTTGTACTGTGGCTACTCGGAGAGACATCATAATATATAGAGAAAGGCAGGAGTAGGGGTTTTACCTCCTCACGAGGGCCCTGAACCTGGGTACATCGTGTTGTTTGTGTTGTGTGGATCTTACCTCACGCGGCTACTCGTCGCGTGATCCCTCCCCGGATACCTCCAGCGTCCATCGTCCCCACATATTTAGCCATCCTATGGCATCTGCCGTGACACCACCACGACAGTTGGCGCCCACCGTGGGGCAACCAGCGGCGCTGGCTGGAGTTTCTGTTCGGACGGGATCTTCATCAGCGGAGCGCGTAGTTTGTGGCCTTGTCCACAGATTCGGCTCCTTCGACTTCGTCACCGACAACGCCGGCTGTTTCGGCGGCATGGCTATGCCCAAGGGCGGCTCGGTGATCTCCTTCGGCTCGCATCTCGTCTACGTCGCCACCGTCGCCAACAGCGCCTACCCCGAGCTGGTGCATGACGCGGAGGATCCTCCCGCGGTGGTTGCTGCTCGCGGAAGGCCTGCATGTAGCTCTGCATGCTGCGCTGAGGTAATGGTGACGGGCTTGGCGGCAAACACTGGCGCAGCTGCTACTGGCGCTGCGGCCGTCGTCGAGGAGGTTGACGACCCGCCTGCTGGTGGTAGGAACCACCGGCCCTACGAGAAGGAGAGCAACTTGCCGCCTTCCACGTCTACGGTCATCCCCGCATCTGCTGCGCGAACCGGTATGCCCACTCCCACCGACATCGAGCTCCTAGCCGCGAGGGAGCAGCTCGAGCGGCAACGCCAGGAGCTGCTTGCCGAGCAGGCGGAGTTGGAGAAGATCAGGCTTGAGCTGAGTTTGGACCAGCTTGAGTACAACAAGGCTCACGGCTTCACGCCGGTAGCCAGGAGGCCTAGCAGGGTAGGCGCTACGCGGCGCAACCTGGGTGCCGAGATGGCGACGGTTGCGGAGGTGCCCGCGCAGTCCGCCACCGCGAACACCTTCACAAGGCCAAGGTACAGCACACCCGCCAAGACGCTCAGAGCTGCGCAGGCCGTGGCTGCCGAGTTGCCGCGCCTGGATGGAGAGGCGCGTCTCAGGCAGCAGGAGAGGCTCAATGAGTTGGTGCTGGAGGCCGCCAGGCAGAACGAGGAGTTCCGCAAGGCCAACCCGGGGGCTGGAGCTTCGCAGGTGGTTCACTCGCACGCGGCTAGATCTAACGATCAGGCCTCGTCTCCGCATCCTAGCCACGAGAAGAGCCGCAGCGGGCGCTCGGGTAGAGACAGGCAAATGCAGGTGTATGACCCGGCTGCTGCCGCGAAACAGGTTGCTGTGCCGCAGCAGCCCGGGCAGGAACACAACGCTGCAAGAGCAGGCTCTCAAGCCCATCAAGCTCAAAGCCGAGCCCGAGAAGCCGCGCGTCCGGGTACTTCTCGGCAACCCGCAGCTCAGCCTACTCGGCAGAGGCAGCAGCCGCGTCCAGTGGCACCAGTCGCCAACCCGGTGGAGCAGCCCGCAGCTATGCAGGTGGATAGGTATGATGATGGCTACTCGGCTATGGAGATGGCCGGCTATGATATTCATGACCGTGTCGGTGAGCGTGTGTTGGCACCTGGAGATGCAAGGCACCAGCTGGACCGCATCAGCTTGTCGGCGCGGCTTGAGAGCACGGGTCCTCCTGGCCCCGAGTGCTTTGGCCCGCGCATCATGAACGAGCCTTCCGTGAAGGGCTTCCAGCTCGCAAGAGGCACCAAGAGCTACAATGGTAGCACCAAGCCCGAAGATTGGCTCAATGACTACGTCACCGCGGTCCACATTGCGGGTGGCAACAGAAGATGGGCAGTGCGGTACGTCCCGCAGATGCTAGAGGGTCCAGCTCGCACTTGGCTCAACAACTTGCCCAAGCAGAGCATTAACTGCTGGCTGGACTTCTCGGACGCCTTCGTCAGCAACTTCACGAGTACATACAAGAGGCCGAATAGGCCACAGCAGCTCTCGGCTTGCAGGCAGCGAGAGGACGAGACGGACCGTGAGTACCTTACTCGGTGGAGCACCTTGAGGAACACTTGTGAGGGTGTGAATGAAGCACAGGCCATCACTTGGTTTGCGCAGGGTTGCCGACATGGCAGCATGCTTTGGCAGAGATTGCAGAGGGAGATGCCGAACACCCTGGCCGAGACCATCAAGATTGCGGATCAGTACGCACTTGGTGATCCTACTCAGCCACTGATGGACTCCTCCGAGCCGAGAAGAAACTTCAACAGCAGCAAGCGCAACGAGTTCCGCAACAAGCGCCGAGTAGATACTCGGTATGACCCTGAAGAGGTGAATGCAGTGAATGTTGGAGGTGGTGGTGGCCAAAGGCAGAAACCTGCTGGAGCCTACGGGCAGAACCAGAACCAGGGCCAGGGCAACAAGAAACCGTTCCGCACTGCGCAGCCGGGTAGCGGGAACTCCGAGCAGCCGAAGAAGTTTGTCTTCGATGACATGAAGGATGGTCTGTGTAGCTTTCACACTCACCACCCCTCAAGGCCCGCCAACCACACTACTCGGCAGTGCGAGTGGTGGGATGTGATCAAGAGTGATGGCTTGCCTCCTCCTCCTCCTCTGCCAGCCGCCAATGCTACTGTTCAGCCTACTCGTGCGCCCGCAGCTCGGCCGCCAGTGTACCCGAGAAGAGAGAACGTCAACCAGGTGGCTTTAGGAGCCAACCGGAATTTCAACAACGAGAGATACCGCAACAACAACAACAACAACTACAACCGCAACAACAACAACAGAGGCAACAACAACTATCAGGGCAACAACAACAACAACAATGGCAACAATGGGGGCAATGGCTCCAACCAGTACCAAGAACACCATGAGAGCTATATGATCTTCACTTCTGAGGCAGTCGACAAGCAGTCACAGCACAGGCGGGCCATGGAGGTCAACGCAGTGATTCCTGCTGTCCCTCACTACATGTACTGGTGCGACCAGGAGATCAGGTGGACTCGGGCAGATCACCCCAAGGTGATGCCGAATCCGGGTACTTATGCCTTGGTGCTGGATCCTACCTTCCTGGGTCCCGAGAAGAATGTGAGGTTCAGCAAGGTGCTAATCGACAACGGCAGCAGCATCAACATTGTGTACAAGGACACACTCGAGAAGCTTGGCCTGGCCGAGAACATGATGCTGCCCAGCAAGACCACTTTCCATGGCATTGTGCCCGGGATCTCATGCAACCCGATTGGCCGAGTGTGGATTGATGTGCTATTCGGTACTCGGGAGAACTGCCGCACAGAGCGCCTGCAGTTTGAGGTGGTGGATCATCAGAGCCCCTATCATGCTCTACTCGGCAGGCCTGCTCTGAGCAAGTTCATGGCCTCTACTCATGTGGCTTATCTGAAGATGAAGATCCCCGGCCCCAATGGCATTATCACCATCTCGGGAGATTACAAGAAGTCCATGGAGTGTGCCTCTGCTAGCTCTCAGCTGGCGGAATCGATGGTGATTGCTGCCGAGAAGAAGAAGATGTACGAGGTGGTGGCCATGGCTCAGTCCGCACAAGCTGGCGCACAAGGTGTGCCGAGTACCCAGCATGGAACAGCTTTCCAAGCTGCCAAGGAGACCACGACAGTCCAGGTTGACCCCGAGTTCCCGGAGCGCGTGGCCATCATTGGTGCCGGGTTGGCGGAGAAATAGGAAAGCGCGCTCAT
This sequence comes from Alopecurus myosuroides, assembly GCA_028641055.1. Lineage (NCBI taxonomy): Eukaryota > Viridiplantae > Streptophyta > Magnoliopsida > Poales > Poaceae > Alopecurus > Alopecurus myosuroides. The sequence goes on along the minus strand of CM054057.1, from coordinate 280,269,754 downwards.
CCACTTCCTCCGTGAGAATCGGGACGTGTTCGCCTGGACCAATGAAGATCTACCAGGAGTCCCGAGGGAGTTGGTTGAGCACTCTTTGCATGTGCGTCCTGACGCCAAGCCCGTGAAGCAGGCTTTGCGCCGTTTCGGGGATGAGAGAAGGAAGGCCATCGGTGATCAAATCACCAAGCTGCTGATCAGTAACTTCATCATGGAAGTGCTGCACCCGGACTGGTTAGCCAACTCGGTCATGGTCGAGAAGAAAAAGGAAGATCCCAAGGCTGCCACCGCATGGCGCATGTGTGTCGACTACACCGACTTGAACAAGGCATGCCCCAAGGATCCCTTCCCGCTACCTCGCATCGATCAGGTGATCGATTCCACTGCCGGCTGTGAACTGTTGTCTTTCATAGATGCCTACTCTGGTTTCCACCAGATTGCACTCAACCCTGCTGATCAAATAAAGACTGCTTTCATTACCCCGTACGGGGCTTATTGCTATCGTGTCATGTGTTTTGGCCTGAGGAATGCGGGTGCAACCTATCAGAGGTGCATGCAGAAATGCTTGCATGACCAGCTCGGCAAGAATGTGCAGGTGTACGTAGATGACATTGTCATCAAAACGAATAAAACACATACTCTGCTTGCCGACCTGGAGGAAACCTTTGCTAACCTACGCAGGTACAAAATGAAACTGAATCCGAGTAAGTGCACCTTTGGTGTACCAGCTGGAAAGCTACTCGGTTTTCTGGTTTCTAGTCGGGGCATTGAAGCCAATCCGTCTAAGATAAAAGCTATTGAGAGCATGTCTTTGCCGAGATCATTGAAGGATGTGCAGAAGTTCACGGGTTGTCTGGCATCTCTGAGCCGTTTTCTGGGCCGAATGGGCGAGAAGGCTCTGCCTCTGTACCAGCTGATGAAGAAAAGTGACAAGTTTGTCTGGACTCCGCAAGCGGATGTGGCATTCAATGAGCTGAAAGCAATGCTGGCTAGCGCTCCCGTCTTGGCTAGTCCGCTACCCAAGGAGCCTATGCTGCTGTACATTGCTGCGACTAACCGAGTAGTCAGCGTGGTGATAGTGGTGGAGCGAGAAGAAGAAGGCAAAAGTGTGCAGCGCCCAAGTCTATTATCTCAGTGAAGTGCTGTCCAGTTCCAAGCAAAACTATCCGCACTACCAGAAGATGACATATGATGTGTACCTGGGCGCCAGGAAGCTGAAACATTATTTCCAGGAGCACCCCATCACGGTTGTAAGTTCTGCTCCCATCTCGGATATCATGGGAAACAAGGAGGCGAGTGGCAGAGTAGCCAAGTGGGCAATCGAGCTAGCCGCGTACGCTCCCGCATATACGAGAAGAGAAGCAATCAAGTCTCAGGTACTGGCGGAATTTCTTGTGGACTGGGCCGAGATGCAGTATGAACCTCCTGCTCCAGTTTCCAACTATTGGAAAATGCACTTTGATGGCTCAAAGGTGAAAGAAGGCCTTGGTGCTGGCGTCGTGCTCACGTCACCCAAGCGAGATCAACTCAAGTACGTGCTGCAGATTCATTTCAAGGCATCCAACAATGTAGCCGAGTACGAGGCAGTGGTGCATGGTTTGCGAGTAGCAAAGGAGGTTGGCGTGCAGCGCATTATATGCTATGGCGATTCAGATCTAGTGGTGCAGCAAGTCTCGGGTACCTGGGATGCGTTGGATGCCAACATGGCATCGTATCGTTTCTTGGTGCAGTCAATGACTGGGTTTTTCGAAGGCTGTGAGTTCCAGCACATTCACCGAGCAGAGAACGAAGCAGCAGACGAGCTATCCAAGTTGGGATCTTCTCGGCAGTCCATCCCGGCAGGGATTGCCTTGGAGCATTTGAGGAAGCCATCCATCAAGCCTTCCCCCAACTCGGAATCTATCTTTGTTCCTTCTCTGCCAAGTGAAGAATCTGACCCAATGGAGATTGACTGGGAGAGTGCTGCAGGGAACCCGGGGACTGCCGTCCTCTACTCGGGGACTGCCTTTCCCTACTCGGGGACTGCCATTCCCTACTCGGGGACTGCCATTCCTTACTCGGGGATTGCCGTTCCCTACTCGGGGACTGCCGTTTCCTACTCGGGGACTGCCATTCCTTACTCGGGGACTGCCACTCCGTACTCGGGGACTGCCGCCCTCAACCCAGAAGCTGTTGCATTCATTGAAGAAGTTCTCGCCAATCGGTCTGGGCTGCAAAGGAGCGCTCCTACTCCTCCTGTGCAACCACAAGAGCCTGCCCCAATGGAAATGGACGAACCAGTGTTTCCCATGCGGGAGACACCGAGTTGGGCAATGCCCATATTATCCTTTCTAAGGGACGGCACTTTACCTGAAGATGAGGTGACTGCGAGGCAGATTCAGAGAAGATCCAAGGGCTACACTATAGTCCGAGATGTGCTGCACAAGAGGAGTGCCACTGGTGTGCTGCAACGCTGTGTGAGCCCGGAAGAGGGAGAAGAAATCCTGGTGGAGATACATCAAGGGGAATGTGGGCATCACGCCTCATCTCGGGCTTTGGTCAAGAAAGCTTTTCGGCATGGCTTCTACTGGCTCACTGCACTGCAGCAAGCTGAAGATATTGTGAGGAAGTGCACCGGCTGCCAGATGTTCGCAAGTAAGATTCACATGCCAGCTTCCGAGTTGAAGACAATTCCTATCACATGGCCATTTGCTGTTTGGTGCTTGGATATGGTTGGTCCTTTCAAGCCGGCTAAAGGCAATATGACACATATCTTGGTCATGGTGGACAAGTTCACCAAGTGGATCGAGGTGAAGCCTATTCGGAAGTGCGATGGGGTCACAGCTGTGAAGTTCGTGAAAGATGTGATCATGAGATATGGCTACCCGCACAGTATCATCACCGACAACGGCACCAACTTTGCAGAGGGGGCAATGGTGCGATTCTGCAGAGATAAGAATATCCGACTAGACGTTGCGTCAGTCGCGCACCCTGCCTCCAATGGGCAAGTTGAGAGAGCAAATGGGATGGTACTGGCAGGCATAAAGCCAAGGCTGATTGAGCCATTGCTGAAAACACCTGGGTGTTGGCTAGAAGAGTTGCCAGCGGTGTTGTGGAGTCTAAGGACTACCCCTAACCGGTCAACCGGCTACACGCCATTCTTCTTGGTATATGGGGCTGAGGCCGTGTTGCCAATAGACTTAGAGCATGACTCCCCCCGAGTAGCCCTCTACACTGAGGTGGAGGCGAGAGAAGCTCGAGAAGACGATGTTGACCTGCTTGAAGAAGCAAGAGAGCTGACTCTGTCACGTTCGGCTATCTACCAGCAAAACCTGCGGCGTTATCATAGCCGAAAGGTGAACCCAAGGGTTTTCCGAGAAGGGGACATGGTCCTTAGGCTTGTGCAGCGCACAGCCGGGATGCACAAGTTGTCTCCTCCATGGGAAGGGCCCTTCATTGTGAGCAAAGCGCTGCACAATGATGCGTACTACCTTGTAGATGTGCGCCCGTCGCAGGCGAACAGGGAAGATAAAGCTGGAGAGGAAACCAAGCGCCCTTGGAATGTAGCTCTACTCCGTCGTTTTCATTCGTGAGCAAAGATGTGTATGTACCCTCTTATCCGAGTTGAAATTCTACTCTGCAATCTGAAATTGTTCTCGGGGACTGCCCTCGTCCAAATTTGCTCTAAGTGTTCTTACTCGGCTTGGTGCTCTGTCTATTCGGTTGCTCCACTTCAGAACTCATAAGTGCATTGAGTACTGTGTTTAAACCTATATGCCAACTCTTCGACTCTGCTGCTGTCCGAAACCCGGCTTCATGGCAAGCAAGAGAACAAGCAAAAGGTCAATGAGCACACGAAAATCGCTAAGGAAGAAAGGGTGCAGGAACCGAGTAGATTGTTGGTCACTTTTGTTCCCTGTTTTCGTCTTCTCGGCTAAGTGGTGGGCTGCGTTACCATGATTGTTTCTAGCGGCTAAGTATTTGCAGCCCTACTACTTGAATCTTGTGACTCGAATACCAAACAAGCGACAAGTCGCGGGTAGAGCAGAGATGAAGAGATAGGGTGAATAAGAAATGCTACTCGGGGACTCGCATGGAAACGCAACTCGGCATTAAGCCAGTGTCATTCAACTTGATTAATACCGAAATAAACAGAGTGGGCATAAAAACTGAGTAGCAAGCAAAACAAAGATAGTCTATTACATCTGCTCCCGGCATCCCGGGGATCTGATAAGTTTTCGAGTAAAAGAGGCTGCAGGTTGCTTCAAGATGAGGAGGCAGCGTTCTCGGCGCTGGCCTTGGCTGCTGTTTCTTCGGCGGCGGTCTTGGCAGCGGCTTCTTCGGTGGCGGTCGTGGCGGCTGTTCCTTCGGTGCTGGCATGGGTGGCATCCGCTCCCGTCTGGACGGTGGCGGATTCCTGCATCTCGGCACCATCCTGGGTGGCCGCCTGCTCGGAAGTGGCCGTGGCCACCGAGACGGGTCCTGGAGCCGAAGAGGAGCCTGAAGCCTGGCCAGGAGGAGGCACCGTGTCGTCGAGAGCAGCACCTGAGGAGGTGCCAAAGTCAAGTGCGGCGGTGTCGATGTGGGCGTACTCGTCCTCATCGCTACTCGCGACGGCGACGTTCTTCCCCTTCCCGGCCTTGCCCTCAGGAGATTCGAAGTGGCCTTCCAAGTCGGATTCCACTTCGTCATCCTCCTCCTCGTCCTCCTCGTACTCGGTGTCGGGTTCGGGGAGGCCATCGATGAAGGTCTCCGTCTCAGTGCACTCCGCGACCTCGTAGGCGATTTGCTTGCGGGTAGCCATGCAATCGGGATCTACCTCCCATTTGGAGTTGTTGCGCTTCCCGCGGATGAGCTGCATGTTGAGGTTTTCATACCAGGACGCTATGCAGAGAAGCATCACGTCCGCACCAGCATGGGCGCCCGAGGCACGCCACTTCTTCAGCTCCTTCTTCACATTCTTCAGCTTGAAGGCTAGGCCCTTCATGGTGGTTGGACGATCATCATGAGGCCAAAACAGCCTGTGGAGCTCAAAGCCCTCGTGCACCAAGTCAGTTCCGACGCCAGCCAGCTGTTCGAAATAGTCCTTGAGCACTAGCAAGCTGTCCTCGATCCCGGCTCTGGTATCTGCTGCCTCACCTTTTGCGAGGCGAGCTGCTTGGGCCTTGGCCACCTTAGGCGCAGAAGGGGAATCAAGATGAGGCCAGATCTCTGAAATAGCATGTGGTAACTTCAGAACCGGGAAGAGAAGAACCGAGTAGAGGAAAACCGAGAAGAAATACGACCGAGAAGAAAAGAAGCAGCGTAGAAAAGACTTACCGGACAGTTCGTTGCGCAGCCGCTGCAGCTGGGTCCTCCAGGACTCCTCGTTGGAAATGTGCTTTTCCTGGATCAGGCGCAAGCTATCCATCTGAGCAAAGAGATCAGCGTTGGTCTTCTTCAAGGTCTCGCATTCCTGCTCAAGGGCCCTTTCCTTGGCTTTGAAAGTGGTCTCGGCCTTGGCCTTCTCGGCGATTGCCTTGTCCCTCTCGGCGCCGATCTTGACGGCATCCTGGAGCGCCTTTTGCAACTGGAGTTGCAGCTTCTCGGTCTCCGTGGTGTGGTCCTTCAGCAGCTCAATGGCCTGGTCGGACAGCTGCTTCTGCACCTCTGCTGGCTTGACACAGTCTTGGTGTGCCTCAGCAAACAACTTGTAATCTTCTGCGAAGAGATAGATGAGGTTAGCAGAGGAGCAGAGAAGAAACAGACTCAAGGTCAAACCGAGTAAACAACAAGCTTACCTTCTAGCCTTTTGATGGTGGCCTCGGAGTTCTCCACGAAGCTGCGGCACTTCTCATGTTCGTCTGCTAAGGCCTTCAGTTTTTCTGCAGAGAAGGGGAGGTTAGCGCATAAGAAAGCATAAGCGAGCGTAAACAAAAACGCATGAATCGCACAGCTAAAGGCATACCTTGCACTTCAGTCAGCTGCTGGGTGCTGTCCTTGGCGTTCTTGCTGGCTGCCTCCGCAGCTGCCTTTTCCTTCTCTAGAGCAGCAATTCGCCTCCTGGCGATGGAATGGTTCCAAAGAAGATGGCGGTACAGGTTGGTCCGCTTCAGGACGCTATCCTGAGAAGCGAGAAGAAGCAAGTTAGAAAAAGCAGAGTAGATTCAACCCGAGTAGGAGGCTACTCGGAGAGTATCCACCTACTCGGCTAGAATCTCGGGGACTGGGAGTGATGGAAAGGAGCAGAAAGGCGAATAGAAGAGAAGAAAATTCAACTCGAAAAAGATAAGGAAAACTCACTGCGTAGGACTGCTCGATGTCCTCGGCATTCTTGCGATGCAAGAACATCTTGGCTGCGAGTGTCGCGGTCTCGGTGGAAACGGACATGGGATTGCGTCCCAGGTCAACCTTGTTCCAGTCCACGCGCATGTGGTCGATGCCGCCAAGGCTAAGACCGTGCCACTTCTCCACGCCGAGAACCTTGCTATCCCATTTGGCGTCGATGAAGCCAATGGTGTCCAGTACCTGCTCAAGGCCTTTGGAGGTTATTGGTTTATCTTGGACTCCACGAGAAGCGATGTTGACAGATTGGGGTTGGCTTGGATCTGGAGGAGGGGAGTTCACGGCTACAACTTTCCTTCCCCTCTGGATAGCTAAAGCTTTGTCCTTGGGAGGGAAGCCGATTGAGTGCTGATGGCTAACCTCAATCATGTACTCCGGGTAGCAAGGCTGGCCAGCGGCGCGAGCATCGGCAGAGATCGCGGCGGGAATCGGGCCAGACTCATGGATCACTAGTGCTCCACCTGAGGCTGGCAGCGGCACTTGGTCTCTGGACCGCTTCTTCGTCCTTTCCTTCTCGGGATCTTGAGTTTTCTTCCCGTCAGCTTTGGCTTTCGCCTTCTCGGCCGCTTCCTTCTCGGCCTTGGTTCTCTCAGCAGCTTCCTTCTCAGCCTTGGCCTTCTCGGCGGCTTCCTCCTCGGCCTTGGCCTTCTCAGCAGCTTCCTTCTCTGCTGCCCTTCTGTCAACCTCACCCCTAAGAGCATCCAGGGCTCGTTGCCTGGTTACTCGCCCGGCAGGAGGGCTGGATGTATCCTTGGCTTTCGGCGACGAGGAGGAGGTTGGCGGTGTAGGGCCTTGCGCAGTTGGAGGTGTAGGGCCTTGCGCAGTTGGTGGTGTAGGGCCTTGCGCAGTTGGTGGTGTAGGGCCTTGCGCAGTTGGTGGTGTAGGGCCTTGTGCAGTTGGTGGCACCGCAGATCCGTCGCCTTGTGCAGCTCCTGGCTGGGCGCTACTCGGTGTCACGCCCGGTTGCACGCTGCTCAACGGATAAGCAGTGGCATCCGTGGCGGTGGTGTCTTCTACTCGCTGCGCGGCAGCGAGGCTCTCTTGTGCAGCAGCCCCTGTGGCGGGCTGCTCTTGCTCTGCTTCAGGCCGCTCAGCGGCGGTGTTGTCTTGCATCTCGTGATCTTGGTTCTCCTCGGCGTTGCTAGCCGGAGGAGAAGGGGGTCTCTCGTCGTGGACGGCAGTGTCCTGTGCTGCTGGTTCAGACGCTGCTCCTTGTGCTGGATTGGCAGCAGCAGCATTGGCGGTGTGGTCCTCATCATCATCATCCAGATTGACCAGAGGCACAGATTTCTCCTTAGTGTGGTCAGACGCCAGAGCTGCGTTCGCGTCCATGGGAGGCCTGCAGAGAAAGAGAAATCACAAATCAGAAGAAGATTGGGGGAAAATAGCACAGCGCGAGAAGGGAGGCGACCGAGAAGAGGGCTTACGCGGTGGTGCACTTGAGCTCTCGTCTGGACCTCTTCACGACCACTTTCTTCTCGGCGGGCTTCTTCTTCTTGGCTGGAGGCGCTGGTGCCCCGCTACAGGCCCGTTTGCGGGTCTCAGGAGCGGCGATGGACAGGGGCTTGACGACTAGGGGCGCATCGCCTTCGTTCTCGTCTTCGTCCTCGTCGTCCTTGTCCGCGACAACTTCATCTGGGAATCAAAGGGAAAAGAGGAAAGAATCAGAAACAGCAAACGAGGAATTGATGCTTCTCGGAAGCAAACGGGATGGAAGTATAGTTACCGTCAAAGTCTTCATCAGACCAAGTGCGGAGAGCATCGCGCTTGTCGGTAGTGGGGGAGCGAGTAGGGTTGGTCTGCTCCGTGGCATCGAAAGAGGGCACATCATCCTCCTCACGATCAGGAAACCAGTTGCCCTCAAAAACCTCGCAGCTCTCGATTATCTGGCGAGTAAGGACCTGAAAAGCAGAGAAGGGTCACAGACTAATCGAGTACCAGGAAGGAACTCTACTCGGATAGGCGTGCAGGTACAAAGCACACAAAGCCTAGGCAGTTTACTAAGCATTCTACCCGGATAGGCGTGCAAACACAAAGCATATTAAGCCTAAGCATGTTTGCCGAGAGATATTACTCGGAAGGGCGTGCAGGCATAAAGCACATCAAGCCTAAGAATCGTTCTCGAGTAGGCTACCCGGCAAGGCGTGCAAACATAAAGCATACTAAGCCTAAGGCGATTCGGCTAGATGTCCTACTCGGAACGCAAGGCAATTGCTAGTTGATACAAGAAGGAGAAGTTATCTACTCGGAAAGTGTATGCAGAGAGCAGAGTAAGAAGGACGTACCCGCTCAATTGGCTTGGTACGGCTGTACGGGACGAACCCGTATTGCCAGTGGTCGCCAAGGCTTGTCGTCAAGATGTTCCTTGCGTGCCAGGGGACATCGATGTTGTCGATCTCGATGGTGGTTGTTCTGGTGCAGTCGCGGGGCCCTCCCATGTAACACATGAGATGGCACCGCTCCTGCAAGGGCAGTACTCGGCGCTGGATCCAGCAGGCCACCGGGTCGTCGTTCTTGAGGCCCTGCGCCTTCAGCCAGCCGAGTCTGTCCTCCATCTCGATGGCGTCATCGTTGTTGACGGGCTTGTCCTTCCAGTACATCCCGATTGGAGCGCGATTGCACCAAACGGGCAAGTTGATTCTATCGTTCACGGGGGCTCCTTCTGCGGCGGCAACGTTCCTGACGTAGAGGAACGTCTTCTGCCATAGCTTGACGGAGTCCAGCCCCTTGATGCGGGGGTGGTTCGTCCCGGACCGCTGCACCATCATGGCGCAGCCGGTGTCGGTGGCGCGGGCGACGCCCGCGGAGTCCTTCTTCCCGGTAGATTGCTGGCGCAGGTGGAAGTACCTGAGCCACGTCTCCCACGTGGGCCGGATGCCGAGGAAGGCCTCGCAGACCACGGCGTGGTAGGCGAGGAAGACGACGGCGTTCGGCGGCAAATGGTGCATCTGGATGCCGAAGTGATTGAGGAACTTCCTCATGAAATCGGAGGCGGGTAGTCCGAACCCGCGCTCGAAATGCGCCAGGAAGACGACGCGTTCTCCCTCCCGCGGGGACGGCACGATTTCGCCGTCCGGCGCCCGGCACTCCACGCCGGGAGGGACTCGCCTGGTATTGACGAGCCAGGCGCAATCTTCCGCGGTGACGCAGGAGCCGGCCCAGCCTGACTTGGCCATTGCGGCGAGTTGGGAAGGTGAAAGATTTCGAGGGGAATTGGTTGGTGGATTGAGTCCGCGGCGGCGCGAGAGCTTGCGCGGCGGCGGAGATCACGGTGGCGAAGAAGAGCAGGAGACGAAGAAGGAATAGAGCGAGGGAAGGGGAAAAGGAAGTTACCGGCAGGGGTATTTATATCTCCTCCGCGAGTTTACCGTTACCGTCGTGGGAGTGGGATCGATTGTGCCGTGTGGTGGATCCTGTGGCCGGCTAGAAACGCACACAAGCGCCGGTTGCGCGCGTAATGGCCACAGTTGATCCCACCACCGAATCGTGGCCTATAACTACACTTGATGGGACATGACGGCCGGTGGGCCCATTGCGTGAAAACTGGACGCGTGGCGGGTCGTGTCCTGGGCAACGAAACGACAAGGTCGTGGATGCTCGACACGTGTGCAGTCGCTGCGCGAAGGGCCGGATTGTGCTCTGTGCCGCAGAGGCTCAATCCAAGAAATTTCTCTAAGTCTTTTTACTCGGTTACAGAGTAGAAAGCAAGTGCTACTCGGAAGAGAAGAAACTCAAGGTACTCTTCAGATAGCTACTCGGAGGTTCTACTCGGCATCTTGAGGTTCAAGGGCTGAGATGCAAAGGCTGGTTTTAAGCTGGCAGAGCCTAGTGAACAAGTTCGCAAGACTCAACCAGCTTCGGGGACTGCTGTCGGGAGGTTACCCCCGAGTAGGGTAAAGACAGGTGGTAAAGGCAGCTTACAGAAGAGAGGTTTGGTCGAGTAGCCGACTACCTGGTACTCGCTACCCGGTCGACTGCTACTCGGTCTCACCTCAAGATGACCAGAAGGAGATATCAATCAAGTTCTACCCTGTCGAGTAGAAGGTTTGGCCCGAGTACAATTGGCGGGAACAATTGGCGGGAACCTACTCGGGCCAGAAAGTCAAAGGAGCCGTTCTGACACAGGATCCCGCGTATCCTGGGTCCGTACTTGGCAGCATTCGAACTACTGTTCATATGGGGCCGGCCTGCCTGACAGTGACAGCATGGAAGCAGGCGGTGACAGGATAAGGGGGCCTACTCTGTGCCTAGGTACAGTGATACCAGTCTGTCCCCTAGTTTTGCCCAACGACTTTACAGAAGCAGCCAAGGTTAGGAACCAAAGCTGTCAGCGGGTACTCGGAGAAAGGACGGTGTGCACACTATGTCGACACTTGTCTAGATTTGGACGTATCCGGCTGGGCACCGTGTATATAAGGTGCCCAGCCGCCTCCTGCGCGGGGCACGCTAACAGTTGCTCACTGGGAACCCTAGAAACCCTAAGTTCTTGACCTAGCTCTACTCGGAGAGGAGCGAGAGGCTACTCGGTAGCGATACCATTTGTACTGTGGCTACTCGGAGAGACATCATAATATATAGAGAAAGGCAGGAGTAGGGGTTTTACCTCCTCACGAGGGCCCTGAACCTGGGTACATCGTGTTGTTTGTGTTGTGTGGATCTTACCTCACGCGGCTACTCGTCGCGTGATCCCTCCCCGGATACCTCCAGCGTCCATCGTCCCCACATCTTTAGCCATCCTATGGCATCTGCCGTGACACCACCACGACAACAGCTCCCACTCACTTTCTTGTAGATACAAGCTTCTCCGTATGTCTCGACAAATCCAAAACCTTTGATCACCTTATCAAAATGGAGGTTCCAACTCCAAGATGCTTGCTTCAGTCCATAAATGGAACGTTGAAGTTTGCACACTGATGACCCACAAGTATAGGAGGTGTATCATAGTACTTCCCATAAATAAAAGTGTCGAACCCAACGAGGAGCAGAAGATGTTGACAAGCAGGTTGGATAGAGGGTTCACTGTAAATACTAGCAAACGGGTTTTTGAAGGGTTTTGAAATAGTATATAAATAAAGTGCGAGCAAATAAAGTGCAGTAAATAATATTGCAGCGAGTGGCCCAATCCTTTCTAGAGCAAAGGAAAAGCTGGTTATTCTACTTATGACTACCAAACATTCTCGAGGACACATGCGAATTTCGTCAAGTGCTTTCGCTTCATTACGGTTGATTAATATCATTTGGTTTGTGATGTGTTGTGTGGGTGAACCTATGATAATGCACCGCCCAACTAGGACTAATACATACTTGTGATTATACTTCTCGTAAGCATCCGCAAATACAAGAAAGTAATTAAGATAAATCTAACCACAGCCTTAAAACTCCGGGATTCTACGCTCCCTCGTGCATTGGTTTCCTAACGGGGGTTTAGGTTTCTGTCACTCCGGCAACCCCACAATTAGTAGCCAAATACACAATGCATCCTCATAGGCCCATAAAGGCGAAGTATCATGTAGTCGACGTTCACATGACACCACTAGAAGAATAACACCACAACTTAAATACCGAACCACGAGATATTACTTCAACATAACTTCACTACTTACATCATGACTTCTCCCATGTCCTCAAGAACTAAATGAACTACTCACAAGACATCATATGGATCATAATCAGAGGTGATATAATGGATGCTAACAATCTGGTCATAAAGTGCTAACACCGATAAATCTCACAAGCATCAACTACTAACAAGTAATCCACACCGGAGAGAGATCTAATGTAAAACAACGATAGAGGCCCCTCATTGTTACAGAGGGATGAAGGTGGATGATGAGGGTGATGGTGGTGGTGGTGGTGATGATGATGACGATCTTGATGATGACCGGAGCGATGACGGTGACGATGGCGATGATTTCCCCTCTCCGGAGAGGAATTTCCCCGGCAGATTTCTCCCCGCCGGAGAGGTTTTCTCTCTCTGGTGTTTTCCGCCCCGAGGCAGCGGAACAATGATTCTTCGATGATGTTCTAGGGCTTAGGGTTCCCTGGGGGTCAAGTACGCGAAAGAGGGCGACAGAGGTGGGCCAGGGTGGCCACACCACCTGGCGGCGCGGCCAAGGGGGCGCACCACCCCATGGTGCGGGCCCCTGGTGGCCCCCTTTGGCTCCCCTTCTGGCTAACCTCCTCCTCTGAACTTCTAAGACATCTCCGGTGTCTCCCCCTCTTCTTCTAAACTTCTGAAATAGGGTGTCCTGATGGTGCTTTTTCCATTAGATTTCTGGTCCCGGTGTTTATTCTCCAATAATTATAAAACATGCAAAATAAGATAAAATAACATAAGTGATGCATCATAACATGAAATATATCGATGAATAACAGAAAATAACAATATAAAATAGTGATGCAAAATGGACGTATCACACACCTTGTCAGCATCCTTATTATCAACAAATCCTTTGGGTTGAATCATATACAACTCTTCCTCAATGTCACCATTAAGGAACGCCGCTTTCACATCCATCTGCCAGATTTCATAATCGAAAAATGCAGCAACTGCTAACATAATCCTAACTGACTTAAGCATCGCTACTGGTGAGAAAGTCTCATCGTAGTCAACTCCTTGAATTTGTCGAAAACCTTTTGCGACAAGTCAAGCTTTATAGGCGGTCACATTACCATCAGCGTTAGTTTTCTTTTTAAATATCCATTTGTTCTCAACGGCCTTGCGGTTATCGGGTAAGTCCACCAAAGTCCAAACTTGGTTTTCGTACATGGATCCTATTTCGGATTTCATGGCTTCAAGCCATTTGTTGGAATCTGGGCTCATCATCGCTTCATCATAGGTCGCATGGTCATCACTTCCATCTACCATGAAGTTTAAGACGGGATCCCCATACAGTTCAGGAGCTGTACGTTCCCTAATTGACCTGCGAGGTGCGGTAGTTTCCTCTTCTGGAGTTTCATGATCTTGATCATTAGTTCCCTCTTCAACTGACGGAGTCGGCACTGGAACAACTTCCGGTGCTGCTCTACTCGCCATTCCAAGAAGAGAAGGTTCAATAACCTCGTCGAGTTCTACCTTCCTACTATTCACACCTTTCGAGTGAAACTCCTTCTCTAAAAAGGATCCATTCTTGGCAACGAAAATCTTGCCTTCGGATCTGTGATAGAAGGTGTGCCCTATTATTTCTTTAGGTTATTCTATGAAGACACATTTTTCCGCTTTGGGTTCGAGTTTATCAGATTGAAGCTTCTTCACATAAACATCGCATCCCCAAACTTTTAGAAATGACAGCTTAGGTTTGTTTCCAAACCATAATTCATATGGTGTCGTTTCAACGGATTTAGATGGTGACCTATTTAAAGTGAATGCAGCGGTCTCTAGTGCATAACCCCAAAACGATAGTGAAAAATCTGTAAGAGACATCATAGATCGAACCATATCCAATAAAGTACGATTATGAAGTTCGGAAACACCATTACGCCGTGGTGTTCTGGCAGGTATGAGTTGTGAAACTATTCAACATTGTTTCATATGCATGCCAAACTCGTAACTTAAATATTCACCCCCACGATCAGATCATAGAAATTCAATCTTTCTGTTACGATGATTTTCAACTTCACAATGGAATTCTTTGAACTTTTTAAATGTCTCAGATTTATGTTTCATTAAGTAAATATATCCATATCTACTCAAATCATTTGTGAAAGTGACGAAATAACGATATCCACTGCGCGTCGATACACTCATTGGTCCACACACATCAGTATGTATGATTTCCAGTAAGTCAGTCGCCCGTTCCATAGTTCCGGAAAAGGGGGTTCTAGTCATCTTGCCCATAAGGCATGGTTCACATGTTTCAAATAATTTATAATCAAGTGATTCTAAGAGTCCATCAGAATGGAGCTTCTTCATGCGTTTAACACCAATATGACCTAAGCGGCAATGCCACATGTAAGTAGCAATATCATCATTTAACTTAATTCTTTTGACATTCACATTATGAGTATGTGTATCAATACTATCAAGATTAAAAAGATATAAACCATTATTCTCAGGTGCGTGACCATAAAAGATATTATTCATATAAATCGAACAACCATTGTTCTCAGACTTAAAGGAATAACCACTCTGCATTAAGCAAGATCTAGAAATAATATGCATGCTCAATGCTGGCACCAAATAACAATTATTCAGGTTCATAACTAATCCATACGGTAAACGAAGAGGTAGCGTCCTAACGGCGATCACATCAACTCTTGATCCATTGCCAACGCGCATCATCACCTCATCCCTTGCTAGTGGTCGCTTATTCTGCAGTTCCTGTTTTGAGTTACATATGTGAGCAACCGAACCAGTATCAAATACCCAGACGCTACTGCGAGTACTAGTAAGGTACACATCAATAAAAAAGTATATCACATATACCTTTGTTCACTTTGCCGGCCTTCTTATCTGCCAGATACTTGGGGCAATTGCGCTTCCAGTGGCCAGTGGCCAGTGCCCTTGCAATAGAAGCACTCAGTGTCAGGCTTAGAGCCATTCCTGGTTTTCTTCTCAGGTGCAGCAACAGACTTGCCACCCTTCTTGAAGTTGACCTTTGGCTTTCCTTTCTTGCCTTACTTGAAACTAGTGGTCTTACTGATCATCAACACTTGATGCTCTTTCTTGATCTTCACTTCAGCAGTTTTAAGCATCGAGAGAAGCTCAGGAAGTGACTTCTTCATGCCTTGCATATTATAGTTCATCACAAAGTTCTTGTAACTAGGTGGCAGAGATTGAAGAACACGATGTATCCCTAACTAATTGAGGATCGTTATTCCCAAGGCTATGATCTTATCAGTGTACGCAGACATTCTGAGTACGTGCTCGCTAACGGAGCTGTTCTCTTCCATCATGCAGGTAAAGAACTTTTTTGAAGCATCATAACTCTCTACTGCAGTATGGGTATCAAAAATCATTTTCAATTCTCCCATTGTAGCATAATAAGTGTTGTTCTCGAAACGCTTTCGCAGCTCTGGTTCTAATCCATACATGATGCTACAATGAACTATATTGTGGTCTTCTTGTTGACTCAGATAAACATTTTTATCTTCCTCAGAAGCATCATCAGCGGGCTGGTCACCTAGCGGTGCATCAAGCACATAGAGCTTCTTGCAAGCAGTGAGGAGAATCCTCAGGTTAAGTGCCCAGTTGGTAAAGTTGTTTCCATTGTTCGCTAGTTTTTCTTTCTCCATGAACATATTTAAATTGAAGGTAGGTGGTGTCATGATCTACAACATATTTGCAAAGACTATTTAGACTAAGTTTATGAAAAATTAAGTTCAAGTTAATTCTAAAATTATCCCATGAACTCCCACTCAAAAACAACATTCCTCTTAGTCGTTTTAGTGATTACACGAACCAAATTTACTACACCGAAACCGATCATCACGTGAGACAGTGTAGTTGCAAAGGCGAACATCAACATGTTCACCATATCATCCATCAGTGCCAGCCCTGAGATTTTGGGGGCCCAGGGCAAAACTAAAATTTAGGGCCCCTTCATATAAATAAGTATTATGTGTTAGCGAAATAGAGATGAATTAAATGCGTGATCATGATCACTCACATTGTTATCGTTCGCTATGATATCAACATTGTCTTATGTGTGGATATCATCTTCGAGATTCACATGACTTGGTTCCCCTAGAAAAACTAGCATCAACTCGCCGAATTTTTTGAAGCACTTTATGAATCAACCAATTTTCGATGTTTTTTCCTCCTTCTCCTTTTCTTAGCTCCGTATTTAAGGTTAATAATAACGAGTTGCTGAAAATTTAAAAATTGAAACCAAAAGTAGGACATAATAAACTACGAAAAATTGAAAAAATATAGAATCATTGAAACTAATCAATCAGCGTACCTAACGACGTGGCCGGCTGCTATTGGTCTTGGTCTCTTGGATTGATCGTAAATAGAGGAAGCGCTGAAGCGGGAGACCGATCACCTCAGTGCTCAACGGCGACGTGCCGACGCACCGACATGCAGAGGCTGTAAGGCGTGCATACCTTGTTGCCAGTTGCCCCTGCAAGTCCCGTGTGCGTAGTCGCCAGTTACCCCTGCGTGTGCCGTGTGCGGCGAGACGGAAAGAAATGAGGTTTTGTCATTTCTTTCGATGATTCGATCGGACGGGTATTCAGCTAGCTAGCCAAACGAAAGAATATGGATCATCCATGGAAAGCTTCCATCTTGTGAGTCACCCAGGATACGGCCCAGTTGGCCCAACCAATAAGAACTGGACATGGAAATAGACTAGGCCATTTTTTACTTTTTTCTTTTTACATGTATATATTGTATAGGTATATCTGGGGAGGGGGCCCCCAAAATTTTTGGGCCCCGGGCGGCCGCCCCCGCGGAACCCCCTAGGGCCGGCCCTGTCATCCACATGACTCATGCTTTACCTTTCAGTTACATGTTCCGAGGCCATGTCTGTATATGCTAGGCTCGTCAAGTAGAACCATTGTATTGCGTGTGTTTCAAGGCCATGTCTGTACATGCTAGGCTTGAAAACACCTGTTGTATGCAAACGCTGAGTCTGTCACACCCGATCACCACGTGGTGTCTCGAAACGACGAACTTTCTTAACGGTGCATACTAAGGAAGAACACATTATTATCTTGATATTAAGTGAGTGAGATCATCTTATAATGCTATCGTCGCGATCTAAGAAAAATAAGATGCATAAAAAGGATTAACATCACATGCATGGATAATGTGATATGATATGGTACTTCTTGCACTTGATCTCCATCTTGTGCATCATGGTATGATCTCCATCATTCCACCGGCATGGCACCAAGGTCCTTATTGCCTCCATCTTGATTGTCCATCAAAATTACAACATATCACATATGATATACAACACGCATGCCATAAATAATAAGACAACCATATGGCTCCTGCCGGTATGTCAATAATTTATAGAGATCATTTCATACACCAAATTCGTAATATTGACTATATCACATCACATGTCCTGCAAAAACAAGTTAGCCGTCTCTAATTATTTTTGCATATTTTACGTGGCTTGGGCTTACGAGGATAGAACCGTTCATACCTACGAACATGAGCCACAACGTTGATAAACATATTCTTAGCAACCCTTCGTAGATTAGATCTTAACTATAGTAGGAGAAACGAACACCCCCTCAGCCACAAGTGAGACAGATCTCGCGTACAAAGTACACGTAAAGTTAGTCTAGGGCAGCTCCATCCTACTATGCCACTAAGATCATAAAGTACTCAAGGAGGCAAAAACATGATCATCAACGCCCACATACACCTATGTGTTCTACCCGTACAAATCATCTACGCATAGATCTGGCTCTGATACCACTGAAGGGTACGTTGCATAGAAAACAAATTTTTTGTTACGCGAGATAAACCCGAAGGGCCAAGATCTAATCTAGGAGATGAAAGGCAACATGGAGAAAGAGTCTTAGGAAAACATACCCTCGAAGACTCTAAGCGTTACGAGATTGAATCTCGTTGTTGGCGTAGTCCTACTCACGCCGATCCCAAGACCGAGAAGATGTGCATCGCAATCCGTCGGTGCCTCCGTGGTCGGTCACACGTTCAACTCGATGAATACCTCCGTTCCCTCGATCCAGCGGGGCAGCGGAAGTAGAGGATTCCCCGGAACTCCAGCAGCACGACGGCATGGTGTGGTGAAGAATCCCACGGTCAGGGCTTCCCCAAGCGGAAGATCATGGAATAGAGCAGCGGGTATAGAGAATGGAGGTGGGACAAGTGTGTGAGGAGGGGGAGCCCTCACCCTCCTTTTATAGGGGAGGGGGAGGCAGCCCAAGGGGGGGTGCGCCCAACCCATGGTGCCCCCACCTCTTCCCCTCTTCATGTGAGTGGAATCCCCACTCACACCCACTCATTCTCCCTTAATTTTTCACTTAGAAAATTCAAAGGTTTTTCTTTAATAAATAAAACATTTATATTTATTTATTTTAATATTTTTTAATCCTATTAACAAACATTTGCATATAGCACCTCGAATCATTTATTAATTCCATTAACAACCATTCGACAAAAACCCTTGAACTATTTCAATTTTACCCGAAACAATTTCGGTGTTGTCCAAAACATTCTTCGATATTCCGCATCCTCTCAAATGCGTCATCGAACCTTAAGTGTGTCACCCTACGGTTCACGAATAATACAGACATGATCGAGACACCTCTCCGATCAATAATAAACAGCGGGATCTGGAGATCCATGATGACTCCTATATATTCAACGATGAATCTTGTGATCATGTGAACCATCAACGTCGTAACTAATTCTCTTTGTATCGCGATATTTTACTTTTCCGAGATCCGATGATCGGTATCAACCATACCTTGTTCGATCTTGTTACCAAGAAGTAATCTTTTACTCGTTCTGTTATATGACATTCTTATGACCTAGTCACATGTTTGCAAGTGGTGTCAATGTGATATCATCGAGAGGGCCCAAAGTATATCTCTCCGTCATTTTGGATGGACAAATCCCACTCTTGATCCATGAGCCTCAACTAACACTTTCCGAATACCTAACGCCACCTTTATAGTCACCTTGTTACAGCGTGACATTTGATGTCATTAAAGTACTCTTTCAGTATTAGTGATTGACATGATCTCATGGTCTAAGGAATAAGATTACTTCGAATGCAAGTGTCGAGACATCGTGGTAGATTTCATAGACGGGGGTGCCATGAGACTACCGATAGAGACGTGGGGAGACGTGGTTGTGCGAAGGACAATGACATAGGGTTTTTACCCAGGTTCGGTTCGGCGCAGTAATGCGACGTTCCTACTCCTGCAAACTCACTATTCAGGACTAAAACCTGGAAATACAGACTACAATGTGAGGTTCTATTGGCTGCTCGTCAAGGATCAACCTCTCGGCGAGTTAGCCTTTAGCTTCTTGCCTATCTATCATATCTCCCGTCCGGCTTTATATAATAGCCGGATTAGGGCATACAGAGTAGGAAACCTAGAAGACTACGGTATCTCTTTAACTTGGAAAGTAAAGAATCCGCCTTCTACTCCAAGCCAGATCACGTGGGCCGTGATCCGGGTTCTTCTAGAATCCGGCTCTGTGCGTCAGCTTACTGGGCCGCCTAACGGACCGTAGCCCATTACCATTTAGGCCACCCTGGTAATCCGGCACTTTAGGCTACCATTTGATATACCCCTAGTTGGTATATATCCGACAGTAGCCCCCAAGAAGGATTAAGACTCGGATTCACCGTGTTTCGCCAAATGCATATTTTCCAAGAAATATCGGCATGCAGTCTTGATTCTTCTTTTTCTCCTAAAAGGATGTTACAACGCAAAAACTCGGAATCTGGAAAATCCGGCTTTTCTCTCACGAATCTTCGCGGAGAAGGAACTTCCTACGTCAGCGCTTTAATCTTGCTGACGTAAGGGACGTTTGGGTTACAGGTGGGAAACCCAGAAACATATCTCTGACAGATTCTCGCGGGAAACGAGGCGATAGCAATAATCACCTGTCGTTTCATTTCCCGGAATTTCCGGCGAGTGACACGCGTTGATCATCCAACGGTCAAAAGAGCCGTTAGCACGCATCGTGACGAGATTCCGGCTATAAATAGCCGTCTTCGTCCTCCTCAGAAACCTTACGCTCTCACTCCCCAGCACCACTCCAGCGCCAAAGTTCTCGCAGAGCCCTTCCCGAGCGCACGAAGCACCCAGGACCTCATCGGAGCGACCAAGCGCCATCACTCGATGGCATCTCCGTCCTCCTCCCCGGCCCGCACCGTCGCAAAAGACATAGAAGAGATAATCGCCACGATGGACCCGCAACTGGACTCGCCAGTGCAAGCCTCTGGCGACGAGCCGGTGAAGGTCTCCGGCGGCGCGGAGGGCGAGGAAATCCCTCTCGCCTCCGCGGATCTTGTGGGATCTTCCTCCGCGCCTCCCCCACCGTTCGCGCCCGAGACGGTTGAGGAGAAAATCGCGCCCGTCGGAGACGAGCTCGCGGCCGCGGAGGCCGCTGCGTCCGCCGCCGCCGGAGCCGAAGAAGAGGCGGAAACTGCCGGCAACTGGAGTGCCAGAAGTATTCCGCCATCCCTCCTTCCGAAAATGGAGAAGGAGGGACTCGTACTGAAGGGAAAATGGCGGCTCCCGGAAGACGAGATCGAGCCCTCGCCAAAGGACGGAGAACGCGTCCTCCTTACCTCTCATATGATGAGAGGTATGGGTTTGCCGCCTTCCGCCTTTTTCTTAGAAGTTCTCCACCACTACGGTGTCCAGCCTCACAACCTTCCCCCAAATTCCATTCTTTATCTAGCCGGCTTCCAAGCCCTTTTCGAAGGGTATTTAGGAATAGCTCCAAGACTAGATTTTTGGCAATCTTGCTTTGGAGTGAAGCGTAACCCCACAGAGGGCATTCTTCCCATCTGCGGGACCATTTCTTTCACTCTTAGGAGGTTTAGGGAAGATTGGTATCCCAAGATAAAAACGTCAGAATCCGTCAAATTTTGGACGGGAACTTTCTTTTATCATCCTGACATCCCGTTTCCCGGGAAAGAGAACGGAGTTCCACCTTTCGCCAACTCCGCTATTATCCCGCAAGAGAGTTGGGCAGTGGAGGCGGAGCAAACTTTGCCGGAGGATTTGATGAAGATAAAGCGGCGTATCGCCAAACTTACTTCTTCTAAGCCTCCCTTAACCGGAACTGACACTGTTCTGTGCTGGTTCGGCCGCCGTATTCAACCTCTCGCTTTCCGCTCCCGACTCCCTTGTGAATACGAAGGTCCAGAAGACGAAATGAGAGGGACGGACAAAGCCTTCTCCAAAAGGGACTTCAAAAAACGAGTCAACCAATTGGTCTCTACTCGCGATCAATACATAGAAAGTTTTGAAATGTATCACGAGGAGAACCCGGTCCCTAAGGTATTTTTATTTTCCTTGATTTGGACTTCTCTCGGATTGCTTCTTTTTCCTGACTTAATCGAGTACTTTGCCTTCTCCATAGTTTGACGAACTTAAGGAAGCTGATCTTGCATCCGACACCGAAGTTGACGAATTACATGCCAACTTTTATGGCGGTCAGAAACGCAAGAGGCAAGTGATCCTCGAGGAAGTAATAAATCTTGACGGAATCCCCATCGCCGCATCCGGGTATTTTACTGGAACTTTTTTACTTATCATTCCCTTCCGGTTCTTCGAGGTATTTACTTCTCGGATTTCTCCTTTTCAGCCTTGCTCCAGTTCCTTTGAAACCAAAGAAATTGAAGAAACATAAAGCTGCTACTAGCCAAGGAGAGCCGTTTCCTGCTGCAGCTTCTCCCGTTCCAACTACTCTTGGTAGGGGGAGAGGACCACGAACCCGGACATACAATTCCGGCAATCCAGCCAGCCTGTTGCATCTAACATGGATGCGAGGGAAAGGGCGGGACCAGAAATGGATAGACATTCTCGAACTGGGGAGGATGAACCTATTCCCACTTTCGACAGGAACGTCCAGGTAAAAGAAGAACCATTTGACGATCTTGGATATATCCGTCCGGAAGCTAAGAAGTTCTTCGCTCCTGCTCCTTTGATCCGTCCTTGGCCACAAGGCGAGCTAGTTGTCCGAAATAACTTCGTATTCTCACCTCGTCAGGTCATGCAAGACGGCTTGCATCATGTTGGAATTCTCTTTTCTGAATATTTAAGGGAATTCAACGAAAACTTGTCAGATTTGCAGCAAATGAGCCAGGTAATATCTCTAGCCCCCAAGCAATAAGTCGAATGCATGCTATCAACTTAATGCTTCTTATCACGCTTATTCTAACTTAAGCGCCTTGCTTTCATTTCCGTGTTTCAGCAAACCGCTGATACAGTAAACTTGGAAGTTTTTAACAAGCTTAACATCAAAAGTAAGGAGGTAAAAACCCTCCTATCTATTCTTGATGAGAAAGAAACAGAGCTGGCATCATCTCAGCTAAAGCTGGAGGAAACAACAAGTATACTTTTAGTTCTCTGTAGTTCCTTGTCCATAATTTTTGCTAAGTACTTTTCCGAGTTTTCTTATCTCGGATATTTTTCCTTGCTTTTCAGCTGCCTTGGCGAAAGCCAAGCAAATAGCTGAAGATGCCGGCAATGCCGAGAATCTCTGCCGGGAGAATATGGACCTTCATAAGGAACTTATGAAGGCTAAAAAAGATCTGGAGGCCAGCAATATGGCTCTTGGAATTGCTCAATCCAAGGCCTCCCAGCAAGCGGACAAGGACAAGGCCACTATCCAAGATTTGGAGAACGTCTTGAACCTGCGCCTGGAGGAAGGCTCCGAGATGGACAAGATTCTCGGTAAGTTATCAACTTTTACCGGATTTTCCATGTCTTAACTTTTTTCTCTGTTTTTCCGCTAGCTCTTTGGTTATTTTGTCTTGAAAAAACAGGAGACGACCCAGATCTTACTCGGATTGAGAAAATCCGAGCTTTCGGGAAGGTGTTCACTGCGATCCGAGCTGCAGGCATGCAGCTGGTCAACAAGTACCTTCCCGCAAGAACTGGGGAGTTCTCGGAAGTTGAAAAACTTCCGGAAGCTATCCTGGAGGTGGCGGAGTCCAAGGAATCCACCTTGCGCTCCGCAGCACGGGGTGGTGCACGCATGGCCTTATGCGTATGCATTATCCCAGTGCCAAATCTTGGCGCGTGGCGTCCGGTATCCCTGTTGGATATACGGAGACCCAGCGGACCACCATCTTTGACGAGATCAAGGGTCACGCCACCAAGATCGCCTCCATGGTGAACATCTCCATCACCTATCCGGAAGAAGAAATTCCAGCAGCCCCCGAGGATGACAGCAGCGAGGAAGACTCGGATGCTTGAAGAATTCTCCTTGTCCTGGACGGTGGAAATAGGAAATAGGAGCATTACTGCACTTTACAATGTAATTTATATTGTAATGCTTCTATTCTTTTGTATAAACAAGTACTCCGCCCTTTGCAGTTAACATTTATGAAATCCTTTGCAAGTTTTCCTGGTTTTATATTCCTTTATCTTCCAAGTTCTCTGGTTTGTGTGCTTTAACTATCCTTAGCGTTTGAAATGGCTCAATAGTACTGTAATCTTCACGCCAAGTTACTGGGTATAACCAATCAGTTTAAACTTGGAAACATGGATCATACTAAAGGCATTTTTACTTACCAGCTCCAGTGACCCAGCACATAAACAATCAGATAATGCTTAGAGAAAAGTAAGGAATTTTTTGAATGAAACTCGGGCACGCAGGCACAATCCGAGTTTCCTTTAACCTTTAGTAGGCTGAAAATCATTCAGTTTTTAAACGCCGAGCACGCAGGCACAATTCGGGTTAACATTGAGTATTTTGTAAGATCATTGGGAAATAGATGAGACGGAATTATGCTTTGTACTATAATAAACTTGTAAAAACATGGATGTAAGAATTCCGACAACTTTATTTCATGATCTCAAAGATGTTTACATAGAAATTGAACTAAGTATAGAAGGGACGTAACTGCTGGATACTCCAGGGCCTCTTTGTCTCCCCTAGTTCATCATCTATCATTCTCTTTCTTTTGCGATTCGGCTTCTCGGGATCATCTTCCGTATCGTGAATGTCTACAGGATAATACAATCCATTCTTCATGACTTTACTGATGACAAATGGTCCTTCCCATACTGGGCCCAGTTTGTGCTTTCTTTGCTGCACCAATGTTAGCACTAGGTCACCTTCTTTAAAAGAACGATGCCTAATTTTCCGACTATGATAACGTTGCAAACCTTGCTGATAGATGGCGGATCTTTGAAGCACAAGTTCTCGTTCTTCTTCTAAGAGATCGACGGCATCCTGTCGTGCATTTTCGGCATCTGATTCATCGAAATCCTGCACTCTTGGGCTGTCATGGAGCATGTCCATTGGGAGAATTGCTTCCGCACCATAAACTAGGAAAAACGGGGTTTGCCCAGTTGACCTATTTGGTGTTGTTCGGATACTCCAAAGCACGGAAGGTAACTCTTCTACCCATGCTCCCGCTGCTCTATGAAGAGGAGATTCGAGTCTTGGGCGTATTCCTTGTAAGATTGAGCTATTCATTCTTTCAACCTGACCATTGGATTGCGGGTGTGCCACAGATGCAAGATCTAGGCGAATTCCCGTTTGTCGGCAATATTTTGCCAACTCTCCAATAGATAAATTTGTCCCGTTGTCGGTTATTATGCTGTGTGGAACACCATATCTCATGACTATGTCAATGATAAAATTTCTGGCAGTTACACCGTCAAGTTTTTTGATGGGTTTGGCCTCCACCCACTTGGTATACTTATCCACTGCAACGAGTAGATGCGTAAGTCCGCCTCTGGCAGTTTTGAATGGTCTCATCATATCTAGCCCCCAGACCGCAAACGACCATGTAATGAGGATAGTTTTGAGTGCTTGGGCTGGCATATTTGTCTGCTTGGCGTAATATTGACACCCTGCACATGTGTTTACTATGTGCTCAGCATCTGTCTTGGCTGTTAGCCAGAAAAACCCGGCACGGAATGCTTTTTTGACTATGCTTTTTGATTGAGCATGATGTCCGTAATCTCCAGCATGGATTTCTTGCAGAATTTCTCGTCCTTCCTCTGGTGAAATACATCGCAGAAAAATTCCGGTAGTGCTGCGTTTATACAGGCAATTATTAATTACTGTGTACCCTTTGCATCGACGCTGAATTTGTCTTTGCAAGACTTCGTCTGCTCCATCCGGGTACTTCTGATCAACTAAGAAGTTTAAATATGGGATTGTTCAATCCGGGTTAACGAGCATGACTTCAATTGACTCGGAAGCCAGAGGATAATCAACATCTCCACCTTTTATCGATGGTTCGTACAAATGTTGGACGAAAACCCCTGGTGGTAGGGTTTTGACCCTTTCTGACCCCATGCGGGATAATGCGTCCGCGTTCCAATTTTCCTCCCGTTTAACATGGAGTACTTCGAATCCAAAGAAATAGATGGCAAACTCGTCCACCGTTCTCCGATATTCGGCCATTATAGGGCTTTTGGCGTCCCAAGTTTGGTTGGGCTCGTGCTGTACCAAATCTGAGTCGCCATAGCATAGGATGCGTTTGACACCTATTTCCTTTGCAATATGCAAGCCGTGAAGCAAAGCTTCATATTCTGCCACGTTATTACTGGCGTTGAAGTGTATTTGTAATACATACTCCATTGTATCTCCTTTAGGGGATTTTAGAACTACACCAGCTCCAGCGCCCTCCTTCATCTTGGATCCGTCAAAGTGCATGATCCAGTACTCGGACTCCGGCATTGGTGTTTTTTCCATTGCTTCCGTCCAGTCGGCGACAAAATCTGCCAGAACCTGGGATTTTATTGTCGTCCTAGGCTGATACTTAATGTCGAATGCTGCTAGCTCGATGCCCCATTTGGCTACTCGGCATGTTGCCTCCGCATTGTTTATTATGTCCCCTAGTGGAGCTTTGCATACCACTATTATGGAATGTCCTTGGAAGTAATGGCGAAGTTTTCTAGATGCGAAAAATATGCCATATGCCAGTTTTTGATAGTGTGGATACCTTTGTTTGGACTCGGAGAAAACTTCACTTATGTAATATACCGGATGCTGGTCTGGTATGCTTTGTTCGTCTTTCTTCCTTTCCACCACAATTACTGCACTAATAACCCGATTTGTAGCCGTAAGGTACAATAACATAGGTTCTTCGTCTTTTGGGGATGCCAAAATTGGAGCTTTCATCAAAGTGTCCTTCAACTGGGTTAGCGCTGCATCTGCTTCCTCTGTCCACTCAAATTTGTCGGTTTTCTTTAACAATTTGTATAATGGCAGGGCTTTATCCCCCAGCCGGCTAATAAACCTGCTGACGGCTGCAGCGGAACCCGTCAATCTTTGTACATCTTTTACGCACGTAGGCTTGGAGATGTTTAAGATTGCTTTGATCTTTTCCGGGTTTACTTCTATTCCTCTATGAGAAACGATAAAACCCATAAGTTTTCCTGAGGGAACCCCGAATGCGCACTTTAATGGATTTAACTTCATTTTATAAGTGCGCAAATTTTCGAAGGTTTCTGGCAAATCTTCAAGGAGTGTTTCTTTTTCCTTGGTTACGACAGCAATGTCGTCCACGTAAACGTGGACATTTTTGCCAATCTGACTATGCAAACACCGTTGCATGCAATGCTGGTAGGTTGCACCTGCGTTCTTTAGGCCAAATGGCATGGTTATGTAATAGTACGTCCCATAAGGGGTTATGAACGAGGTTTTGATTTGATCCTCCTTGTTCATGCGTATTTGATGATACCCAGAATATGCATCCAAAAAGCACAAAAGCTTAGAGCCTGCAGTGGCATCTATTATTTGATCGATTTGCAGTAACGCAAACCTATCTTTTGGACACAGTTTGTTCAGGCCGGTGTAATCTATACACATTCTAAGGGCAGGTGTATCTTTCTTCGGGACTAATACTGGGTTTGCAGACCATTCAGTATGTATAACTTCCCGGATAAAATCTGCTGCTAAAAGCCGGATGATCTCCTTGCCAATAGCCTTCCGTCTTCTTCCGTCAAATCGACGAAGACCTTGTTTGACGGGTTTCGATCCTGGAATTACCTTGAGTTGATGCTCAGCAAGCTCCCTGGGTACGCCTGGCATGTCCGCTGGACACCAAGCGAAAATATCCCAGTTCTCACGGAGGAACCATATGAGCTCGCCTTCCTATTTGTCGGTCATCCCAGTTCCCACTACGACAAATTTTGTCGGATCTTTGGGATCTAGGATTATCTGTCTTGTATTCTCGGAAGCCTTGAAGCTATCTGCTAGTTTCCGGCTTTCTTTTCCTGCCGGCATTTCTGTCGGCGATACCTCTTTTGCCAGCTCTTTCAACTCTTCCTTTGCTATGACTTTTTCAGCGCAAAGGGCGTTTTCTTTTTCTAGCTCGTTTGCCAACTTGAAGTCTCCAGATATGGTGATTACTCCTCCTTTGGGTCCTGACATCTTCAGCTTGTTATAGATATAACATGATCTTGCCATGAATTTGGCGAAAGCTGGACGTCAGAGTATCGCGTGATACACGCTTTCGAACGGCACAACCTCGAAGGATACTTTTTCCTGCCAGAAGTGATCTTTGTCTCCAAAGGTTACATCTAGGGAAATTTCTCCTAGGGATCGTGCTTGTCTGTCAGGAACGATGCCGTGAAAACGTATGTTGCTGTGGTTGAGCTGGGTCTCGGAAATTTTCAGATGCTTCAGTGTATCCAGGTACATTATGTTAATGTTGGATCCTCTATCCATTAGCACTCTTTTTAGCCTAATGTTTTGAACAATAGGACTTACGATTAGAGCTTGTGTGCCGGGTTCAGGGATATTCCCGGGATGATCAGACTGATCCCAGGTAATTGGTGTGTTTGAGTACTTCAAGAATTTCGGGATTGCAGGGACAACCGCGTTTATTACTCGAAGCGTTCTCTTTGCCACCTTTGCTGAAGGAGTTGCCAGGAAAGTTAGGTTGCATTCTCCATCAACTCTCGGAAACTTAGGCTCGCCTTTTCGCTGTTGTTCCTGGATTTTTTCGTCAGTGTCCGATTCACTGTCTTCTTTCTCAGCTTCTGGCTTTTGCTTGGAAAACTTCCTCTTGGAATTTTTCCCTTTGTTTCCGGATCCTGCACTGCCTTTCATATGCTTGTTCAAGCGGCATTGTGCGTTAGTATGAGTGGGCTTCCCAAATTGCGAGTGGTGGACACAGTTTTCCGACTTTATTTTCTCCCACCCTTCTTTGGTGTAGTTTATCGGCTCGGTACTGCGTCCTTTCCACCTATTGCCATTTTCCCTTCCAAAGGCTATGTTTACCTCTTTGGGTTTTTGTGCTGCATCTGGAGTTCCTTTTTTCTTAGGGCGAGGGTTCTTTTTGGCCTGTATCAGTGTATCGATATTGCCTCCTCTTGCCCTGATGTCGTCCTCAGCTGCAGCGTGTTCGTTGGCAGTTGTAAGCATAGATCCAAGATCTTTGTGCTTTTTGGAACCAATCATGAACGGTACAAGTCCGGGTTTTAGGCCATTGCCGAAAGCATGCATTGCTTGAACGTCAGTTACTCTAGAGCAACTATTCTTCATTGCCGTCCATCTTGAGATGAAATCCACGTATAGTTCGTCCTCAATATGGGTGCAACGGTTTAGCTGGTTGATGCTATTTGGGCGTTTGTAGATTCCCCGAAAATGCTGAGTAAATACTCGAGCCATATCATCCCAACTGTCGACAGTTCTGGAGGGTAATCCATTGATCCAATCTCTGGCTCCATCCAGCAACATTAGGGGAAGAAACTTTACAGCTTCCAAGTCTGTCCCATTGTTGATTTGGACGGCTGTATGATAGTCTAAGAGCCAGGTATCCGGGTTTGTACTACCGGTATATTTTTGGTATGTTGGACCAACTTTGGCAAAGCCAGCATGTAGGGTTATCCTTCGGATCCTATCTGTGAAGCACTTGGGTCCAAAGTATAGCTCGTGTCTTTCCGCTCTATCCATGTGCGCGGAGTACCTGCCGGCTGAATGGACAGAAGGGGATCTGCTCCTTTCTTTTCCATTGTGGCGAGAACGCGCTTTTTCGGGATTCTCTCAATTTATTCCGAGATCTTGCCCCTTTGGATAAGGTGGAGTTCTACTCCTGTTTCTTTCCTTATTTCTGGGGGGTATCCGGGACCTCTCACGCCTGTGAGGTATATCCTGCCTTCCAGGTTTTTCAGCTGGGCGTCTCGGAGGCGGCATTGCTTTTCCGTCATTCCGGAGTTTTTCTTCCCGATCGCGAGGATTAAGTCCGTCTTTCGGGAGATGGGATCCAGTTCTAGACGCTTCATCCTTGTTGTCGGGATTTTTCTTGTCTTTTCTCGGATCTGCTTTCTTTTCTTTTGAGTTGCTTGAATCTCCAGGTTCTTCCGGTCTAGGTGCTCCAGCGGCGCATGTAGCTGTTTTACATAGGGCCGAGTCGTCATGCAACTTCCCTGATCGCTGCTGCCCTCGCTGTTGTTGTTGCAATGCTTTTCCTAAGAAAGCATACACCCCTTGAAGTTTTTCGCCATTGGAGTACAAATCATTGTTGAGGATGGCGAACGCTGCTTCCGCATTCTCTGCTGCGGTTTTGTATATTGGTTCTCCTCTGGCATCTTTGCTGTTTACCTGCTTTTGCCAAGATGGATTATGAAACCTTTCTTTTGGCGGCAGTACTTCCGGTCTTACAATTCCGGGTAACCTTGTAGGTTTAATTCCAGATCTATTCTTTTTCTCGTATTCCTCGATTTCTTCCTTCATGAGTTTGATGTCATCCTGGTTTTTTTTGAAGTGTTCACGAGTTCTGAATAGATGTTGTTGTTGCCTTTGGAGAGCTTGTCTCCTGGCTTCTAGCACTTCAGGGGGTTCATGCAATCCCACTGGTGTTTGGAGTAACTCCTGTTCTTCTTGTTCCGTCATTGGCGGAACAAGGATTTCTTTTGTTTTCTTCTCCGAAGGTTTCACACCGCTTGCATCTCCGACTTCCGGGCTTTCATTGGGTGGATCAGCCAATTTCTTCTTCTGGAGTTTATATTGGAGCTTTTTAGCAGTTTGTGCTTTTTCTTGGAAGAGGGAGGTTTTTTGATTGGTTCTTCCTCTGTCAATTCTTTGACATCGGGGAATTTCGGAGAGGTTTCTCCTTCTTCTCTCTCTTCCTCTGGTGGAGGAGTTCTAGGGCTTTCCTGACTGTCGGCATCCGTGTTTTCAGCCGGTTTTGCCATCAGTACTTCGTGGAATCCCTCTTGGAAGGATTTGACCTTTCATTCGAAAGCGTCTTCATCTTCGTCTTCGGTGTCGAAGTGATCCGATCCGGTTTCCGACTCTAATCTCGCCTCAATGGCGGCTAGTACTGAGTCAGCTTCCGAGTTCGTCGCGATGCTGACGGATGTCGGATCTTCCACCTCTGTTGTGAGAGTGTTGTTTTCTGCCTCTTGCACGGGATTACTTTCATCCGTGTTTTCGGCGATCTCGGATTGCACCATGCCAATAAAGTGTGATTCACTTGTATGTCGGCGATCTGAGCAAAACCCGGTATCGTAGTCATCTTCGACTGGGTATAGGACGGGTGGGATAAATTTACTTCCACCGCAAAATCCCATGGCCTCTGCGGTTAATCCGATAAAGATATTTGTAGATCCAATCGGTAATACGCAGGCACTTACCAGATGATTTTGCGCCGGTATGTAAGATCCATTGTCGAGGAAGCGCCCAACGTCGTTGTCGAACTCCAAGCTTCCGACAGTTATGGAACTGCCGATCCCGCCGAGTATCCCAGATCGAAACTTAACGCCTGACGTCGCTGGCCCCATGGTGGGCGCCAACTGTCGAGACATCGTGGTAGATTTCATAGACGGGGGTGCCATGAGACTACCGATAGAGACGTGGGGAGACGTGGTTGTGCGAAGGACAATGACACAGGGTTTTTACCCAGGTTCGGTACGGCGCAGTAATGCGACGTTCCTACTCCTGCAAACTCAGTATTCAGGACTAAAACCTGGAAATACAGAGTACAATGTGAGGTTCTATTGGCTGCTCGTCAAGGATCAACCTCTCGACGAGTTAGTCTTTAGCTTCTTGCCTATCTATAATATCTCCCGCCCGGCTTTATATAATAGCCGGATTAGGGCATACAGAGTAGGAAACCTAGAAGACTACGGTATCTCTTTAACTTGGAAAGTAAAGAATCCGCCTTCTACTCCAAGCCAGATCACGTGGGCCGTGATCCAGGTTCTTCTAGAATCCGGCTTCTGTGCGTTAGCTTACTGGGCCGCCTAACGGACCGTAGCCCATTACCATTTAGGCCACCCTGGTAATCCGGCACTTTAGACTACCATATGATATACCCCTAGTTGGTATATATCCGACAGCAAGATATAACAATATAAACTAAATGACTTGATCGTATTGTTATACTTAGTTTGGGTCTATGTTCATCACATCATTCTCCTAATGACATGATCCCGTTATTAGCAACATCCAATGTTCATGATCAGAAAACCTTGATCATCTGTTAATCAACGAGCTAGTTAAAAGAGAGGTTTACTAGAAACCATTGTTTGTTTATTAAACACACATGTATCAACGTTTTCGGTTAATACAATTATAGCATGAGAAATAAACATTCATCATAAACAACGAATAATATAATAAACACTTTATTATTGCCTCTCGGGCATATTTCCTTCAATTTTGAGCCTAAGAGACTCCCGCCCACGCTCAAACAGAACACACAATCACATGTGCAGATGTGATACACACACGCAACCACAAGCCAGTACCATGTGCTGAAAAGAGCAGGGGAGCCAGGAGCCATGCACGATAGCTTCCCAAGCGCCGCCAACCGGAGAAGACGTCCGTCATCTCGCCATGGAGGCCTGGACGAAGAGCTTCCCACGCATCGTCGGACCGGAGAAAGACAATGTCCATGAGCTCTGCCATCAAACACATGGACGGAAACTTCCCAAGCGATGCGTTCTCCGACACTTGCACCGAAGTTTGCTCCTCCATGGAAGGTGTAACATCCCAAGTATGAAAAATAGCCATTAGAATGTTTGCTCTCTGTTTTTTTATGTTTTGCATCATGACATCATGTTCATTGCACTTGTTTTGTTTGTTTTCCATTTGTTTTCCTCTGTTTTCATTTGTTTTCCTTTGTTTTCTATTTGAATTTCAAACCAAATTTTAAACCTTTTGTTTCATACTTGTGATGTTACAATTTCCAAATGAATATTTCAAATCAAAACAATCATTTGTTTCCATTAAAGTTGTGATTCCAAAACTATTGTTTTGTTTCTATCAAAATTCATTTAATACCAAACCCTTTTCAAATTCAATTAATTTTCCAAACAGCACCCCTTTTGAAATTTATGAAAATGACAAAACACTTCCATCATTTGTTTCCATTAAACTATAAATTTCAAACCATCAAATTGTTTAAGTTCCAATAATTCATTTAATAGCAAATTCACTTAATTCAAATTCCTTTTCAAATTCAATTAACTTTTCCAAACAGCAACCTTTTTGAACTTTATGAAAATTACCAAAACAAATCAATCTATTGTTTCAAATAAGCTTAAGGGTTCACACTAATTAACTGGGTCTTTTCAATACCTCATTTAATAGCAAATTTCATTCATTTTCAAACAAATGGCAAACATCAAATAATTTCAAATCTTTTGGAGAAATAAAAGTTACACAATGTTGATGTTACCCTAAATTACCATAACAAATTTTTTCTAAAATTTTCTAACCTAAACCCTAGCCTTTTTCTTCCTTTTCAAATCAGCAAAAAAAAAAACAATCAGAACAAAAAATAAAAACAGAGCAAGAGAGAGGGGCAGGCCCAGCCCATCTCTCCCCCTTGGCCTGGTACCCCTTCGACCCACCCACCTCATCTTCCTCCTGCGTACGGCAGGCCATCCGCCATGGCCACGTAGCTGCAGGGGAGAAGCAACGGACAACAGCACCTCCTCCCCCTATAAACCTAACCCTAGGGTTCCCCTCTGCCCTACCTTTCTCCCTCCTCCTCCTCTCTCCCCGCCTCCATTTTCTCTCCCTCCATCTCTCTGCTCTGCTCCCTCTCTGAACCCAAACATCTCTGAAACCCCACCGAGCCCACCCCTTTTCTCCGGTGATCGCCGCTGTTGGGGCCACCCACCGGCCAGGTTAGGCGCGGGAATGGGCTCCCCGTAGCACCCTCATCCTCCTCCACCCCTCGGCGAGGGCCGGGAGGGCCTGTGGCGCCGCCGCCATCCTCCCCTCGCCGCCGGCCGCCTCCCTGCTCCGCCCCGACGTGCTCCTCCTTCAGGTCGAGGTGAGCGCCCCCTCGTCGCTACTCCCTCCCCTCCTCCCTCTCGCTGCATCACCACCCTCTGCACGCAGCACCACGCCCGCGCAGCACACGGTCACCGCACAGCAGCCCGCCGGCGGCCGTGTTTTTCCTCCGTCGAGTTACAGCGAACTGAACTTTTGAAGTTCAGTTAACACCCGCGAGCAACACCTTAACCCCTGCGCGTTTCCCTTACCTGACAACGAAACAAGCACACCGCAGTGGTAGCAGAACCAAACGCGCGCACGGGAGGTCTTGGGTTCGAGTCCCCCTCCCGCAGCAAAAAACCAAACTTTTTATTTCTTTTTGTTTTGCTACAGAAACTTCACAGAATCACACCCATGTCCCTGCTAACTATCTTCTAGGCCCCTGTAACTTTTTCCTAAGTCCCTAGTTAATAAAAAATGGCAGAATAACACCTAAATTTGGAAATTGCTTAAAGAATTCATTTTAACTCCAATTTCAACATTTTAAATATGTTTTCAATACCAAATTAAATTCTCTACCCAAATATAAATTTTGTTTACTGTTTTGAATATTTTAAATTGGTGAAATATTTGAATCCTTGTTTAATTCCTTTAATTTCGCAAAATTCATAACTTGGGCATAAAAATTCCAAATTCAACAAAATAAATATGTTTTCCATTCAATTTTTCATGTACTTTGCAAATATCAACTTTTTTGCTGTTTTGAATAAATTAAATTGCTGAAAACAACTGTTTCTTATTTAATGCATTTAAAATTGCCAAATTAATAACTTGCTCATTTTAAATCCATTTTCAACAAATAAAATATGTTTTCCATGCTAAATTAAACCACCTTTCCAAATATAAAATTCGTTCCATGTTTTGAATAATTAAAATTGGTTAAATAATTTAAACCTTGTTTAAATCATTTAAAATTGCTAAATTCATAACTTGGTCAAGTTAAATTCCTTTTGAACATATAAAATATGTTTTCCAACCATAAAAGTATAAACTTTTCAAATATGAATTTGAATTAATGTTTTGAACAAATAAAATTTAAATAATATTCATACTTGAATTAAATTCAATTAAATCTTGTTTAACTTGTTTAATTCATAAGTAATTCATTCAAAAATCCTTTTTCAATATTTGAAACATGTAATCCACCTAAAATTTTGTGCTCTTTTCAAATGTGAACTTGGTTATCTGTTTTGAACAATTAAACTTGATGAAAACAACAAATGCTTGTGTAACACCCTTAAGGAACCAAACTTCCATAACTTAATAAATGAAATTCTAAACTTGGTAAACCTTATTTCAAATTGTTTCTATTGTTGTTTTGTTTCTGTTTTCCTCATCCATGCATCATGCTAATCCACTTTCACCTGTTGGTTAGTTGTAGAACAATTATTCCAACCTTAATTCATGGGCTTTCCATATGCAATCCAATTGCATATGGGTCCATTTAAACATGTTATCTTGTCAACTAGTTTATTTTGATGCATCAATTAAATTTCCATGCATCATCCCATGTTTGTGCATTATGCCATGATATTGATTGTTTGTCTCTCTGCGTTGTTTGTTTGCTTCTTCTCGGATAAACGACGACGTTGAGACCGACGATACTT
Source organism: Alopecurus myosuroides (assembly GCA_028641055.1). Classification (NCBI taxonomy): domain Eukaryota; kingdom Viridiplantae; phylum Streptophyta; class Magnoliopsida; order Poales; family Poaceae; genus Alopecurus; species Alopecurus myosuroides. Next base: position 280,234,981 of record CM054057.1, on the reverse strand, counting down.
ACGACACCCCTTCTGAGGATCTAGCTCAGTACCAGGCTGCTGAGTTTGCAGGCAAGTATTCACTCACATGAACCATTGTGTTCCTTTCAACATTGGATACCGATACTTTCCGTTGTCTATTCTGCTAGCCCTATGAATCGTTGCTTCTGTTACGAACCTATCACATGTTATCCTTTAAACCCTGATATAGCCTCACCTCCATACCTTTCACCCCGTTGCTTGTTGCCTGTGTCTTACTAGTATGCTTAGGGTTGTTTTTGCTCGAGTCTGTTGTCCGTTACTTTCTGTTACCATATCCTTATGTTCTGGGGGCTCGATGTTAAACAACAACCTGTTAATGTTTGAGGTAATGCTAATTTGATGATAAGGCACCGGCAGGAGGCCCGACGTGGTTTTGAGGCCTGCTAGTGTCGACCCTAATTAGGAAAAGGGTCTTGTCTACTGATCCATGATGAGCGCACTAACCGCATGTGGGAAGCGTGTATGGGCGCCCCCCTCAATTTGATTCGATTCGCATCTCGTCCAAATCGCCACACTTAGTTCGGGCTTTCATTTGATGCATGCATGTGCAGGTGCGAACCCTTGGCGCCAGGGTGGAACTTTTGTAGTCGGCATTTAGGGCGGCGTGGTCTTAGAGTGCTATGAGGGTCCCCTTTTCTTCGTGGGGCTCGATTAGCCGCGCACGCACAACATGTGGTTCTTTGGGCTTGATGCGAAGAAGAGTTGAGTTGTGTTGAGTGCCCCGCTTGGTGGGAAAGGCCTTCCCATCTGGCGGGTTATTCTTACGTGTACTGCCAAATTGGTGCACCCCCGCAGGGATAAATCTTCTCGAGAAGCTGTGTTTTCCGCGGTTATGGATGACTTGGTGAAAGTACTGGCTAACAAGTACTCAGAACAACTTACACCTAACTAATGATAACCTGACTAGTAATAGTCTTATTGACACAATAACTTGAACCATCACTAATCCAACTGTGTGAGTTATCCTCGGATTGCTTCTTTGGATAAGAGGCGAGATCCAGGATGGGTTTGTTTGGAGTTAGTTATAGTTGGTTACGATACGCTACCTTATCTCCTTTCTGTTAGCCGGAAGTTATAGCATGTTTCTGTAGTTGGTTAGAGCAGCCCGCTGCCGCATCTTTTGTATCACCCTCTCTTCCGTTGAACCCCAAAGCATCTGTGCTTGATGTTGCTGGGTACACTTTGGTGAACTGTGAGTCTTGCTTGCCAGTACGTTTATGTACTGACCCCTTTGGGGCTGTGGTTTCCGCAGACGACGTTTCCGAGGATCCCATGGTGGCTACGAAGTGGAGTATGACGAGACTGCTGACGAGTAGATAGCGGACCCGGGCAGGATCCGAGACTTCGTGGATGGGCTCCGTCTTTTCGTTTCCGGCCTCTTAGGCCTAGTTGGATCTTGTCTGTACTCAGACACTTTGGATGCTTCCGCTGAGTTGTAATGATGATATGTTGGGACATGTGTCCTCTGGATGATTGTATTTGCTATCTCTGCTCTAATGAGAGCTATTTGCAACTTATTTCAATCTTTTGTGTCTCAGAGATCTGTTGTGATATCAATTGTTCAAATGCCGTTGACGTACCATGTGTGTATGTTATGAAGTACGTCAATGGAAGTATATGGATTTCTATGGGATGGTTTGCGCAGACGATGGATAGTAGAGAATGGTTGTCACACGTTTACGTGTTGGCCTGCTCATATTGAGATGCGGGTGCCGGTATGCCCCGTAAGCCATTTGTTCTACTATTCAACGGACTGTGAGTACCCCCTAGAAGTCCGGGTGCGACAGAAGGCATGGACGAAACATCCTGAAGGAATGCATATCCGCGAAGCTCGCCCTAACTGTGCCTCCGCCCTACCCTCCCTCGCCATGGGATTCACCCAATCTAGCTTCGACGGACATTTGCTGTAGGGAATTCGTAGCCGACGAGCACGAGTCGACCATGGCTGATGGCGAAGGTCGGCTTTTCGGGAATTTGTCAAGCTTGAATGCAGTGTGAGATTTTCCTACGTGTGTGTATAACTTTGCTTATGTAAATCAGGGTAAAATGCTAAAATGAATTTTGTGAGTATGCTATAGAGAAAATATTACAAATTGCATACGTCTTGCTATAGTGTTGGATGAGTTATACGCAAATGTTGGGTGCATTGGTTTTTTGTTGCAACTAGCTACACTTTTAAACAAATATTTTTGTGCAAATAAATTGATAATTTAGTTACATATGTTGTTAGTTTTTGCTACATGGATGTGTTTTAAGTGCTACAATATTTATTACAGTCATCGCAAGTTTTTATAGATTAAGGGGAAAGTGGATGCAAACGATGCTACATGCGAAAAAAAATCGCGCTTGGGTTTTCTTTTTCTAAATTTATTGGACATAGCATTTTCTAGAATGAAATGTTACATACATATAGAAAAATGCTATGCGTGAAACGTTTTTGCTATAACGATCGAACACACAAGACACATTCACTTAAGTGGATCAGACGGCTCTAAAGACAACTAATAATTTGCAGATTTATATCCTTTTAATTCTTAGGGTCCATCTTAGAACTTTGGAAAATAAACTGGGTAATAATTCATAAATATGCTTGCAAAACCCGTAATGACGGGAAAAATATAATTTCTAAAATTCATAATTATTTATAAATGTAGACGATATGATTTTCCTTTTGTTGTTCTCATGAGCTTTTCTAGGAACGAGAACTTTTGGTTTTTGGGCACTAGTGCATAGATTGTTTTTAAAATTCACAATATCACAAAAAAAAAATCTCAAAGCAATCATGCATGCAGATTTCAAACTTCATTACCGTCAGAAGAAGTTTGAAAAAATAATATTGATATTGCATAAGTAATAAGCAACAATGGTACACAAAATCAGATTTAAAATTGTAAAAACAACTGCCAAACTTTTTTTTCACACGTCATATTATTTTAAATTAGTCTATACAAGTTTAGCGGCCCAACAAACATTTAAATTATTATGCGAATGTGAACTTTTTATAAGCATCTAAATTCTTAAAAAAATATTAGCACAATGAGCACAAGTGCCTGAAATCTAAAGTGAATTTTCCATTTTCTAGTCAGAAAAATAAAATATAGGTACACATTATGGTACACTACACACATGTTGGGCACATCACGGACACGTCTACCACTCTCGTCTCGTCACTCTCATGATCTCATCCCTCCTTTCTCTCTGCCTGACGCCGTGCGCCTCCGGCTAAGATTAGTCCCCGGCAAGGCGGCACCGGCAGCGCCACCGCCGAGCGCTCTCCCATGCCGCTTTTCCGCCCATTCAATGATTCCGCGACGTTGGCGCCACCACCCAGCTGTGCGTCACCGTGTGCTCTTCTTGCCCATTCACCGCCCCGCCCCTCAGCGCCGCCACGAACCCTAGAGTCCGGGAGCCCGTCTCTATCTAGAGATTTTTTTTTTCTAGAGAACCCTGGAGGCCGGGGGCTGACCTAGAACGGTGCGAGTCCTACACTCCAGAACCACGGCGAGTGAAATCCGCCCCAGGAGGCGCAAGGACGTCGCCACGTTCCTCCTCCGTGCCCACCGACTTTACGTCTTGGACCAAGCTCCTGCTCCAGCGCCGAGCGGCTCTGCCGCACATGTAAGCTCCCTAAGTCTAGTTGCTTTTCTGTTAAATTTTGTATCAGTTGGAGATACCGTCAAGATTGGTTTATCCACTTTGTTATGGGCTTGTGATGAAGAATTGGAGGTGGAGTGTGCTTTGTTTAGTTCATTATTTGGAGAATGGATCCACTTTAAATCAGATAATATTGCTCTTTTGGTAGGTTGTAAGAAGCGAGAAATCAATTCCGCGGCCAGCCCCCAACTTAGCTAGCCAATGCCTAGTGTATCGTATGGAGACAACTATGAACCACCTCACGGACATAACAAATCTCCACAAAAAATTCAGTGCAGCCAACAACACAGCTGTTTCGTAAGTACGACGTGTCATGGTTACACCTGTTGTGTTTAGACTGTAAGGTCACGCAGGGGCAAACCCGGTCTGTGGCCTGCTCAGCCCAGCAGCAGTATTTAGTACTACTGATGCGAGTCAGGAGGGGACGACTGCGTGGCTGATGACGGACATGTTGACAAACAAAACCCACCACGGTAGCAGCGGTTAGGGTACTTGAGACGGAGGGGACGGCGGCTCGGAGCAGTCACATACACGTAGACGAGCAAACCCTGCCAAAGTAGCAGCAGTTAGGGTACAAGAGTCGGAGGAGACGGTGGTGTGTAGCGATGACATACACGTAGACGAGCAAACCCCAACACCGTGGCAGCGGCTAGGCTAAGTGAGTCTGAGAGGACGGCAGCGCGGAGCGACGCGAGCAAACCCTGCACTGTAGCAGCGATTAGAGTCCACGAGTCGGAGTAGACGTTGTTGCGGAGCGATTACGGACACGTTGAGTTTCATTTTAGTTGTTTTTACGATCTTGATTCATCAGTTCTGTGGTAATTCTTCAGTGATGGGGACAGTTTCTCTGTAGTTTCAGTGATATGTCAGTGTTGAGTTGTTTGTCTGTTCTTTAAATGTTTTTGTGTCAGACAGATTTTTTTCTTCCTTTGGACAACCCGTATCAAGGATCTATTGGCGATATGGCTCTTATGTTTCTCCTCTGGACGAGAGGTCTTGTGTTTGATTCCTGGCAGTCCCTGTTTATTATAGTTTTTGCGCGAACGTCCCTGCTCCGAATCATGAAACCGTGTGGCTGATCCGAATAGGGAAACCGCGTGGCTGATCCAAATCAGGAAACCGCGTAGTGGTCAAAAGCAGAAAGGAAATCTGATATGGATCGACCGCGTGCTGCACGACCCTGTCAAAAAAGGAAGCAGAGCTGTGTCCCAGCAAGAGCCAGCCTCCTCTCTCTCTCTCTCTTCAAGACTCACCACGGCTTTATAAACCTTGGCGACGTCTCCTCTTTGCTCCCTCCCCCATAAGAAATCATCTGTTCTTGGTGTATCCTTTTCTCTGCACCTCTATATAGCGCTGTCGAGAAAGGTCGGGAAGAAGAGTTAGAAATGGCGGGGCACAAGGAGCAGGGGAGCAGGCGGCCTGGGAAACAGGATAGGAAAGAAAGCAGGGCGGACATGGCGGAGAGGGAGAACGGGAAGGGTGCGGACAGGAAGGAGGGGGAAGGCAAGAAGTTTGGGCAGAAATTCTGTAGGGTGTTCTTGGCCCCTCAATCTGAGAAGCGATTGGTGAGGATTCTCGAATCTCTGGTTAATCTTTTGCTGACAGTTGATATGTCTATGTTTGTCTCCATTAGATTTTGATTGTCTAAACACGGAAATTCTGATTTTGATTGTGTGCTCATCCACCCTGTTGGCATGTTTCAGCAAGAAAGAAAAACAGATCTCCACTGTCTTTTGACAGGAGAATTTTCTCCATGGATGTATGTTCTGACCATGGATGATTTCCTTTTTTTTTTGCAATCTTCGTTAGTTTAGCTGTCTTTGATAAGGATGGATGATTTATGGTAACTTTTTCCGAAATGAAGTTTGTGGTGTTAATGTGCACTGTTTAAATTGGGCATAAACAGTTAAGATCAAGCTAACACGGCATTTTCCATGCCTACACTGTTTTCTGCTTTCGTCTGGTTTGCCCCCACTTAGTTATCAGGCTTACGAATGGTATTCTGCTCGATTGCCTTTGCATGTTTCAGTTTACTTCTTGGAGTTTTCATCTGCTTACTTTATTAGGGATGCTTACTGCGTACTACTTGTACAGGAAATGCTTTCACTTAGTCCAATATATGACACGATGCTTCTATCATGTGTTGTATTAGCTCTTTTTTGTCCTTCTGTCCAAAAATATCATTGTCTGTTCGCACAACACCCTCAAGCCGTCGGGTTAGTGCACCAAAATTAAGATGGCTGAACCTGAAGGGGTTTACTTTGTGTGAGTTTAGTTGAGATAATTGTAGACTTGATGCTTGTTTGGATATATAGATTATATTTTTCCTTTAATTTTAGCTTAGTATGTTTGTGATATTGACTGATATATGTGATTTCATCCGTAAATAACATAAAGCAATTATGTGTATTACATGTTTGTCTTCGGCATCTGAAACTCAGGCAACCTTTACTAGATCATAGAATTGTTAATGCACCTCCTATTTTATTCATCATGATGGGCACATGGGCATAGTTGTGTAACTTGGATAGCTAGGGTTACTGGCCTGAAAAAACACAGTCAGCCTTCAACAGGTATGCACATGACGGCTACCGAGATCATCTCAGGAGAGGTTAAATAAGGGGTTTTATCATCCATAGGATTATCAATATCAATAGCTTGGATTTTTGCTGTAGCGTTTTATTACGTTGATAGAATCCAAATTCGAGGGACCAAGTTGAGCTTCAGTGGTTAGGATTATAAGTGTATTTACCCTTTTGAAACTCAACTGAATGTCAATGTTAACCCCGTCCCATATTAGATGTCGCTGAAATGGATGTATAACACGTCTAGCTTCAACTAATACGGACGGAGGGAATACAACGTATTAATGATCCATTTCCACAACATACAAAGTTCGGTAGGATATTGTTGGGTGTCCATTACTACATGGTTCAGTAATATCAGAATCATCTACCAATATACTATTTGTAAAAGACATTACTGTGTTGTATGTTGCATGGAACACGTGTCATTAGATGATATAACAAAAAAAATTAGTCAGTGCACATTTTGTTGGGAGGAAACCTAAATTCAGTTGAATTCAAAGACTAAAATCATGATAATTCATTGGTTACTATTTTAGTCATTCGTATATACCCATATGTTGCTCTAAAAAATCTTCACATGTTATTGTTACATTTTTCATCTTGAGGCTATTATCTCATAGTTTTGTCTTCGAGCTGTGATTGTATTGCAATGTAGTTCACATTGTTAGCAAATTTTCATGTGCATCCTAGATAAAAAAGAATAACAAGTCTTTATGTTGTGTAGAGAATTCCATCATCATTCAGTCAGTACCTTCAGAATCAGCCAACTGGACTGGTTTGCCTAAAAGGTCCAAGTGGCAACACATGGCTTGCAGAGCTTGCTTCAGACACCGAAGGGTTGTTCATTAGACATGGCTGGAAGGAATTTGCTATGGATCATTCCATAGAGCCAGGACACATTTTAACCTTCTGTTATGATGGACGCTCACAATTCTCAGTTGTGGTATTTGATGGAATGTGTATTGAGAAGCCTTCAGCTTTTAATGCCAAGCCTTCCAAGTATGTGGTTAGTATAGCAGAAAGTGATGAAGAAGACGAGGAGATGTCCGCTGCCCCCCAAGAGGAGGATAGTGGAACCAAAAAGAAGAGCACTAGAGAAATAGATACAAATGACTCTACATTGAGGGATCGTTCTAATGGAGATTCAGTTGATTACAAGTCAGCCAGCCTTAACAGCACTAAAGGTAAAACTGTGTTATTTTAAAAAAATGGCACACCATATCAAAATGTAAGATGTTTTAGGTTTTCCTCTATAAAATGTATGTAGACATGTTTTAGTGTAAGATGCATATGAATCTACACTAAAACCTGTCTAGAACTCTAGATACATTTTATCTAGGAAAAGCTAAAACATCTTACATTTTGATACGGAGGGAGTATTTACCTAGACTTAATCGTAATTGAGTTTATGTGAAGTTGACATATGTAGTAGCTGGTGACTGGTGATCGGTGCAATTTACTTAAACTAGTCAAGACGATAAGATGGTGTAGAGTGCATATTTGACTAATAATTGCATAACCTGGCGGAAGGTGTGGTCAGCCATCTTCAAACATTTTTTATATGATGATACTGACTAATAATTGCATAAATGAGTTGCCCCTTCCTTTTCATGTGTACTTGTGTAGTACAGTATAGCACTTATTTTTGTTCATTGGTTGTCATGCATGGTCATAATTTTGGAGGTTTCTGTTTACATGGTAGTAATTGCCAGAAGAGATCCATCTCTAAGCGATATCATTATCCTTAAAACTGATTTTGACAATTATTGTTGAACCTAGTACATGTTGAAAATCCTTAGGGTTCATGCGATTTCGCTCCAAGCTTACTCTTCATGCCACAGATTTTGATTACTCTTACCGCGTGTTAGCAGAAAGTGACCCTTGCAAAGAGTCCTCAAAGTTGCTACCGACGCTGCTCAAATTTTCAAAGGATGTGGATGTACATGGCAAAAGTAAGTTATCTGACCCCTGCAATCTTTTGTTATCAGCAAATTATCTACCACATGTGGTTAGTAAGAGATGAAATTCTCAGTGCTTGATTTCTGTAAATAATTCAATGATATTGCACTCCAGCAAATGGGGAATTTCAAAGAGAACCAGAAGTAATATCGCAAAGGCCACCAATAAGGGAAGAACAGAAGAACTTCGCTCTTCAAAACGCAAAGCAATTTAAATCGAAGCACCCTATAACTCTGCAAATAATGAAGGAGAGTTATGTCTACAAGACATTTTTCATGGTAATGTTACTTTCCCTCCATATTTTACTATTTATATCGAATTCAAATCTTTTTTTTTTCCGTATGCATGTACATGATTATTTAGTACACGTATCGAACAAGGATTATTTCTCGCAAGTGCCTTTTCTTTTTTGCTCAGAGTTAGAATTCCCTTGGTGATTTACTTTAGAAAGTTATGAGCTTATTCAGTTTTTTCAAAAATCGGTTTGCATCATTATTTTTTTCTGAGTTTGTCCATGGAATTACCATTGATGATGCGTTAACTCAAGTAATAAACTATCTGGTTATTGTTGTGCGAGAGGTTAGTGATCCAAGTTAGTGGTGTGAATAGACTAGAGAATCAGGTTCCGCGAGAAATATAGGGGGTACTCTATTTCTCTGCTCAAAATCTGGAAATAGTAAACCCTGCCAATGTAATGAACAGAGAAAATGTGGATTGAGTTAGTTAAGATCATAGCAAGGGAACAAAATAATGTTTCGTATTCTTTCATTTCAACTAATGATTAGTGGTTCCGTATGATTGTATGTTTACTTGTTTCTTTATTTGCATTGTTATCACTTCTGTGACTTTAATAGTCAGCATCGACCAATCGTCCACGTGTAAATGAATAGTGTAAAACAAACTGGTACTAGTTCCAGGATGGGCGTTCTGACAAGCAAGCTAGAAGTACCGTTGTGTTGTAGATTATCATTTTCCTGAATTACTTCCTTGTCTTGCAGATTATTCCACCTGAATTTGTCAGGGAGCATCTTCCCTGCGCCGACAAGAAGTTCACACTCTGGGATCCACAAGGAAAGGCTTGGAAAATTACCTATGTTTACTGCAGCCAGCGTGGTGCCGGCGCTTTCAGTGGTGGCTGGGGCGGGTTCTCTATAGGCAATCATCTGGAGAAGTTTGATGTGTGCGTCTTCGAGCTCTTCTCAAAGGACAACATAAAAGTGCACGTCTACAGAGCAAATCCCACAATAACACCCTATTTGCTAGAGAACAGCAGCGCTGTGATTCCATATTGACCCGTGGCTCTAGTGGTCTATAAGGGGACTATTCAGACGCTAAAAGAGATTTGAAACAAAGCAAGTGATAGACAAGGTTTTCCTTTGGCTGGATTGTCGGATGTCATGTTGTATCGGTTCAAGACTATTGTTGCAGACTTGATGCATTCCATTGCTGCAGTATATGAACAATATACATTAGTAATTTTTGTATTGGTTTCCATTGATAGGTTTATTTTTATATGTTGCATGGTGCTATGGTTCCACAAAAGGTCAAATAGTACTCATTTTGTTTACCTTGAAGGAATAAAACAATTTTGGGCATGTGGTGCTGATAGATGGCTTGATTTGATTTTAGGGCTCCTTTGATTCATAAGATTCTCAAAAGATTTGTGTAGGATTGAAATCCTATGAAAATTTATCTTCCGAAGGACTCATAGGATCATATCCCATAGGAAGAAAACCCATAGAGATCTTGTAGTGTAAACTTGATAGGAAAATAACATGAGCTCCATCTAATGAAAACTTCCTTCACAACAATTAGAGAAAGGTACTTTTCACATAGGATCCAATTAGACATGCCATTCCAATCATATAGGTTGTCCATTCCTACATTTTTTTTTAATATCCTTCTATTTCTACATTTTTCCTATCCTATGAATCAAATGAGCCCTTATTTTGAAGGACAAATAGAGAGAAATAAAGGAAGAGAATGGGAACTGAGAGTTGTGAGATATATAATCATCTCTTTTGTTAGAGGGAATTGGAATTTAGGAGAGACTAGGTAGGGGAGTTGAGAGTTTTGACCCCCACCATTTTAATGGCAGGGGGAAGGTTGAGAATTGGATGTAAACTGTTTGACAGATAGCATCTTGCCGTTCATCATAAGTTGAGTTATGTTCTCATCACTTCGTTAATCCCTCGTGAATACCCTCCAACCAAACAAATAGACTTCTCTCATGTCTAATCTTCTTTACTATCAAAAAAGAAATCTTCTATACTATCTAAACAAGACGTGACATTTCGTTTCCTATTAGGATGCGTTTTGCTCCACCCTTCATACAAACTTTTCCACGTCATTAGTCTCACATAAATTACATCTTTTTTTTTACTAGTGATCAACCATCACAATAATTTACATTCATTTTTTTTCACGTTACCAATAAACTGCTATAATCACTTCCCCTTTTCTACCACTCAATAGAATTTCAATTTATTTTTGCACATTACCAATAAAAAAACATCCACGAAAAACACACACATACAAATGTGGCAGATAGGTCAGCAGAGGCGCGGGCGCGGAGGTGAATGTTCGAGGTATGCCCTAGAGACAATAATAGTCAGTTATTATTCTATCTTCAAGTTCAGAATTAAGTTTGTGTCATCATGCAACAACCGCTATATCACTTGAAAAGTGAATTTTCAAATGAAAATCCTTGTGCGGGTGTGAAGACATAAAAAAACCAGAGTTCCTAATCTTATCTCTAAGATTAGCTTGTATTTTGTGAGTTGATCATATTTTTATGATCATGGACTTAGAAAATAATGTAGCAAAACATAAGAGTTTATTATTAGGGTAACAATAGTACTGAACCGTCCCAAATGTATGTTGTTGCTAAAAGAGACTGAACACTCATCATGTATTTTAGCAAATGCATATGAAGTTAACATTGACGGTGATTCCTATACTATGAGAATATCTAGTGACCGCATGCTAGAAAGTTATACTTTGGATATCATCAACCGTCTTGTCGTAACTAGGGACTATAACGGTGATGTATGGGTATGACCTAGAAAGTGTAATGAAATTGAGATTGTTCAAGACTAGTACTTAACTCCTCTAAATGATAGAGAGACACATTATCTGGGCCCTCTCAGTATCACCGATGACATATCGTCTGGCCAGATACAGTGTGATCTTATCACAGGGTCATCAACGGATTTGGATGAGAAAAGAGAACGATAATGGTAAACGAGTTATATGTGTTATGATCAAAGAGTTTGATTAGACTAGATCACATAGTCTCACATCGTGATATTGTTGGTATCATGAAGTGAAGGGAATAAGTGCAACAAGTAACTTATAAGGTTCCCTCATACATCAAGAACACACAGGAGTCATCATGGGCGTGCATGGTCCCGTTGTTGGTTATTGTTCGGTAAGTGCCCGAACATGACTATTTGTTATCGAGCCTTTACGGGTCACCCGCTTAAGCCGTTCCAACCTTTTATTGAGAGAAATAATATGTTGTTATTGGTTTTATGAATGTTTGATGTCGTTACGATATCACAGAAACAAGTTCGGTGTCAATTGGAGTGGTTTCGGGGAAGTTACTATAAGAGAGAACTTATGTCGGTGTTAGGTATAATTTGTATGAGAATCTATAGAGGACATGAGATGTCCCAGAATGTTAGAAATGTGTTTCTAACATCTTTAGATAGTATCTATGATTTTATCTATAGAGGTAATGGGGTTCCGAAAAAGTTCAGGGGGACTTTCCTTATATGGACGCGGTGCCGGAAGGGGGCAGATTTCCTCTAAGGGAAAAACCTAATTTTAGGGAATGTCAGGTGGGGACCATGGTCTCACAAAGTGCACGAGGTTTCCATAGTATTTTCCTGAATTTATTTGATAAGTAAATGAGAGGAAAAAAGGAAAAAAAAGGAGGTGGGATTAGACTCCACAAGGGAGTCCAATCCGAGTCCTCCTAGGAGGAGTGACGTGACCAAGAGAGGGAGGGGGAAACCGACCCTGCCCCTTTTTGTCAGGTGCCCTCCTAGCTCCCACTATATAATCCCTACCTCCTCCTCTTTGGAGAACATATCAATTGAGCCTTTTGGCCTTCTCTCTCTCTCTCTATCACACAAACACACACACACACACACACACACAAACACACACACACACACACACACACACACACACACACACACAAACACACACACACACACACACACACACACACACACACACACAAACACACACACACACACATAGAATTAGGGATCTAATTAGAGGGCACATAGAATTAGAGATTCTAATTAGAGAACATCTAATTGAATAGAGTCTCTAATTAGAAATATCTCTAATTGAATTAGAGCCTCTTCTAATCGGTTTTTTTTTTGAGTTATACTCTCCCGATTAGACCTAGCTCTAATTAGTTTTCTCTCTCATGTGTTGAGAACTTCTAGTTTCATAATAGTTCTAACGATTGTTGATTAGACCTACCAACTAGCAAAGCTATAAGGCTGTCTCTCTTTGTCGGTGCCGAGTCCTAGACAATAGAGCGCTGACGGGTTGACACGAGCGTACGCATGCACACCATAAGAGGGATTACACGTGTGATTTTAAGGAGGGAAGACTTAGCGACATCCTTGCAACTAGACCTAGTTGTGAGGATCTACGATTGTTCAGAACTCTTCTATCACTACATCGGATCCTATGCCCGGTGAGTCATTTTCAGGTCCTTGCATGTATGGGCATGCTTCGTTATCTGCATAGTGATCTTGGCGGACTACGTAGGGATTTTTTTTAAAATTCTACAACATAGAACAGCAGAGAAGCCCACTCGTAGCATAGCTGAAAGAGCATTGTGACCCATGTATGGCTTTGGTAATTAATGACTATCCTTACTTACTAATATTTGCATGGAAATACTCTTATAGGTTTGTCCGTTGGCATCACTTGAACTCCATGTGTTGAATTAAAGGTTGGATACCACAAGCCCACAACTATCATTGGTTATAATGAATATATTTGATATGACCAGGAAGAAGAATGGTCATGATAATGTTGAGCGTATTGCAAGTATGTCTTGAAGAATAAGGTTGTGTCAACATTCATTTTTAGCTTCAAGACATTATCATCATGAAGAAAGAGAAGAGCCATGTATGATCAATCAAAGTGAAAAGTATGGATTCAATTTTGATCAACACTCAAAGCTATCTCTTGTCAATATAGCCTTGAGAACTAACCCATGATATATTGTGTATGGAGTTTCTATGTGTAGTTAGATGTCTTCCTATGGGCATGCATCCAAAGGAACATTTAATAAAGCCAATTAAGGATGAATTTAAGTGGAGATCGTCATCAAGATACTGGTCAAGTGAAGATGTGTCTAAGAGAAGCTTTCCCATATTGTCGTATGGGGGAGCAATCTACAAGTCTTCACCAAACGAAGCGTATCAAGAAATATGGTTCCACTTGAGGTGATCAAGATTGTCATCATATAGCTCAAGTGGAATGTGAAAAGCAATGGTATTGTCCTGATAGGGTTTCTATTTTACCGGTCTCATGATGTTAGTTGGATTATAGGATAGATAATCATTCTATCAAGAGGGGCTCTCGAATGAGTTGCTTGATCATATCGTTCGTAGAGAGATCAAACCTTTGAATACTTGGCATAATATTTCTTGGTTCTTATTTGGCCTTATCTTTATGAGGTTTTGGTGTTTTTTTTGTTCCTCGTGACAGGCCCAAGTTCATCAAAAAACGGATCTTATATGAAAAACTTGTTGGGTTTTTCATGTTGAAGGTTTTGCCGGTTCCTCTCTTATAGAGAGGTCCAACCTTTCCCCATTTGGTTTTACCTTCCATTTTTGTATCATGACGTTTCTTGTATATTCTTGTAGTTCTCTTTGTTGCAATTCTAACGATCCTAGGAACATCGAAAACGGAATCCGGGTGCAAAAGATATGGCCGTTCCCGTTTTGCTCTTCATGCAGTTTTCTCATAGACGGAAGTTCCAGTCCGAGAAGGCCAAAAATTCTGGCCCCTGGAAGATTCTAGCCAAATATCCGGGGACCATCCAATATGCAACTACAGACGCGTCCGGGGGTTTTCGGGTCCGGAACTTCCGGGGTAAGTGCTAAAACTTCATTTCTGGACTCGCTCAACGGCTATATTTGTTGGGAAGGTATAAATAGCCTTCCCTTTCCTCAATAGGAGGTTGCCCAACCCGTTTCTCTCTCCTTCGTTATTGACTTTCCAAAACTTGGGTTTCTATCAATCCCTCCAATGATTCTTTCCCCCTTTTAGGGAAAAGAAAGAGGAGATCTAGATCTACCATTCCAGCAATCAATCTATCCTCTTGGTGAGGGGAATCCATTGGATCTAGATCTTGGGATTCATTAGTTGTTTTCCTTGTTCTTCCTCCCATCTCCCCCATAGCATTAGTTTCTTTTGTGGGATTTGAAAGAGAAAGACTTGGCCACTTTGTGTGTTCTTACCATTGCATTAGGTGCATCGTCTTGAGTTTGCCACATGATTCGTGAAAGAGAAGTTCGTGAGCTTGTTACTCTTAGGTGCTTGGGAGCCATGGACTTTGTTCCTCTTGGGTTGATTGAGGACCCTACACGGTTAGTGCTTTTAGCTTCCACCTTATTGCAAGAAGCTTCATTTGATCTTTGTTGAGAGCCTCAAATTAAGTTGTGGAGATGGCCTCAACCTAGTATAAGGTTTGATCAACGCCTTCAAGATGACCTCATAGTGGAAACGAAACTACTATGCATACGATCTTTTTCGTACGATTCTCGTACGGAAACGAATCAAACGATGCTGCTCCATGCAACGGCCGCGGTGAACGGCTTTCTTGAATCGTCGTACGCATATCGGACGACATTTTTTACGTGTAGCATTGTTCTAGTGGAAACAAGAATCCCCCTCACTAGAGGAAAACTCAAGGAGAATAGGGTGAGAAATTGTGTGTTGGAGTGCCTTGGCGGTTGCACACCTCCCCACCGAAGACGTACTTCCATTATGGAAGGAAATTCGGTAATCACCTCATGTCTTCATGTCCCTCGGTTATATCTATACCTGAACCTTTATTTATGCATTAATATTTGTGATAACCATCATGCTTGAAGTTATCTATCTTGCTATCACTTAGTTGTGTGTATTTTTTTAGCATAAGTTTTTGGTGCACATAGGTGAACCTAGCTTGCTTAGGTTTTGTGCTTGATAAATTAAATTCTAGTTTTATTCTGCATTTATTCAAGCCTAAACCATAATTGTTTTAAAACGCCTATTCACCCCCATCTAGGCGACATCCTTATACTTTGAATTGGTTTTAGATCAAGGTCTCTCTTTGTTAGGCTTCACCGCCTTGAGAGTAATGGTGTCTCTTACTGAATTAGTGCATCACCCCAATCTTATATTCGACAGCACAAACTATGATGTTTGGAAAATTTGCATGCTTAATATTTTTCGGATCACGGACCCGCGTATGGAGAGAATCATAGAGATGGGTTTTTCTACACCAAAGGATCCCCAAAACCAACTTTAGAGGAAGATAAAAAATTACATATCGATTATCTTGCTATTAATGTGTTTTTATTACTTGTGAGCCTTGTAGTTATAAGGTCAATCATGCCTCTCTGGAATGCTCATGAGCTAGTACAAAGTTTCAAGATAAATATGGTGTGGCTAATATTGAAGATGCTTATTGTTCTCCCTCCACCTCCGGTCGTGATGAGTTCTCCACTTCATCTACTTAACCAACATGTGGTAAACCACAAACTAATGAGATGGTGAGTAATGATAGGTTTGGAAATTGAAGGGGTCGTTGCATAGAAAACAAAAAATTTCCTACGCGAGAGACACCCGAAAGGCCAAGATCCAATCTAGGAGATGAAAGCAACGGGAAAAGAGAGAGTCTTAAGAAGAACATACCCTCGAAGACACAAAGCGTTACGAGATCAAATCTCGTTGTTGGCATAGTCGTACTCACACCGATCCTGAGAGCGAGAAGATGTGCACCGCAATCCGGCGGTGCCTCCGTGATCGGTCACACGTACGGTTGATCACAAACTCCGTTCCCTCGATCTAGCGGGGAGGCGGAAGTAGAGGATACCTCGGAACTCCAGCAGCACGACGGCGTGGTGGTGGTGAAGAATCCCACGGTCAGGGCTTCGCCAAGCCGGAGACCATGGAATGGAGCAGCGGGTGGAGAGGAAGTGAGGTGGAAAAGTGTGTGTAGGAGGAGGATCCCTCACCCTCCTTTTGTAGGGAGAGGGAGGCAGCCCAAGGGTGGGGTTCGGACAGCCATGGTGGTGCCCCCACCTCTTCCATCTTCATGTGAGTGGACACTCCACTCACATCCACTCATCCTTCCTTTATTTCCCACTTAGAAAATCCAAGAGTTTTTCCTTAATAAATAAATAAAACATTTTTATTTCTTTATTTTAGCATTAGTTATTGTATTAACAAACATTTGCATATAGCACCTCGAATCATTTGTTAATTATATTAACAACCATTCGACGAAAAACCCCTTGAACTATTTCAATTTCCCCCGAAACAATTTCGGTGCTGCCCAAAACATTATTCGGTATTCCGTATCCTCTGAAATGTGTCATCGAACCTTAAGTGTGTCATCCTACGGTTCGCGAATAAGATAGACATGATCGAGACTCCTCTCCGATCAATAATCAACAGCGGGATCTGGAGATCCGTAATGACTCCTATATATATATTCAACGATCACTCTTGTGATCGTGTGAACCATCAACGTCGTGAACTATTCCCTTTGTCTCGCAATATTTTACTTGTCCGAGATTCGATCATTGGTATCAACCATACCTTGTTCAATCTCGTTACCTGACAAGTACTCTTTTCTCGTTTCCGTGATATGACATCCTTGTGATCATATCACGTGCTTGCAAGCGGTGTCGATGTGATATCACCGAGAGGTCCCAGAGTATATCTCTCCGTCATTTTGGATGGACAAATTCCACTCTTGATCCATGATCCTCAACTAATACTTTCCGAATACCTAACGACACCTTTATAGTCACCCTGTTACGGTGTGACTTTTGATGACATCAAAGCACCCTTCCGGTACCAGTGATTGGCATGATCTCATGGTATAAGGAATAAGTTACTTCGTACGCAAGATATAACAATATAAACTAAATGACTTGATCGTATTGTTATCTTGATATTGGGTCTATGTTCATCACATAATTCTACCAATGACATTACCCCGTTATTAACAACATCCAATGTTCATGATTAGGAAACCTTGATCATCTATTAATCAACGAGCTAGTTAAAAGAGAGGCTTTACTAGGAACCATTGTTTGTTTATTAAACAAACATGTATCAACGTTTCCGGTTAATAAATTCTAGCATGAGAAATAAATATTTATCATAAACAAGGAATAAGATAATAAGCACTTTATTATTGCCTCTCGGGCATATTCCCTTCAGTCTCCCACTTGCACTAGAGTCAATAATCTAGGCTGTAAGCATTTAACACATATGGCGTTCCAGTGTTATTACCATGCTTCGCATGTGGTAAACATCATAAAAATATCTGAACTATTCAAGTTCTATTGTATTTGCATGTTCTTTGCGTCTACACGCATCACTCATTCTCTAATGAGATTGCTTTGTATATATTTGGTCAATCGGTGAAACCTTAATTCCTCAGCTTAAACCAATGTCACTAACATTATGAAAATGTAGCTTCACAGTGTCAGCATTTTTGGAAATTCACCAAGTTCAATAAAGAACTCCTTGACACAAAATACTCTTATTATTTTTTGTCAACACAACAATATACTTAGGCTTTGTAGTATCCGTCACAATACTTTAATTTTGAAACTCTTTCAAATCCAGCATGGAGCTTTCTTCCAGCCTATTGTGCTACCATTCATTACATATTTTAATTGAGATAAAATTATTTGAATAGATGACAAGACTATTAGTGTAACCTATTACAACTAATATTTTGTCATTACTACATAGGAAAACATATCCTTATCATTTCTAAAAATGACACAAGGATCTCTCCCACTGTTGTCTAATCATCATATGAATTATCCTGCTATAACATTTTATAGCACATAACTCATCTGGTTGTGTACATAGCATGGAACATATGACTTAGAAATTTTAATTTCAATTATGCTCATCATGTGTCAAAACACTTGAATCTTGCACAATTCTTTTCCATGTGACAAGAACTCCTTCTTGTCATTTCGATAATGACTTACTTCAATATTTCATCTATGTAATTTGGCTCAACCATATTAGGCGCTTTAATCCATCTCTTATGGATATCGATGCCCAATATTTTCTAAGCCTTTCATCAATATAAAAATCTTAACCGTGTTAATTTAAAATACATATTTTCCAATCAACCATATGTCATCTACATAAAGCATTGGAAATATGTCATAGCGCTCCCACTTAATTTATTGTAACTCTACAAGCATCTTTATCGTTCATGATGGAATCAAACTCTTTTGATAACTTCATTAAGGTAAAGATTTCAACTTCTTTATGCTCACTTCAGCCATTGAAGTGTGCATACCTTTCTACAAACCTTTTGAATTTTACAAAGCTCTCAGACTGTGTCAAGTACACATCCTCGAGCAAACTTCCTCGAGAGAAGAGTTGGTTTTGTTATTCAACTTCCATATCATAATATGTAACTTTTGCTAGAACTATCCGCAAAGACTAAAGCATCACTACGGAAGATCAAAATCTTGTAGTAGTCAACTTTTGAAATTTGTCGAAAAAAACTTTTCGATAAGTACAACTTTCAAAGGATGTAAAAATCCATGTCTTTGTCGCTATATAGACCCTTCTGCTATCGTTAGGCAACATGCCTATCGAAAGGACTACCAAGTCACATACTTGATATTCATAAAAGGATACTATGGCGGATATAATGACTCATAGTAAATTTTACGAAGTTGGGGCCCATCATTTGCTTCCTTTATGAGGTCCATATCCTTTGTTGTCAAAACAACACTTTAATCTTAAACCATAAGTTGGTATAAGTACAAAGTTTTAGGACTTTTGTGGTTCAGTTCGCAAACTCATTCGAAGTATCTACAACACATGTAGTGTCTTCTACTTTGTCAAAATAGGAAACCCCGGAACAGATTTTAGTGTTGCGCTACTCTTGACATGATAACAAAGATTCTCTAATCTTGTTGAGTTTGTACTGTCCTCCCATTCACTTGTTTCGCAAAAACTACTTTCTCGAGAAATTAACTTTTTCTGACAAACAACATTTGTCTTTTGGTTCGGTGATAGGAGAGATACCTAATGTTTTATTTGGGATAACCTTATAAACATATATTTATCCTATTTTGGTTGTAAACATTTTACACATGCTATGCATACCAAAACTTAAGAAAATGACAATTCGGGTCACTACCCAAACCATATCTTATATGTTGTCAATTTCAACGGATCATGATGGTGCTCTTTTCAGTGAAAAAGCCGTTGTCACTAATGTATAAACTACAAAATTATAATGGCATTTTTATTAATTTTACCATGTCCAACAAGGTTTGATTTTGTTTCTTGAATACTCCAAAATAATGTGGGGTATTCGAGAAGTATAAGTTGTAGAACAATTCTGCAACTCCTCAGATGTTTTGCTAAACTTGTAACTCAAAACTTTATCCTTTATGATCCAATCATAAATACTTGATTATCTTGTTACAATAATTTTTTACTTCATATTAACAACCATTTGAACCAATTCAAAATGTCAAACTCCGTTCTCTTTAAATAGATATACTCACATATCTACTCAAATCATCGACATAATTATGAAGGAGAAAATTATCCACCACATATGACTATACATAATGGACTATATAAATTAACATGTACAATCTCCATTAAATTAGTCCACCATTCTACTTTGGCCTATGAACGGAATTTTAGTCAAGTTTTGGAAGAGGCCTCACAAGCGTCAATTTATTCAAAACAAAATGACTCCGGAAGTCCATCAATATGGAGTTCCTTTATGTTTTCCTTTTCGATATGAACTAAAATGGTGGTGTCACAATTTAAGAGAAACTCTTTTACGTCTTGCAACTTTTAGCATTTAGTCTTATAGATGTTTACTTTACCAACATGATTTATATTAACATATCCATAAATTATGGAATATGGTCATAGTTTGAACAATCTTATTTGTTCTCACAAAAGACCAGAACAAAATAACAACTTATTAAGTTCTTAAAATAAATATTGATGTTTGGTTCGATACGACAATAAACACAATAACACTTTATTTCAGTTCTGGTCATAATCGATTCCACATTTATTACTAGTTTATTTTAGGCCCTTGTATTTCTTGCATTGCATTGCTTTGTATGACAACTCATACCAAACAATGTGGTATCAAAATACCCAAATATTACTTTGTTAACTAGTAATACATCTATAACTTGTATATCAAGCATATACACCCGAGCTGGACTTTTCCGGTTATATTCTTTCTGCCATATACCTTTTGTAATTCTACTTTCAATATTCCCTTTCCTTTACAAGAAAAATCATTCAACATCAAACAACGCTAGTCGTACTAGCTCATTTTCTTTGGCGTGTTAGTCATATACTATCACCCATCGAGTCATACTCTGAGTTTGATTGTTCTACTAATATCACCATATTAATAGTATTCTTCCGGATTCCACTCTTAGCGATCTCCAAGTAAGGTAAATGACTTTACCCATACTTTTAATCCATCCCATCATAACAATTTTATGATTAAGCTACTATAGCTCGAAGAAAAGAATTTAGAGGATAATTTTAGCGCCCAACTTCTTGGAATATTCAAACGCCTAGCGTCTTCAATGATTGCATATATTCAAATAACATAAGCATACATTCTCACGCTAAATTATACTCAGTCATGTTGCCACAAATAAGTTTCTAGATATCAATATATCTTTCAATTGATTGTTTCTGAAAACAATTATTTTCAGTTCCTAAATCACCTTGATCAACAAAAAATTCTTTTGAAGATAAATTAATATGGAAGTAACCATGACTCTGGATTCTAAGTAGGAATTATTTTCTCTCTAGATCAATCAATCATTAACCATATGGAGCTAGGTAGGAAATACCAAAAATCTACAATAGAACTCAATTATAAATTTCACTAATACGGTACCAATCTTAATTGTTTTTTTACCAGATCATAACAGTTATATCTCAATTAATAATCTAAGTGTAAGGTAGTTATGTGGATGCCAATGAATACTACAATTTATGCAAATTCACTTTGATTGGTTGTTTATGATAAATAAGTTCAAGTTAATTAAAAATTATACCATGAACTCCCACTCAAAAACAACATCCCTCTTAGTCGTCTTTAGTGATTACACGAACCAAATTCACTACACCAAAACCAATCATCACGTGAGATGATGTAGCTTCAAAGGCGAACATCGACATGTTCATCATATCATCCATATGACTCATGCTTTACCTTTCGGTTACGTGTTCCGAGGCCATGTATGTACATGCTAGGCTTGCCAAGTAGAACCGTAGTATTACGTGTGTTTCAAGGCCATGTCTGTACATTCTAGGCTTGAAAACACCCGTTGTATGCGAATGTTGAGTCTATCACACCCGATCATCACGTGGTGTCTCAAAACGACGGACTTTCTTAACGGTGCATACTAAGCAAGAACACATTTTTTATCTTGATATTAAGTGAGAGGGATCATCTCATAATGCTACCGTCTCTATCTAAGCTAAATAAGATGCATAAGGATTAACATCACATGTAAGGATAATGTGATATGATATGGTCCTTCTTGCACTTGATCTCCATCTTGTGCATTATGGTATGATCTCCATCATTCCACCGGCGTGGTACCAAGGTACATGGCACCTCCATCTTTATTGTCCAGCAATAATAAGACAACCATATGGATTCCTTCTGGTATACAACAATTTACAAAGGAGATAATCTCATAATCAAATTTGTAACATTGACCATATCACATCACATGCCCAGCAAAAACTAGTTAGATTCCTCTAATTTATTTTTGCATATTTTACGTGGCTTAGGGCTTTCGAGGATAGAACCGTTCATACCTACGAACATTAACCACAACGTTGATAAACACATTTTTAACAACCCTTCGTAGATTAGATCTTAAATATAGTAGGAGAAATGGACATCCCCTCAGCCACAAGTGAGAAGATTCTCGCGTACATCGTACACGGAAACTTAGTCTATGGCAGCTTCATCCTACTATGCCACTAAGATCATAAAATACTCAAGGAGGAAATAACATGATCATCAACGCCCACATACACCTATGTGTTCTACCCGTACAAGACATCTACGCATATATCTGGCTCTGATACCACTGAAGGGGTCGTTGCATAGAAAACAAAAAAATTTCTACGCGAGAGACACTCAAAAGGCCAAGATCTAATCTAGGACATGAAAACAACGGGCAAAGAGAGAGTCTTAAGAAGAATATACCCTCGAAGACACAAAGTATTACGAGATCAAATCTCGTTGTTGGCGTAGTCGTACTCACACCGATCCCGAGAGCGAGAAGATGTGCACCGCAATCCCGCGGTGCCTCCATGATAGGTCACACGTACGGTTGATGACGACCTCCGTTCCGTCGATCCAGCGGGGAGGCGGAAGTAGAGGATCACTCGAAACTCCAGAAGCACGATGGCATGGTGGTGGTGAAGAATCCCACGGCCAGGGCTTCGCCAAGACAGAGACCATGGAATGGAGCAGCGGGTGAAGAAGAAGTGAGGTGGGCAAGTGTGTGTAGGAGGAGGAGCCCTCACCCTCCTTTTATAGGGAGAGGGAGGAAGCCCAAGGGTGGGGTGCGGCCAGCCATGGTGGTGCCCCTACCTATTCCATCTTCATGTGAGTGGAAACTCCATTCACATCCAATCATCCTTCCTTTATTTCCCACTTAGAAAATCCAAGAGTTTTTCTTTAATAAATAAATAAAAAATTTATTTCTTTATTTCAGCATTTTTTAATTCTATTAACAAACATTTGCATACAACACTTCGAATCATTTGTTAATTCTATTAACAACCATTCTATGAAAAACCCCTTGAACTATTTCAATTTTCCCCCGAAACAATTTCGGTGCTGCCCAAAACATTCTTCGATATTCCGTATCCTCTCAAATGCGTCATCGAACCTTAAGTGTGTCACCCTACGGTTCGCGAATAAGATAGACATGATCGAGACTCCTCTCCGATCAATAATCAACATCGGGATCTGGAGATCCGTGATGACTCCTATATATTCAACGATGACTCTTGTGATCGTGTGAACCATCAACGTCATGAACTATTCCCTTTGTCTCGCGATATTTTACTTGTCCGAGATTCGATCATTGATATCAACCATACCTTGTTAAATCTCGTTATCTGACACGTACTATTTTCTCGTTTCCTTGATATGACATCATTGTGATCATATCACGTGCTTGCAAGCGGTGCCGATGTGATATCACCAAGAGGTCCCAGAGTATATCTCTCCGTCATTTTGGATGGACAAATCCCACTCTAGATCCATGATCCTCAACTAATACTTTCCGAATACCTAACAGCACCTTTATAGTCACCCTGTTACGGTGTGACGTTTGATGACATCAAAGCACCCTTCTGGTACCAGTGATTGGCATGATCTCATGGTCTAAGGAATAAGTTACTTCGTCCGCAAGATATAACAATATAAACTAAATGACTTGATCGTATTGTTATCTTGATATTGGGTCTATGTTCATCACATCATTCTACCAATGACATGACCCCGTTATTAACAACATCCAATGTTCATGATTAGGAAACCTTGATCATATATTAATCAACGAGCTAGTTAAAAGAGAGGCTTTACTAGGAACCATTGTTTGTTTATTAAACACACATTTATCAACGTTTCCCGTTAATACAATTCTAGCATGAGAAATAAACATTTATCATAAACAAGGAATAAGATAATAACCACTTTATTATTGCCTCTCGGGCATATTACCTTCAGAAATAATGATAGTGAGCTTATTATTGATGATCCTTCATATTTATATTATTGTCATGCCTCATCTATAGACTTAAATTCAGGTTGCACAAAAAATGTTTTACAGGTTTGTTTTGATACTCCTTGCATATCATGTAGATATTTCTTGTCTAAATATCATGATGATATGATTGCTTTATCTTGTTCCCATGATAAAAGCGTGTGTGTTTCCTCTAGTCCTTGTGTTACTAACTATGCAGAGAAAATCGAACTCTCTATGGAAGAAGATGTGCACTTGAGTGGTGCCTCAAGAATTTTTTCACCGTCTTCTACCATCCTTTGTCTTATGGGTAAGGATTCAACGGTTTACTACTTCTAACTCCAATATATCTCATGATGATAGTAATGATGATGATGTTGGTAAGGAGGATCATGACGAGTATAATAAATTAGGTTTATGGTTAGAAAGTCTTCAAGGTGAAACCAAGGAAAATGTTAATGTTCTCGTAGAGAGACTTGATGAGTCTAACTCTCTTGTAGTTGAAAAGGAGGATATCATCATGAATTCGGAAATTCAAAATGGTGTTCATTCTAGCAATGAAAAAGAGCTTGAGAAGGCTTTTGAGAAAGAGAATTCTCTTAGAGCTTCTCTTGAAGAGAAACTATCTAGTCTAAAAGAAACTTATACTAATTGCGTATCTAAGCTTAGGAAGGGAAATGAATTATATCTTGCTATTTCTAATGACCTCAAAGGTAAAAATGATGATTCTTGTGCTACTAACTCTATTTCTTGTGAAACATCCATATTAAAGGAGAATGTTGAGTTACGGTCTCAACTTGAGTTTCTAACTAGTAATTATGGGAAATTGGAAGAAACTCATGAAAAAGCTCTCAAGCTCTCATGAGGATCTTCTAGTATCCCATGAGAGTCTAAAGTTAGCTCAGGAGGCTCTTTCTACTAAGGTAACATATTGTGAGACTCATGTGGATAATGGCACAACCTGTACTCTAAATTCTATATTGCCTTGTGCTAGTCCTACTAATTCATCCTATTGTAATGTTTCTACATCTTGTGATGAATTTCTTTCCTTGCCTTGTTGCTCCAATAATGATGCATCTACTTCATCTAGCTCTTGTGTTGATACTAACCATGTAGATGAAATTAAAGAGCTCAAGGCCCAAGTCACTTCTTTGAAGAAAGACTTGGATAAGTATTAGGAAGGTAAGTACACACTTGACAACATGCTGAGAGTGCAAGAATCCCCTAATGACAAGAGATGACTTGGATTAATTTCCAATCACAAGAAAAAGTTCAAGATCGACAAGAAGAAGGGCCACATACAAGTGAATTTGGCCAAGATTGTTTGCTTTAACTGCAAGGTTGAAGGGCATCACGTTCGATCATGCCCTTTGAAGAAGAAGCAACAAGGGAAGAGGCCACAATTCCAACCTCAATATCAATGTCAATTTGAAGAAAGTACTCTTCCCAAGAAGACTCAAGCTAATGCTCTGATACGTCCAAAACGTATCTATAATTTTTGATGGTTTCATGCTACTTTAATGTTTTTCATAATTGTTTTTATATTAAGTTTATGATTTATTTGGAATAACATACTAATAGTTGCAAAAGTGCACAATGTTCTTGTTTTACACTTTGATGTGTAGGAATTACCAAAAATAGAAGAGGAAATCTTGTTGGAGTCGAATTGGGAATTTCCTGAAATCTGTCTGAAAACACTTTTTAAAGATTGCCACGTTACGGGTCGAAGACGGCGTCAAACGGAAATATCACGGAAGACAAAATTGTGGGAAATATTGCGGAGTACAATTTAGACTTAAAATTCACGTGATTCCGATTCTGGACGGACGAGATACGCCTGATTTACCGCAACCCTAGATGGGATGACGGAAATCCGTGAGACTATATAAAGGGAAGAAACCTAGGTCGTGGGAGACACCCCATACCACGAATTTCCAGCCACCAAAGCCACGTTTTATCCTCCCCATGGATCCCATCTCCATGAGGGAGGTCTCCAAAGATCATGAAGGAAGAGGGCTAAGGGGCAGCGCCCCCATGATGTCGGCGGCGCGGGGAAGGAGTCCCTGCGCCACCGCCCTGCGCTGTCCTCTCCACCGTCTTCACCGCCATCTCCATCCTCAATTCCTCCTTGTCTACAGTGGTTCATACTCCCACACACCTTTGTACCGCCCTATGTAAACATGGTGTTTGACATTATAAATTATTTGCAGATGATCTATTGCATCTATGTCATCTTTGTAGATCTCTTTTGTCATATGATTGATTGTTGAATCTCTATGGATGGTTTGAGCTATATATTGAATTTGTTACAGTCCTATGGTTCCATCATATGTTTATGCGTGCATTGATCACATCATAGAGTTTGTAGTATGTGTAGAAAGCTAGAGGGATGGCTGCTTGAGTGACAGAAACATGAGCCACAATCTGGTGATTGAAGCATATGGGATAAAGAGGACCTTTTGAGCTTAATGCTATGGTTGAGTATTTTTACCTTAATATATATTCTAGTAGTTACGGATGTTTTCTAGAGTTCCAGTCATAAGTACTTGCAATTATTGGATAGTGAAACCTTGCTAGCTTTGCCTCTCCCACATAAAAGAGGAATATCAACCTTGTATTTGACTATTTGATCATGGACAAATCCATCACAATTACCACCACTTTTCCACACTCATGGTATTTTTAGTTTATAGTCATTTAGTGTACTCTATTGTTGCAGCATCTAACTTTACTTTCATGTATTTATTATCTCGCAAAGCTATCTCATACCCGTATTATTGCTCTAGTATTATTTCTAGATAAAGTAAATGTTTAGGGTGCATAGAGTTGTATTAGTGACTGATAGAACTTGAGAGAAAATTTATCCTACCTTTAGCTCCTCGTTGGATTCGACACTCTTACTTATCGAAAAGGCTACACACGATCTACTATACTTGTGGGATATCAAGATCTTTTCTGGCGTCGTTGCCGAGGAGCAATGGCGTGGGGTGAATGTTCTTGTGTGCACCTGTTTGCTTTGTCTCTAAGTAGTTATATATTTTCAGTTTTAAGTTGTCTGCTATCTTTGCTTATGGATAGGGAAAAAAATTACAAAAAAAAATTAGTTGTACTTTTTATCTAAAAACGTTTTCCAAAAGAAAAGTGATTGGAAAGATGAGTAATGGTTAAGTGAGAGTCGACCTTGAAAACTTGTGTTCATGCCTATGAAACCAAAACAAATCTTTCCATGGAAGATTTTCAGTTAGAAACTTGTATATATTGTGTATATTGTATATATTGTACATATTCCTCTGTACCATAAAACTAAATTGATAATTATAGTTTCTAGTTACTTGGAAGTTGATAGTTTTGCTTTCCTGTCTAGAAACAGATTTTCTATGCTTCACCGTATAAAATGTTTTCAAATCACTAGAACGTGGTATTGATCTGAAATTTCTTGAGTGCAAAGTAATGCTTATTATCTTTCTTTCATTAGACTAACCTTTTATGATTTGTGGTACGTAGATAGGTCTAATAATTCGATCTGTACTGACTGATTCTGTTTAGAAAGAATTCCCGTGCTTCACTGTAAAAAATCGTGATAAATCTCAGGATAGTATTTTGATCTGAAATTTACTGTGCATAAACCTGAGATTATGATCTGTATTTAATTAGGTTTAAGTTTTTTTATTTGAGATAAGTAACTATCTCATTGAGTGCCATCTTTACAGGCTGTTCAGTTTTCGCAGATTTTGTTGTTTATTCAATATTGTATTTAGTTTTCTTAGTTTCCTTAGTTTTTCGACGGAAAAGGGAAATTTTATATGAAACCTCGGTATATAAATTGGCTAATGTTGAGTAAATATTATGAAACTTGTCAATGCTTGAACATGAGTGGATTTTATTTAATGAGTAATAACACTACTAATGAGTTTTTGTCAAGTTTTATGTGAATGTAGTATTTAAGATCAATGGAGATGGTGATATGAGATGAATGAGAAGAGAAAATATCAATTGTGGAGACTCCCAAGTGCACCTCAATTAAGTATTCAGGAATATTCAATCATCAAACCTTGGGTATCCCTTCTTTTTTCCATGCCTAGCTAAAATGCGATAAAGAAAAGCACTTCTTTGGAGATAACCCATGGTTTTATTTTTGCATTATTTTTCTCTGTTTTCTTTGAGTCAAGGTGTTGTATACTTCTACAGAAACTCCTTTGTATCTTTATTTTCATGTATTAGTTGTGTCAAGTAAAGTTTCTAGCGGAAGTTGGTGTTAGTTTTGGATTTCTGTGCAGGAAATAAATTTATGTTGTCCGCCGTATAAAATCTCATAATTCACAGAAAGATCAAAATGACCTGAATTTTTTTTGCTTCCTCAGCGAATTCCTAAACTTTTTTGTTCTCTACGTTTTTCGATTTGAGTAACTTAAGTGCCCCAAAAAAATTCGTCATTACAAAATGTTCTGGTTTTGGCGGATGCTGCCTCTTTACTTGCATTCTCTCTTTTACTATGTCGAGTGGATTTATGTGCTTCACAAAACATCAGTGTCTATAGCTAATGTTTAAAAGTATTAATAACACTTGTGCCCATGCAGAACACATGAAGTTTTGATTATGCACTAACCCTCTAATGCGAATTACTTTGAGTGTGGTGTGAAGGAAGTTTTCAAGGGTCAAGAGAAGAGGGTGATATAATATGATCAATAAGAGTGTAAAGCCAAAGCTTTGGGATTCCCCCGTTGTTCATCCCAGAAAATTATAAGAAGTCTCAAGCATCTAATCTTGGGGATGCCCAAGGCATCCCCTTCTTCATTAACAGTTTATCAGGTCACTTCTAGTGAAACTATATTTTTATTCGGTCACATCATATAAATTTTACTTGGAGCGTTTGTTTGTTTTATTTTATTTTACTTGCTGTAATAAACTTAGTTGGAACCTATCATTCTTGTGTGGGAGATAGACATGCTCCGTTTTCATTGCTTAGAACACTCTAGTTTTCATTCTTACTGTTCTCTGGGTATTCACCTTTTGCTAGTACTGCGTTTGGCCCTTGTTTTCCACTCGTATTTTGTTCAGAGCTTGTTGGTTTGCTTCAGTTATATATGATTAGATCTCTGGTATTTGATGAATATTATCTATGAGAATTGTTTCAAACAAGTTAATTGGTGTTGGAGAAGAGTAAACTATTTCATGCTTATAACGGTACAAATAGAAGCTTGTTTAGACTGTGGCTAGACTTTATCATGTCATGTTGGATGTTATTTTAATTCTATGCTTAGTAGTTATTATTGTAGCATTACTTGTCTCAAATAGCTGATAGTCCTTAATGTGCCATTAAAAGAATCATGAGTTGTTTTTTTATCACATTGAAGCATAAATTTGTGGTGTTCTCCTTCGAATGCTTTATTTGGTTGACTTGGCGCATGCTTACACCATGTTTATGACTACAAACCAATAAATTATAGCCTCTATGATCATTTAGTTTTTGACTTGTAATACCATTTATGCTTTGATTAATAATGTTTTTGTCTCTATGCATGATTATGACCATTATTGCTCTCTTAATTTGTCGTTCCCAGTCTTTTTCTAGCCTCCACCCATACTGAGTATGATCTCTATTCGTGCATCCAACTCCCAAAAACCAAAGTTTGCCAAATGTGTCCACTATACCTACCTACATGTGGTATTTAACTTCCACTCCAAGTAAATTTCTCATGTGCTACCTTTAAACTTTCAAAATTATTTCTGTTTTGTGCCCCTATTTTAGCTCATGAGGAAGTAGTAGTTGGGTTTTTTTTGTC
This sequence comes from Alopecurus myosuroides, assembly GCA_028641055.1. Classification (NCBI taxonomy): domain Eukaryota; kingdom Viridiplantae; phylum Streptophyta; class Magnoliopsida; order Poales; family Poaceae; genus Alopecurus; species Alopecurus myosuroides. The sequence goes on along the minus strand of CM054057.1, from coordinate 280,204,897 downwards.
TTCCATACTATTTAAGTACCCTTACTTGCATACTTCATCTGCTCGTCCTTAATTTTGCAAAGAGCTGGTTAAACCATTATAACATCAAAAATCTAAACAAATAAATAGGTACTCCTCCATGGTATGAGATTGTAGCCAGGCACCCGAGGATTCGGTTAGCCATTGTTTGCGAAAACAAGGTGGGGAGGAGTGTCATACTATATAAAGAGCATGCTATAAATTCTTAATATAAATAAATCGGAACCGCTCTTAACTTTTTTAGTGTGGAAGAAGCCAAAAACTCTATTACCGTTCTTTGACATAAGCACACACCTCTCTAAAAAATTGTTTTCAATACCGTTGTTTTAATAAAATAAAAATCTCTAGCACATGAGTTAATCCCCGCTTCCCTCTGCGAGCCTTTCTTTTACTTTTATGTTGAGTCTTCATCTTCTAACTTTATGCACAGTTAAGAAGGCGTAGTTGTCATTCTGAGTTTAATGTGCATCAGTCCCAAAGATTATTATTGATATATTCATGATGTGTTATTATTTGCTCTCAAATTATTTGTTCTAGTCATCCACTTTAACTTTGAAGGTGTCCTGGCATTTATGTTTTGCCACACTTTTAAAGACAAACGAAATATCACTTTGCTATGTTTTCTTTATGCTCAAAACCGTGAATGGATTCGCCTCTGGCCTCTGGGCACGTCGGAACCGCATGAGTTCACCGGGGTGGAGCACGGTCCGCCAAAATCGGCAGCCTTCTTCTTCTACCGGTGAACTTGGCGGTGTAGGGTTATTAAAGCTGTTTTGTACACATCTTCCTCACTCATCCTGATCTGATGGTACCCAGATCTGAGGTCGTTCTGTTTCTTATTTCGCGTTGTGACAGAATCGCAGATTATCATCTAAACATATTGATCCTCGTATTGGGTCATGGCAAGACCTTAAGTTAAGTCAACCGGGGAGGCTACAAATTCTCGGCTTGCCCCTGTCTCTAAAAAGTGAAGGTCAGCTCCACGTGGGTATTCCATCCAAACGATGGGAGAAGAGGATGACACTTGTTCGTATTGAAAACCGGAGACGAAGGGAAAGAGGTTTGATTGGAACATGTTCTACAAGAGGAGAAGTTGATCAGAAAAAGAAGGCTTAATTTTACACTAGTGGAGTGAAGTTGATCACCCTTCCTTATTCAGACGGATTTGCGCTTTTTCAGGGAAAGATAGACAGTCTATCATATGGAATAGGGCATTCAGCAGTTTGAAGAGGTAGCCTTTTTCAGTAGCAGTCTTATTATTGCTTCCACCTGAAGCAGCTCTGCTTCCGCTCTGGTTCTGATTATTTGCGTCCGACGAAATTTGGATAGTGTGGTTTTTGCCTTAAGAGTGGGCGGGGCATGCCCTATGCTATCTTATCCAAAAGAGGTCGATCCTCCAGCTCTAGATCCTTCCTAGCGTCCGCTCACGATCACTCCCAGGCAGGCAAACAATCGATTTACCATTTTATGATCCAAGATCTGGGCACAACATACTTACTAATAGATGAAGATGAATGCGTGTCTTTTTATTCTTCCAGTGTCTAAGTAAAGTATTCATTCTATTTTCAGAAGTTCAAACATCAGACCCATATGGCCTCGGGGTAGGAGAAAAGGAATCGATCACTGTTGGCACTCTATAATTGCGTATATTGGGATGCGCCTGCGAACTAGTACTAAAGTGAGTGCCTTGCAAGGTCATAGACCGCGTTCGCCTAAGATGGAGAAGCTGCTAGATTTCCATGGTCATCATCAGCAGATCCCAAAGCTTATCTGCCAGATGAAGGGCCCGGTGCTTCTCTTGCTTTATTTCGCCCGGCGAAAGAAAAAGCTACCATAAGCATTTCCTAGATCTTGAGGTAGGCGTAGGAATGAATCCTGGAAGCAAACAGGAAGAATGCAGGAAGCAGAGAAAACATAGTCCATCTATAAGAAGAGGCGTCTACTCCTCCATTCTCTCGCTAAGGCATTGGTTTCAAAGTGCATTTCTGATCGATAAGCTCAGAGTTGGGCTGTTTCTTGTATCTGATGGAGCATGAGGTTGGTTCAGCCCTTCACGCCTCCGTTTGACTGCCGCTCGGGAATGTAGTTGTAGATACGTGAGTCTTAGTGGGTCGTTGGCTCCACCTCTTATCTCCTTCTACGACATGCTGTAGTCGTCGCCATATTCAATATGTCACTTAGTCATATCTGCCGATGAAAATCACTTTTACGAGCGATACCTTTGTCTTTGGTGCTTGAGTTGTCCTCCCAGCGGTGTGGTCCTCGGTTTCGGAAATGACATATTGAACCGGTATCTTTAGCAAAGCCCAAATCCTTTGACGGCATCCCTCCTCTAAAGCAGCTTCCTTCCTTTCCGGTTCGTAGTGGTTACGAGCAGAGCATTGATAGAACAAGGATATCGGGTAATTGATACAACAAGGATACTGAGGAATTGAGCTTATCTTACAGATGTATAACTTTCAAGTGCGTTATTATTCATGATCTTTTATTTGTGTTACTTTTCATGTTGCAACATGGTTGCTAAGTTTCATTGTTAGAATTATATCTTTCATGCCTATGTTTAGAGTGCTATGATCCCAGTTTACAAATGCTTTTACAAATATATGATCAATGTTATGTTGGTAGCATGTCACCTCAAAAATTATTTTGTTTTTATCGTTTTGCCTACTCGAGGACGAGTAGGAACTAAGATTGGGATGTTGATACGTCCAAATGTATCTATAATTTTTTATGGTTTCATGCTACTTTAATGATTTTCATAATTGTTTTTATATTAAGTTTATGATTTATTTGGACTAACCTATTAATATTTGCAAAAGTGCACAATTTTCTTGTTTTACACTTTGATGTGTAGGAATTACCAAAAATAGAAGAGGAAACCTTTTTGGAGTCGACCTAGGACTTTTCTGAAATCTGTCTGAAAACACTTTTTTCAAGATTGCCTCATTACGGGTCGAAGACGGCGTCAAACCGAAATCTCACAGAAGACAAAGTTGCGGGAAATTTCACAGCGTACAATCTGGACGGCCGAGATCCGCTGGATTTACCGCAGCCCTAGATGGGGGGACGGAAATCCGTGAGACTATATAAAGGGAGGAAACCTCGGTCGTGGAAGACAACCCATACCGCGAATTTCCAGCCACCAAAGCCACGTTTAGCCTCCCCCATGGATCTCATCTCCATGGGGGAAGGCTCCCAAGACAATGAAGGAAGAGGGCTACGGGGCGGCGCTGCCGCACGATGCCGACGGCGCAGGGAAGGAGTCCCTTCGCCACCGCCGGCGCCTCCCTGCGCTGTCCTCTCCACCATCTTCACCTCCATCTCCATCGCCAATTCCTCCTTGTCTACAGTGGTTCATACTCCCACACACCCCTGTACCTCCCTATGTAAACATGGTGATTGATTGTTGAATCTCTATGGATGGTTTGAGATATATATTTAATTTGTTACAGTCCTATGGTTCCATCATATGTTTATGCGTGCATGGATCACATCATAGGGTTTGTAGTATGTGTAGAAAGATAGAGGGAGGGTTGCTTGGGTGACAGAAACATGAGCCCCAATCTAGTGATTGAAGCATATGGGATAAAAAGTACCTTTTGATCTTAATGCTATGGTTGGGTATTTTACCTTAATGTATCTTCTAGTAGTTACAGATGTTTTCTAGAGTTCCAATCGTAAGTACTTGCAATTATTGGATAGTGAGACCTTGTTAGCTTTGCCTCTCCCACATCAAAGAGGAATATCAACCTTGTATTTGACTATTTGATCATGAAAAAATCCATCACAATTACCACCACTTTTCCAAACTCATGGTACTGTTAGTTTATAGTCATTCAATGTACTTTATTGCTGCAACAACTAACTTTACTTGCATGTATTTATTATCTCGCAAAGCTATCTCATACCCGTATTATTGCTCTAGTATAATTTCCTAGATAAAGTAAATGTTTAGTGTGCGTACAATTGTATTAGTGGTTGATAGAACTTGAGAAAACATTTATCCTACCTTTAGCTCCTCGTTGGATTTCGACACTCTTACTTATGAAAAAGTCTACACACGATCCCCTATAGTTGTGGGCTAGCATGCTCCTCATTGAGAAATTAACTAAGAAGAGTGGAGGAAGTCATTTTGCTATTTACGCCGTGAAAAGGGCCATCTTGCTTTTTCATGCACTAATGGTAACTTATCCAACCCTATGATAATTGATTATGTGTATTACATTCTTAAGGATAAAGGTGGGAAATGTGTTTGCTAAGTGTGTTGGTACTCAAAGTGGTGTCAAGAAAAGAACCATTTGTGTTGCCAACTTTATTGTGATTAACCGGTTAGTACCCAACTTATTTGGGGGACAAACAAGCTCAAAGTTTATCAATAGGTGTTGTTGGCGGACATTGGAGAGTTGGATACATCATGTAGGATTAAAGGATCTTCATCACTTATATTTTATGAAGCCAAGTCATTTGGATTATCATGTCTCTATCTCACATCCATTTCCCCTCCTTGCGGTAATTGATACGTCATAAACGTATTATTAATTTCTGATGTTCCATGTTGTTTTCATGACATATGCTACATGTTTTCTCTACACTTTATGTCATTTTTATGGATTTTCTGGGACTAACCTATTGACAAGATGCCACAGCATCAGTTCCGGTTTTCTGCTGTTTTTGGTTTCAGAAAAGTTGTTCTAGAAATATTCTCGAAATTGGACGAAACAAAGTCCCAGAGTCTTAGAAACCTATCACGTACACGGAGTCCGGAGGGGACTAGGAGGGCGGCCCTGGAGGCCCCACACCATAGGGAGGCGCCCCTGGCCGCGCCAACTGGTGGTATGCCCCCTGGCCACCCACCGATGTTGCCCTGTCGCGTATTTAAGCTCCTCCCCGGGTTAACCCGAAAGACCCAAGCCTTTTCCACCAAAAAGATCAGTAGCCGCCGCCGTCGTCAACCCTAGTTCGGGAGGCTTCTGAAGCTCTCCCCGACACCCTGCGAGGAGGGAAATTCATCTCCGGAGAGCTCTACATCACCCTGCCTGCCTCCGGAGTGATGCGTCAGTAGTTCATCCTTGGACTACAGGTCCATAGCAGTAGCTAGATGGTTGTTATCTCCTCTTTATGCCTCATGTTTAGATCTTGCGAGCTTCCCTACATGATCAAGATCATCTTATTGTAATGCTACATGTTGTGTTTGCTGGGATCCGATGAATATTGAATGCTACGTCCAATGATTATCAATCTATCATGTTAATGTTATTTATGATCTTGCATGCTCTCCGTTACTAGTAGATGCTCTGGCCAAGTTGATGCTTGTAACTTCAAGAGGGGGTATTTATGTTAGATAGTGGGTTCATGGCTCCCTTCCACTCACGCTCGAGTGACAGAAACGTACCCGGGTGGGGGATGTGTTGTTACCATTAGGGAGAAAACAACGATGTTTACATTGTTTACATTACACACTATGATTAATGAAATTATCTGTTGCTTGCAACTTAATACCCAAGTTTTGATTGGATGGCGCTCCGAGGGTGGATTATTAGTCATAGATGCAATTGGATAACGATAAATGAATCTTGTTGTAATTCCCGTATGAGTCACAAAGTAATCATCATGTCATGCTATGCACTACGGTGTAGATTTTATATCTGTCAATTGCCCAGCTGTAATTTGTTTTACCCAGCATGTTATCTAACTGTTTTGGAGAGACACCACTAGTGAACTGTGGACCCCGGTCCATTTCTTTACACTGATAATACAACCACTGCAACTACTGTTTTCCTACTGCAATTACTGTTTTCTTACTATCATCGTTGTTCTCTTTTCATCTACTGGAAACAAGTACTGTTTTCCACACTATATGTCTGATCCTTTGTTTCAACAAAAACGATGAGATTGACAATCTCACTGCTTCGTTGGGGCAAAGTAATTTGATTGTGTTGTGTAGTTTCCACGTTGCTGCTGAATCGATAGTGCCCTGCCAACATTAGCTGTCTTCAACCTTCAGATGTGATTTCTTTCTCCTACTGGTCGACTCAACCTTGTTTTCTTTTTGAGGGAAATCTTGCTGATGTGCTCTTCATACCTTCCTGTTGGGATTTCCCAACAAGTGCACTCTTGCACCATCAAGTATTTCTGGCGTTGTTGCTTGGGAGGAAGAGAATTCCTGCAAGGGGAGTCTCCGACTTCCAATCTCTTCACTTTGTTTTTGTTTTGCTTAGTTTATTTTATGTTGTCTTGTTTTCTTCTCTATATCAAAAACCCAAAAAATTAGTTCTTACTATAGTTGTTATCTTTATCCTGTTTTTAATCTTGCTAAAATGATTACTCCTGAGAACACTAAGTTGTGTGACTTTACTAGCACCAAGAACAATGATTTTATCAGCACACCTATTGCTCCACCTGCTCCTACTGCTAATTTTTTATGAAATTATGCTTGCACTGTTAAATCTTGTTATGAGAGAGCAATTTTCCGGTGTTAGTACTGATGATGCTGCTTTCCATCATAATAATTTTGTTGAACTTTGTGAGATGCAAAAATATAAATATGTAGATGGAGATATTATTAAACTGGATTTTTCCCCTTTCTCTTTGAGAGGAAGAGCTAAAGAATGGTTGCTATCTTTGACTAAAAATAGTGTTGATTCATGGACTGAATGTAAAGATGCTTTCATTGCAAAATATTATACTCCTGCTAAGATTATATCTTTAAGAAGTAGCATTATGAATTTTAAGCAACTTGATAATGAGCATGTTGCTAAAGCTTGGGAAAGAATGAAATATTTAGTAAAGAATTGTCCCACTCATGGACTGACTACTTGGATGATCATCCAAACCTTTTATGCAGGTCTGAATTTTTCTTCAAGAAACCTTCTAGATTCAGCTGCTGGAGGAATCTTTATGTCCATGACTTGGGCGCTGCAACAAAGCTTCTTGATGATATTATGATAAATTATTATGAGTGGCACACTGAGAGATCTCCACCAGGTAAGAAGGTAAATTCTGTTGAAGAAACCTCTTCCTTGAGTGATAGGCTGGATGCTATTATGTCTACGCTTGTGAATGGCCATGCTCCCGTTGATCCAAATAATGTTCCTTTAGCCTCTTTGGTTGCTCAAGAAGAGCATGTTGGTATGAACTTTATTAAAAACAATAAATTCAACAACAATAAAAGTGTACCCTGTGATCTTGAAAACATGCTTACGAATTTTATTAGTACACAAACTGCTTTTAATAAATCTGTTGAGAAAAAGTTTGGCAAAATTGACGTTCTTGCTTCTAAAGTTGATAGCCCTGCTCTTGATGTTGATCTTCTTAAAATAAAAGTTATGCCTCATAATGTTAAAGAAAGCAAAACTTTGAATGCCATTCAAGTTAGAATTAATAAGAATGTTAGCTGAACTGCATGCTAGATGGGAAAGAGAATATGAAATAGCTAGAAAGAATAATATAGCCAATGTTTGCACCATTACTACCACTGGTAAAAATGAAGCTTATCATGCTAGTAAAACTTCTACTATCAATGGTAAAGTAATTGGTGTTGACAATACTCCCACTTTTGTTGTTAAACGTTTAAAATTGCCTAAAGCCACTGAAACTGTTCGTGATAAAAGTGCTGAAATTTTTTGAAATATGGGAGACAATGGTCCCATTACCTTTGATCAAAATGATCTTTATTTTGATGATTGGAATATCTATGAAGTAATTATGTTCCTACAAAAACTTGCTAATAGTCCTAATGCTAGTGCTATGAATATGGATTTCACAAAACATATTACAAATGCTCTCATGCAAATTAGAGAAGAAGAATTAAAACGTGAAGCTTCTATCCCTAGGAAGTTAGATGATGGTTGGGAACCCATCACTAACATGAAGGTGAATGATTTTGATTATAATGCTTTATGTGATCTTGGTGCCAGTATCTCTGTTATGCCTAAGAAACTCTATAATATGCTTGATTTACCACCTTTGGAACACTGTTATTTGGATGTTCGTCTTGATGATAATGCTAGAAAGAAACATTTGGGGAGAGTTGATGATGTTCTTATTATGGTTAACAATAACCTTGTCACCGTTGATTTTATTGTTATGAACATTGAATTAATGCTTCTTGTCCTATTGTTTTGGGAAAACCTTTTCTTAGAACTGTTGGTGCTGTTATTGATATGAAGGAAAGGAATATTAAATATCAATTCCCACTCAAGAAATGTATGGAAAACTTTCCTACAAAGAAAATGAATTTTCCTTTTGATTCTATTATTCGAAAAATTTACAATTTGGATGCTTCTTCACTTTAAAATACTTAATTTTATCTTTCTATGCCTAGCTGAAAGGCATTAAAGAAAATCACTTCTTAGGAGATAACCCATGGTTTTATTTTTTGCATTGTTTTTCTCTATTTCTTTGAGTGAAGGTGTTGTTTACTTATGTATAAACTCCTTTGTATCTTTATTTTCTCGCATTTTTGTGCCAAGTAAAGTCTCTAGCGAAAGTTGAAGTTAGATTTGGATTTCTGCGCAGGAAACAGATTTTTGTTGTCCACCGTTAAATTCCTGTAAAATAACAGAAAGATGAAAATGACCTGCAACTTTTTGTGCTTATTGCTCGGCTAATTCCAAAACTTTTTTTAGCTTTGTGTTTTTTTATTTGAGCAACGTTAGTGCCCCGAACAAATTCTTCTTTACAGATTGTTCTGGTTTTGACAGATTCTGCCTTTTTACTTGCATTCTTTTTTTTATGTTGAGTCGATTTCATTTCTCCACAAAACATCAGTGGTTGTAGCTAAAGTTTTAAAAGTATTAATAATGCTTGTGTCCAAGGATAAGAAGTGAATTTTTGATTGTTCACTAACCCGCTAATGAGAATTACTTTGAGTTTGGTGTGAAGGAAGTTTTCAAGGGTCAAGAGAAGAGGATGATATAATGTGATAAAGAAGAGTGAAATGCCAAATCTTGGGGATACCCCCGTGGTTCATCCCAGCAAATTCTAAGAAGACTCAAGCGTCTAAGCTTGGGGATTCCCAAGGAATCCCCTTCTTCGTAAGAAATTTATCAGGTCACTTATAGTGAAACTATATTTTTATTCGGTCACACCATATGCACTTTATTTGGAGCGTCTGTGTGTTTTTGTTCTGGTTTATTTTGTTTTACTTGCTGCAATAAACATAGTTGGAATCCAGCATTCTTGTGTGGTAGATACACACTCCTCTTTTTCATATGAATACTCGTTTTCTTCCATGCTCGTATTCTTAATTTTTCTCCTAGCTGCAGCAAATCCTTTTAGCTCCTGTTTTTCATGCATCTCTTTTGCATAGATGTTAGTTCTAGATTAGTAGTAGTACTCTCTTGTTTCATTTCTATATCTATTGGAGACTTTTTGTTTATATAAATCGATTGGTGTTGGAAAGCCATAGTATAATTTTCATGCTTATAACGGTGCAAAAAGAAGCTCGTATGGACTGTGGCTAGAATTTTTCATATCATGTTAGATGTTATTCTAATTCTATGATTAGTAGTTGTTCTTGTAGCATTAATTGTCTCAAATAGCTAAGAGTTCTTAATGTGCCATTGAAACAATCATGAGTTGTTTTATCACATTGAAGCATAAATTTGTGGTATTCTCCTTTGAATGATTTTTTGGTTGACTTGGCACATGCTTACACCATGTTTATGACTAAAAACAAGTCACTTATACCTCTATGATCATTTATGTTTTGACTTGTAATACCCTTTATGCTTTGATCAATAATGTTTTTCACTATGCATTATTATGGCCATTGTTGCTCTCTTGATTTGTCATTCCCAGTCTTTGCTAGCCTCTACCTGTAGTAAGTATGAGCTCTACTTGTGCATCGAACTCTCAAAAACCAAAGTTTACCAAATGTATCCACCATACCTACCTATATTTTGTATTTAACCGTCAGTCCAAGTAAATTTATCATGTGCTGCCTTTAAACTTTCAAAATTATTCCTGTTTTGTGCCTATGTTTTAGCTCATGAGGACGTGAATAGAGAATATTTATCTCACTTGTTGATTGGACTGTACACACCTGGACTAGTAGCACATCCGCTTATCCAAAATGATAGAAGAGCTGGCAGCGGGGTGCCCAGCCCCAAAATTGGTTACTATAAAATTCTCTCCACTATTTTGGCCCCTGATTTATCAGTCAAAGCATAATTGTGTAAACAAAAGAGAAGAGGGATGACCTTCTGACCCCAGTTGTGTCCTTCAAATGGGAGCCGCTCTTGTGAAGTCTAGTTGGCTTGTGACGTACTATATTTTCTGTTTACCATTCGTTGACATGCATAAGCATACACCTCTCTACAAAATGTTTTCAATACCTATGTTTAACAAAATAAAAATCTCTAGCACATGAGTTAATCCCTGCTTCCCTCTGTGAAGGTCCTTTCTTTTACTTTTATGTCGAGTCTCCATCTTCTAACATTATGCACAACTGAGAGAGCGTAGTTGGCATTCTTAGTTTAATGTGCATCAGTCCCAAAGATTATTATTGATTGATTCATGATGTGTTATTACTTGCTCTCAAATTATTTGTTCTAGTCATTCACTTGAACTTTGTGGCTTGGCATTTATGTTTTCCCCACTCTTAAGGACAAGCAAAATATCACTTTGCTATGTTTTCTTTATGCTCGAAACAAACGTATAACTTTCAAGTGCATTTATTATTCATGGTCTTTTATTTGTGTTACTTTTCATGATGCAAAGTGATGGCAAAGTTTCATTGTTAAAATTATATCTATCATGCTCGTGTTTAAAGTACTATGATCTCAGCGTACTTATGCTTTTACGATTTAGATGATCAAGTTTATGTTGGTAGCATGTCACCTCAGAAATTATTTGGTTTTATCGTTTTACCTAATCAAGGACGAGTAGGAACTAGGCTTGGGGATGTTGATACGTCATAAACGTAGCCATAATTTTTGATGTTCCATGTTGCTTTCATGACATATGCTACATGTTTCCTATACAGTTTATCTCATTTTTATGGATTTTCTGGGAATAACCTATTGACAAGATGCCACAGAGCTAGTTCATGTTTTCTCCTGTTTTTGGTTTCAGAAAATTTGTTCTGGAAATATTATCGAAATTGGACGAAACGAAGTCCCAGAGTCTTAGAAATCTGTCACGCACACAGAGTTCGGAGGGGACCAAGAGGGGCTCCCTGGAGGCCCCACACCATAGGGCGGCGCGCCCCCTGGCCACGCTAGCTGGTGGTATGGGCCCCTGGCCACCCACCGATGTTGCCGTCTCGCCTATTTAAGCTCCTCCTCGGGTTAACCCTAAAGACCCGAGCCTTTTCCACAAAAAAAATCCATAGCCGCCGCCATCGTCAACCCTAGTTTGGGAGGGTTCTGGAGCTCTCCCCGGCACCCAGCCGAGAGGGGAATTCATCACCGGAGGGATCTACACCACCATGCCCGCCTCCGGAGTGATGCGTGAGTATTTCATCCTTGGACTACGGGTCCATAGCAGTAGCTAGATGGTTGTTCTCTCCTCTTTATCCCTCATATTTAGATCTTGTGAGCTGCCCTACATGATCAAGATCATCTTTTGTAATGCTACATGTTGTGTTTGCTCGGATCCGGTGAATATTGAATGCTATGTACAATGATTATAAATCTATCATGTTTATGTTATTTATGATCTTGCATGCTCTCTTTTACTAGTAGATGCTCTGGCCAAGTTGATGCTTGTAACTCCAAGAGGGGGTATTTATGCTAGATAGTGGGTTCATGCCTCCCTTTCACTCACGCTCGAGTGATAGAAACGTAACGGGCGGGGAATGTGTTGTTGTCATTAGGGAGAAAACAACGACGTTTACATTGTTTACATTACACACTTTGCTTAATGCAATTATCTGTTGCTTGCAACTTAATACCCGAGGTTTGATTGGATGACGCTCCGAGGGTGGATTATTAGTCATAGATGTAGTTGGATGACTGTCTATGAATCTTGTTGTAATGCCCGCATAATCACATAGTAATCATCATGTCATGCATATGCGCTACGGTGCATCCTTTATATCTGTCAATTGCCCAGCTGTAATTTGTTTACCCAGCATGTTATTTATCTGTTTTGGAGATACACCACTAGTGAACTGTGGACCCCGGTCCATTTCTTTACACTGATAATACAACCACTGCAACCGCTATTTTCTTACTGCAATTAATGTTTTCTCACTGCCATCACTGTTCTCTTTTCATCTACTGCAAACAAGTACTGTTTTCCACACCATACGTCTAATCCTTTGTTTTAGCAAAACCGGTGAGATTGACAACCTCGCTGCTTCGTTGGGGAAATGTAATTGGATTGTGTTGTGTAGGTTCAACGTTGCTGCTGAACCGGTAGTGCGCCCTGCCAACATCAGCTGTCTTCAACCTTCCAAAGTGATTTCTTTCTCTTACTGGTCAATTCATCCTTGGTTTCTTTCAGAGAGAAATTTTGCTGTTGTACTCTTTATACCTTCCTCTTGGGGTTTCCCAACGAGTGCACTCCTGCACCATCAGTAACTTGTATTTGAAATTATATATAGGCGTCGTATCTTGTGAATCGGCTTATTTGCTGCATCCCTTCGTTTATAGTCGTTGGATCAAAATCTTGTGCCTGACATGGACTTCAAAGAAATTTTGCAATTACACCCCGCTTTTGGACTTGACAAACATCGTTTTTTGTAAAGAACCCCCTAACTCTCTAATCCACGAAACACCATCGTGCCCCCCACCAAATCCAAGACATGGCCTCCGTCCTCCTCAAAGTTCCAGCACTCGAGCGATTTGAAGGCCGACTCTACCTTATACATGGTCAGCAAGGCCCTTCTGCTGGTGCAAGGAACATAAGAGCCTCGGCGCTACCGCCGTTGACGCTGGCAAGCTCCTGACGGAGGATGCGCCGAGGGGAGCGCGGAGCCTTGACGGTGCAGATCAGGTTAGCAAGGTGTATCCGGTGTGCGTGCCATGAAGAGACATGTGAAAGTGCAAACGCGCTTAAATCATCTTGTTTTGGTGTTTGTTAACAACACATGTATCCTTAAGTGTGTTGATGCATTTCAGGGCGTAAAACAACATATTTGATGTGGTGGTGTGGTGTTGCAAAAAGGAGCAAAGCCCCTGGAATCTGTTCAGCTGGAGTTTTCTCCAGGCCGGAGTCTCCGGTCTCCCAGACCGGAGTCTCCGGTGTGAAGAATTTCACCAGGGCGTTTCTATGGATTTCTGGTGTCGCCTGCGGTACCCAGACCGGAGACTTACCGGAGACTGTCCGGAGTCTCTGCCGTGGGTGTTTCCACTGAAGAATTTGACTAAGGACAAAGTGGCGTCGCCTGCGGTACTCGGTCGGGGTCTTACCGGAGACTGTCCGGAGACTCCGGTATGACTAGGTTTTATTGCTCCCGTTCGACCCCAGACACTCATGGGCTCTAACCGCTACGTCAAGACCGGAGTCTCCGGTCCTCCAGGTCGGAGTCTCCGCACTGAAGATTTCCTAGAATTTCTCAAGTGGTGAACTTGGTGTCGTCTGCTGCACTCGGTCCGGAGACTCACCGGAGACTATTCGGAGTCTCCGGCCTGGTGGTTCTGCGAAAAGCTCACACCGGAGTCTCCGTCCTTTACACCGGAGTCTCCGGTGTGAGTTTGGCAGAAAAGCTCCAACGGCTCCAAGAATTTATGAGGGGTATACATACCCCCTCCCCTCCACCTATCTTGAGTTAGCTCGTCCAGAATTAAAGTCACCATTGTTGGAGATCCCCCACCTTGCCAGATCTCCCAATCCCTCCGCCCAAAAGCCTTGATCTTTGGAGGATTGAAGGAGAAGGCCCCGATCTACGTCTTCACCAACCAGATTTCATTTCCCCTCTCATTTGCTTGAGGGATCTTTTCCTAGGGTTTCCTATTGTGGAGAACCTAGGCTTCTTGCTACTCTTGGTGATTTGTGAGTGTTGTGTCGTAGAGTGGTGAAGACAGATGCCATGGGATGACTAAAGTGTTGGGGTCGATGGACGCTGTAGGTACTCGAGGAGGGATCGCACGTCACGTAGACGCGCTCAGAAACACTGCAAACACCTCGATCTACCCAGGTTCGGGGCCCTCGTGTGTAGGTAACACCCCTACTCCTGCCTATCTCTCTATATATGATATATCCGAGTAGCCACAGTACGAATCAGGCACTCAGCCGAGTAGCCACTCTCTTGCTCTCTCTACCTCTAGCTCTTGCTCGTGCAATAAATGCTCTTTGGGGCAACGTCCCCCGGGCAGGAGGGGGCTGGGAACCTTATATACTGGTACCCAGTGAGTAAACAACGAATAGAAAGTACACGATAAGACAACGCCACTATGACAGCAACAACACGCTTCCGTGTTCCCGCTGACGCCGTTGCGAGAAGTCGCCGCGCCGTCCGGCTGACAGGACTTGTCCACCCTGTCAGTCTCACAGAGTAGGCCCCTGACATGTCCTCTCCCCCTGTAAGTGACAAGAAAAGACAGGTACCCACCCTCACTGTACCCACGTCGTAGCGCAGATAATCATGCGTCTTGTAAGTTGAACCGCACGCCTGTACGGCTGCGGGATACAGGGGATCTCGTCAGAACGGCTCCATTGACTTTGTGCCCTAGTAGGATTGATGCCATCTAGTCGGACCACATGATCTCTACTCGGATGATTCCAATCATCCTCCTTATCTTCTCTTGGCCTTCAATACTTATTACCGAGTAGCATCTACTGGATACCAGACATCCGGGTAGCCGCCTACCCGGTAAACAGTACTCTGATCTCTCTTTTATCACCTATCTTACCCCTACTCGGGGGTAGCCCCCCGACATTAGTCCCCGAAGCTAGTAGAGTTCAGGGAACTTGTTCGTTGGGCCCTGCCAGCTTAAACCAAATTGTCTCCGTGAAGAAGTTTGGCCGAGTTGCTTCTCAACTCGGACACTCAAAGCCCTTGCTCGCACTTCTCTGATTAACGTCTTGAGAGAAATCTTTTATGTGCCGAGTAGGCCACGCAACGCAGAGCTCTGCCGAGAACCCAACACTTAGCGAAATTTTCCGCTCGCTCCCGCTCAATCCAGATTAAATCCATCTTCTCGTGTCCAGGGAGGGCACGTGTCACGCGCCCACGCCTCCGACGCCTCGGTTCTGGCGCTACGGCGTGCCACGCGCCAGCCACTGCACCTGGGGCCCATGGCCCGTTAGGTCACCTCGATCGTGTACTCGAGAGCCCACGGCCCACGTCGTGGGATTAACTGCGCCTGTTACGCGCGCATTTCACGCTGTGTGCGTTTCTAACGGGCAGTTAAGCCACGCCGCACGATTTCAGCCACGTTCAATCCGCTAGTAACTGCAATCTGCAGAGGAGATAAATACCTCCGCGCCGCCCAAATCACTTCTTTCCTTCGCACTTTCCCCATCTCGCACCTCTCTGTCTTCGTCTTCTCCGTCGAGCACAGCGCCGCCGCGAGCTCACAGCGCGCCACCACTCCACTCACAGAGAGAGAATTGCACCTTGCGCGCCTCCGTCTTCGTCGTCAACCTCAACCTCGACGAGCTCTCACTTCTCCACCAGCAACCGCGCCGTCATGGATCTTCCGAACGCCGCCGCGGACCAGCACGAGGATGAGATGGCACCGGCCCGCGCCGGCTGGGAGGGCTCGGATGTCACCACCGCTGATTGCCAGTGGCTAGTGAACACTCACCGCGTCCCTCCCGGCGTGATATCCCATCCTCCCGGCAAGGAGCTCGTCCAGACTCCGGAAGCCGGTGAGTACGTCGTATTTCTTTCTCACTTCAAGCGCGGCCTAGGCCTGCCCATCTCGGAGTTCTTCTCCGACTTCCTCGGCCACTTTGGCCTCCAGCCACATCATCTTCCTCCCAACGCCATCGTCATGCTATCCACCCACGCCACTGTCTGTGAAGCCTTCCTAGGCGTGTACCCAACAGTACAGACTTGGGATCGCTACTTCTTCCAGGCCGACGACCCAACAGAATGCCCTCGAGGCCAGCCTCAGCCCGACCAGGCCGGCTCCCCTACGTGGGAAAGGGGAAAAACTCCCTTTTCTCTCCTCACCTACCTCCTTGGCTATATAAGGGACCCCTTGGACTAGATCTAGGATTAGAGATGAATTTAGACATTTGAGCTTTGCTCTTGTATCCCTCTTATGAGGCTACTCCTATGGTTTGTACCTAGACCCATATCAAGGCTACTCCTATGATGTGTATCTAGGACCGTATCAAGATTCATCGAGTTTCCTATCCTTTCCCCTTAGGATTCAGTTAGGGACTTTCCAATCTTCTTGAACTAACCCTTGAGGTTGTATTGGCATGGTGGATCGGCCACGGGTGTGAAGCAGTTTCCGAAAAGGTGAGTTTGGTGTGATCGATCGTCCGGTAGGCGGCCGTTGCGGCTTAGTTGGCAGGAAATTTGGGTTCTTCTGTTCTTGCTAGTTATATCCCCTTTGTTTTCCCCACGATTTCCCCTCGATCCCCTTCTCGTGTTCATCGTGTTCTTCGTTCGTTCTTCGTGTTCTTGGTCGATTCATGAAGATCGGGCCATCCAATAGGTTAACCCCTCCATCAAATTTCATGGGACTCAAATAACTGGCACGAACAATTAGCTATCAGGGTTGTCGTGTCCCATCGGACCACCCTTACCTTACTAGCACCAATTCTGAATGTCACTATTTTTATTCCCACGTCTTGTGTAATGCTTTGAACACAAAAAAGGTCTCTGGCAGCAATAGTTTGATTATGAAATTTCTCAAACACCTCATATGTGTATCTTCACTACCTTGTTTCTCGATGGCCCACGGTGTCACTAATTGAGGGGTCCTATGAATGCTTGACTTGTCGGCAAGTAACTCCTCTTGACGTTGACATTCTAAAGTCGTGTCAAATCTAAGCCAGAGCTCAACCAGGGTAACCTTACGATGAATGAAATGGTTAAAAAATGAATTTGCACTTTCCGACCTTGACGTTGCTAGGAGAATGCCTGCCAGCGGTATGTCAAAAAAGTAGGCCGGTATCCATGACTTTCGAAGGCTGAACCTTGTAGTAAACCACTCATTATCCTCCAAACCAAAGTCTGCAATCACGGAATTCCACTCCAACTCAAACCCGGTCAGGGTTTCTGAACCCCATACACAGGCGTTCATCCTCTTCCAAAACTCAGATTCTTCTCTAATCACCTTCCCAACCTTCTTATATGCCACATGCACAATCTGTATATGATGCCTGGAAAAACTATATCAATTGCATTCTTGATGTTGCGAGCTTCGTCAATAATGATGATCCTAGGCGCCTCACCTCCCATTGCCTTGAGGAAGGTCTCAAACAACCAAACGTAAGAATCCTCCTTCTCATTTAGTAAGAACACAACACCAAAAAAAACACTTTGTAAGTGATGATTAACTCGTGTAAATGGTGCAAATATCATGTTATACTGATTACTAGTGTATGTAGAATCAAACAATACCACATGCCCGAAGTGTTTGTAGTTCTTCCTACTTGTGGCAACTGCCCAGAACAAATACATCAAATTTGCTTCATCACTGACAACAAAATCATAGAAGAAGGCTGATTTAACCAACTGCTTTCTAACTAGCTGGGAAACAAACATTTGGGCATCTGTGTTCCTTATTTTATACCTAAGGTCACGGTAAATATTCTGGAAGTCCCTCTTCATGCATCCAATATTTCAATCCGACCCTCGCTGACTTGTAGGAGTCTATATGCCTGGCTTGTCCCAATGCTTGCTTTGTGGCATGTGTATAGTGTATTCTTTGCCCACTCACTAACTCGACGATACGATCTGATAAAATAACGCTTCTCAGGTGACACACTATCATGATTGTGGTACTCAACCTACGATTCTATCTTGTAGGTATCATTACAACACAGTTTCACAAGGATATGTGCATCACAACCACATCTTGTGGCTGTGTTCTTACACCTTCTCTTTGACAGATCATCAATCTCTTTATCCTTCTCAGACATGAATCTTGACTGTTACACATGTATGTTTTAGTGCGAACTATCTCATTGTCTAATTTCTCCCGTTGTCCAACGTGAACTCCAAAACCAAATTCATTTGCATAGTATTTTTAGAATTTCTCAATAGCCTCCAGTCCTTCAAATGTCATCCCTAATTTAGGCCTCAATTTTTTTTCGCAATCCGGTGTAAAAGACGACCACTTCAACATAAACAATGAATCAGTAAGCACCATTGTGTATAATTAACTGAGAAAAATACAACTAGGAAAAAATTAACTTAAAGTGAGAGGAACACACGGCTGTGATAAATTGTTCCTCGTTCAACTGCATATGCAAACTATTGTTAGGTTACATTGATGCACACAACCAGAAATAAAAAGTACATCATTAGACTTTGAAACAATAAACACTAGTGTACAACATGCATAATATAGCGCTTGGTCATCCACGTCAATTCTGCATGGTTGTTGCCGGTTCAAAGTAAAGGAACAGATCGTGTCATAATTCTTGCATTACTACATCCATCCATCTGAAGACATGCTAGCAATAGTATACAATTTGTTCTCCAAAGAATATGGTGCTAGGATATCCTCCTCGGATTTCAGTATAACCTGCTATTTTGTTGGTTGGTTCCGCTAGGTAGCTAGTAAGTTCTATGCGTATATGAATATAATGCGCGTATTCGATTGATGCCATGATACAGTACTTAAGAAACAATACCGTATAATTCAGGATTGCATCATTCAAGACGGCGTGAGTCAAACTGACCAGAGTTCCTGTGAGCCTGCAGCGAAGAGAGCTAGCTACCCTTTGGCGATCCCTATGTGGGGAACTTTATATGGAACTAGAGGCTGGGGCGCCCCTTGGGGCGCCTCCTCACTGGTCATCTGCGTCCCAATCATCGCTCCAATCACAACGCCCATTGCCAGACATAGTATAAATAAAGCATAGCTTTGGAAGTACAAACGTAATGACTACACTATTCCTCATACATTCCTCAAAATATCCATCGCCTAACATTAAAATACTACAAAGACTACACTATTCGTCATACAATCCTCAAAATATCCATCGGCTAACATTAAAATACTACAAAGTTGACGATGACACAATACAAACCATCAGATATGCTGAGACATATAAAATAAGGATGAATGGGAAACAAAAAATTAGTTTTGTTAACCTGAAGATTCATAAAAACCAATGCTCCTACTTATAAACCAGAAGCTAGAGAGCTTGTTGCAGCAATGAAATTCCTTCCAACCAATGAACCGACATGAAACCTAAAAATTACTTTCCTTAATACCCAAAGTACCAGCATGATCTTCAGTTTTTTATGCTTGGTATGCTCTAAATGAGTACATACTTGATGATACCCTAAACTGCTGGTGTACATGTTTTGTTAAACCATCACACTGGTATGCTTCTCATGGAAACCTTTACTGGAAAATCATCGCAATGCTATGCTTCTCATGGTTGGCAGTGAACCTTCACACGCTTCCTCGCTTGTTAGGCGCAATCCAATCAGGATTAACATTCAACTCCCTAGGAAGAGCCAAGAACGTAGTTGGGCTCCAATTTCGATGAGCCAGTCAAACTTCAAATGCACTACGATGCGGTTATTTGTTGCCACTTCCTTGTCCATTGCGCCATCAAGCTGGGCAGTGTCCTCAATGGCCTCCCTAAAGGCTCTTGCTTGCAGTAGTTATTAGTGGTGAGTTGTGACATTGTGACACTATCTGAGTATATTGTAGTAGCTATTATGAATGTTCTGACTTTGGAAGCAACAATAAAACAAGACATTATTTGTATGAGTAGATGATGAATCTGATTTTCATGCCGGGAAAGCAAAAAAGTACATCCAATCGACCTGTTGATGCCAAAAGTTTTATGCAACAAGGAAACCAAGTTTTCAGAATGAGGAAAGATCCCAAGAACTGGCAAGCATTAGAGGAAGATAAAAACACCGTGATATGTAGTATTTACTCGTGATACATAATTTTCTTTACTTATGATGTATAAAATATGGTTATCATCTACATTACTTGCAATAGAGGTGTGCGATGAAGAAGAATTCCTGAAATCTATTGCAAGAAAAACTACGTATACTGACAAAATATCAGTTAACTAAAAAGAGATTGTTAAATGTTAGTAGCATACCAGTAATAGTAGGCCTAACCTTGAAGAGTGTGTTCCCTTCTATCAAACTGGTCAACAATAAAGAAAGTATGTGCCCTTGTTTTTATTGCCTATTAAATCCTTGTACAATTTTTTTTTACAAAACATGGTTAGTATCAGTGTTAGTACTGTCTATATTGATGAGACTTCAGATAAAAGCACAGGTGGCCTTTCTGGATATCAATCGCTGATATTTTCTTATAGGGAACCTCAGAAAAAGCATATTGAAGTTATAACACAGAAATGAAGAGTGTCAAATTGACCAATGATGGCATGTTTATTATCACAAGTAAGAAAATTCATTTTTAAACCAATACATTGAGGGGTTTATGTAAATGATTATTTTGTCCAATATACCTTTGCCATCAAGTAAGTGAACTTATTAGGTTGTCCGAGGCAAGGGAAGCAAACAAATATAAATTGGTCATGAAAAAAGATCAAAACTCAATTAAACAAAGCTACATATTCTAGTTCTCCCATTCAGGTAAGTATAAATGAAACAAAATTTGATGATAACTTTTCTATCAAATTGTAGGAAAATCGAGCAAGTGGGATGTTATTTCGAATTCAACTTTATAAACAATAGTCTTGTGGCAGTCCACGATATAAATTAAGGGTTTAAGGGATTCTGGAGATAACACACAATTAACTCGAAAACTTCTAAAACTGAAACAACATCACCCATGGTGGTAACCCAAAAACTTCTAAAATTGAAACAACACCAGCCATGGTGGCTCGTCAATGATCAGGTTATCTGTTGGAAGAAGGACGAGACCACAACTTTCATAGGTACACCCGACGATGGTGGATAATGTCTACAACAAGGGAGAAGCAAAAAAACACATAATAGAAGACATTTCTCTAGCCAAACCAAATGTTCAAGGGAAGGAACAAGCACATACAAGAGTCAAATTATATGATCAAGACATGAATTTCCAAAAGAGGCATACCGTTGTACCGATTCCTGCAATTAGGCCTATGGCCAAGCGGAAACACCAAGATGCCAATCGACCTGACACTGAGCTAGCCAGATGAGTAGCCCTGAAATACAGGTGGTCTTTTGTCCTACAGGAAAATAATAAGTTGGATGCAGAACACATCGGATGTGATCAGAAATAGAGAAAAGCATTCTTCCCAGAATAAAGTACATCAAGCAAATATGCTTTCAAGATTCAGCGCCTCTTGGACTGGTCATCTGCGTAGGCTTTGGAATACTTTAGACGATATATGATTGGTAGCCACCCTATAAAAAGTCATAAAAGGTAAAAAAAACTGCGGAGAGGATTCTCAAATAAATTGGAGAAGAATATCAAGTAGACACATGACCTAGAGCTTAAAAGCATGTTACCAAGCATGACCGAGTTTGAAAACATGTTACACAACATAACACAACTAATCTAGAAGTGGTCAATTGCTTCTCGACATAAGGAAACTCAGTATTGTAAACAATTTCCTAGTTCACATTTCATGTTCAATAACATAAGCTTACATTCATGGTTTACACAACTACATACAATTTGAATATTTCAATTGGACACTGTAAATATAATTATATAAAAAATAATAAATAAAGGCAGGCTGAAATGTTGAAACAAAGCTATAATATTGTACCAGAAAATGATTTCAAACAAAACAAAATATGTATGTGTTGTGTAGTTGAAATTTTTATGATTGTTGTTCAACATTCAAACATGATAGCCTAGAAACGATATTTCACCTTAGATTTCTTCAAGTGTATTTATGGTGCATGGAAGTACAACCTCATAGCAAGATATAATTCCATGTTTTTAGCAAACTAATCCAGAGCATATGATGAAACATGTCTAATCATTTTTATTGATAAGGTGAAGCTTTATTTTGCAGCAAAGTAGAAAATGGACCTAAAAACAAAGTTACAAAATTGGTTGCAGACATTTTTCCAAATCTTCAAAATTAAATTATATCTGATAAGATTTGATCATACATGGTGAAAAGAGGCATACAAATAATGGAATCTCAACGGAGAGTCTCTCTATAACTCAATAGAAAGGGCTATAGGTGGATATGGTGATTTCATTAGTGCAATAGCTACCACAAGACAACAGCACCAGAAGAAACATAGGCATAAGAATCAAAGTTTTAAGTATTTTACTCCACTTCAAATACGTAATCTTCATCTCTGATTAGTGCTACTCTACGGTTGGAAGAGGAATTAGAAGCATCTATATATGTGTCCATGATTGCACAAGTATTGAACGGTCAGACCCTACAAATGTATTATTAGAGAAAATTCTAGAGTTGATCTTCTATGGTTGCTAACTAATTAAATTAAACAAATTGCACTTTTTTCGTACATAGTCGATAGCCAATACAGCAGCTTCTACACAATATTCAATATAGTATGGTTCATTCTATTTCTTGCAAAGGCTGTCAAAATTATCACATAACCTTCATATATCAGTAATGTTTTATTTTTAGATCAATAACACTCATGCGAAAAAAGAAAACTAGAGTAGGAAAACACAGAGGAAAATATAAATCTAGAGATGGTTTTAATATAACAATATCTACGCCTTGTGATATATTTAATGTTACAAAATCTGCATATTTATTTCTCATCACAATGTTAGTAGAAAAAATGCGTCCTACAATCTCAAGAGGATGCAACCTATACCTCAAACTTACATGACTATTCCCTCTTGTTCCTCACCACTTTCAATGGGTCAAATCTCTGAAATGCAAGACATGAAAAATAGTATTAAGTAAAAGTAAATTTGTAACCTTCGATGTCATCTATGTACTCGTTTATCTCAAACACGGAAAACCTAATCAGGCATTTTTTTTACTCCTAAGCCTAGAAACATAGCAAGATATATTCAGAATTTGAAGAAAGGTGACCCATTGCCATCTAAGCTTGTTAAGAGTGTTATGTATGACTGCGGCCC
Organism: Alopecurus myosuroides; assembly: GCA_028641055.1. Classification (NCBI taxonomy): domain Eukaryota; kingdom Viridiplantae; phylum Streptophyta; class Magnoliopsida; order Poales; family Poaceae; genus Alopecurus; species Alopecurus myosuroides. The sequence goes on along the minus strand of CM054057.1, from coordinate 280,181,786 downwards.
TTTATAGGGTCAGATTCATTCAAATATACACTTTTACAATGCTATGCTTTAAGAAATAAGCAGCTTAAAAATAATAAATATTAGATTTAGAGAATACAATTCTATCTTATGGAGTTCGGAGTGAACAACTTAGGTCAACTTCTTCGTTGTAATTCAGAAAATGCAAGTCCTAGTTTCATTTAAGATGTATGATTGCAATAGTAGAGAGATGGGAGGAGAGTGAAATTTAGGAAACCCTCGAAAATAATTATGGAAAGTACACTCACCATGTTAAAAGTTTGGGACAAAATAACAGAAACAGATACTAAAGAACACGTGAGATAAACCTATTGTATATTTGAGGGCAGAGAGAAAGTTTAAGTAAATATTACAATCGATATCTATATCAAGTACACGGGGATAAAGAAGGGATATGAAGGAACGCTGCCCTGCTGTAATGATTTTGTGGCGCCATTCGATGGGACCGTCACCAAATCTATTACTCGCCCTGCAGCTCATAATTTTCTGCAACAGATATTACATGTTCAAGCCAATTGTAGAAATTCATTCATTAATTCATAAAACTGAAAATTAAGGAGGGAATAGTAATTTAGTACTATAAACATGTTGGGTGGATGATAACCCGGTAGGCTCACGCCTGTGCGAGACCCGGCCAGGAGGACATCGCACGAGACCCGGCCCAAGAGGAAGGGAATTCTAGAAGGCCCAAAGGATAGTGCGGATCTTGTAATCCGTGCCTTGGGGGCCATGGTTAGGAAACTTAGGGTTACGTGTGGGTTCCGGGTAGGATTCCGGATGTGCCTTGTATGGGAAGCCAGAGAGCCGGATGAGATATAAACCGGCTCCTAGGGCAAAGAAACCAATCTCGCTAGATATTCGAGTATCCTGGGTATTCGAGAGCTAAGCATTGTAACCCTAGATCGGAGGTCTCGGCGACATTGCAGCTCGAACTCCTGGATCACCAGTTGATATGATTTACCCTGAGCTAAACCCTCTCCCAAACACCAGAGTCGATTCGCCCCGTACTAAGTTACCCCAGGTAACGTCTGCCGTGACTATCCCGCGACAGTTGGTGCCCACCGTGGGGCCTACGTCCAAAGGTGTTTACATCACGGGAGAAGCTCTGGAAAGCATGAAGAACCTCGTTGTCGGCGAGATCATCACCAACTCTGAAGGAGAAAAGATCGTGGACGACTTTGGCTGGGGGTCAGAGTCGGATCAGTTGGAAACCGGATCTGTCATCACGATCGGCCGCGTCAACGTCTTCGTCGGTATGGTACGCGCGTCCGGTTTTGTTTCTAACAATAATGAGTATGGCTCTATGTCAGGTGACGCCACTTGCGTTTAATCGGACAGAGAAGAGTCGGTCGGGACAGCAGAACCGGAGAAGGAGCCGACCACAAAGAGGGAACAGCCGGAGGAGCCGGTATAGACCCCGCGTGGCCGGGTTACGAGAGAAGATGATACCGAGTCTATCTTGCACCTTCTTGAATATCGGTACGAAGAAGATAGCTGCGAAGAGGAAGAGTACGAATCTTCGCCAGGCATCGCGCGCCGGGTCGCGGTCTACACAACCCCTGCAATCAATCTTAATCAGGGAGATGTGTCGACGGCCGCGGTCGGTGTGGCGCGAGCGCTGGCCCAACAGCAAGCACCGGCTAATGGAAACCCGGTTATAGCCCGGGTCGATGGAGAGCCGGCTTCTGTCACCAGCCATACAAGAGAAAGCGAGCAGAACAGAAACATGTTCGGATTCACGGCGAACAGAACCACGGGGGCAGGAACGTCACAGCCGCAAAACCCGGCTCTGTTCAGCAATAACCTAATCTTGGATCCCATAGTATTGGCGACGGTAATAACTCCTGAAAACGCAGCAGAGCGTGCCAGGGATTTGGATGTGGCTCGCCGCACATTGGAGCAACAGAGAAGAGATGTGGAAGCTGAAAGGCAAGGGATGGCCACGCGCCAGCGTGAGCTGGAAGAATTGGAGGATCGTATTCAGGCTCAAACGACTAGGATATATAATCAAACGCATCAGTCGAGATTACCTGCGACGGGTGGGAATTTACAGCCGGCCGCGTTGTTCATTACCCCCCAGGACCAACCAATCCCGGTTACAAATCAAGGAACAGGGTATCCGGCTGCGACCTTGGGAGGAAAGCCGGCAAACGTGCAGGCCGGGTTACCCACCTTACAAACCAGGATCACGGCTGGCAACACCGTACCACCACCGTCACGATTTCATACACCACCAGGTCACTTCAATAACCCTATGGATAACGTGTACGCCACAACTCTAGCGCTCGACCGTATTCCGTTGGGAGAATCACCTCGAGCAATTGAAACTCGGTAGGCCATAGAGATGTTACGCACCGCGGTGGCTCAACAGGCAAATTACTCGGACCATAGAAGTGGTTTGCACGGGACGCCGTATGTCAGCCGGCAACCCGGAAACACAAGGAAAATTCAGTCAAGCTCGGCACGACGGAGGGCAGAGCAGCAGCAAATGCCGCCTCCTCCTCACAGGCCAGCGGCCCCTGCGGTTTCTGCGGCGCAGGCAATTGTCGATAGTTCCCGTGCAAGGTGTATGGCCGGGTTAGCGGTGCGAGGGCCAGAAGGTGGCGCTCCCCCTGTTGCACCTGCCGAGTCTCATGTTTCACGCGCGAGGCTGATACTGATGAACCTGGCAGGGCCCAAATGCCTGTCAGATGCCATCAGGGTGGAACCATACCCGGATAAATTCAAGGAACCGGGTAAAGTTGTTAATTATGAACCAACCATGGATCCTGAGACCTGGTTGAGCAGTTATGAGATGGCCATGTCAATTCGTAACGCGTCGGAAAGACTTCAAGCCAAATTCATGTATCTTATGATGTCTGAGGGAGCAGTAAAATTGTGGTTCAACAACCAACCCGAGAAATCCATCAATTCATGGAGTGAGTTAAAAACGGCTTTCGTCAAGCATTTTCACGGGACATGCAGGAAGCTGTACACAATTGATGACTTGGATCGATGTATCCAGAGGAAAGGAGAGTCGGCCCATAGCTGGGTGCGTCGAGTAATGGAAATACTCCACTCTTCCACCGATATTCAGCCAAAGGATGCAATACAAGCTATGTCGAAAACATGCAGATACACACCCTTGGTGCAAAAGTTGATGCGCATGAAATCTAGTAGGCATGTTTCAGAGATCACTATGGGAGAATTGATGGATGCGTGCAACAAACACGCCTCTACCGATATGACTGAAGAGGATGTCGAGGACAAGAAAGGAAAGGTTAATTCCAACAACAACGGAAGACCCGGCAACGGAGCAGCGCCGGGTAATAACGGAAGTGGTAATGGGAACAACCAGCACAAACGGCCATATGAGGGGAATTCCGAGTTAGTTGCTAATACCGAGGCTGGTCTACCAAGACCTAGAGCGGATGGAAGCTTTAACGGAGGAAACTTCAATGGAGGCAACTACCAAGGACCACCACGGCCGGTTAATCACGTAGAGGCTTTCAGGATGCCATGCCCACGTCACACTAGGAATGGCAGGCCGGCTAACTATTCACTGGAACAATGCGTAGACCTACAGAGATGGAAAAATGAGGAAATACAGAAGGCCCTGCGAGGTGCAGGCCGGGGAGGAGGATCTGGTCCTGGTGGAAACCCGGGCAATGGGCCACCCCCCGCAGGCAACCCAGGAGGTGGCAATCCGGGTAATAACCAAGGAGGTGCAGACGGTTTCCAGGCTAACCCAAAGCAGTTAGGACAATATCATGTTCATACTACCGGGACTTCTAACAAAGAAAGAAAGATACTTAAAAGGGCCGTAAATTCGGTTTCCTCAGGAGTTCTGAGATACCTGAGATGGTCAGCCCAGGAGATAACATGGAGTAGAAGGGATCACCCGGAATCAATAGAGCATCCGGGTGTGTTGGCTTTGGTGGTAGCCCCACAGGTCAATGGCTATGAGTTAAAAAAGGTCCGGATGGATGGCGGAAGTAGCATCAATATCTTATACCGGGAGACCTTTTTGCGTATGGGGCTCAAGGAGTCTCAGTTGCAGAAGAGCTCCACAGTTTTTCATGGAATTGTGCCCGGACACTCGGCCTGCCCCGAGGGGAAGATAACACTAGAAGTCGCTTTCGGAGAATCCAAGGATAACTACAGAGTGGAATGGCTCACATTCGAGGTGGTGAAGTTGCGTAGTCCCTATCACGCACTGTTTGGAAGGCCGCCTTACGCCAAATTCATGGCAAGGCCATGTTACGTTTAGTTACAACTGAAAATCCCGGGTCCCAAGCAGACCATCACTATACACGGGAACAGGGCTGTTGCGACCGAGTGTGATGAAGGAGACGCGGCAATGGCAGAACAAGCGTGCAGGAAGGAAGAGCTTAGGTATTATCGGTCTCAGGTAGACCCGGAAGATCGAACGGCCTTGAAAAAACCAAACTCGGATGACGAGAGAGCTAAGTTTAAAGCGGCCCAGGTTACAAAGATGGTGGCTTTTATAGAGGGCGACAATTCCAAACAGTTTGCTATAGGGTCCAACCTGGACAGTAAGGAGGAAGGTGCACTCATTGAATTTATCCGAGACAATCAGGATGTTTTTGCTTGGACGCCCAGCGACATGCCGAGTATCCCGACTGATCTCGTTGAACATAGCTTGCATGTTGATCCCAAGTCCCGGCCAGTAAAACGGGGCTTGAGGAAGATGAACGAGGAGAGAAGAAAGGTTATAGAAGCAGAGATAGCGCGGCTACTAGCAGCCAGCTTTATCATGGATGTTTTTCACCCCGAGTGGTTAGCAAAACCCGGTTCTAGTCTTGAAAAAGAACAACGAGTGGAGGATGTGCATAGATTATACGAGTCTCAACAAGCATTGCCCAAAGGATCCGTTTGCTCTTCCAAGAATAGACCAGATCATAGATGCGGTGGCAGGAAATGACCTACTATGTTTCCTGGATGCTTATTCCGGGTATCATCAAATAAAGCTTAAAGAGGAGGATTGGGAGAAAAACTCATTCATAACCCCCTTTGGTGCCTTTTGCTACAAGACCATGACCTTTGGATTGAAAAATGCTGGTGCAACCTATCAGCGGTGTATTCAAAAGTGCTTCGAGGATCAAATTGGGCGTAATGTGCATGCCTATGTTGACGATGTGGTGATCAAAACAAGGAAAGCATAAACTTTCATTGATGACCTAAAGGAGACCTTCAAGAATCTGAGGAGATACTAGATGAAGCTTAATCCGACTAAATGTGTGTTTGGAGTACCCGCGGGAAAGTTACTCGGTTTCATCGTCTCCGAGCGAGGGAACAAAGCTAACCCGGAAAATATCAAAGCTATCCAGAATCTGAAAAATCCGGAAGAGCTGAAACACGTCCAAAACTTACGGGGTGTGTAGCAGCATTGAGCCGGTTCATATCTCAGCTTGGAGAAAAAGCGATACCCCTATACCGACTCTTGAATAAAACAGATAGGTTTGTGTGGGATCAAGAGGCGGATGAGGCCTTCGAGGCTCTGAAAAAGCAGCTATCTGAGGCACCGGTTCTAGCAGCGCCGGGTCCTAAAGAGCCCATGCTGTTATACGTTGCGGCCGGGCCCCGGTCAGTCAGCGCAGTGGTCGTGGTTGAGCGCAAGGAAGATGGAAAGGATCACCCGGTGCAAAGGACGGTTTACTATGTGAGTGAGGTCTTATCGGAAGCAAAGCAGCGGTACCCGCATTGGCAAAAGCTAGTTTTTGGGGTCTTCATGGCCAGTCGGAAATTGAAGCCGTACTTTCAGGAACACCCCATAACGGTGGTAAGCTCCATACCAATGGCAGATATCATCAGAAATTCAGATGCGACAGGCAGAATAGCCAAGTGGGCCATTGAGATGGGGGATTATCACATCAATTATGAGCCCCGGTCTGCGATCAAGTCTCAGGCTCTAGTAGATTTTGTCAATGACTGGACTCATACAAGCATGCCTATAATGATGCCAAGTTCAGAATCTTGGGTGATGCACTTTGATGGTTCCAAGCAGTACGAGGGGCCAGGAGCTGGTGTGGTACTCACATCGCCAAAAGGTGATAAGTTGAGCTACGTATTATAAATCCACTTTGATTGCTCTAACAATGTGGCCGAGTATGAGTCCCTGTTACATGGACTACGAGTGGCAAAGGAGATGAACATTAAGCGTATAAGGTGCTACGGAGACTCGGATCTTGTGGTCCAGCAGGTCTCAAGAACATGGGATAGAAAAGATGCAACGATGGCGGCCTACCGCAGAGAGGTGGACAGAGTAGCCGGGTCTTTTTCCGGGTATCAAGTGGAGCACGTCGACCGGCGAAAGAATGAGGCAACGGATGCGCTTGCGAGACTCGGTTCGCGTCGGGAGCCGGTTCCGCCCAACGTTTTCCTGGACGAATTATGTCGGCCCTCTATCAAAACCGAATCTGAAGAAGAAACAACACACCAAGACCCGGATTTAGCGCTCGTGGCCGCAGTGCGTGCTATTCTGGAGTGGACTGAGCCGTTCTTGGCATTCCTACTACGAGGTGAGTTACCACAACAGGAGGTCTTAGCCCGACAAATCTTGAGACGAGCAAAGGGTTACTCTATCATCAACGGAGAACTTTATAAGAGAAGTTCCACATGTGTCTTTTTACGCTGTGTAACCCCAGAAGAAGGCCATCAGATATTGAAGGAGATCCACGAAGGCGATTGTGGACACGATGCCTCCACAAGGTCCCTCGTGGCTAAGGCGTATCGACATGGTTTCTTCTGGCTCACGGCCCTAGCAGATGCGGAGCGCTTGGTGGCAAGGTGTGATGGATGTCAAAGGTACGCTCGCCAAACACATGTGCCGGCTATGGAGCTACGAACAATCCCATTGACTTGGCCATTTGCGGTTTGGGGTATGGACATGGTAGGCCCTTTTCACATGTCTCCTTGCAAAAAGACCCATCTTTTGGTGGATATTGATAAGTTTACCAAGTGGGTCGAAGTCATGCCAGTTACAAATTGTGAAGCAGCTACAGCTGTCAAGTTCTTGAACAAAATCATCTATCGGTTTGGGTACCCTCACAGCATTATCACTGACAATGGAACCAACATGTCCCTAGGAGAGATGGAGAAATTTTGTGGAAACAATGGTATCCGGCTTGATGTGGCCTCTATGGCCCACCCGCAAGCCAATGGCCAAGTGGAAAGACCAAACCAAGAGTTACTTTGCGGGTTAAAACCACGACTCCGAGTTCCGTGTCTCAGAGCTGCTGGAGCGTGGGTTGAGGAGTTACCCTCCGTGGTTTGGGGAATTAACACCACACCTAACAGATCTACTCAAATGACCCCATTTTTTATGGTTTATGGTGCAGAAGCAGTTCTTCTGAGTGATATCATCCATGATTCGCCACGAGTGGCGGCCTACGTGGAAGTTGAAAACGAGAAGACCCGGCAAGACGTTGTGGATATGCTAGAGGAGCACAGAGAGCAAGCATTGGAGAGATCCGCCATATACCAGCAGGACTTAAGGCGATACCACAGCCGCCGGGTCAAGACCCGAGTTTTCCAGGAAGGAGACCTAGTGTTACGCCTGGTGCAATCCAAGGAGGGAAAGCACAAGTTCTCTCCCCCATGGGAGGGTCCCTTCATTATAAGCCGAAATTTGCATAACGGATCGTACTACTTGGTGGATGCAAGGGAAGAGTCGGATTATGTGAATGACACAGCTCATTCTACTACATCCATGCAAGAGCGTGAGAGACCATGGAACGTGGCTCAGATGCGTCCCTACTATAACTAGTATAGACCCGTTTTATAGTTTGTATTTCACGATGTAACAGGCAGCAGGTTTCAGACGCACTCTTTTCCTATCCAGGGTACCTAAGGGGACTGGAGGGTTATTAATGAGGCGTCCTGCTGACCTAACCTTTTCATATCAATAAAAAGATGGTTAAATCATGATAGTTTTTGCCTCTTACATTTTTTTCAATCTATCCTGAGTTTTCCTTATGTTTGATTGCACTTCATATCAGGTAAGTATTTAATATTTGGTTATAGTGTAATAAGTTTAAAATTTCTATTTCTTTTTTTGCTTAGAGTACATTTATAGGTCTTGGGGGCTGAATGCTTGAATAGCACAGTTACAAACTCAGACCTGGCCACGATGCCACTAGGGTATGAGGACTGATTACTTGCAATAAGTACAGTTGCAATCTCATAACCCGGACGATAGAGCCAAAATTTTCTTGGCCTTTCTTGTTTAAGCTTGATGTGACTCGCAACAAAGTGGCATGATTGTTAGCCTATAAATTCAATCAGTCATGATGCCCATGGGGACTTGCCTGACCCTGTTTTCATAGAGTTATAAGAAACATTGAGTATCCACGCGAAAGCCGGCTTATAGCAAAGGGGGTCAAAAGGGTCATCTAAACCACAAGTTATGCGGAGTAAAAGGCAAAAAGCCGGAAACTCATAGTGTATTAAGCATAACTTCAAATAATCTCATAGTTGGGGACTTAGAAAGACATGGAGTTTTCTTAAGCCACAAATCCCTAGACTCCAAAGTTCGAGTCTTGGGAACTTGGGGGCTTGAGAAAGCAACAAGTTATCTATCTAACGAACTCAAAATTCAAAAATTCGAGTCTTGGGGACTTGGGGATTTAAGAGGCAAAGTTCACCCAGTCAAAAAATCCTAAGACCCAGAAACCGGGTCTTGGGGACTTGGAAGAAAACTTTGCTTTATCCCAAAACCCAAGAATCGGTATTTATTGCAAAAAATGTAGAAAAGAAAAAATATGCACACATAAAGTTGAAAAGTGCATACCAAATGGATGACCAGAAGGGCCATCAAAGCCATAGAAGTTTAAACGTATTACAAACCAAAAGAGTATTATCAAAAGTGCACATGCGCACTATTAAATAAACAAGTGTAGCAGGCATATTACAAATGCCTATTGGCCGAATGAGTGTTTGTTGGTAAAGACGAGAACATTACTCGGCGTCCATAGCCGAGTCTTCAAGGGTGGTCTAGGCAGCCGGGTCTTCAGCGTTCCCCCTGCAGCTTTCCCTTCCTCTGTGTCCGGGTCAACCGCGGAATCAGTGCGAGGGGGAGGAGGGACAACTGGAGTCGATGATGTTGGCGCAGAGCCAGCCTCGGCTTTCTTCTTGGCAACCTCTTCCTTGTACCGAGTCAACATATCAAAAGGAGCAGGTAAATCAGAGGGTACCGGCTTATCTTCAGCGTTGTACGAAGGGGTAAGCTTGTTTACATCGAGCTTCTCGGCAATCAAGCTAGCCGAGTGACGAATATGAGTGTTGATAACTTTGAGATCCTTTGCCGTGAACTTCGAGCCATCAGTATTAAACTCAGGAAATCCATTCACAAGCGTTGCCGGCTCAATCTTCGGATAGTAGGCTTTGGCTAGCCCAAGACCACGTATCACTCCAACTCGGCACGACGAGCGTTTCCAAAGATCTACCTAGGCAGTGATTGTCAAGTATGCTTCAAGAATCTGGGATACGCCGCCATAAGTGCCGGTCCACTTCACAGCTTCGAGGGTCCACTTTGTCCCCACCGAGAATTGCCGGATAACAGCCTTAAGGGTCTTCAGCTTCTCGATATCATCCTGTTCCTCAACATCTTCACCCGGACCTACAGAACAAAAAGAAAAGCAAGGTGGTGAGACTCGGGTTAAAGACCCTACAAAATGAGAAATTCGAGTGATAATCAGGAGGTTAGATGTGCTTTACCAACGATGGAGCTGTAAGTATCGGCAATAAAGGTCGAGAGTTTCTTCAAAAGCCCCTCAGCGTTATGGAGTTTCTTCTTGTAGTTATATCACATGAGTAGTTATATCCGAGAAGGAAATAGGTAGAAGTTTAAGAAATTAAGTTGTAGAGTCGCCCCGTAGAAGTTGAAACCCAAAGATATAGAAGGACCATAGGAAGTAACAAGTGGAATAGGTTATAGTCCTTTATAGGAATAGCTAAAACTCGAGGAAACTCGAAGATACTTTCACTATATAGATGAGTCTAAATCAATGTACACTATGTTGTACAAGATTCTTTGAGCAGTATTCCTCGTGAGACCATTAGATTGAACCAAATGGAGTCCTAAACATAGACAATATCCAGTATACCGGAAGAAGTTTATTGGTTGCTCATCACCTGGTGGATAGACCAAATGTTATTCAGAAAGTTCTAAGAAGTAGGAAACCATACCTATTCATCGGAGAATGAAACTTGGTATCCACTATATGGTGGAAATATCACGTGTTCTTCGTAAGACCATTAGGAAGGCCTAGTAACAAAACATATTTGTCATAGCAACAGGCTAAATATTAGATCATAGTGCAAGACAGTGGAAGGTGAACAATCCAGACAAGAGGCTACACATGCCAAGGTCAACACAAGGAAACAACTCTGAAGATTCAACAGTCTACAAGAGTTCTCTCTACCTAACTTTACGTGAGAGAGGTTGAACTTCGGGACGAAGTTCTTGTTAAGGGGAAGATACTGTAACACCCCAGTGTTTGGGAAGTTATAAGGATCTAAATTTAATATGTGCATTTGAAAAGCATGCATCTAAAAGTACGGGAAATTTTGGCGCAAAAGTTTAAACAAACCAAAGTGACCAATGTTTCACTTGACATGATGAAATAGGTCTAGATCATCTAGTCAAGAGTACAATTGGAGTGTCTTTATAAGAAGTATCTTAAGAAACTAAATCATCTGGTTACACAAACCATAATTGGTTGTGACAAACACAAACTCTCAACAACATATCCTCAAGTTTATAAGTGACTTGGGATGATTCACTAGGTATCTAGAACTCAAAGAGGGGTGAGTATACAAATCACATAAGTGATAATCATACTTCCACAAATGAGTAACGCATAATTGAACCATCTCATCAACAGAGATTTGATCTTCTATAAAACAACCACTTCCTAAGTTATCAAATCATTTCCACAACATCTCTATAAACCATCTCATAATTATCAGGTGAACCATCACAAGTAAATAACAAAGTTTCAATAGAACACAAGTGATACAAACAAGTATTAACTTAAACCCCACAAGTGGGAAGTGACATAATAATTGTATTAACATATTTATCGAATATGTACATATCTCATCAACATGAAAGAAGTACCTAAATGAAGAAATAAATTTTCTTAATCTATTGTTAAACCTTGATCATCACATATGATATTTCCAAACCACTATATCTGCATTATGTTTAGAAAATAAGAGTATAAAGTAAATCTAGACACCTGAGAAAAACAACTAAAAACTCTGACTTAAATCATTAAACCTCAATAACTTTCACATGCTCATTGTTTCAATCATCTTATACAAGTGAACATATGAAATATCAACACATCAATGAACCATTTGATCAACTTACTATTAAGTCATCATTCCATAAGCATTCCATACTCCTACTCAAATCATCATTCAACAATTAAAGTATCTCTGTATACAACTAAGGTTAACAACAAAATATAACTTCTATTAGGGAAATTGAAATGATAGCTAAGTAAAACCAATCATGTATGAAACAAGTAAATATCTTATGGGAAATAAAATAAGAAGTATATGGAAGGATAATAAAAGCATAAACTAACTCTTAATCTAGATCTTGTTATGTTGTCTAGACCATTGTATCTGGTTTCCAAATCTTCTCTAAATCATTCCGCAAGATAAGCAACCACAAGGAAGGAGGACTACCACAGGAAGATCTCCAAGAAGATTATTTAGAGTGTGCTAGAAGTGTTACTCTAATCTTCTATAAGAGTACTTGGAAAATCTTATATCTTGATATGATCTTATTAACTCTCTTGAAAGAGTATGAGACTCCAATGTTAGTGTTATATAGAAGTAGTTTGATAACAAGACTAGCTACCTTGTTAACAGATCACTTTTGTATACTCCAACAATTGAGTGTCATACACAAACAAACAGAAGGTTAAATAACCTAGTACATCTCAGCCTCTTGGATATGAAAAGTAATTTGGGGACAAGCCTTGCAAACTTGTCAACAGATTCTTCTTATATGCTTAAGGCTAATGGATGTCATAAAACAAACTCCCATATTTTTATAATCATCTAAGTAAAATCTTTTCTTGGGAATACTGGTTGTTTTCACCACAAGGGTGAGATAGTTGAAGATGGAAGCCATGAGTTGATCTGCCTTGCAAGTGACAAAGGCAGTACCAGAAGACTAGTGGCAACTAGAGACAAGGACATCAAGCAACAGAAGTCAACAAGGAGAAACACTAGTTTAGCAAGGAAGCCTAGCATAAGAAATTCTCAAGTGAAATATTAAGTGATATTAGTGAAACTATAACCCAATGCCTTGTCAAGACTCATCATTGATGAGGAACAGACAAAAATCACTTTAATGGAAACAATTGGCAAGAGTGAAAATAATAACAAGCTCTTGCATCCATATATCTGGTGATAAGATGAGGTGGGGAAAAACAAATTAATTCCCTTGTTTTCCAGATCTTTTTCATCCATAACACAAATGGAAAACAACAAGAATTCAACCATACACCCACATGTAAATGATTACATGTTCTAAAAAAATATGGGATAATATCCATATTGGAACCTATGTGGAAAACAAGAAAATAAGATCCCAAAATCATACATGTTTTCCACTTGATCAAGTACTAAAAATAGCAACCTTTCTTACACACACCTAAGTAAAATGTCAACCAAACTTGCTAAGAGATTCAATCAGGAGAATAACAAAGTTACATAAAAGAAAAACAAGTTCTTTCACTCATTAAAAATCATTTGGTGTGGCATAGAATAAAATTTCATAATAAATGATTTTCATAGTAGTGTATAAAAACAATACTTAGTAGTGATACCAAATTACTGTCTATAAGGAATTGTATTCAATATGATCTCCTTATGACACATCACTTGGGAATCATACATGTGTTGTGTGAATAGAATATTCATGCCTAAAAATAAATTTTAAAGCTATTTAATAAATTAAATGGAGAGAAATAACAAAAATCACTTAATCTAGTACCCCTAAATAAAAAATATAAATATTCTTCAAATTCACCAAAATTAAACATGGTGAGATGTAAAATTTGATGAGGAATTCAAATATATTTTTTATTAATTTTTCTAGTTACAAAAACACCCTGAAAACATAGGTTTTCCTCTCATTTTAGTAACAGAAGGACTATAATGTAATTTGTAAAACCTTTAGGGGGTTATTAAAAGAGTGGACTTTCTTTTCCCTTTCTTTTTCCTCTGCCAAAAGGCAGAGGAGAAGATCGTGTTGTCCTCCTCGCCGCTGCCACCTCCTGCTGCCGCCATTCCGCAAGGATAAGAACCCAGGGAGCCGTTTGCATCGAGCTATCTCTCACTCCTCTCTCTATTCCCTCCTTCCTCTCTGTTTTCTTCCGGGAGAGGGAAAAGGGAACCGAAACCCTAGCTGCACTACCGCCGCTCACCATCGCTGCGTGCGGCCACGGGAGGCCTCTCCAGGACCACCACTGGATTCGCGGTCGTCCCGTACCCCTCCTCAAGCACGCACGTGACCCGGGACGCTAGGAGCCGAGAGAATTGGACCATATCCTTCATCTCCGTCCTTCGGCCGGATATCAACGCCGCCGTCGAATTGGACCTCACCGAGCCTCCTTGACCACTCCATCGTCCTCCCCTCGCTCCGGTGAGCATCATCATTTCCTTGTTTCTCTTTCCCGTGCCTCTTACCGCACTAGCACCGAGCCGCTGTCACCTCCTCCGTGCCGTGCTCGCCGCCGGTCGTCTCCGGCGACCATTTGGTCGACCGCCACCACCCACAGAATCCTTAGGTCACACTCTAGCTAGTAAAGCACATGAATTGCATCAATTTGAACCTGAACGTTCGATTTGAAATCCATAGTGAAAATCCCCTCCGGTGATGACCCAATCGTGACGTCAGCCCGACGTCATAAATTGATTTTTCATTTAGTTAAATTAAAACTGCCACGTGGATCCCACCTGTCAATTTGAATATTGGCAGAAAACTAATAAACCCTATTAATTCAATAACTTTTAATCTAATAATCAGAAAAATATAAATAAAATATGGAATTGTTTAGAAAAATATAATCTAAATGATTATAAACTTTTTAAAATGTTTGATAAAGTTTAAAAATTAATATTTTCTTTAATTAAATTAAATCATTTAAAATTGAGAAAAATAGGAAATAATTCATAAAATCAGAAAAATACAAGTTATATACCAAAATACTCCAAATGACAAATGCAACTCATATATGATGTTTTCAAAGTCATTTGACCAAGTTTTAAGGTGTGCAATATTTTTCCTAGTCATTTAAATCATTTTTAATTCATAAATTAATATCTTATTCAAATATTTTCAGAATACTTCAAATGAGATACCAAATTAAAGAGAAACACATTTCCAATTCAAATATGTCAAACATAAAACATTTTGTTTAACTTATAAACTTGCTTCTAAACATATAATGGAATTCTATAATATTCCATTATAACGAGAAATAACCGCCATAATATTATTTTCCTTATTAATAAAACCCTCATGTTTTCACATCTACCAAGCCTATCATCACATGCTATTAGCAAGTATTGTGATGCTAGAGTTAGTTGTACTAGTTCCTCATTTTCAAACAAACTTGATGTCATTAGCTCTACATTTTTGAAAATAAAATAAAATGTGACTGTTACCTTTTCAATAGTTGATTTCCATGTGTCATTGTCTTAATTCCTAACCAAATAATAACCACTTCTAACTAAACAGGATAACAATTGTTTGCCAAGTAAATGTGAAACACATGTAACTCTAAAAGAAGTAATAACCACATCACCACAAGTAATGAAACCATTCACCTAAAACCTGTGTGAATAAGTTATCGTATAAAACATGGCTTACATTTGTAAGCTGGGGTGTTTTCCAGGGTAATACACGATGCATCTCATTACTATGCATGTATCATCTTGCCAATGTTTTCTGTAGTCCTTACCAGGACTACTTTGCTATCTTTCAGATGTAGGAATTTTCTACGAGACCCTTGAACCCGAAGACCTGAATTATTATTGTTATTTCAATCTCAGGCAAGTTCATCACTTGCTCATATCCTTTGTAGTATCTCATAACAAACTATTTGCAAATAACCTTATCGTATTATCATCTACTCTCAAAAGAATGCATGATCCTATTTTTATAATAATATGACTAATTGAATGACTACCCAAGTGGTAGTGTTCTGTTTGGTGGGCGGATGGGACCATGGTAAGATGAATAGGTCAAAGGAAGGTTCCATCTGCATGGGAAAGTATTACCTAGGAATTAACCACAAATGCCGTCAGAACTCGATGCGCCGTAAATACCGCGTTAACCATGGGTCTTCTATGGGGGGAGTAAGTCAGCTATGATCTTTTCTCGTTCGCATGTCAACGGGCTGCCAGAGACGTACGCTGTAGGTCTTGCAAGACTACATGCACATGGGTGGGAGCCCTTACGTCCCACAGACTCTGGGGTCTATGAGTGTCTGCCAGGGGCGCGTAGATCTCCATCGTGAGGGGTGGAATCAGGCGTTCAACCTGCTGGTGGAAATGGGTGGGCATGCATTGTGCGGAGAAGCACGGTTTGGCTTGGACCAACAACCGGGCCCTACACCTAAGTGGGCATGGACAGGATCTTGAGCCTGGTTGTGCAACATGGTCTTGGTCGTCCATGGGTAAAGTAACGCACCTCTGCAGAGTGTAAAAGGATGTGGCATGTTACCCCCTGTTCCGGGAAGGAACTGCGAACGCTACACGAAAGGCAACTCCATGAAGTTCTAGCTCCTGTGATGGTCTGGCGGGCATAGTTTTCAGAATTAAAAGCAACCTCTTGAAGAAAGTTTTACAAAACCTTGCATTAGCTTATGACTCTTTCGAGTCTAAAGCTATAGTTAGTGCATCAAAACACCCACTATATATCATGAACTTGTTGAGTAACGCTCGTTACTCATTCGTTCCCGTTTGACCCCCTGCTTAGAGTTGAAGCCTTTGGAAGTCATCATTGTGAAGCCATCGCTACCTCATGGAGCTAGGTGGAGTGATCTACTTCTTAGTCGGTAAAACATCGTCATCAACAACGCTGGTGGAAGAGAATCTATCAAGATGTAGGTAGAGACCATTCTTGAACTTAGTAGTCACAAGCCATAGTTTAGGGCTGACATCAGCCCTAGTGGATTAGTTCTAAGATAGAGTTCTTCTCCAGCTTGGAGCTTCGAATTGCTTCTTCTGATGTTTCATTTGCATGAGATCTTCTTGATTCATCAAAGAGATTCTCAAGATTTTGTAATGAAGTTTGTATCCTATAGCTTTTCTTGGACCCGCTGTGCTTCTGTTGTACCACTCTGAGAGATGTAATATTCACGGATAAGTCCTTCTGTGAGTATTATGTCACTGACTTGCGCACTACACATGCAGTGGTGTGCTGGGTCACCATAGAAGCCTTTGAGAAATTCATGGAATTCCAGAGTGAAGTACAAAATCAACTCGGCAAGAAAATAAAGTTTCTACGGTCGGACCGTGGAGGTGAGTACTTGAGCCATGAGTTTGATGACCATCTAAAGAGTTGTGGAATAGTTCCTCAACTCACTCCGCCAGGTACACCGCAGAGAAATGGTGTATCGGAACGGAGAAATTGGACCTTGTTGGACATGGTACGATCAATGATGAGTCAGACAGATCTACCTTTATCGTTTTGGGGTTATTGTCTAGAAACTTCAACGTTCACACTAAACATAGTACCATCAAAGTTAGTGGAGAATACACCGCATGAGATGTGGACTGGCAAAAGGCCAAGTTTGTCTTTTCTTAAGATTTGGGGTTGTGAAGCATTTGTCAAGCAACTTCAGTCGGATAAGCTCACGCCCAAGTCGGATAAGTGTATTTTCGTGGGGTATCCGAGGGAAACCTTGGGGTACTACTTCTACAACCGGGAAGAGGGCAAAGTGTTTGTCACTCGGAATGGTGTCTTCCTTGAGAAAGAGTTTCTCAATCGGGGAGTCAGTGGGAGCACAATGCAACTTGAAGAAATTCGAGAGCAACCGTCTAGGGGCGATTCAACAAGGGCCTTGGAGGTTGATCCGGTCGTGGTACCTACACCGGTGACAGCACCTGAACCACGGAGATCTGCCAGATTATAAAATGCTCGTGATGTTTTACTGTTAGACAGTAATGAGCCGGCAACTTATTCGAAATTGATGGTGGGATCTGATTCCGAGTCATGGTTTGGAGCCATGAGATCCGAGTTAAAGTCCATGGATGAAAACCAAGTTTGGAATTTGGTTGATCTGCCTGACGGTGCAAGACCCGTCAAGTGCAAATGGGTCTTTAAGAAAAAAACTGATATGGATGGAAATATTTCTGTCTATAAAGCACGACTTGTCGCGAAGGGGTCCCGACATGTTCAAAGAGTTGACTATGACAAGACCTTTTCGCCCGTAGCGATGCTTAAGTCAGTTCGGATCATGTTAGCCATAGCAGGCTATTTCGACTATGAGATATGGCAGATGGATGTCAAGACGGCTTTCCTTAATGGAAATTTAACTGAGGACGTGTATATAATATAGCCCGAAGGTTTTGTCGATCCAGCTAACGCTGACAAGGTATGCAAACTTCAGAAATCCATTTATGGGTTGAAGCAAGCATCTCGGAGTAGGAACATTCGTTTTGATGAGGTAATCAAATCGTTTGGCTTCATCAAGAGCGATCATGATTCTTGTTTATACAAGAAATTTAGTGGGAGCAAAGTAAATTTTCTAATCTTATTTGTGGACGACATATTACTGATGGGAAATGATGTCATGATGTTGCAAGAAACCAAATAATCATTGGAAAAGAGTTTATCAATGAAGGATTTGGGTGAGGCGACTTACATATTAGGAATCGGGATCTATAGAGATAGATCAAGGCAGCTCATTGGATTGAGTGAGAGTACATATCTAGACAAAGTTTTGAAGAAATTCAAAATGGAAGAATCTAAGAAGGGATTCTTACCAATGTCCCATGGTATGAAACTTAGCAAGACTCATTGTCCTTCGACGACTGATGAGCGAAGTTGGATGAGTGTGATCCCTTCTTCTTCGGCAATCGGATCCATCATGTATGCCATGATTTGTACTAGGCCAGATGTTTCCTATGCTCTAAATGTAACGAGAAGATACCAGGCTGACCCTGGCGAAGCCCACTGGGCAGCGGTTAAAAACATCCTTAAGTACTTGAGAAGGACTAAGGAAATGTTCCTAGTTTATGGAGGTGATGAGGAATTCAGTGTAAAGGGTTACACGGATGCGAGTTATCTCACCGACTCAGATGATTCTCATTCGCAATCTGGATACATGTTCGTAATGAACGGAGGAGCTGTGAGCTGGAAGGGTTCCAAGCAAGATACAGTGTCTGCATCTACAACAGAGGCTGAGTATATTGCTGCCTCGGAGGCTGCAAAGGAAGCTGTTTGGATCAGGAACCTCCTGATAGATCTTGATGTGGTTCAGGGAGAGTCCAATCCATTGGACGTATATTGTGACAACAATGGTGCTATCGCACAAGCCAAGGAACCTAGAAAACACCAGAAGAACAAATATATACTCATGCGTTACCACCTCATTCGCCAGTTTGTCGAACAAGGTGATATCAAGTTATGCAAAGTACACACGGATGCAAACATTGCAGATCCGTTGACAAAGGCGCTACCACAGCCTAAGCATGAGGCACACATGAGAGGTATGGGCATTCGATGCCTAGGCATATGATGCCAAAATTATTGAATCTAGTGCAAGTGGGAGACTGTTGGGAATATGCCCTAGAGGCAATCATATATGATGTAATTCCCAATGTATTCATAAAGTTATTAAGTCGTCCTTGTTTTGAACATCTGATACATGTCATTGAATATGTGATTCGATTATGGAACTATGTATTCATGTTGTTCATGCTAAATTGTCCTTGGTCATTAAGGTTGTGTTGGACACACACCCTAGACTAATGTGAGTGTTGGCTGATGACTAGGTTCCACTTGTCATGGGCATGGCGATGCCATTCCAACGTTCACAGACTTGGCTAAAGAGTTTAGCAAGTCGGACTGACCCATATTGAGATGCAATGAGTAAGTCGTCATTTGCATGTCTCAATCAATGTAATCCTTAGACCTGAGGTTGTCGCACAATCTGAGTTGTGGATCACCGGCTTAGGTTCTGTCAAGCGTTGTTCTGTGACAAGGCAGTTATAAAGGCAGAGTTCGGGTCGAATGAGAAGCAAGCTGCGTGATGTGGATAATCAAGATGGGATTTTTCCCCTCCGAATGGAGAGATATTCTCTGGTCCCTCTCGAGTGATATGATTCCGGAAGCATGGCCATGCGCAACTCGGTTAAGTGTTAACTGAGTCTATGGACTAAGAGTTAGTCAGATGAATCATATATCATGGACCGAGAAGAGAGTTGAGCTATTAAGGGATGACGATAAATCGCCTATTGTTCGACAAGGTATATCATGAGGCAAAGGGACTAAGATGAAAGTCACATTGGAGGTATGTCGTCATGACTCAATGGGACTTGGGAGTCGGCACGTTCTGCTAGGAGCCGCTACCGATTGATCGATTGGGAGTCGGACTCCAATCGTGTCCAAGTCGCCATGAGCCTGCAGAGTCGCACACTTAAGAGCGGGAGCAAATGTATTGGTTGGGTTGGACCTGAACCCGAAATAGACTGAGTTTGTGAGTCGGACGCACAGAAGGAATGGGCCACAAGTGTTGTGAAGCCCACTACCATTCGCTATATAAAGAGGCGCGCAGGTTGCCCAGCGGGCATGTGACTCCACTCCCATGCGTTGGGAACCCTAGCCCCACTCAGTCCAGCCGTCGCACCAGACCTAGCAGTCCGCCGTCGGAGCTCCTCCTCGTACGTGTGGATACCGGCAGAGGTGTTGTATGTTCAGCACTTCGACGTTCGTGGGATTGGATCGGCTGGATCAGATCGTGGGAGTCCACTGCATCACGTGCTTCATCGATAATCCGCAACCGCGCGTCTAGTGGTAATCATCGTGGCCTTCTACCTCGGTGAGATCTTGGAAGTACCGCGTAGAAAAGTTTTCGTTTATCTCTACGCGTTCCAACAACTTTCACTAGTGGAAACTCTCAACAATGAAAACATAATTGAATTAATAAATACTATATGTTCACTATGCTACTCCAAACCACTCTCTAGTCGAATAACAACACCAATCCATGGGTAGGGCTTTAACAACACTCCTCACAGTAAGCACTTTCCCAACTAAGTAACCCCACGCTATCACCATGGGGCCCAGATGGTTCCACGCAAACACCACAATTTCATAGGGTTATCCAACACAAAATATAAATATAATGCTAAACCACATTGTGCACACACTGTCACCTTTACACCGTGATCAAAGTGTTTACGGAGATCTCATAACAAAAACCACTTGAGTAGCATAATCAATGAAGAATAATATCTACGAATTCAACTAGATTACAAAGCTCAAGATCACATATAGATCACACCATGGGAGAGAGGGATGAACCACATAGCTACCGGTAGAGGCCTCAGCTTCGGGGGAGGACTACTCCATCCTCATCATAGGAGACAACAACGACGATGGGATGACGGTGGAATCGATGGAGATGGCTCCGGGGGCACTTCAAAGTCCTGGCAAGGTGCCAGAACAGAGATATGTCCCCCTCCCCCCCCCCCCCCCCGAAACTTGTCGGCGGCGGCGGCAGAGCTACGGATGTTTTTGGTGGAAAGGCCGATTCTTTTAGGGTTTTCCCTCGGAGGAGTATAAATAGGCGAAAGGGAAAGGTGATGGATCCCTGGGGGCCCCACACCACCCTCCGGCGCGGCCAAGGGGGCACACCGCCCTATGGTGTGGGCCCCCTGAGGCCCCCCTCCGGGTCTCTTCGGGACTTCGTGGAACTTTCGGGAATTCTAAGACTTCCGGGCTTCGAATTTTCCAATTCCGAGAATATTTCCAGAACAACTTTTCTGAAACTAAAAACATCAGAAAACAGGAATCTGGCTCTGTGGCATCTTGTCAATAGGTTAGTCAGGAAAATCGATAAAAATGACATAAAGAAGGGAAAAACATGTAGCAATTGACATAATATCATCATGGAACATCAGAAATTATAGATACCTTGGAGACGTATCAAGCATCCCCAAGCTTACTTCATTCTCGTCCTCCAGTAGGTAAACGATAAAACAAAAATAATTTATGAGGTGACATGCTACGACACAATCTTGATCATAATATGTAAAAGCATATGTAAGCTGAGATCATAGAACTTAAAACACAAGCATGATGAATAGAACTTTAATAATAAAGCATAGAAATCACTTTGCATGATGAGAAGTAACTCAAATAAAAGATCATGAATAACAATGCAAAAAAATATATACGTTTGTTTCAAGTATAAAGAAATCATGGCAAAGTGATATTTCGCTAGTCCTTAAGAGTGGGGCAAAACATAAATGTCAGGACACCTTCAAAGTTTATGAGGAAGACTAGAACAAATAATTTGAGAACAAGCAATAACACATCATGAATCAATTAATAATGTTTTTGGGAAAATGCACATAAAACTCAGAATGGCAAAAATGCTCTCTCAACTGTGCATAAAGTTAGAAGATGGAGACTCAACATAAAAGTAGAAGAAAGGCCCTTCGCGGAGGGAAGCAAGGATCACTCATGTGCTAGAGATTTTATTTAAACATAGGTATTCAAAGTTTGACACTCCTCCCATCCATCTTACACAAACCATGGCTAACCGAATCCTCGGGTGCCTGCCAACAATCACATACCATGGAGGAGTGTCTATATTTTGGGAGATGTATGCTACTGTCAACGAATGGTAAACAGAAAATACAGTACGTCACAAGAAACTAGATTTCACAAGAGCGGCTCCCATGTGAAGGACGCATCTGGGTAGAAGGTCATCCCTCTTTCTCTTTTGTTTACACAATTATGCTTTGAGTGATAAATCAGGGGCAAAAATAGTGAAGAGAATTTGTTTGCACTAATTTGGGGCTGGGCACCCCGCTACCAGATCTTCTATCAATTGGATAAGCCGATGAAGCCACTAGTCCAGGGTGTGAAATCCAATCAACAAGTGAGATAAATATTCTCTATTTACGTCCTCATGAGCAAAAATAGGAACACAAAACAAGAGTAATTTTGAAAGTTTTAAAGGTAGCACATGAGCTATTTACTTGGAGTGGCAGTGAAATACCACATGTAGGTAGGTATGGTGGACATGATGGAAACTTTTTGGTTTTAGGGAGGTGGATGCACGAGTAGAGCTCATACTCAGTATAGGTGGAGGCTAGCAAAAGACTGGGAGCGACAAATCAAGAGAGCATAAGAGCCATAATCATGCATAGCGACATAAACATCATTAATTAAAGCATAAGTGGTACCACAAGTTCAAAAACTAAATGATCATGGAGGGTATTCGTGACTAGTTCATAGTCATAAACATGGTGTGAGCATGCGCCAACTCAACCAAACTAAACATTCAAAGGAGAATACCACAAATTTATGCTTCAATATGACAAGAACAACTCATGATTCTTTCAATGGCATACTAAACACTCTCGGCTATTTGAGGAGAATAATGCTACTCAATAACCACAAGGCTTTAAAACTAAAATAACATCTAGCATGATTTGAAAAAGTTCTAGCCATAGTCTATACAAGTTTCTACTTACACCATTAAAAATTCTATTTCAAGCAGCAGTTTATTTTCCCAACAAGCACCATACGAGATATGTTTTAACAAAAATATTCTACATGATACAACAAGAAAACATGAGAGTACTCACATAACACTACTAAAACTAACACCTCTGAATAAGAGATGCATGAAAACAAAGGCTAAATGTAGTACTAGCAAAAAGTAAACACTCGTAGAACAATAAGAATTAAAAATAGAGTGTTTGAGGCAATGAAAACGGGGCGTGGCTCTCTCCCACACAAGTGTGATACGATCAAACCATAAACTAAAGAAAATAAAACTAAACAAACTTAAAGAAAAAATAACTGACACTCCAATTAAAACACATAGGATGTGACCGAATAAAAATATAGTTTCACTAGAAGTGACCTGATAATTTGTCGATGGAGAAGGGGATGCCTTGGGCGTCCCCAAGCTTAGACGCTTGAGTCTTCTTGGAATTTGCTGGGATGTACCTCCGGGGAATCCCCAAGCTTAGGCTTTTCACTCTTCTTTATCACATCATATCATCCTATTCTCTTGACCCTTGAAAACTTCCTTCACACCAAACTTCTCACAATCTTCATTAGCAACATTAGTGAAAATCGAAATAATAAATTCACATGGTTCAGTTTCAACACAAGCCTAACACTCATAAAAACATTATATACTATCACAACTTCTTTTAAAACTATTTTTCTCAAAATAACACCAAAAGAAAGAGATTAAGAGGCAAATGCAATTATTAGCAGAAATCTGTCAAAACAGAACAACAGGTAAAGATGATTTTTTTTCTAAAATCTTCTGTTGCTCAAAGAAAAAAGTGGCCAACTAAGAAAAGTTGCGTATATAGCCCAGGATTACGCACAAAAAAAAACTCAGGTCATTTTGAATTTTCTGTTAACATTGGACAACAGAAATCTGTTTCCTGCGCAGAAATACGAAATATAGTCTCAACTTTCCACTAGAGGCTTTACTTGGCTCAACAAAGACACAAAAGAAAAGATACATAGGGGTTGCTCAGGAAATAGAAAACACCCAGGTGCAAAGAAAACAAAAATTAACGACGGAAAACGGGTTGAAAACGGAGAAGTAAAACGGGTTGTCTCCCGGAAGCGCTTTTCTTTTAATGCCTTTCAGATAGGCACAATGAATTTTAAAAGGTTCTCACATAATAATAAAAGTTGAAGGACAATAAGAGAGCATCAAGAAGCAAATATAAAACACATTTAAGTCTAACCCACTTCCTATGAAAAAGAATCTTGTAGAAAAACAAGTCAATGAAGCACAAAGTGACTAGCATAGGAAGACAGAATAAGTGCAACTTCAAAATTTTCAACATAAAGAGGGGAAACTTTGTAACAGCCCAATTTTTGGAAGACAGGAAAAACTTGTTTTTAATAACCCAAAAATCAGGGCCAACAAAAACTTTTTGATACGTTTGACTTATGTTTGTGTTTTCATTTCTATTTGCTTGTTGTTTGTGTTTGTGTTTGAGTTTGTTAACAACTGGCATTAAAACCAATGATCATAACTTTCTTAAAACACAACCTTTTTTATCAAGTCATGACAATAAAGCTTATCATTTTCATCTATCACCCTCTTTTGGCAAAAACCTTTTTGAAAATGTTTTGATTTTAGAGGGAACCCAGAAGCCAAGTTTTGAGAAAACAAAAGATAATTTCCAACATTATATGAAAAGTATTTTGGAAGTAATCATCTCCTACCTGTTTTCAACCCAGATATGTTTGCAAGTATTCCAAAGAACCTCATCTCACTTTCTCTTTTGCCAAAACCATAAGTGGGGATTATATCACCCCTGTGTTTTACCTCAGTTATATTCTTTTGGATATATCAAGATTTGAGTTGAAATTGTTTACAATATCCTCTTGTAATGATGTGGCTTGATCACTACCTATAATTAACACTTGAGAAAAACACCTGGAAATTAAATTGGAGAATTCAGTTGCTTGAGTGATCTTGTTTGCCATGCCATCATCTGCTTGTTGTGTGATCTTATCTGGTGTTTGCATTGAAGTGTTTACTTCTGTTTGTTTTGGTAGTGAGTTGTTTTAACTGAATAAGACCTATGAATAACAAGACCAATCATCAATATCATATTCCATCACATGTCCATATCATCTTCTGATTTCTTAAAAACCTCCAACTTTGGAGACATGCCTTTATGTCAAATGTTGTTCTATTCATCAATGCAACTTCATGGTTATCATGTTTAATATCTATACCATCCATCCAAGTTATTATTCTGGATATTGAAACCCTTTGGTATCATCTTTCAAGGTCTTTTGAAGGCATCCCCAAAATAATGATCATATCTCCTTTATCATGAAGCACTTTGTCCATGTTACTCCAAATCAATCCTTGTTGTTTTCAGGCCCAATGAACCTACCCTTGTAATCTCCATTACCTATACATCATATCCAAGTGGTCCATTTGTTTTTCAATGGCCATTTAATTATTTATCTCTCATGGTTTTTAGCCTATTAAATAAACCACAGTTTTCACCCTTTTTCCACTTGGTGCCTCAAATATTTTCAAAAGAGTTGTTTATTAAAAATCACTTTTGAGACATATATTATATACTCTCTCATCCCAACTTAAAAATATTTGTTTTAAAAGAATTTTACTATTTATTATTTTCCATTTTCCAAAGGGCCAGAAATGGACTTTTAAATACTTTGTGAAGACAAATATTTCCTAAAATCTTGGAAAAATTACCCAACATGCCTATGGTGATGTGGGACTTAGTTATGGAAAAAAAATTGGAAGTTGTGTTGAAAAGTTTGGAGAAAACATATAAAAACAGTTTCTGTCTTTTTGAAATTCCAAAATTTTGTGAAACAAATATTTTTCAAAACTCTTGAGGCCACCATCCCTAGACTCCATTTTTTCCTCTATCCATTGGACACATTTTTTCACATATGTTCTATTCAAATTACTGGTTAAAACAATGAAAAACCTCCACTAATTATTTTGGACATTGTTGGGTTCATACATGTCTTGATCAATTATTGCACTCTCTCTACCTCTCTCCTGATCTGAGAGATGGAAAATATCCTCTTCACCCTACTAGACATGGTCTACTCAGCCACAACTCTCTCTCTCTCTCTAGCTCAGCCAACCACTAATGGACAAGGATGGTGATCACCCCATGTTTCTCAATCCACCACCCCAGTCCATCCAGGGTGAAGCCCTTGCGCCACAAGGCTCCTCTCACACCCGTGAATTCTCTTGAACGAGCCCTCGCTCTCTCCTTGTCTCCATCTCTCTTGTTCGTGCGCTGGCTATGGCGCCCGGCGGCATGCCCGACACGTCGCTCACGTTCCGCCACCTGGTCGCGCACCCCGCCCTCTATCCTTGTCTGCTAGCTCCACGGGACCTCCACAAGCACACCCGTGCCCTTCATTCCCCATAGCCCACTCTCCTTCTTCCTCTAGCTCCTGTCGAACACCTGCGGGTGTCGGCATTGACACTCGTCTCCCGCTCACCTCGAATCTCCTCCTTCCAATCCCTCTCGCCTGGAGGACCTCCTCACCTCAGTGACCCTCCCTGACATGCTCTCAGCTCCTCATTGAGCTCGAAAAAGCACGCCCATGGTCGTCGTGGGCGCCGTTCGCCGAGCTATGTGGCCAGGCCTCCCCGAGCCTCCTCTTTGTAGTCCACTCGGGTGCACCACCTCCTCTCGTGCCTAATCAAATCCCGGGAGCAAAAGCCCCCTCCCTAGCCCTCTAAATCGTCGGAATCGAGCGCCACCTCCCTCCGGCAAGCCCTCGGCACGCCGTCGGTTCAGGTCATTCCAGGTCGCACCGATTCCTCTTCTGTCTTCCTTGTGACCAAGCATAACTTGTGCCCCTCTCAATTTGTGCTTTCGTTCCTTCTAGAGTTGCCGCCATCCACGACCCTGCTCGGTCGCCACTGGCTCCCGAGGAATCCCGACTCAGGCGCCTTCCCTGCATGCGTGGCTGTGAGCATGTGGTTCACGGTGCCATCAGCTACCGATTGGTGCAGGTCTAGCCTCCAGAGGTACCCGGAATCTCCCCCGGCGAACTTCCGGTGAAGATCCACCTTGGGCCGCCGCTTCCTCTGTTCTAGTCCGCCAGGAAATGGTCGTCGCCGGCGCGCGA
Source organism: Alopecurus myosuroides (assembly GCA_028641055.1). Taxonomy (NCBI): domain Eukaryota; kingdom Viridiplantae; phylum Streptophyta; class Magnoliopsida; order Poales; family Poaceae; genus Alopecurus; species Alopecurus myosuroides. Next base: position 280,154,872 of record CM054057.1, on the reverse strand, counting down.
CGACGCGGCCTCCTCGCAGCCGTTGGATCCGCATCCAACAGTTCCGTTCAAATACTTGAACATTAAATCTCAGCCGTCGATCAACGATCTGATGGCCGCGTACCGCTTCGGCAGCACGCGCATGCCCGTGGGCCGGCCTGCCTCTATGCGGCCCGTTTCCTCGCACATCTGGCCCAATATTGTTTTCTACAGGTTGTTTATTCTTTTCCAACAGATCTGTTTCTAGCTGTCTACTTTAAATCCAAATGAAAATGTTAAAAAGTGAATCTTGCCAAACTAAAAATCATAGTTCTAGATCTGCAAATTATTAACCATTTCCAACTTGTAGATCTTGGTTTTGTGCTGTATTTTAGGAGAAATAAAATAAATTGTAGAAGCACTCATTAACACCATTTATTTAATAACTTGAGTTTTATGTATCCAAATCATGCAAACTTAACTGTTCTGAGTAGCCCTTGATAATATCTATTTGCGGCAGTTGGCCTTGTGTTGACTTGGGTTGTGGTGTGAAAATGACATGCATGTTAGTTTTAGTCTAGAGAGCACTTATGTGAATTGTTTAATTTTATTGGTGATGCTTTTTGAGGTGAATCCAATTGTGTTGGTTTTCTAGTGACTAGGAGCACCTAATACTAGATTTTCATGATTTTAGGAGTTACAGAATAGGCTTGGTGAATTATTTAGTGTTTAGTCCTTTTCTGCTATTTATTGTGATGCCCTTATAAATTGTTGTGTTGCTTTGTTTTTGTTATAAATATGTTTCCTAGCATGTTTAGGGTGGTAATGTTGGAAGGCGTAGAGATAAACGAAAAACTTTTCTACACGGTACTTCCAAGATCTGGCCCAGGTAGAAGGCCGCGAGGATTGCCACTAGACGCGCAGGTGCGGATTATCGATGCAGCGCGTCGATGCAGTGTAGTCCCACGATCCGATCCAGCCGATCCAATCCCGCGAACGTCGAAGTGCTGAACGTACAACACCTCTGCCGATATCCACACGTGCGAGCAGGAGATCCGACGGCGGACTGCTCGGTCCGGTGCGACGGCTGGACTGAGTGGGGCTAGGGTTCCCAACGCATGGGAGTGGAGTAACGTACCCGCTGGGCAACCTGCGCCCCTCTTTATATAGCGAATGGTAGTGGGCTTCACAACACTTGTGGCCCATTCCCTCTGTGAGTCCGACTCACAAACTCAGTCCATTTTTGGTTCGGGTCCAACCCGACCAATAAATTTGCTCCCGCTCTTAAGTGTGCGACCCTACAGGCTCATGGCGACTTGGACACGATTGGAGTCCGACTCCCAATCGATCAATCGGTAGCGGCTCCTAGCAGAACGTGCCGACTCTCAAGTCCCATTGAGTCATGACAACATACCTTCCAATGTAACTTTCATCTCTCTTGTTCGTCGTATTGGTCGAGCGCCAATCGCCTGAGTGCGGGGCGGGTGGCGCAGGAGCATCTTCAGGCGCTTTCGAGGATGAAGCGGCAGCGCTGCGTTTCTTTCCTCCCGCCATGGAAACTGGTGCGTGCTTGCAGAGGAGAAGATGGGCGCGAGGAAGAAGACGGCAGGAAAGAAAATGGCCGGGAGTTTTCACTTTTCACCTAAGGGCAGTATATATACACTGGGCCACTCGATCTCAGCCGTTCATCGAGCAACGTGGCACCCGTCGCAGCTGCCACGCGTGAAGCGGAAACGAGGAGGCGGTGAAAGCTGTTTCGTGCCACGATCTTAACAGTAGATCGTGCGCAATTACTGCGCACGGCTCGCGGAAAAACCGGAAACGACGTCTCGTTTCCGGTCAAAAGCTGACAAGGTGGGCCAGCGTATCCTGTTTTCACTTTGTCACGTCCCATCGGGAGGAGTCAGAGTGAACAAAGTGCACTATGACGTCACTGTGAACATCATCAGGCTCGAAATTCTTTCGCATAAGATCCCAAACACGGAAAAAATTCGTATGGGCAAATCGAAACGCGAAAACTCTTTCGCATAAAAACCCCAGACACGAAAAAACTTCGTATGGGAAATCGAGACGCGAAAACTCTTTCGCATAAAAGCCCCAGACACGAAATTTTCTTTTGAATGGGCATGACAAGGTTTCCAGACACGAAAACTCTTTCGCATGGATAGAAGACCACAAAGCACAAAAAACTTTGTGCACAAAACTCAAGGGAGACATTTTCACTCGAAATATCTTTGGACAAAACTTGGGAGTGCGTAGCTCCTGCCACTCGGTTATACGATGTACACACATCACTTCCCTGGATCGTTTGGCCAACTAGGCGCATCTGGATGCCGTATTCTTTCGAATACGAAGGTAAGACCCAAAAGATCTCTCTTGAGGGCCTCGAATCGCACTCAAGCTGCGTCCTCCGGTAAATTTCCGTGTCAACAACACGAAGAAAAATCCTAGCGGACGCGCCGGGTACCCCTATAGGTTAAATTCGACTAGATAAGACCTCCACGGCCCAGTCGCAATGATCACCTCATCGGATTTGAGTCGGAGGTCTTGAATCTGTGTAGGCCAGAACTGTTTTTGCCCTAGAAGCAATTAATTGGCCCTGAGCTTTCGGGAGAACCAAGCAACTGAGCCATATCCTTCTGCGAAAACAGCCAAAAATACAGGCACTTTCATCACTCGATACTCGGGTATAAAAAACTCATCACATAGGGTACGCGCCCTCCAAACGGAAGACGTTTGAAGCAATCAGTCGAAGAAACTCAGGACAAGACTATGAGCGTCTACCCGACAAGAAAATCTCAATCGAGTAAACGCTCGGGGGCTACTGACGAAGGGATGAACCCTGGACCTATCGGGTAAGGATACCCGGTCCAAGGCCCAAGATCTAAGCCCAAGAGGAGATGCCGTATACTATTCTAAGTGGCCCAGTTGAAGCCCACCCGCAAGGTCTTGCGGGTCAAGTTAGGAAACTTGTAACCGACTCTAGGTTAGGGTTTGAGTCCCCCCCCCCCCGGGTACGGTTTGAAACCTGGCCACCTATATAAGGCCAGGAGAACCACCAGGAGGGGACAAGCAGTACCGCACCACTAAGTCTTGAGATCGAGATCATACTCTCGACTTGAGCAACCCCACATTGTAACCGATCTACTCGTGAATACAGATCGAAAGAAGCAGGAGTAAGGGTTTCACCTCTACGAGGGCCCCGAACCTGGGTAAATCGTGCCCCCTATTTAGCCGCCGATTGTCACCAGCACCAACAGGTTCTCCTAATCAAAACCCTATGGGTTCACCCGAGGGACTTGTTGAGATGCAGATTCGACACAGGCCAAAATCAAGATACGACCTGATGGTCCTGAATATCAGGAGCGAGCTTCACTTACCGCCTTCTACGCGTAAACAGACGGAGGAGGATGAGGATAAGGTGGAGGAGATGCACGAACGCAAGCGGAAAAGGGCTAAGCAACACCAAACTCACCGCCTAAAACCCTCTTGCTTCACTCTAAGTCCCGACGAGCTCGAGCAAATATTCACATGCCTCCTCGGAGTGAGATTTCCCTTGGGTTACGCGGGGCTGATAAGCAGATACCTAGACGCGGAGAAAAAAATCTTCAGCGGGATGAAGTCTCATGACTGTCACGTGATGATGACGCAGATACTTCCGGTTGCAATCAGAGGGATAATGGAACCGCACGTCCGTCAAACGCTCACTGGCATCTGTAACTTTTTCGACGTCATCACTCGGAAGTCGATAAGCGTGAAGAAACCCGGAAGGCTGCAGGAAGAGATCGTCACCATCATATGCGAGCTTGAGATTTACTTCCCATCTGCCTTCTTTGATATTATGGTACATCTCTTGGTCCATATCGTGGACGATATCACCAATTTTGGGCCGGCATTCTTGCACAACATGATGGCGTTAGAAAGAATGAATGGGATCATCAAATCATTCGTTCGTAACAGGGCACACCCGGATGGAAGCATCGTCCAGGGATTTCTCACCGAAGAATGCATCTCTTTCTGCAAGAATATTCTAGGCTATGAGAAACCAGCTGTTGGTTTGCCCGCAAACAAGCACCTTGACAGGTTCATGGGGGTAGGCCACAACACTGGCAAAAGGGTAATGGACGCGGACTCCTGTGGTCTGAGAGCCGACTTTGATAGGGCCCACCTAGTAGTGTTAGAACACATTGACGATGTCGACCCTTGGATAGAAGAGCACAAAACCACGATAAAAAACAATGCTCGCAGGCCGATGACAGAAGATGAGATATTTAGAGCACACAACTCCTCTTTCGCGACATGGTTCAAGAAGCAGATTGATGCCGATCCCCCGCCAATGACATGTCAGAAAGATAAAATTGTATTGGCCTTGTCATATGGCCCCGCGCCCAATCTGATGACTTATCAAGCATATGACATCAATTGGTACACATTCTACACGGACGAAAGAGAAAAAAGTAGCGACTATTAAAACTCGTCTATAACGATGGAATCTTACACGGGAGAAGAGATTAGAAGATACTACGGAAAGATCGAGGAAATCTGGGAGCTTGACTACGTTGGGGTAAAGCTGCCGATGTTCCATGTCAGATGGGCTACAAACGTCACGAAAGAAGACGAATATTTCACCACTATGTCGATGTCTGAAGCCAACAAACCCAAGTCCAAGAACCCCACCGCGCAAAATGAGCCCTGGGTATTGGCTAAGTACGTGGAGCAATGGTTCTTCATAACCGACCCGACAAAGTCTAGTCGTGTTGTCGTAAGGAGAGGAAAAAGGGCCCTCGTCAGAATGGATGGAGTCGCCGATGAGAAGTACTTCGAAGGCTTAGTCGGAGACCCGACGATGGAAGAACCCGGTGAAGACGATGCACCATACACCACAAGAAGAAGCAGGACCACACTACATAGGGCAGGTCTTCCATTCACAAGAAGAAGTCACGTATTCAACATCGACCAAGAAAGGCAAGAGTAAGATTGTGACGGAAGGTTGAGAGAGGGAAATACTCGCGATATGTGCGATATAACATGCTAATAGCGTATATGTACAATGGGTTTTGAGAGAGAAACACTTGCGGTATCTCGCTAAATCAATCTATTTACGCTCGATGCGACACTAAATATTTTTGCATATGTTAACTTTCGTATGTATGTAATTTTTAAGTGAAAAATAATGTGGGAGCCCCCTAATAGCATTCCTAATATGCTCGATGTGTCCCGGTCCGGGAGAGTGGTATGTGTAATTTAGAAAACTTTAGCACAGGCGCATCTGTAAAAATATAGGCCTGGGGTAAACGTTACCACATGCGCATCTGGGTAAACATGCGCCTGGGGTAAGGCTCTGTGGGCCCGCGCATAACAAAACATTTGGAACTTTAGCGCAGGCGTATTTTCTGCTTATTCGCCTGGGGTAAGGCTCTGTGGCCCCGCGCATAACAAAACGCTTGGAACTTTAGCGCAGGCGCATTTGCGGCGTATTCGCCTGGGGTAAGGCTCTGTGGGCCCGCGCATAACAAAACGCTTGGAATTTTAGCGCAGGCGCATTTGCGACGTATTCGCCTGGGGTAAGTGATAGCGCAAGCGCATATCGCGCGTTATGCGCCTGGGGTAAGGCCCCACTGTGCTAACTACCGCGCCCGCACTTCTTCTTTCTCTCTTGCGCAGAATAGATCGACACAACCTACTTCCCTCTCGATCCCCAATTCGCACGTCGCCGTTGTCTCCAATTCGCACGCCGCCGTCGTGGTTGTCGAGCAGCAGGAGGAGGAGCGGGAGCAGCAGGAGGAGGAGCGGGAGCGCCGTGTCGAGGAGCAGCGCAGGTCGTCGAGGAGCAGTTCGAGGGCGCCGTGTCGAGGAGCAGCAACGTCGTCCACGCCGTCGTACGTCGTCCACGCCCACGCGTCCAGGTCAGCCCCCCTCCCCCCTCTTCCAAGCCCCCCTCCCGCGTGTTCTTCCATGGCCCTCCCGCGTATTGGTTCCTCCAAGTTCATACTGAATTGTGCTAGTTCATCAGGTTGCGAACATACTCCATCAGTACTTAAAAAAAATCGAGTGCTAGCTTATTGATATTGGATAGGCAGGGACTGGAGAAATCTACTATCTTAAGGGACGATGACAGTTAAGCCTAGTAACTTTATCATTTTGGTTGATCAAAGGGCTCTGCGCATGGGCTGGTTTCGCCTCTGGATCCACAGTCTCCGAGTTATGTTTTTTCTAAGTTAATCGTTCTTTTAATACTTGGATTTCAAAGCTTTTTACATATTGGTTCCATTTTGCTTCAATGGCTGTATTTCTACAGAAGCTGTACTCAGTCTGAAATATCTGAAGCATGTTCTTGCGCAATATAGAAGCTATACGCTGTTTGTTCCTATTAAAAGTTTATATACTGTTAAGTTTAATCCGGGGCGATGCGAATTTGCATAAATGAGTAGGCACATTTAGTTGGAGAAATATATTTCAAATCAAAATTCAAAATTGATCCTGATAAAGTTGGGCCTAGTCGAAATCCTGGGTTTCTGAGTAATTATGTCTTTTTTAGTTACGTGTTGTTTTAGTACTTGGATTCTAAAGCTTTTTTACTTTATTGGTTCCATTTTGCTCCAGTGACCGTGTTTCCATGGAAGCATCAAATAACTATAAGTAGTGAACTTTGATGCTCATAAAGCAGGAAAGGGGAGCTTAGTTACCCTGAAGGCATGTGATTAGCATCAATAGCTAGGTGCAACCCCCTGTCTGGTAAACCGATGGTTGCACACAGTTAGTGGTCGCTATAGTAATTATTTTACCATCACCACTATGAAGGAGATTTAGAAAAATGGATAGCAAGAGTGTCCTGTAAAATGGTTCGTTATGATTTTCATTTTCTGCCAATTGCTTCAGCCACAACTTGACTTGCCATACAAAGCAAAACAGTGATTTTGTTAACCCATATGCTTGTAGGCTGGTATTCCCTGTCTCTGGCAACTGAACCGTGGGTATCTTCAGCAGCTGTTTTTTTTTGTCTCGGTAGCAGAGATCGTGATGATGTATGCAGTTCTGTTGTGTTTGATGCAATGGTGGATCATTCAGGAGATTATTACATTTATAACTCAGTAGAAGGAATAAAAAAAAGCATATGTACCTAATTTGTTGACGGTGTGCGATCCTATTTGCATGACTGCCTGACAGGTTTGAGTTATTTCGTGGTATCTCTGCTGTGTGCAACCCTGTTGTTTGTAGTCAGCGAGTCAGACTGTTTGTTTTCTGCTTGTGGGTACCAGTAGTAGACATTGTCATTGATCACTTGGTTTATGCATGGATGTTTTATTCATTCACTTGGGTTCAGCCACAACTTGACTTGCATACTGCCAAAGGAATTAAAAAGCAAACAAAATTTGTCACAGTTCGAATACTGCCAATTGCTTCAGCCACAACTTGACTTGCATGTTCATACATTTCTTGTAGCAATCATTAGTTGTAGGAGAGATTATCGTATAACACGCATAGTACTTCGAAAGAACCACATTATGTTGATTGGTAAGCTTTGAATATGTGACTAGCAAAGGAAAATTACACGATATCTGGTAAAAGTGCACACCTTTATCCTTTTTCAATGTGAAAAACATCAAGAATTAGAAAGCAAACAAAATTTGTTCAAAAAAGGGTTTTCCCTGGTCTCACCTTAGCATCTTCACTGAACCCTTTCAAGAACCTCACTTCAATATAATTCTGCAAGCCCAGAAAAGGAATCACACATAGTATGATGAGCGTAAGCTTCCAGTCAGAATAGGAATCACACATAGAGTAGTTCTTTTTCCATGTACTACTCTCTCAATTCTAGTTAATGCAATTTCTAGCCGTAATTCTTGTTAATAATTTTCTAGCCGAAATTTGTTCACATAGAAACCTCTGCTTTTATAAAAGCACCCAGTTATCAATACAGGTTCGAAGACCAAAAGAAAATAAAACCAGCATTCCTGGGAGTACTTTGCTGGTTCCTAGGTATACTTTCCTGGTTGTTGGTTCCTGTGCTTGTGTGGCTACCAGAATACAAGTTTTATCTAGGTTCCTGGGAGTACTTTCCTGTTTGCTGGTTCCTGGGAGTACTTTCCTGGTTGCTGGTTCCTGGGAGAACTAGCATAAAGCTTTGGGAATTTTTTTGTATGCTCTATTTGTATTCTCTGTATTTCTTGCAGTAGGAAGAACAACATTGTTGGGATGATACATTGTGTAAATTGTGCACATTTGTTGCCAGCAAAGAAGCAAAAAATATGTTCCTCGGATGATGTGATGACAGCAAAAAGCTGTTTTGTGGCTAATATGCATTCTATTTATGTTTCGAGGGGGTAGATTGGGGTTTGGGGAAAATATTGCAGGTACATTGAGTGCCAATGTTTTGCCGGAATGTTGATTCATTTCCGTTCCGGCAAATTTCTGGCACTCCGGCATGACCATTTATAGCAGAGGTCATGCCGAATTTTTCCGGTGACTAACCTAGTATATACTTTGTCTACTGCTACCTGGGCATGGCGTCTTCTTCTACGGATCCGGCGTTATTGGACCACTACCTGCTTATGGCCAGAGAGTTGCAAGAGGAAGAGAGATCCAATGATGGCGGTGACGATCGGACGACTGACCAGCCCCCCGATGGCGAGCCCCACAATGATGACGGGCTCACCAGTGGCGAGGCGGAAACCACTGATAGTGGCGCCGGGGGTCCCTCCGAGAGTAGCACGATGGGAAAGAAGCGTCGGCAGCGAGCTCCGAACAAGGTCGGCACCGTTCGAGAGAAATTCACGGAGGTCGATCCTTCCAATGGCATGCCTGTGATGCCTATGGACCTTGTGAAGGGGTACTTCTTCCAACTTGGCGCGATCCTTCGAGACGTCGTCAATATCAACGAGCCGACTCTCAAGAAGAAGCAAACTCTGCGCGCCCAACTCATCTCGAGGCGGCACGCGCGGTATGAGTCCCCCCCCCCCCCCACAACAACGAGATTCTGAAGGGCAACCAGGTGAACAAACTCGCCCTCACTAGATTCACCAAAGCCCTGAGCAATTACAAGACTATGGTGAGGGCGATGATTAGGGACGAGGAATCATTCGAAGAGATCCATCGCCACTTCCCGCGGATTACGCCCCATGACTTCAAGATTTTCCTAGATAACTAGTCGCTTGATTTCACTAAGAATCAAACGAACTGGGGGAGGGACCTAGCGTCGAAGAACATCGGTCACCACAATCTTGGCTGTCGTGGCTAAGACGGGAAGGAGGCAGTTTGGGAGAAAGAGGACCAGGCCTACATTGAAAAAGCGATTGAGAACCCTTACGCCAAGTATGCCCATGACCCGCATTTCCAGAAATTCATGAGGTCGAGGTACAGAAAAGTAACTCCGACCGGGGAACTTGTCATGGACCCCAAGATGGTGGAGAATGTTATTTTGTTCACGGACGATAGCGTGAAGAATGTTGAGAAACTAGTGGTAAGAAACTTACCATTTCATGCTACTCATCATCATCAAGTCCATGATTTCGTTCTAGTACGAAACCATTTCGAAACCGTTCATATGTTGCTTCTGCAGCTAGAAGAACAACAGCTTGAATCTTCCTCGTCGCAGACGTCGACGGCCAAAGTCGCGTGGGATAAGCCTTTTATCAGGGGGGTACAACAAGGCAAAGAGCCAGGACCCGCTGAAAAGGCCGCACTTAGGCCGTATCACCGGCGGCAGACTAAATAGGAAGCACGCCAACTATGGCTTGGCTGAGTCCAGCACTAAGGAGTCGCGGGAGGCGAAGAAGAGCCAGTCGAACGAGGAGGCGGAGTTGCTGAAGAAGAAGGTGGCGGACTTGGAAGAAAACATGGAGAAGCGGATTGAGCAAAAGGTCGGGAAAAAGATGAATGCGCTCATACCCGCCGTATTTGAAAAACTCGTTGGCTACATTGCCGGGGGCGCACAGGGTACGATGCCTACGATCAACATAGGCGCCGGAGGTGGACCGTCGATGTTGGTCGTGCCCGCCGAGGCCGCCGCCGGTGGTCCGTCGACGTTGGCTGTGCATGGCGTGCCCGCCCCCGCCGTGCCTGGCGCGCCCGCCCCCGCCGTGCCCGACGCGTCTGCCCCTGATGGACCGTCGACCGTGTCTGGCGCGGCCGATGGTCCGTCGATGTTATCGTTGCTCGATGATCCCACCATCACCTATGGTCTGTTGACGTTAGCCGAGCTCGATGCCCTCACGGTAAATTATTGACCGTCTCAAGCTGTAGCCAGTTCAATATAACCCCACTCTCTGACCTATCCATGCATGTTATCGCAGGCTGACGCGACGGGATGCACCTTCCTGCTAAAAGTGGGCAGCGAGTTGAAGGATGTTGCAAAGGGGAGCATCTTGCAGCCACTCTCCCGCAAGTACCACTGCAGAGATATACCGGCCAACGAGCTTTGGGTTCGCGTCGATCTGGTGCTACCGGGATTCCAGGACTTGTATCCTCCTAATCAACCCGCCGATGCCGACAGCGAGCTGAATCTCGGCCAACTCGACAATCAAATCTTGCTATGGCCGAAAGCCCTTATTCGGCTGAACACCACGTCAGGGTCGGCGCCAAGCCAAGGCATGGTCGTCGCTACTACACCTATTGCGCCCGCGGCAAGACAACAAGACAAGGTTGTCCCTCCACGGGCAACCCAATATGACAAGGTCCTCTCTCCACCTCCGGTGGATCCTCCTCCTCCCGAGCACGAAACGTCACATGACAAGCAACATCACGATCATGAGACCCATGACGACTACATGGATATTGAACTTGCTCCCATTGACGATTTCATAAATCAGTTGGATGGCGAAAAGGTTCCTCCGGAGTTACCCACCAGAAATCTTAATATCCACAAGAAGGTAGTTGGCGAAGAGGGTGGTCCTTCTGAGTTACCCACCAGAAAACCGGATATCCAGAAGAAGCTAACATATTCCCAAGAAACTCCCGAGGAGGAGACGGCCTTTACGGCTCCACAACCTATGGTGGTTACCCCGAATACACTCCGTGCTACGGCCGAGGAGGCGGTAAAACAAAGCGGCACTCCCCTGTGCTTGAGGACGAAGAAGCATTGGAAGAGGCCGCCAACCAACAAGAAGAAAGGTGGTGCCTCCTCTAGTAGCCAGCCAGCGGCCGCCCGAGTTCTGGACCGTTTGCCACCCGCCGTCCCGTGGAGGAAGGTGCATGAGATAGGTCAGCCGATGCTGCCGCCAGAGGTTGTCGCTGTCATGGGTGGTGACATGAGGAGCATCCACGATGGAATTTTGTTCAGAGAGATGGAACTTCTACGTGAGAAACATCCCTCCTACCCGCTATACGTGGTCAAGGTGCCCCGATCCGTGGGCTTTGTGGATACAAATCCCGCAGAGGTGTTCTTCATCAGATACAAAGACATATTCAGGGTCTTCCACTTGGGAAAGCTCGACCGAAGCATTATCCGCCTGGTATCGCTCAGCATGGGGCACGATATGGTCATGGAGAATACCCCGCACATCGCGAATGGACCCCTACTACATGGTTGAGGACTACTTGCGGTCACATGCGGACCGGGTTGTTATCACGAACTATATAACGGGTTTTTTGATAGATAACAAGGATAAGAACGCCATTCTCATGGCATACTTTCCCAAGTAAGTAGTCCTCTCCACTTCCCGTCATTACATTCTTTCTAGAATCTCCTTAGTATTCCGATTGATGATATTGATGGCTTGTTCGAAATGTTATGTGCAGAAAAGGAGGATGCACACTCATCGTCATGGAACTGCATTGGTCGCAATGCACTTATCTCGATGCGGGTAGGGCGGTGCAGAAGGACTACAGCGACATAAGAGCTATTCTTAATAGTGCCCTCAACGGCTTCGCCTCTGATTTAGGCAAGCCCCTAAAAAGGAGAAAATAGTCCGAGGCGCCTACGTGTGCAACCACGTAACAAACTTCCCCTGCCTCAAGCAATCGGAGCAAGAATCTGGGTTGGAAGCCTGGTATGCCATCTTTTAGAGGAGGGAGTGCTTAAAGGATGCCCAAGAGGTATTGTTACCAAGTCATCTCCGAGACCTGACCACAAAGATGGCCAACACCCCCGATGATTATGTGCGGGCTGAGTTCCGTCGCATCCAGCGGAGGATCTGCACGATACTCGCGTCGGATGTCATCACTCGGGGTGGCTTGTTCTTCCACGGCCACGCACCACCGAGCAACCATCACATAGAAGAACACCTACGAGAGCAACGTGACACCCGGACATTCAACACGCTAGAAGGCGTTCGTCCGTTCCCGCCGAGACCATAGGATTGACAAAATGTTAGTATACACTTGCATCATATAACTTCTAGTCCTTTATTTGTCGTGTTTTATTCATAAACCTTGATGCTTCTATTTCTTTAATAGTTATTTGCGTTCTATTATCACTTTTCATGCTAAACACGTATTTTTGTCCTATGCAAAGATGACATGGTATGTTGTGTATATCGGTAGGGTTCCCGGAGTCTACGACGATTGGGAACAATGCCGGAGACAGGTGCACGGTTTCAGTGGAAACAGCTACAAGGGGTACAAGACCATGGTGGAGGCGGAAGCTCGATACGCCACTTACCTAGCGAGAGAGAAGACGGAGACGACGAGCACCTGGATGACCACCTTCGCCATCGCCGTGCTGATACTCCTTGTGTTGATGCTACTTGCTCTACTGCTTGTGTAGCTAAACTATCGAAGTGTTGAACTATCTCTGTTCGAGACTATGTAATATAAACTTGTGTATTATGTGTTGATGATCGAGGTTATGTAATGACTACTAGTTGTGATGATCGATCGATGTTATTTTCTGCATGTCTAACTTAGTGCCAATTGAAACTTATTTCTGTCATTTTCCTATTATTTCTGTCATTTTGATATATTTCTGCAAATTGAGAGTATTTTGGTTTCTTTTATTTTTTTGACACAGGAAAAACATACCCCAGGCGAATAATAACTAATACCCCAGGCGCATATGTACCCCAGGCACATCAGACTTGTTCGCCACAGGTAAATCAGTTACCCCAGGCGCACAAGGCTGATTCGCCTGCGGTATTCTGAGTTACCACAGGCGCATATCCAGATTCGCCTGGGGTAAGTGATTACCACTGGCGATATGGTCCCAGGCGAACTGTAATGCGCCTGTGGTAGGCCTTTTTTGTTCGCCTGTGGTAAGCTTTTCTCTAGTAGTGTCGCAACAATTTATCAGTAGTAACAGTTTTATAGCAACAACATCAGTGAAATAACAACAGTAGTAAAATAGTAACAACAGTAGGAATCGCGGAAAACGGCACGATGGGAGTACCGTAGGCATAGAGGTAATGGATGAACGGGTGTTGCATGGATCACACAGGTCATGTAATAATAATAACGTGGGCATTGCAGATAATAATAATAATAATAATAATAATAATAATAATAATAAAGCATCCAAGTTCTAGGTTAACCATAGGCATGTGTTCCAATATAGTCGTACGTGCTCGCAATGAGAAACTTGCACACCATCTATTGTCCTACCAGCCCGTGGCAGCGGTGCCTCTAGAGAAACTACTGGTAACTAAGGTTGTCCTTTTAATAAAGCACCGGAGAAAAGTATTAACACTCCGTGAACACATGTGATCCTCACATCACAGCCATACCCTCCGGTTGTCCAATTTCTATCACTTTGGGGCCTCAGGTTCCGGACAAAAATATGTGTAAACAACTTGCAGGTATGATCAAGAAACAATATACTCATGAAACAATAACATGTTCAGATCTGAAATAATGGCACTCGGGCCCTAGTGGCAAGCATTAAGCATAACAAGTTGCAACAACGGTAGAAAACATTAACAACAGATACTAGGCACTATGCCCTAACAATCTGGAATTATTACATGATAAATCTCATCCAATCCCTTCCATCCCTCTCATCCTACAACGGGGTTTACTCACACATGGACAGGGGAATCATGGATGGTTGATGGAGAACGAGTGGCGGTGTCGATGGCGATGATCTCCTTCGAATCCCCGTCCCGGCAGGGTGCCAGAACAGGAACTTCTGATCCCCAAATTGAGTTTTGGGATGGCGGTGGCGCTCTTTGTGTTTTTGTGGAATATGACAAAACCCCCTCACGTTTTAGGTTTACGGGGCATAAGTACTCGAAAGGGGAGCCCGAGGGGGTGCCTAGGGGTCCCACACCACCAGGAGGCGCGGCCTAGGGGGCACCCAGGGGTGGTTTGTCCCCCTACTGGCCCCTCTCTGGGTCTCCTTCTGACTCCCGGGGTCTTCTGGTGATATAAGCTCAATGGGGTATTTTCTGGGCATTTTCCCAAAAGTTGATTTTTTTTGCATAAAAACGAGACACCAAAGTAATCCTGCTGAAGACAATGTTAGTTTGTGTTAGTGGTATCCAAAACTCACAGGTTTCGAGGCAAACCATAAGAAAAGTGTTCGGAAAAGGAGACACGTTTTGGACGTATCAACTCCCCCCAAGCTTAGCTTATTGCTTGTCCTCAAGCAATTCAGTGACAACTAAGTGCGATGAAAGACTTTTACTAACACATTTGTTTCATATGATGTAAATATACTCGCTATATGATCAGGTGCTTAGGCAATTCATAATAAGATGGATGTAAGATAAAAGTCACCTAGCAGTTATGCAAACTATGTAGAGATACCAACAAACTAACAATAAACAACACGAAGTATATCAATTGGTAGGATTGCAATGTCCATAATAGGGTATGATAAAGTGTACTCGCTTTCCCTTAATAATGGAGCAAAACATAAATGCTAGGGAACCTTCGAAGTTCAAGTGAAGACTAGAAATACATATGTCAAAGATACAAGCATCAAAATTATACCACAATTAACCGTGTTCTGGGACAAGCACGTTACTCTAAGAATAACAGCCATGCTCTGAAAAAGGTGCATAAAGTGGGAAGGTGAAGACTCAACATAAAAGTAAAATAAAGGCCATTCGCAGAGGGAAGCATGGATCACTCATGTGCTAGATCTTTTATTTTATTAAACAGAGGTATTGAAAACATTTTTTAGAGAGGTGTATGCTTATGTCAACAAATGGTAAACAGAAAATACAGTACGTCACAAGCCAACTAGTCACAAGAGAGTCTCCCATTGAAGGACGCAACTGGTGTAGAAGGTCATCCCTGTTTCTCTTTTGTTTACACAATTATGCTTTGACTGATAAATCAGGGGCAAAAATAGTGAAGATAATTTGTTGTATTAATTTGGGGCTGGGCGCCCCGCTGCCAGCTCTTCTATCAGTTGGATAATAGGATGAAGTCATTAGTCCAGGGTGTGAAATCCAATCAACAAGTGAGATAAATATTCTCTATTTACGTCCTCATGAGCTAAAACATGGGCACAAAACAGGAATATTTTTTCCAAGGTTTTAAAGGTAGCACATGAGCAATTTACTTGGAGTGGCGGTTAAATAACACATATATAGATAGGTATGGTGGACACATTTGGAAATTTTTGGTTTTTGAGAGTTGGATGCACGAGTAGAGGTCATACTCAGTACAGGTGAAGGCTTGAATAGACGGGGACCGACAATCAAGAGAGCAATAACTGTCATAATCATGCTTGCAACAAAACAAAAGTAACAGGGGCATAAAAGTGAACAAATAGTCTGAGGCAAGATAAATCATCGAGGCTTAATTGGCCTAGTCTTATGCTTGCGTGAGCATGTGCCAAGTCGATTCAAGCGAAACAATCATAGGGAGATACCACAATGTCATACCCTTCTATGAATAAAACAATGCAAGCAGACATTTATACGACATGCTATCTTGTATTAATAATTTGGAACTAAACATGAGATCATGAACTACTAAGCATCAATTAAATAACATACACCTTACATGAACAAACTAAGCATGTTCACATGGAAGAGTATATGTAAAAAAATAAAACAAATAGAGTTCATACTAGCCTCTCACCACAACTTGAGTTGTCGTAAATCATCATTACTGCTCTTCTCTCGTGTGGATTGAATAATATAGAATGATAACCAAGCTCCAACGGAGACACGGAAGTCCGGTAAAATCTGCAACAAACTTTACAAAACCAAATAAGAACAACAAATAATTTTTGGTTTTCGAATTTAAAACAAGAACAAAAGAAACAAGCAGCAAAATGTTTTAGATTTTTGAATATTAAATCAAAACGAGAAAGTAAAGAAAACCAACCAAAGAAACTAAAGAAGCAAACAAAGAGAAACAACATAAATATTTTTGGTCTTTTTGTGTTTTGGAAAGCGAGAACAAAACAACAAAATCAAAAGAAACAAAAGAAGCGAAAGAAAACAAAAAGAAACAAAAATACGGATATACAAGAAACCGACAGAAAATGATATATAGATGAGTGTGTGATATCGGTATACCTCCCCCCAAGCTTAGGATTTTTGCCTAAGTGGAGAACATCCCCAAGGGGACCATGAGGTGGCGCCCCCGTAGTTTGCCGAGGAGGATCCTTCCTCCTCATATGTGCTCAAGGACGCCCCGGCATACTGCGTGGTGTAGTCCTCGGAAGGCGTATCTCGCATCTCGTGCTGCCTGTAGAACCCCGTCAAGCTCATATGCTCATCTATCTCCCCCTTGGAGCGCGACCATGGTGCCCTGTCAACTTTGAACAAAATAGGTTGTGGCAAAATAATTTCCTTCTCATCTCCATCAATAAATAAAACTCTATATACTAAATGAGTAGCAGTAGAGCTAGCAGTAATAAAATGATGGGCCTTCATGGCAGCAAGATTAAGTCTATATGGAGCAATCAATTCATCATCAGGAGCAACATGAATGCTTAGAGCAGTTGCTATGCGCGTAGCAATAATGCCCCCAAAAATGGATCCTTTAGCAGCTAGGCGGCGAGCAATGAGAGAACCAAGGTTATACTTCTTGCTATGGTTAAGTGTAGCATCAATGAAATCAAGGTGATAGCTATAAATGTTGCTAGTGTTCTCCCTACCAAGGATACTAGTAGCAAGATAATAAGTGAAATATATGAGGGCGGGAAGTTGGATGTTTCTTATCTTCCCGTGTTGTGATGTGTGGCTATCATCATTGGTGATTCCTCGATAGAGCTCCATGAGATCAGCGGATCTCTCCTGGATCTTGTGCGTTGTCCTGGAAGAGTTGATACCTACAATGTTACAAAAAGTATCCAAGGGCAGAGAAAAAGAACTACCATGTATCTTAAAAGCAACAATAGGGTCATATTGTGAGTTATGAAACTTAAAGCTCTCAGCAATTTTTTTTGTAAGAGTAGCATACTGGGGACTTTCATCCTCCATGTTGTTGGTTAAACCAACTCTTTCAATAATCATTAAGAAGTCATCCTCTAGACATGCACTCCTCAAAAATGTATAACATGGAAAGCTAGAAGGATTAGAAATCTTGTCACCTCCCACATCATCGATGTCCAGTGCAATAAGGTCTTCGTTATACAATGCCCTCACTAAGGTGGATAAATGTGAAGTCCTTGTTCTTCTAGGAGCATCACTCCTAAATATTTCTCGAAAGTTAT
Organism: Alopecurus myosuroides; assembly: GCA_028641055.1. Taxonomy (NCBI): domain Eukaryota; kingdom Viridiplantae; phylum Streptophyta; class Magnoliopsida; order Poales; family Poaceae; genus Alopecurus; species Alopecurus myosuroides. The sequence continues at coordinate 280,137,366 of CM054057.1, read as the reverse complement.
GGCTGTCCATTTCTGAAAGTTTTTAAGAATCATCACAAAAATTGATTTCAAGCAAGTATAAGGTGGAAACTACTATAGAGACTTATAAGAAAGCTAACATGCATAAAAAATCTATTATTTCAACTTAAATCAAACATGCAAACTCATATAAGCTGTCACCTACAGTGCCAAAATACTCAATAAATACTCTACCAAATAAAATTTTACTTGGATCATCGGAGGAGTCACATACCGGAGAGCAAATACACCAAATTTCTGCACAAATGATGGGCTGAGCAAGGAGATGAAAAATCCATAGGAAGAACAGCAAGAACACGGGTTCCAGGAAAAATAATTTGAGTTTGGGAGGTGAGAGAGAGATCTTTGCTAGGGGAGAGAGTTAGTGGAGGGCCAGGGGCCCCACACCATGCCCAGGCACCACCAGGGGCAGGCCCCGCCAGCCCATGGTGTGCCTGACTGGTGGGTCCCCATGGGGTCTCCCAGGTGGCTCTCTTCCTCATTTTTTACGTAAAGATTTATTATATTTTTTCTGGAATTTTTCGAGAAACTTTATTTTCGAGGTTTTTTCAGAATTTAATAATTAATTATAACCTTGGAAAACAATTATGGAAAGGTGGACAACAAAACCAAAACCAGAACTACAGAGGTTCTAAAAAGTTCTAATGTGTAAATACCTAGTGAAAACAAAGTTGGAAGTGGTGAAAACAAACATAACATGGTGAAAACAAAAGAAATTAGTGTGAAAACAAAAGTATGGATGGTGAAAACAAGGGTATGGATGATGGAAACTTGATTGTACTAAAGTGGCAAGGTGATAACAGAAGTAAACATGGTGAAAACATAATGGGGAAAGTGAAAACATTGTCCTCTTCATTCAAAATCACTTTGTTAACAAGGTTGATCAAGTCTTGTTACGAGAATAATTTTCTTTATCAGAAGCATCACTTTTATCTTTACCACTTTAAGTTTCAGCATCAGAAATAGGTATACGATTAGGATCTTTAGCAGGTTCAGGAGATTCTATAGAAGTTTTATGTATCTTCTTTGTTTTCTTAGAAGGAGAACTATCATTTTTAGATTGCTGAGAATCTTGTTCAATTCTTTTAGGGTGTCCTTTAGGATACAAGGGATTCTGAGTAGAAATACCACTTCTAGTAATTATTTCACAAACATGTTTCTCTCTAGAAGAATTAGCTAGCATATCTTTTTGCACTTCAGTAAGTTGATCAATTTGAGTTTGAACCATATGAAAATGTTTAACAAGCATTTTAACATCATTAGAGGTTCTCTCAATAATACCATGCAAATTATCAATAGCTCTAGAGTTTTCCATAAGTTGATTTTGCACTCTCATAATAAAATTATCTTGCTTAACAACATAATTATCAAATTCATCTAAGCATTGATCAGGTGGTTTAGAGTATAGAATATCTCTATTATCAAAGTATTGGAGAGAGTGTACCTCAATTGTTGATGGATGAGGAATAGGCTTACATAATTCTTCTATAGGAGGTAAATTCTTTGCATCTTCAGATTTAATACCCCTCTCTTTAAGAGATTTATTGGCTTCCTTCATCACTTCATCATTTAATTCAATCATCCCTCTCTTCTTGGGTGTTGGTATTGGTGTTGGCTCTGGTGTAGGTGTAGGCTCAGGCATATTCCAATCATCATTATTTTTGGCTATTTTAGCCATTAATTCCTCAGCTTCTGCTGGAGTTCTTTTCCTGAAAACACAACCAGCACAACTATCTAGGTATGTCCTAGATTGAGCAGTTAGTCCATTATAAAATATATCTAGGAGCTCATTTTTAGGTAGTGGATAACCATGGCAAGATCTTATTAAAGAACAAAACCTTGTCCAAGATTCAGGTAATTTATCTCCTTTAATTTGCTCAAAGTTAAAGATCTCTTGTACAGCAGCATGTTGAGCACTAGCAGGAAAATATTTTTGAAAGAAAGCATTAATAAAATCCATAGGACTAGTAATAGATCCTGGTGACAGATTGTTAAACCAAGTTTTAGCTTCATCTTTTAATGAGAAAGGGAAAATCCTGGTAACAAAATAAGTACCCAACTTAGTATCATCAGAAAATAAACTACTCAAAGATGAAAGCTCATTTATGTGTTCCATAGCACTTTTAATTTCAGTTCCACAAAATGGTTCCTTCTCATTTATATGTAAGATAAATCTAGAGAGAAATCATAATCCTTGTCTCTAATGTGTATGGGAGATGTAGCAAATTTAGCATCAAGAGAAGATTTATATTTAACAGCATGTCTCGCAAGAAGACTCTTAAGAGCACTTGCACCAGTAGTAGCCCGAGCTTCTAAATTAAAGTCATCATTAAGTTCAATATAAGTTTCATCAAGATCATCATTGACTCAGGTGAATTAATAGGTGTACCAATATTTTCAACAGGAATTTCAGCATTTTCAATTTGTTTGGATTTAGCAATAGTAGCATCTAGGAAAGGACCTAGTGAACCAGTATCATCAAGCACAGTAGCATCATCAAAAGTATCAGAAGCAATTTCATACTCAGCAGAAGTAACAGTGTGTGTAGCATGTGGTGATGTAAGAAGCTTACTCATAACAGATGCTGAATCAGGGGCAACAGAGGTGTTCAGAGTTGTACCTCTCCTTGTAGTGGATGGTAATATAGGAACTCTTCCATAATGAGTCTTCCCCGTGATGAAAGGCTTGCAGCAAACAATATCATGTTCAAGTGAGAAAATAAATAAAACTATGCTCCCCGGCAACGGTGCCGGAAAATAGTCTCGATGACCCACAAGTATAGGGGACCGCAACAGTCTTCTAGGGAAGTAAAACCCAAATTTATTGATTCGACACAAGGGGAGCCAAATAATATTTATTAGCCTTAACAACTGAGTTGTCAATTCAGATGCACCTGAAAAGTAGACTTGCTCGCAACAATTTATCAGTGGTAACACTTTTATAGCAGCAGCAGCAGTAGTGAAATAACAACAGTAGTAATATAGTAACATCAGTAGCAATGGCGGAAACAGCAGGACGGGAGTACCGTAGGTATAGAGGGAATGGATGAATGGGTGTTGCCTGGATAACAAAGGTCATGTAATAATAATAACATGGGCATTGCAGATAATAATAATAATGCATCCAAGTTCTAGGTTAACCATAGGCATGTGTTCAAATATAGTCGTACGTGCTCGCAGTGAGAAACTTGCACAACGTCTTTTGTCCTACCAGCCCGTGGCAGCGGGGCCTCTAGGGAAACTACTGGTAATTGAGGTGCTCCTTTTAATAAAGCACCGAAACAAAGCATTAACACTTTATGAACACATGTGATCCTCACATCATAGCCACCCCCTCCGGTTGTCCCAATTTCTGTCACTTTGGGGCCTCGGGTTCCGGACAACAATATGTGTAAACAACTTGCAGGTATGATCAAGAAACATAATTATACTCATGAAACAATAACATGTTCATATCTGAAATCATGGCACTCGGGCCCTCGTGACAAGCATTAAGCATATTAGTTGCAACAACGGTAGAAAACACTAACAACGGATACTAGGCACTATGCCCTAACAATATGGTATTATTACATGATCAATCTCATCCAATCCCTTCCATCCCTCTCAGCCTACAGCGGGGTTTACTCACACATGGATGGGGGAATCATGGATGGTTGATGGAGAAGGAGTGGAGGTGTCCATGGCGATGATCTCCTTCGAATCTCCGTCCCGCCTGGGTGCCTGTACAAGAACTTGTGATCCCCGAGTTGAGTTTGAGGGTGGCGGTGGCGCTTTGTTGTGTTTCTGTGGAATATGATGAACCCACTCCCCCCCCCCCCCCCGCGCTTGTTTTAGGTTTACGGGGCATAATTAGTCGAAAGGGGAGCCCGAGGGGTGCCTAGGGGTCCCACACCACCAGGCGGCACGACGTAGGGGGCGCGCCCAGGGGTGGTTTGGCCCCTCCTGGCCTATCTCCGGGTCTCCTTCTGGCTCCCGGGGTCTTCTGGTGATATAAGCTCAATGGGGTCTTTTCTGGGCATTTTCCTGAAAGTTGATTTTTCTGCATAAAAACGAGACACCAAAGTAATTCTGCTGAAAATAGCGTTAGTCCGTGTTAGTGGTATCCAAAACTCACATGTTTAGAGGCAAACCATAAGAAAAGTGTTCGGAAAAGGAGATACGGTTTGGACATATCAGTTATAATTACTAAAAGTGTGATGATTCATTGTAAAATAGAGTGTTTCCCCTACCCGTGAGGTTATAAATCAAATAAATAAATAAAAAGGCCCCAAAAAAAGAAAAAAAGAAAGGGCAAAAGAGAGATAATAAAGAGAGAGGGGGCAGCATCACTATCCTTTATTCCACACGTGCTTTGTTAGCACCAATACTTCAGTTTGGAGAGAGTTTTCATATTATGACTTGCATAACTATGTGGGGAACTTAACGTTATAGAACTTGGCTTGTATATTCCAATGATGAGCCTCCTCAAAAGTGGTCTAGGTGTTTGTAAGCAAGCAAGTTGGATGCACCCCCACTAGTTCCATTGGAGAGCTTTCGTACACTTATAGCTCTAGGTGCATCCGTTGTGTGGTAATCAATACTCCTTGCATAACTTAGGTTATAAGACTTCCTCTTGTTTAATGATCACTTACAGCTGTGTGACACTTTCTTCCATTGGCCTTCCAACCCCCCCCCCCCCACACACACACACGTAATTTTCTTTTAGCCACAACATCCTGGTGCTGGGAACCAATATAGAACGCTTGCTTGTTTTGAGTCAACAAATATCTTAATGATTTTCCTACGTGCATATTGTGATCGCTTGACTTGATCCTAACAGGATTTGTTATGAGAGTTTGATGCCTTGGATTATTATATTGTTGTTCTTGAAGCTTAAATCATTTTTTATAAACCATTGCACAGTTAATTGTCTTTTAGTATTGACTCATTGAAAAGTTTTACTTTGTTATTCTTAATGGTTTATACATTATTCTATTTGATATCAACTATAAACCACAATCTTTATTCATTTGATCTTAGTTTACATGCTTTACATTACTATGATGATCAAGTTTATGTTGGTAGCATGTCACCTCAGAAATTATTTATTTGTTTTTATCGTTTACCTCCTCGAGGACGAGTATGAACTAAGCTTGGGGATGTTGATACGTCATGAACGTATCCATAATTTCTGATGTGCCATATTGTTTTCATGCTATATGCTACATGTTTGCTATACACTTTATGCCATTTTTATCGAGTTTCTGAGACTAACCTATTGACAACATGCCACGGAACCAGTTCCTGTTTTCCGCTATTTTTTATTTCAGAAAAGTTGTCCTCGAAATATTCTCGGAATTGGACGATTCGAAAATCGGGTGTCGTAGAAATTTGTCGCGCACACAGAGTCCAGAGGGGACCCGGGGGGCACAGGGGCCCAACGCCGTAGGGCAGCGCGGCCAGGGTGGTGTGGGACCCCTGGCCGCCCACCTATGTTGCCCTCGCGCCTATATAATCTCCTCCTCGGGTTAACCCCAAACACCAGAGCCTTTTCCACCAAAAACATCCGCAACCATCGTCATCGTCAACCCTAGTTCGGGAGGGTTCTGGAGTTCTCCCCGGCACCCTCCCGGAGGGGAATTCATCACCGGAGGGCTCTACACCACCATGCCCGCCTCCAAAATGATGTGTGAGTAGTTCATCCTTGGACTACGGGACCATAGCAGTAGCTAGATGGTTGTTCTCTCCTCTTTATGCCTCATGTTTAGATCTTGTGAGCTTCCCTACATGATCAAGATCATCTTATTTTAATTCTACATGTTGTGTTTGCTCAGATCCTATGAATATTGAATGCTATGTCCAATGATTATCAATCTATCATGTTTTATTCATGTGTATGTTATTTGTGATGTTCATGCTCTTCGTTGTTAGTAGATGCTCTGGCCAAGTAGATGCTAGTGGATCCAAGAGGGAGTATTTATGCTCGATAGTGGGTTCATGCCTCCCTTGCATATGTGCTCGAGTGACCGAAACGTGACGGATGGGGGATGTGTTGTTGCCATTAGGGAGAAAACAACGATGTTTACATTGTTTACATTACACACTTTGTTTAATGTGATTATCTGTTGCTTGCAACTTAATACCCAAGGTTTGATGAGATGACATTATGAGGGTGGATTATGAGTCATAGATGCAGTTGGATAACGGTCTACGAATCTTGTTGTAATGCCCGCATGAATCACATTGTAATCATTATGTGATGCATACGCACTACGGTGCAGCCTTTATATCTGTTAATTGCCCAGCTGTAATTTGTTTACCCAACATGCTATCTATCTGTTCTGGAGAGACACCACTAGTGAACTGTGGACCCCGATCCATTTTCCTCATACTGATAATACAACTACCGCAATCACTATTTGCATGTTGTTACTACTGTTTTCCTATTTTTTTCCTACTGTTTTCCACACCATATGTTTAACCTCTTTGTTTTCAGCAAAACCAGTGAGATTGACAACCTCACTTCTTCATTGGGGCAAAGTGTTTTGATTGTGTTGTGTAGGTTCCACGTTGCTGCTGAACCGGTAGTGCGCTTTGTCAACATCAGCTGCATCAACCTTCGGAAGTGATTTATTTATCCTACTGGTCGATTCAACCTCGGTTTCTTTCTGAGGGAAAACTTGCCGCTACACTCTTCGCACCTTACACTTGAGGTTTCCCAATGAGTGCACAACTACGCACCAATAGCTAACAGAGAAATTTCGGATTGCGCAATTAAGGGAGCCGTGTCCCTTTTGATTTGGATGGTGAAGCTATTTCCTTCATGGATGAAAAGTATGCCATCGAGGACGCCATGGTCCCCACATTTACGGATTTGTGCGAGATGATAAAGGGAACGGGAGGGATGGCAGACATGAAGTTTCTCTCAGCTTACTTTGCAGGGGTCATCAGTTGCTTCATGTGCCCTACTACAGAGTGCACTATCACTCCAAGATTCTACAGAGCAATTGAAAACATGTAACAAGATTGGGTTTCTAACTTCAGCCAACTTGCTATCGATCAAATTGTCACAGAAGTGAAGGGAATGGGTTCAAAGAAAAATTGTGTCTGTTATTGTGTATAACATCTAGTGGTAACATCTCAACTGTTTGACGCTATTTTTGTTTTTACACTTTTTTGTTATACACACTAGCAATTTACATATGAGAGGGGGTGTAATTCCTGCAGATCCTTTACCTTGATTCACTCGAGGTAGATGATCCTGTCCCAACCCCAAGCGACTATCCAATACGCGCCATGTTCGCAGTGGTTTATCAGTAGTAACAGTTTCATAGTAGCAGTAGTAGTGAAATAGCAGCAGGAGTGGTGATTGAAGTAAACAGCGGGATTAAATAATGTAGGCATAGGGATGGATGAACAGGCGTTGCATGGATAAGATAGTTCATGTAATTATCAAGTCATGGGCACTGCAGATAAATAAGATAAAGCATCCAAGCACTAAGTAACCATAGGCATGTGTTCCGTAAATAGTCGTACGTGCTCCCAATGAGAACTTGCACAACATCTTTTGTCCTACCAGCCCGTTTTCAGCGGGGCCTCAAGGGAACTACTGGTAATTAAGGTGCTCCTTTTAACAAAGCACCGGAGCAAAGCATTAACACTCCGTGAACACATGTGATCCTCACGTCGCAGCCATCCCCTCCAGTTGTCCCAATTTTCGTCACTTCAGGGCCTCGGGTTCCGGACAACAATATGTGTAAACAACTTGCAGGTATCATCAAGGAACAATAATTAGCATCATGATTCAATAACATGTTCAGATCTGAGATCATAGCACTCGGGCCCAAAGTGGCAAGCATTAAGCATAACAAGGTGCAACAATGTCAATAGCACTAATAGAGGATACTAGGCACTATGCCCTAACAATCACGGCATTATTACATGAACGAACTCATCCAATCCCTACCATCCCCTTCAGCCTACAGCAGGGGAATTACTCACACATGGATGAGGGAAACATGGATGGTGGATGGAGAAGCGATGGTGATGACGATGGCGATGATCTCCTCCAATTCCCCGTCCCGGCAGGGTGCCATTACGGAGTTTCTGAACCCCAGAAAAGGATTCGCGATGGCGGCGGAGCTACGGACTTCTTTCTAAAAAAACTATCGAACCCCCTCGCATTTTAGGGTTGAAGGCTATTTGTAGTCGAAAGGGGAGTCTGAGGGGGGCTGTGGGTGGCCCACACCATAGGCTGGCTGTAACATCCCAAGTATGAAAACTCCCCTTAGAATGTTTGTTTCATGTTTATTAAAGTATTGCATCATGTCATCATATTGTTTCCATTTGTTTTCATTTAGTTTGCATCTGTTTTTCCCTGTTTTCACAATTCAAATTTAAACTTTATTCAAACAATTATTTCATACTTGCTCTGTTACAACCTTTTAAATAAAAATCTCAAATAAAAACAACCAATTTGTTTTCATTTTATACCATAGTGCTCAACTGTTAAAATGATGGTTTTAATCAATCAATTGATTCCAAATTGCATTCAAAACTTCAAATCAAAGCCTCAAACAGAACCACTTTGAATTTATGAATATTATCAAAAACAAATCAACTCATTTTGTTCTAAATTAACATAGGGTTCACCCTATTTAAAAAGTTTGTTTTTATTAATGATCACTTAATATAAAAATCATCCAAATTTGAATTAAATACAAACAGTATTTAAAATTTGAACTTTTTGGAAAATAAAAGTTAGCTTTCAGTTGCTATGGTGAAAACTAGCCTAACCATAAATTTTACAAATTTTTCCTAGCCCTAAAAACCATCTTTTTCTTCCTATTCTATTTTCTGCAAAAAAAAAACAGGAGAAAGAAATTTTTAAAAAAATAAAATTTTGGCGCCAGGGGGTCGTGGGCTGCGCCCAGCCCACCTCTTTTTTCTCCCGCACGCAGCCCAGCCCATCTCTTAACAGCGTACCGCTTCGTTTTTTTTCTCTTTCTAATCCTTCGTCGTCACCGTGTACGGCAGGCCATCCGGCCGTGCCACGGCGGCACTGCCGCGAGCAGACGGCGATCACGCACCCTCCTGGCCTATAAAACTAGCCCTAGGCCGCGCCGCAACCCTAGCTAGCCCTAGCCCTCTCCCCTCGAGCTCCCGCCGCCGTTTTCCCCTCTCACGGCCACCTCCCACCTCTCTGCAACCTCGCCGGAGTGCGCCACCTCTGAACCTTCCATGGGCGCCGCTGTTGCAACCCCCCATCTACCTCGTTGAGCCCGGGAATCGAACCACCACCACTCCCTCTTCCATTTGGACACCGCCGTTGAGCTCGCCATCGACTGGATCATCGCCGCCGTCCACGGACTCGCCGTTGTCGCCGTCGAGTTCGTCTCCACCGGGCCTCTGCAACGACGACAACGGTGGTGAGCCACCGTGCCTCCATCCCCTCCTCTCTGCCGTGCATGTTGCCGCATCCACAGCACCCACCAGCAAGCATCGCTTCCATCCACCGCGGTGATCCCCGCCGGCGAGCAACGATCCGTTGTTTCCCGTCGAGGTTCAGTTAGCAGCGCGCGCAAAAGTTCAGTTAACGCGCCTGTTGAATCATAACCTGAACGCGTCTCTGTATCTGTCGAATCTGAAGCGAGTACCGTAGTGGCAGCAGCGCTAGCGAGCGCGCAGCAGGTCGCGAGTTCGATCCTTGCATCCGCGGAATAAACCCACACTTTTTGCGCGCAGGGCTGACAAGCATGCCCCACCCGTCAGCGGCCCTCGCTGCCACGCACGCGCAGGCACGCCACGCTGGCCCCAGGCCCACGGGCAGTGGCTAGGGCTAGATGGCAGTGCGGTGCAAATAGTTTTTCCAGCACGTTTTCTTTTAAAAACAGGTCCTTTTATTTTCACAGTTTAGTCCTCAAAATGAAAACCTTAATAACTTTTATTTTATAACTCCAATTAATAAAATCTAAATATGTGCACTGCTCCAAATTGAATTGTCTATCCAATTAAACCATTGGTGTACTGTTTTGAATTTTCCAAATGCATTTCAAATTTGAATTCAAATAATTCATTTGTAATTTGCTAAATTGCATAACTAAATCATAATTAATCCAAATAATGCAAATAAAATATGTTTTCCATACCATTTTGAACCACCTATTCAAATATAAATTTTGTTGCATGGTTTGAATAATTTAAATTGCCTAAATAATTTAAACCTGGTTTAAATCATTTAAATTTGATAAAATCATAACTTGCTCAAAATAAATTATTTTGAACATGTAAAATATGTTTTCAACCTAGAAAAGTATAAACTTTTCAAATGTGAGTTTGAATTTATGTTTGGAACAAATAAAATTCAAATAATATTCAAACTTGTTTTAAATTCATTTAAAACTTGTTTAATTTTGTTTAAGGCATAATAAATTCATCCTAACTCCTATTTCAATATTTGAAACATGTAATCCAACTAAAATTTGGTATTATTTTCAAATATGAATTTTGTTATTTGTTTTGAACATTTTAAATTGATGAAAAAAACAGATGCTTGTGTGACATGTTTAAGTAACCCAAAATTTCCAAACTTAATAAATAATTTCCAAACTTGTTAAATTCCTTTTCCACTTGCATCTATTATTGTTATTTTGTTGTTTTACTCATGCATGCATCATGCTAAACAACTTTCACATGATAATTAATTGTAGTTCATTTGTTTCCACCCTAATGCATGGACCTTTTCCATATGCAATCCAATTGCATAGGGGTCCATTTAAATTGTGTTACCAAGTCCACTAGTTTATTTTGACGCATCCATTAACTTGACATGCATCATCCCATGATTGTGCATTATGCCATGATATTGATTGTTTATATTTCTGTCTTGTTGTTTGCTTCTTCTCGGATAGACGACGACGTTGAGACCGACGATCTTTTCGACACCCCTTCTGAGGATCTAGCCCAGTACCAGGCTACTGAGTTTGCAGGCAAGTTATCACTCACATGAACCACTGTGTTCCTTTCAACATTGGTTACCGATACTTTCCGTTGTCTAGTATGCTAGCCCTATGTATCGTTGCTTCTGTTACGAACCTACCACATGATACCCTGAACCATGATAATGCCTCACCTCCACTCCTATCACCCCATTGGTTGAGCCTGTGTCTTACTAGCATGCTTAGGGTTCTTTTTTTTTTGCTCGAGTCTGTTATCAGTTACTTTCTGTTACTTTATTCTATTATATTATGGGGCTCGATGTTAAACAACAACCTGTTAATCTTGAGGTAATAATAATTTTCTGATAAGGCACCGGCAGGAGGCCCGGCGTGGTTTTGAGGCCTGCTAGTGTCGACCCTAATAGGAAAAGGGTCTTGTCTACTGATCCATGATGAGCGCACTATCCGCATGTGGGAAGCGTGTATGGGCGCCCCCCTCAATTTGATTCGATTCGCATCTCGTCCAAATCACCACACTTAGTTCGGGCTTTCCATTTGATGCACGCATATGCAGGTACGAACCCGAGGCCAGGGTGGAACTTTTGTAGTCGGCATTTAGGGCGGCGTGGTCTTCCAGTGCTATGAGGGTCCCCTTTTCTTCGTGGGGCTCGATTAGCCGCGCACGCACAGCACGTGGTGCTTTGGGCTTGATGCGAAGAAGAGTTGAGTTGTGTAGAGTGCCTCGCTTGGTGGAAGTGTATTTCCATCCTGGCGGGATATTCTTACGTGTACGGCCAAATTAGTGCACCCCTGCAGGGATAAATCTTCTCGAGAAGCCATGTTTTCCGCGGTTATGGTTAACTTGGTGAAAGTACTGGCTAACAAGTACTCAGAACAACTTACACCTAACTAATGATAATTTGACTAGTAATAGGCTTATTGACACAACAATTTGGTCCATCATTAATCCAACCGTTTGAGTTATCCTCGGATTGCTTCTTTGGATAAGGGGCGAGATCCAGGATGGGTTTTGCTTGGTGGTTAGTTATAGTTGGTTACGATACGCTATCTTATCCCCTTTCTGATAGCCGGAAGTTGTAGTATGTTCTGTATTTGGTTAGTGCAGCCAGTTGCAGCATCTGTTATATCCCTTTCTTCCGTTGAACCCAAGGCATCTGTGCTTGGTGTTGACGGGCTACACTTTGGTGAACTGTGAGTCTTGCTTGCCAGTACGTGTATGTACTGACCCCTTTGGGGCTGTGGTTTCCGCAGAATACGCTTACGAGGATCCCCGTGACGGCTACTACGTGGAGTTCGACGAGGCTGCTGACGAGTAGGTAGCGGACCCGGGCAGGATCCGAGACATCGTGGATGGGCTCCGTTTTCTTTTCATTCCCGGCTTCTTAAGCCCATTTGGTTTTGTCTGTACTCAGACCTCTTTGAATGCTTCCGCTGAGATGTAATGATGTTATGTTGGGACATGTGTCCTCTGGATGATTGTATTTGCTATCTCTGCTCTAGTGAGAGCTATTTGCAACTTATTTCAATCTTTTGTGTCTTAGATATATGTTGTGTTATCATCTTGTTCAAATCCGTTGACGTACCATGTGTGTATGGTATGAAGTACGTCAATGGTAGTGTCCTGATTTCTACGGGATAGTTTACATCGACGGTGAATAGTAAAGATTGGTTGTCACACATAAGTGTTGGCCTACTCGTAAGAGATGCGGGTGCCGGTAAGCCCTGTAATCCAATCAAAATACTGTTCAGTTCGTACGGTGAGTATCCTCTAGAAGTCCGGGTGCGACAAATGGTATCAGAGCCTGTTTGCCTGTAGGATCCCTTTTACTGGTCGCAGTTGAGTCTAGAAACTATTTTGTAGCTATATAGGAAAAATGAAACGTGGGAGTAGGAATTCTGCCATTTTTCTTCTTTCCCCACCCACCCACCCTTTTCTGGTAAGGAAGTGCAACGTTGTTTTCTGTTCTCACCTAAACTTTCAAGTTAGGTTTTCACGAACCCTGGTTTCTCTAGGATAGTTATATCTACTAGACCATAGGAATGGAGGTGGTTGTGACATGATTTATCATGTTGCCTACTCATGATTGAGAACGGAGGCGTGTAAGCCCCGGAAGCAAATCCTCTATCCCTTAAGCAGTAAATATTGATCCTTTAGAAGCCTGGATGGGTTTTCCGTAGTACCTCAGGAGTTTTGGTCTCGTGTTTCCCGATGTTGCTTCGATATCCTGTTCTTCTCAACATCCTTTTCGTCCGTTGAAACCTTGTTGTTGCTTTCCACTTAAGTTCTCTACCGGCGTCTAATCAAAACTTCCCCGATCATCTGCAGATGGATCTCAGGTTCTACCCGCAGGTGGTTCGGATGACTCGTTGCGAGAGCACTGCCGGTTATCCGGAGATGCTGAGAGACATGGTCACTTATCTGGGGTTCCGTTGGGCACCAGAGTACCAGGTCTACGAGCAGCAGCGAGAGTTTGACCAGACCTACTACCAGGCTATCGTCTACATTCTGTCAGATGATGGCATGAGCGTTGTCCACCGCTACGAGGCAGTAGGTTCCACAGTGGATATGGCCGTGCAGCAGGCAGCTTATGTGAGTCTCACCGTCCTTCGTGCTGACAACTGGGGATTTGACGATTCTATCTATCGCCACATCCCCCGTGGTTACATCACTTCGGAGGGAGCTCACTTCACTCTCTACGACAACTTGGATGTCTACGAGCATGATAACACCAGGCTGCACACCACCGCTCAGTTTGTGAGGCACAGTGACGCAGTTGCCACCACACTTTCTCAGGAGTTGGCTTCAGTCAGAGAGCAGCTCTACCTTGCTTTGACTCATCTGGCGACGTACACCACAGACTTTGTTGGAGATGAGCGCTTTGCACGTTTCGATCAGCCAGTTGGTCGTCGTCTGCCAGATGCTGGAGGTTACGAGCCGATCAGAGGTCCACTCCTCAACCTCGGTGCTGGTTACACTCGGATTCCACGCTTTGGAGCACAGGGAGTCGACGCTATGTACTTCACCACACCTAGAGTCGCTCTCAGGCCACGTCAGATCTATGTGGATCGTCGTTCTACCTACTTTCGTGGGCGTGCTCCTCACCGTACCCCTCGTCGTACTACTCACCGCCGTCCTGCGTGATGAGCATGAGAGTACCGATGTATCCATTCCTAGCTATGTTTAGTTATCCTTTGGCTTTCGAACCATGTATTGGTGTTGGATATTCTGATGTATTTGAACATGTGATGATGTACTTGTTGGTTATCTATTCATGCGTCGGAATAATCTCTCTTTCGGTTTCCAAGTCTGTCTGTTTCTGTTGTTGTGCTAAAATGCATGTCTATTCAGGATGCCGCCAACAAGGAACAACCCGCCTGAGCCACCACCGATCACGGAGCTGTTGACTCAGATGACTCAGGTCGTGACGCAGATGGCCCAGATCCAGGCTAACCAGCACAACAACCAGAATGCTCCGCGAGTCAGCATCAAGGAGTTTCTGAGTCTCGGTCCCAGAGCTTTCGTGGCAACACGCGAGCCTCTAGATGCTGATGACTGTATCCGGGAGATGGCCAGGGCTCTGGACATTGCTCACGTTGCTGAGGAAGACAAAGTCAAGTATGCCACCTACCTACTGAAGGGTCAGGCAGCTACCTGGTGGGAGAACTACCAGACCATGAGAGCTGGATACCCAATCACCTGGGGTTGTTTCAAGGATGCCTTCCTGAAGCACCACATCCCAGATGGTCTCATGGAAAGGATGCGTGAGGAGTTTTGCTCTCTCAAGCAGGGCAAGCTGGACGTCATTGGCTATCAGAATGAGTTCAATCGCCTCGCTCGTTACGCTGGTGATGAGGTGTCCACTGAGGCTAAGAAGATGGCAAGGTTCCGCCGAGGTTTTAACCCGGAACTCAAGTACGCCCTCACCAACATCAAGTGCAAAGACTTCGAGGAGCTCGTGAACACCGCGCTCAATGAGGAAAATGGGCGCAAGGCGTTCGAGGAGTCTCGGAAGCACTCGCGTGAGGGTGGTTCCTCCTCCAACATGACCACCCCTCCGCAGAAGCGCCGCATCTGGGTGCCAAATGGTGTTGTCACTAGGGCTCCATATGCCCAAGCTTCTCCGGGCTTCGCTTCCCGCCCACCCAACCCATCTCAGATGCAGGCTCAGAGGTTCTCAATGGGGCAGCCAAGGCCAGATGCACCTCGTGTCGTCACTTGCTACAAATGCAAGCAGACAAGGCACTATGCTGACAAGTGCACTCAGAGGCAGCTACCTCCACCACCTCCTCGCCCCAACACCAACCAGGCAATGGTGCGAGCTCCCCCGGCTAAAGCCTTCAACTCCAACAACAGGCCTGTCGGGAGGACCGCGAGGGTGAATCATGTCAAGGTCGACAAAGCTGAGGAAGCTGCTGACGTCGTTCTCGGTACATTCCCCGTAAACTCTAACCCAGCTAAAGTGTTGTTTGATACCGGAGCATCGCATTCTTTCGTGTCAAAGATCTTTGCGACAGCAGTTAAACTACCTTTTGTTGGTTTGGGTTCCCCGCTAGTAGTAAACTCCCCTGGAGCAACTATGCAAACTTCCAAGATCAGTCATGAGAATCAGATTCTAATTGGAGGTCACATATTCCTTGCTTCCCTCATTCTGCTTGGCAATTCTGACATTGATGTCATTCTTGGCATGGATTGGTTGAAGGCCAATAAAGCTACGATTGATTGTGCTCAGAAGTCAATAACTCTGTTCCACCCTTCTGGCCAGATAGTCTATTCTCCAAATGAATCAAGTTCTGTTCAGCTATACACTCTCGATGCAAAACCTCTACCTCTACTTGAAAATGTTCCGGTGGTTTGTGAGTTCCCTGACGTCTTTCCAGAAGAGTTGCCAGGCATGCCTCCGGACAGAGCAGTTGAGTTCGTGATCGAGCTTGAACCAGGTACTGCTCCAATCTCTAAGCATCCATACAAGATAGCTCCTCCTGAACTGAAATTGTTAAAGGAGCAAATCGATATGTACATGGAGAAAGGTTACATTCAACCTAGTTCTTCCGCTTGGGGTTGCCCAACTCTGTTTGTTGCCAAGAAGGATCAAACAAAAAGACTCGTGGTTGACTATCGTCCTCTTAACGAGAAAACCATCAAAAACAAGTATCCAATTCCTCGTATCGATGATCTTTTTGATCAGCTTGCTGGAGCCTCAATATTCTCAAAGTTGGACTTGAGGATGGGTTACCATCAAATAAAGATCAGAAAGGAAGATATTCCAAAAACAGCTTTCACCACTCGTTACGGTCTATATGAATACACCGTCATGTCCTTTGGTCTCACCAATGCACCGGCGACATTCTCAAGACTCATGAATTCTGTCTTCCATGAATACCTCGACAAGTTCGTTGTGGTATATCTTGATGACATTCTGGTCTACTCAAAATCTGAGGAAGAGCATGGAGAACACCTTCGTCTCACTCTCATGAAACTTCGCGAGCATCGTCTATATGCCAAGTTTTCCAAATGTGAGTTCTGGATTCCAGAAGTTGCTTACCTTGGTCATGTCATCTCCGCCAAGGGCATAGCCATTGATCCAGAAAAGGTTAAAGCAATTGTTGATTGGAAACCTCCTAAGACGGTGAAGCAAGTCAGAAGTTTTCTTGGCTTGGCTAGCTATTGCCGTCGTTTCGTCCAAAAATTTTCCAAGATTTCCAAACCTCTCACTGATCTCACAAAGAAGGACAAGAAGTTTGTTTGGTCTCCACAATGTGATGAAAGTTTCAATCTCCTGAAGACTAAACTCACTTCTACACCAGTTCTGGTTGGCCCAGATACTACCAAACCTTTCCAGATATACTGTGATGCATCTCTCCAAGGTCTAGGTGCAGTTCTTATGCAAGAACGTCAAGTTGTGGCTTATGCTTCACGTCAGTTGAATGCACATGAGCAAAACTACCCCACACATGACCTAGAACTTGCAGCAGTTGTGTTTGCCCTCAAGAAATGGAGACAATACTTGTTGGGTAACCGCACTGAAATCTTTTCCGATCACAAGAGTCTGAAATACATCTTCACTCAGCCAGATCTAAACCTCTGGCAAAGGAGATGGATTGAAAAGATTAAGGACTTTGATCTCACCATTTCTTACACTCCAGGCAAGGCTAATGTTATGGCCGATGCTCTCAGCCGCAAGTCGTATTGCAATAATCTCATGATCATGGAAAGCCAACCTCCACTTCATGAAGAATTCCAGAAGCTGAACCTTGGTCTTGTTCCTCAAGGCTATCTTGCTAGCTTGACAGCCAGTCCAACTCTCGATGAAAAGATTCGTTCTGAACAACTTCGTGAGGCTGAAATCAAGAAGATAGTAGAACACATCAAAGAAGGCAAGGAGAAATTCAAGTCCTTCTCAGTTGATGACAAAGGAACTGTGTTCTTTGAAGGACGCATTGCAGTTCCTCAAGTTCAAAGTCTCAAAGATATCATTCTCAAGGAGGCTCATGAAACTCCTATTTCCATTCACCCTGGAAGTACAAAGATGTACCAGGATCTTAAGACACTGTATTGGTGGCCTGGCATGAAACGTGAAATTGCTCAATACGTTTCTGAATGCGACGTTTGTCAACGTGTTAAGGCAGTCCATCAGAAAACAGCCGGTCTACTCCAACCTCTGAAAATTCCTGAGTGGAAGTGGGACATGATTGAAATGGACTTCGTCACTGGTTTTCCAAAGTCCAAGAAGGGCAACGATGCAATCTTCATTGTTATTGATCGTCTCACTAAAGTAGCTCACTTCTTTGCTGTCAAAGAAACAATCTCAGCTAGCCAGTTAGCAGAGCTCTACACAGCAAAGATCGTTCCTCTTCATGGTGTTCCATTGGAAATAAGCTCAGACCGTGGAAGTATCTTCACTTCTCATTTCTGGAAAAGTTTTCAAGAAGCATTGGGCACCAAACTTCTTTTCAGCACAGCTTATCACCCTCAGTCTCAAGGGCAAGTAGAAAGAGTCAATCAGATTCTCGAGGATATGCTCAGAGCATGTGGTCTCTCCTTTGGCATGAAATGGGAGGATTGCCTTCCATATGCTGAATTCTCCTACAACAACAGCTACCAGGCAAGCCTAGGCATGGCACCATTTGAAGCACTCTATGGCCGCAGATGCAGGAGTCCAATCAATTGGTCTGGAGTTGGTGAACGTTCACTCTTAGGCCCTGACATTGTTAAGGAAGCCGAGGAGAAAGTTCGTATCATTCGTGACAATCTCAAGATTGCTCAGTCTCGTCAGAAAAGCTACTATGACAGCAAGCACAGGGATATGATCTATGCACCTGGTGACAAGGCATATCTCCGTGTAACTCCCCTCAGAGGCACTCATCGTTTCGGTGTGAAAGGAAAGCTTGCACCAAGATACATTGGTCCTTTCAACATTCTCTCAAGGCGTGCAGAAAATGCTTATCGTCTTGAACTTCCTGAAAAACTATCCAAGGTGCACGATGTGTTTCATGTGTCACAGCTCAAGAGGTGTTTCAAAGATCCAGATCGTGCAGTTGATCATGATTCCATTGAACTGCAAGATGATCTATTTTATGAGGAGCACCCTGTTCGTATTCTCGATGAGACCGAGCGTAAGACTCGCAACAAGAGCACCAAGTTCTTGAAAGTGCAGTGGTCGCATCATTCCGATAAAGAGGCAACGTGGGAGACCGAAGAGGATCTTCGCAAGAAGTATCCGGACCTTTTCTCTTCTCAGTAAGGAATCTCGGGGCGCGATTCCTTCAAGGGGGGGGGGGCGTTTTGTAACATCCCAAGTATGAAAACTCCCCTTAGAATGTTTGTTTCATGTTTATTAAAGTATTGCATCATGTCATCATATTGTTTCCATTTGTTTTCATTTAGTTTGCATCTGTTTTTCCCTGTTTTCACAATTCAAATTTAAACTTTATTCAAACAATTATTTCATACTTGCTCTGTTACAACCTTTTAAATAAAAATCTCAAATAAAAACAACCAATTTGTTTTCATTTTATTCCATAGTGCTCAACTGTTAAAATGATGGTTTTAATCAATCAATTGATTCCAAATTGCATTCAAAACTTCAAATCAAAGCCTCAAACAGAACCACTTTGAATTTATGAATACTATCAAAAACAAATCAACTCATTTTGTTCTAAATTAACATAGGGTTCACCCTATTTAAAAAGTTTGTTTTTATTAATGATCACTTAATATAAAAATCATCCAAATTTGAATTAAATACAAACAGTATTTAAAATTTGAACTTTTTGGAAAATAAAAGTTAGCATTCAGTTGCTATGGTGAAAACTAGCCTAACCATAAATTTTACAAATTTTTCCTAGCCCTAAAAACCATCTTTTTCTTCCTATTCTATTTTCAGCAAAAAAAAACAGGAGAAAGAATTTTTTTAAAAAAGAAAATTTTGGCGCCAGAGGGTCGTGGGCTGCGCCCAGCCCACCTCTTTTTTCTCCCGCGCGCAGCCCAGCCCATCTCTTAACAGCGTACCGCTTCGTTTTTTTTTTCTCTTTCTAATCCTTCGTCGTCACCGTGTACGGCAGGCCATCCGGCCGTGCCACGGCGGCACTGCCGCGAGCAGACGGCGATCGCGCGCCCTCCTGGCCTATAAAACTAGCCCTAGGCCGCGCCGCAACCCTAGCTAGCCCTACCCCTCTCCCCTCGAGCTCCCGCCGCCGTTTTCCCCTCTCACGGCCACCTCCCACCTCTCTGCAACCTCGCCGGAGTGCGCCACCTCTGAACCTTCCATGGGCGCCGCCGTTGCAACCCCCCATCTACCTCGTTGAGCCCGGGAATCGAACCACCACCACTCCCTCTTCCATTTGGACACCGCCGTTGAGCTCGCCATCGACTGGATCATCGCCGCCGTCCACGGACTCGCCGCTGTCGCCGTCGAGTTCGTCTCCACCGGGCCTCTGCAACGACGACAACGGTGGTGAGCCACCGTGCCTCCATCCCCTCCTCTCTGCCGTGCACGTTGCCGCATCCACAGCACCCACCAGCAAGCATCGCTTCCATCCACCGCGGTGATCCCCGCCGGCGAGCAATGATCCGTTGTTTCCCGTCGAGGTTCAGTTAGCAGCGCGCGCAAAAGTTCAGTTAACGCGCCTGTTGAATCATAACCTGAACGCGTCTCTGTATCTGTCGAATCTGAAGCGAGTACCGTAGTGGCAGCTGCGCTAGCGAGCGCGCAGCAGGTCGCGAGTTCGATCCTTGCATCCGCGGAATAAACCCACACTTTTTGCGCGCAGGGCTGACAAGCATGCCCCACCCGTCAGCGGCCCTCGCTGCCACGCACGCGCAGGCACGCCACGCTGGCCCCAGGCCCACGGGCAGTGGCTAGGGCTAGATGGCAGTGCGGTGCAAATAGTTTTTCCAGCACGTTTTCTTTTAAAAACAGGTCCTTTTATTTTCACAGTTTAGTCCTCAAAATGAAAACCTTAATAACTTTTATTTTATAACTCCAACTAATAAAATCTAAATATGTGCACTGCTCCAAATTGAATTGTCTATCCAATTAAACCATTGGTGTACTGTTTTGAATTTTCCAAATGCATTTCAAATTTGAATTCAAATAATTCATTTGTAATTTGCTAAATTGCATAACTAAATCATAATTAATCCAAATAATGCAAATAAAATATGTTTTCCATACCATTTTGAACCACCTATTCAAATATAAATTTTGTTGCATGGTTTGAATAATTTAAATTGCCTAAATAATTTAAAATTGTTTAAATCATTTAAATTTGATAAAATCATAACTTGCTCAAAATAAATTATTTTGAACATGTAAAATATGTTTTCAACCTAGAAAAGTATAAACTTTTCAAATGTGAGTTTGAATTTATGTTTGGAACAAATAAAATTCAAATAATATTCAAACTTGTTTTAAATTCATTTAAAACTTGTTTAATTTTGTTTAAGGCATAATAAATTCATCCTAACTCCTATTTCAATATTTGAAACATGTAATCCAACTAAAATTTGGTATTATTTTCAAATATGAATTTTGTTATTTTTTTTGAACATTTTAAATTGATGAAAACAATAGATGCTTGTGTGACATGTTTAAGTAACCCAAAATTTCCAAACTTAATAAATAATTTCCAAACTTGTTAAATTCCTTTTCCACTTGCATCTATTATTGTTATTTTGTTGTTTTACTCATGCATGCATCATGCTAAACAACTTTCACATGATAATTAATTGTAGTTCATTTGTTTCCACCCTAATGCATGGACCTTTTCCATATGCAATCCAATTGCATAGGGGTCCATTTAAATTGTGTTACCAAGTCCACTAGTTTATTTTGACGCATCCATTAACTTGACATGCATCATCCCATGATTGTGCACTATGCCATGATATTGATTGTTTATATTTCTGTCTTGTTTGTTTGCTTCTTCTCGGATAGACGACGACGTTGAGACCGGCGATCTTTACGACACCCCTTCTGAGGATCTAGCCCAGTACCAGGCTACTGAGTTTGCAGGCAAGTTATCACTCACATGAACCACTGTGTTCCTTTCAACATTGGTTATCGATACTTTCCGTTGTCTAGTATGCTAGCCCTATGTATCGTTGCTTCTGTTACGAACCTACCACATGATACCCTGAACCATGATAATGCCTCACCTCCACTCCTATCACCCCATTTGTTGAGCATGTGTCTTACTAGCATGCTTAGGGTTGTTTTTTTTGCTCGAGTCTGTTATCAGTTACTTTCTGTTACTTTATTCTATTATATTCTGGGGCTCGATGTTAAACAACAACCTGTTAATCTTGAGGTAATAATAATTTGATGATAAGGCACCGGCAGGAGGCCCGGCGTGGTTTTGAGGCCTGCTAGTGTCGACCCTAATAGGAAAAGGGTCTTGTCTACTGATCCATGATGAGCGCACTATCCGCATGTGGGAAGCGTGTATGGGCGCCCCCTCAATTTGATTCGATTCGCATCTCGTCCAAATCACCACACTTAGTTCGGGCTTTCCATTTGATGCACGCATATGCAGGTACGAACCCGAGGCCAGGGTGGAACTTTTGTAGTCGGCATTTAGGGCGGCGTGGTCTTCCAGTGCTATGAGGGTCCCCTTTTCTTCGTGGGGCTCGATTAGCCGCGCACGCACAGCACGTGGTGCTTTGGGCTTGATGCGAAGAAGAGTTGAGTTGTGTAGAGTGCCTCGCTTGGTGGAAGTGCATTTCCATCCTGGCGGGATATTCTTACGTGTACGGCCAAATTGGTGCACCCCTGCAGGGATAAATCTTCTCGAGAAGTCGTGTTTTCCGCGGTTATGGTTAACTTGGTGAAAGTACTGGCTAACAAGTACTCAGAACAACTTACACCTAACTAATGATAATTTGACTAGTAATAGGCTTATTGACACAACAATTTGGTCCATCATTAATCCAACTGTGTGAGTTATCCTCGGATTGCTTCTTTGGATAAGGGGCGAGATCCAGGATGGGTTTTGCTTGGTGGTTAGTTATAGTTGGTTACGATACGCTATCTTATCCCCTTTCTGATAGCCGGAAGTTGTAGTATGTTCTGTATTTGGTTAGTGCAGCCAGTTGCAGCATCTGTTATATCCCTTTCTTCCGTTGAACCCAAGGCATCTGTGCTTGGTGTTGACGGGCTACACTTTGGTGAACTGTGAGTCTTGCTTGCCAGTACGTGTATGTACTGACCCCTTTGGGGCTGTGCTTTCCGCAGAATACGCTTACGAGGATCCCCGTGATGGCTACTACGTGGAGTTCGACGAGGCTGCTGACGAGTAGGTAGCGGACCGGGGCAGGATCCGAGACATCGTGGATGGGCTCCATTTTCTTTTCATTCCCGGCTTATTAAGCCCATTTGGTTTTGTCTGTACTCAGACCCCTTTGAATGCTTCCGCTGAGATGTAATGATGTTATGTTGGGACATGTGTCCTCTGGATGATTGTATTTACTATCTCTGCTCTAGTGAGAGCTATTTGCAACTTATTTCAATCTTTTGTGTCTTAGAGATATGTTGTGTTATCATCTTGTTCAAATCCGTTGACGTACCATGTGTGTATGGTATGAAGTACGTCAATGGCAGTGTCCTGATTTCTACGGGATAGTTTACATCGATGGTGAATAGTAAAGATTGGTTGTCACACATAAGTGTTGGCCTACTCGTAAGAGATGCGGGTGCCGGTAAGCCCTGTAATCCAATCAAAATACTGTTCAGTTCGTACGGTGAGTATCCTCTAGAAGTCCGGGTGCGACACTGGCGCGGCCTAGGGGGGACCCGCGCCAGGGGGTGCTGTGGCCACCCTGTGGCTCTTCTCCTGGCCCCCTTCTAGCTCCCGGGGTCTTCCGGGGTGAAAACATCAATGGGGTCTTTTCTGGGAAATTTCCCAAAAGTTGATTTTTCTGCACAAAAACAAGACACCAAGGCAATTGTGCTGAAAACAGCGTTGGTCCATGTTAGTTGTATTCAAAACACACAATTTTAGAGGAAAACAATAAGAAAAGTGTTCGGAAAAGGAGATACGTTTTTGACGTATCAACTCCCCCCAAGCTTATCTTATTGCTTGTCCTCAAGCAATTCAGTGACAACTGAGTGCGATAAAAGACTTTTACGAACACATTTGTTTCATGTGATTTAAATATACTCACTATATGATCAAATACTTAATTATGCTCATGATAAGATACATGCAATATATTGTCACTTAATAGCTATGCAAACCATGGAGAGATAACAACATATTATTTAATAAACAACATGAAGCATAATTATTTGCAAGATTGTAATATTCATAATAAGACCTGATAAAGTGGTATCTCGCTTGCCCTTAAATGTGGGGCAAAACATAAATGTCAGGGCACCTCTGAAGTTCAAGGGAAGACTAGAAGTAAATATCTCAAAGATGCAAGTATTAAGATTATACCACAATCAACCGTGCTTTGGGACAAACACATTACACTAAGAATGATAATTATGCTCTCAAGAAAGTGCTCAAATAATATGGCGGAGACTCAACATAAAAGTAAAAGAAAGACCCTTCGCGGAGGGAATAAGAGATTACTCATGTGCTAGAGCTTTTTATTTTATTAAACAGATGTATTGAAAACATTTTTAAGAGAGGTGTATGATTATGTCAACGAATGGTAAACAGACAATACAGTACGTCACAAGCCAACTGGATTCACAAGAGCGGATCCCATGGTGAAGGACGCAACTGGTATAGAAGGTCATCCCTCTTTCTCTTTTGTTTACACAATTATGCTTTGACTGATAAATCAGGGGCAAAAATAGTGAAGATAATTTGTTTGTATTAATTTGGGGCTAGGCACCCCGCTGCCAGCTCTTCTATCATTTGGATAAGCGGAAGAAGCCACTAGTCCAGGGTGTGAAATCCAATCAACGAGTGAGATAAAGATTCTCTATTTACGTCCTCATGAGCTAAAACTGTGGCACAAAACAGGAGTAAATTTTTAGAAGGTTTTAAAGGTAGCACATGAGCAATTTACATTGGAGTGGCGGTTAAATACCACATATAGGTAGGTATGATGGACACATTTGGCAAACTTTAGTTTTCAGGGATTTGAAAACACGAGTAGAGCTCATACTCAGTATAGGCGAAGGCTAGCAATAGACAGGAAGCGATAATCAAGAGAGCAACAACTATCATAATCATGTTTGCGACAAAGTAAAATTAACTGAGGCATAAAATTGATACTAGATTTCTGAGGCAAAATAAATCATCGAGGCTTATTGACTCTTTGTTTTCATTCTTAGCATGCGTGAGCATGTACCAAGTCGATTCAAATCAAACAGTCAGAGGAGGCTACCACAATGTCATACTCTTCTTATGAATAGAACAATGCGAACAAATATTTATGCGACATGTCATTTACTATTAATAAATTGGAACAAAACATGAGAGAGCACGAACTATTAAGCAGCCATTAAGTCACATATATTTTATACGAACAAACTAAGCATGCTCACATAGATGGATATATGTACAAAAATGAAAGCAAATAGAATTCATACCAGCCTCTCACCACACTTGAATTTTCGTAGATCATCATTATTGCTCTTCACTTGTGGCTCGAATAATATATAATGAAAACCAAGCTCCAATGGAATCATGGAAGACTATTGAACTTTGCAGCAAACTTTACAAAACCAAAGAAGAACAACAAATATTTTTGGGTTTTTTTCAATTAAGGCATGAACAAGAAGAGAGCAAGAAAACAAAGTAAAAATCGTTTTGGGTTTTCAAAATGAAACAAGAACAAAAGAAAGGAAACAGCAAACAAAAGAAAATATTTTGGGGTTTTTGAATATTAAAATGCAACTAAAGAATAAAGCAAACCAACTAAAGAAACAAATAGAGAAAGACAACAGAAATCTTTTTGGTATTTTTGTGTTTTAGACAGCGAAAACAAAACAATAGAAACAAAAGAAATGAAAGAAACGAAAACAAGCGAAAGAAATGAAAAGAAGCGAAAGAAATAAAAGAACGGATATACAAAGAACCGACAGAACATGATATATAAATGAGTGTGATGTCGGTATACCTCCCCCCAAGCTTAGGCTTTTGGCCTAAGTGGAGATCAATCACCAAGGGGCCCATGAGGTTCCTCCCCCATAGTACGTCGAGGAGGAATCCTCCCCCTGATATGTGCTCGAGGATGCGCCGGTATACTGCGTTTTGTGGTCCTTGGGAGGCGCGTCTCGCCTCTCCCGCTGCCGGTAAAACTCCATGGTGCTCAGATGCTCTTCTACCTGCTCCTTGGAGAGCGACCATGGTGACATGTCAATCTTAAACAAAACAGGCTGCGGCAAAGTAACTTTCCGCTCTTCTCCATCCATATATTAAACTCTATAGACTAGATGTTCAATAGTAGAGTTAGAAGTGACAAACTGATGGGATTTCAGAGCGGCAAGGTTAAGCCTATGGGGAGCAATTATTTCATCATTAGGATCAATGGAAACGTGCAAAGCAGCTGCGACACGTGTAGCAATAATGCCACCAAAAATAGGCCCAGCAGCAGCAAGGCGGCGTGCAACAAGTGCACCAAGGTTATACTTTGTGCTAAAGTTCAGCGCAGCATCAATGAAAGCAAGGTGGTAACTAGAAACATTGCTAGTGTTCTCCCTACCAAGGATACTAGTACCAATATAGTAAGCAAATTATCTAAGAGCAGGAAGTTGAATGTTCCTTATTTTCCCACGTTGGGATGAGCGACCATCATCGTTGTTGACTTCTCGATAAATCCCCTGGAGGTGTGCTGGTCTATCTTGAATCCTGCTTCCTATCTCGGTGGCGTTGATACCTATAATAGCACAAAATTATTCCAAGGACAAAGAAGTAGGACTACCATATAACTTGAATGCAACAGTTGGACCATATTGAGTGTTCTGAAATTTAAAGCTCTTAACAAAAGTTTTAGTCAATGTGGCATATTGAGGGCTTTCATCCCCCATAAAGTTAGTGAGCCCAACTGATACGTCATAAACGTATCCCTAATTTCTTATGTTCCATGTTGTTTTCATGTTGTTTCACGCATGTTTTCCTCACACTTTATGTCATTTTTACACGTTTTCCGGGAATAACCTGTAACAAGATACCACAGAGCCAGTTCCCTGTTTTCTGCTGTTTTTAGTTTCAGAAAAGTTGTTATGGAAATATTCTCGGAATTGGATGCCACGAAAGCCAAAGTTCATATTTTCCCCATAAGTCCAAAGGAGACCCGGAGGGGGGCCATAGAGCCCCCACACCATAGAATCGCGCGAGCTCCCCCTGGCCGCGTCAGCTAGTGGTGTGGGACCCTCGGGCGTCCATCGACATTGCCCTTTCGCCTATATATACTCCCCCGATGGAAACCCTAAGAGAATCGACCTTTTCCGCAAAATACATCGTAGCTCCGCCTCCGCCGCCGACAAGTTTCGGGGGACAGATCTCTGTTCTGGCACCCTGCCAAGACGGGGAAGTGCCCCTGGAAGCCATCTCCATCAACTCCCCCGCCATGTCCATTGCTGTTGCTGTCTCCTATGATGAGGAGGGAGTAGTTCTCCCCCGAGGCTGAGGGCTCTACCGGTAGCTATGTGGTTCATCTCTCTCTCCCATGGTGTGATCTTTATGTGATCATGAGCTTTGTAATCTAGTTGAATATGTAGATTGATCTTCATCTGTTATGTTACTCAAGTGGTTTTGTTATCTCCGTAAACAATTTGATCACGGTGTAAAGGTGATAGTGTGTGCACCGCGTGGTTTAGCGTGATATTTATATCTTGTGTTGGAAGATGAACCTATGAAATTGTGGTGTTTGTTTACTACTAATCTAGGGTGCTCAAGGTGATAGTGTGGGGTGCCCTAGAGAGGGAATATAGACTTGAGGAGGGTTGTTAAAGCCCTACGCAATGATTAGTGTTCGGTATTCGACCGGAGAGTGGTTTGGAGTAGCTTAGTGAAGAAATGATATTTATGCATTCAATTATGTTTTCATTGTTGAGAGGTGTCCTCTAGTGAAAGTAGGAGCTCTAGGCCTTATTTCCAAGCATTGAAACACCGTTTTCCTCCTATTCTGCTACATGTTTTCTTGCTGCCATTTTTATTTCAGATTGTTATTATCACTTATAATCATCCATACTACTTGCATTTTACTCTCTCTTCGCCGAACTAGTGCACCTATATACCTGACAAGTATATTGGGTGTGTTGGGGACACAAGAGACTTCTTGTATCTTAATTGCAGGGTTGCTTGAGAGGGATATCTTTGACCTCTACCTCCCTGAGTTCGATAAACCTTGGGTGATCCACTTAAGGGAAACTTGCTGCTGTTCTACAAACCTCTGCACTTGGAGGCCCAACACTGTCTACAAGAATAGAAGCGTGCGTAGACATCAAGCTCTTTTCTGGCGCCGTTGCCGGGGAGGTAAGGTAAAAGGTACTCACATCCTCGGGTGTGAGTGCTCGAAGTTATTTCCTTTCAATCCTGCAATTGTATCTTTTTGTTTCTTGTTTTTATTTTCACTAGTTATTCTTAATGGAAAACAACAAAAATATGAGAGAGCTTTATAATCTTTATCTTGAGTTAGGACATGAAGTGTTTGAAGAGATAATTAAAAAACCTATGGAACTTTATTTGCATGCTAATAGCAATGTAATTAGTATGAACGATTTGAACACTATTATTTCTAATGCTATGGAAAAGTCTAAGATTGGGGAAGCTAGTTTATATGAAAATGGTCTTTTTAGTTCCCCAAGCACGGAGGAGAAAATTTTCTTTGATGATGAGCCTATGCCTGTTACAAATAGTAGTGATCATGATTGGGAAATGCACACTAATTTTGATATTAAAAATGATGATATGGAAAGCTCTAAACTTGTGGATGATGTGTTTGAAAATCCTTTTGCTATTGATGATTATATGCTTGATACATATGCTCCTAGTAAAAATGATGATATGTTTACAAATGAACACATTTTGGAGGATAATTATTCTATTGCTTATGATGACATTATTCTTCCTATATATGATGTTTACAATAATAAATATGATATTTTCAGTCCACCTACTATTGAGGAGAAATTTAATTATGATTACAATATGCCTCCTATATTTGATGATTATGGTGATGAGAATAATAATGATAGCTATTTTGTTGAATTTTCCCCCACTAGTATTAATAAGAATGACTATGCTTATGTGGAGAGTAATAATTGTTTTATGCATGTGGCTCATGATAAGAATGTTATATGTGATAGTTACATGGTTAATTTTATTCATGATGCTACTGAAATCTATTATGAGAGAGGTAAACATAATTTTACGCATCGCAATGATATCAAGTTTCCCCTCTCTATGTTTAAAATTTTGAAGTTGCACTTACTTTGCTTTCCTATGCTTGTTGCTTTGTGTTTTCATGACTTGTTTTTCTGCAAAATTAGTTTTCATAGAAAGTGGGTTAGACTTAAATGTGTTTTATATTTTCTTCTTGATGCTATCTTATTGTGCTTCAGCTCTTATTCTTATGTGAGCATCTTTTCAAAAAATCATTGTGCCTAGCTGAAAGGCGTTAAATAAAAGCGCGACCAGGAGACAACCCGTTTTATTTCTCTGCTTTCAATCATTTTTTCCTTTGTTTTCTTTTGTGTGCTTTGCATATGGGTGTTGTCTATTTCCTTAGCAACCCCTCTGTATCTTTTCTTTTGTGTTTTTGTTGAGCCAAGTAAATCCTCTAGTGGAAAGTTGACACTATATTTCGGATTTCTGCGCAGGAAACAGATTTTTGCTTGTCCAGTTTTAAATACGTTAAAAATCACAAAAAAAATCAAAATGACCTGAGCTTTTTTGTGCGTAATACTGGGATATATACGCAACTTTTCTTAGTTTAGCACTTTTTTATTTGAGCAACATAATATTTTCGAAAAAAATTGATCTTTACCTGCTGTTCTGTTTTGACAGATTTCTACCAATTATTGCATTTGCATCTTAATCTCTTTCTCTTGGTGTTCTTTTGAGAAAAAGAGTTTTAAAAGAAGTTGTGACAGTAGATAATGTTTTTATGAGTGTTAGGATTGTGTTGAAACTTAATCATGTGAATTTATTATTTCGATTGCACTAACGTTGCTAATGAAGATTGTGAGAAGTTTTGTGTGAAGGAAGTTGTCAAGGGTCAAGAGAAGAGGATGATATGATGTGATCAAGAAGAGCGAAAATCCTAAGCTTGCGGATGCCTCGAGGTGCATCCCAGAAAATTCAAAGAAGACTCAAGCGTCTAAGCTTGGTGATGCCCAAGGCATCCCCTTCTTCATCGACAAATTATCAGGTCACTTCTAGTGAAACTATATTTTTATTCGGTGACATCTTATGTGCTTTACTAGGAGCGTCTTTTAGTTTTTCTTTCAGTTTGTTTGGTTTTCTTTGTTGTAATAAATATCATTGGAACCTATCATACTTTTGTGGGAGAGAGACATGCTCTGTTTTTATTGCTTAGAACACTCTAGTTTTCATTCTTATTGTTTTGTGAGTGTTCACTTTTTGCTAGTATTGCGCTTAGCCTTTGTTTTCATGCATCTCTTATTCAGAGCTGTTATTTTTAGTAGATGTGACGCCCCGAGATCGGGCACTATGTAGATTTCAGCATTTTCGCCAAATCCACATAATAACCGATTCCAGGTTGCCACTTGTGATAACATTACAACAATTCACGAATAATCCACAACAACAACAGAAGAGATATATACAAGACGACTCAAACGAGTCAAGGATACAACTGATACAATACAAAGATCCAAATAACAGCGGAAGAAACAACATATTGTCCGACTACGGACAAGATACAAATTGGACTAAGAGTCCTGAAGATAACCGATGGCGTCCAATCCCTGCCCATGCCAAGCCGGAGGGATTCCCAAGCTAACGTCGTCAGACTTCAAACCTGTTGACTGCAATGTGGAATATGCAGCCACGAAATGGATTCGTGGGTCAGTACGATTAAGTACTGGCAAGTGGATAAACCATACTCACAAGATATCAGCGTAACCAATCATCAAAAGATACAAATACTTTGGGAACAACGGAAGGAAGGGATTATTGCAACGAAGCGGCTGCGGGCTGCACTAGCTAACTACAGAGACGCGCTACAACATCCGGCTAAAAGAAAGGGATAAGATAGCGTATCAGAACCAACTACAACTACTCACCAAACAATACCCATCCAATGTTACCCCCTACTAAGGAAGCAACCCAAGGAAACTCACACGGTTGATTAAGGTGACATTCATCTTTATGGTGGAGGTAATCTATATTACTAGTCAAGTTATCATCGTTAAGTGTAAGTTGTCTGGGTACTTGTTAGCCAGCACTTTCACCAAGTCATCCATAACCGCGGGCAACACGGCTTCTCGAGAAGATTTAACCCTGCAGGGATGCACCAATTTGGCCGTACACGTAAGAATGACCCGCCAGATGGAAATGCACTTCCACCAAGCGAGGCACTCAACACAACCCAACTCTTCTTCGCATCAAGCCCAAAGAACCATGTGCTGTGCGTGCGCGGCTAATCGAGCCCCCACGAAGAAAAGGGGGACCCTCATAGCACTGGAAGACCACGCCGCCCTAAATGCCGACTACAAAAGTTCCACCCTGGCGCCAAGGGCTCGCACCTGCATATGCATGCATCAAATGGAAAGCCCGAACTAAGTGTGGTGATTTGGACGAGATGCGAATCGAATCAGAATTGCGGGGGGGCGCCCATACTCGCTTCCCACATGCGGTTAGTGCGCTCATCATGGATCGGAGGACAAGACCCTTTTCCTATTTAAGTTCGACACTAGCAGGCCTCAAAACCACGCCGGGCCTCCTGCCGGTGCCTTATCATCAAATTATTGTTACCCCAAACATTAACAGGTTGTTGATTAAATTGAACCCCAATTATCAACTAAACAGGTGATACGACAAAGGACAACAAGACTCGAGCACAAACAAATCTAAGCATGCAACTACGACACGAGGGCAAACAAGGTAAACAAGCAACAGGTAATAGGAAGTGGAAGGAAGGCTATATCATGGTTGCAAGGTAAACATATGATAGGATCGAGACACAAGCATCGAATCATAAGGCTAGAATAAAGACAACGAAAAGAATCGGTAACAAGTGATGAAAGGCAGCCATAGGTAGCAAGTGAGTATACTTACCTGGAATCCAGCAAGTAGAGGTACATCCGAAGAACTTGTCGTTGCTCACATCATCTCAACGTCCTATCCGGGAAGAAGCAACGAACTAGAACAAACACCGGATACACAAATTACTTCTACGGCAAAAGATCCAGCATGATCAAGATATGGATGCATGACAAGTTTAAGGACGCATCAAAGATAAACTAGTTGACATGGTAAACATATTTAAATGGGCTCATATGCAATTTGGTTTGCATATGGAAAAGCCCATGAATTAATGTTGAATTAAATGATCTACAAATAACCATCATGTGAAAGTTGATTAGAATGATGCATGGATGATGAAAACGATAAGAAAACAACAATAGCTTCAATTTGAAATGTTGTTTACCAAGTTTGGAATTTTATTTATTAAGTTATGAACTTTGGCATTTTAAATGATTTAAACAAACATTTGTTGTTTTCACCAATTTTAAATGTTCAAAACAGATAACAAAATTTATATTTGGAAAGAACACAAAATTTTAGATGGAATACATATTTCATTTGTTGAATTTGGATTTTAGATGAGCAAGTTATTAAATTGACAATTTTAAATGCATTAATTAAGAACCAGTTTTTTTCAGCAATTTAATTTATTCAAAACATAAAACAAAGTTGATATTTGCAAAGTTTAGAGAATTTTGATTGGAAAACATATTTTACTTTTCAAATTTGGAGTTAAAATGAATTAGTTATGATTTATGCAATTAAATCAATTTAAAATTGAGTCGGAAGCCCAACATCTAATTTAGGAGGTTCGAGTTATTTATCTACCCATCAAGATTAAATGTTGTTTAACATGTATAACAAGATATCGATGAGCTACACAAGTTTAAATGGAACCGGGACTAGATAAATAACATCCCAACACATCCCATATTTAATTGTTATGTGATTGTTAGTTACCCGTAACCAACAAAAGATGTGATGCAAACATGATGATATGACATTTATAAAATAGATTGCATGTTGTAGAAAATAGGGCGTATGGGTATAGGGGATTTAGGGTTTGGGTTCGCACGTGTGGAGAGGATCTTCGGGTTCGGCGCCGGTGTCTTCGGGGTGTAGGGGAAGTAGAAGAAGAGGAGGAAGTAGAGGACGTAGTCGACATAGAGGAAGGAGTGGAAGTAGTCGTAGCAGGGGAAGTAGTCGACACCGAGGACGTAGTCGTTCCAGGGTCATCGTCGTGGAGGTAGTCGTTCATGCCGTAGAGGAAGTAGTCGTTCTCGAATCACGCGGTCATCGTCGTCGAAGTAGTTGTAGTAGTCGTGGGCGATCCGCAACATCGTTGTCTTCGAGGTTGGTAGCGGACATGTCGGTCCCAATGTTCACGGCACGCACGAAGGCGGCCAACGCAAAGCGAACACGACGAAGGCGATGTAGTCGTTCACGGTTCGTCGAGGGAGTAGTCGTGGTCGAGGTGCTTGTCGCATCGGGTAGGAATCTTGGCGGTTCCTGTGCTCGGACTTGGCGACGAGGTACGGGTCGGGGTCGATCTTGGTGGCGTCACGGTCTCAGACTTGTCGCCGGGAGTCTTGTCGAGGTCAGGTGGACACGCACACAACGGAACCAACAACGAGCATGGAACAGACGACGGAGGGGAACGCCATGCCTCTTGCAGGACTTGCGTCGAACACATGACGGGCATCGAGGAAGCAGTCGAGTAGCAGTGCGCCGCCGTGGTTACGGTGACAGCATCACCGCCATCCCGTCGGCGACGGCAACACCACCACAGCAGCCAACACCACCAGACCACCCGTACACCACCGTCGTGAGGCAGCAGGTCGAGGACGTTGTGCTGCATATCACTGTCGTCCGCGGGAGCCGATGTGGAGAGGGGCCGTGACGGCGAGGCAGCATGGAGCAGGGCCACGGACCTGTGGCTGCTAGAGGGGAAGCTCTGACGGCGGGGCAGCGAGGCCATGGAGGCTTCGAGGCGGCGCGCACCCGCGCGAGCAGGAGGAGCCGAGGACAGGCGTCGATGCCTCCTCGTTGCTCTCGATCCAAGAGGAGGACGAGCGAGGAAGGGAGGCGAGGGGAACCAGGGAGGCGGCGCTTGGGGCGAGGTGGAGGAGCACGGTGGGGGCGGAGGTGCTCCAGGCCGTGGCCAGAGAGGAGGACACGGGAGGAGGCAGTGGCGGCGCACGCGAGGGAGACGGGGAGCAGCGGCGGCGCCATGGAAAGAGAGGGAGGAGCTCGGGGGTTGGAGGAGGCGTGCGGGGTCGAGGCAGAGGAGGGCAGCGGGCAACGGGAGTCTGGGCTCGCCCCCCCACCCTGGCGGCGCTCGACGGGAGGAAGGAGACGATGGGGTTCGATCCCCTTCTGCGTCGCGTGCGTGTGTTCTGTGTGCGTTGCGTTCGTGTGGGTTCTGTGGGCTAGGGTTTGGTGGTGGGCTGGTCTGGTTAGGCTAGCCTGCCACCCAAAACAACTTTTTTTTCTTCTTCTTTGGTTTATTTCAATTACTTTTCGGAAAAAAAAGAAGGTGGGGTTTGGGTAAAACAGAAATAGTGTTGTGGAGATACAAAAGAATTTCAGGACCGTTAAAAATAATGTTTAGACACTTTAGTTATTTGCAAAGGTTTAAATGCATGATGATGCATGAGGATGTCATGATGATGCAGAAAAGAAAGAGCAAACACAACTAACTGGGGAAAAAATCCCCGGGTGTTACAGACGACACCACCAAAAAGGGATTGCGCCCTCGCAATCCACCCACTAACCGGGGAGGGGAAAGAAGTTCGACTATCGATTCTTCATGCTTCCAATTGATCTCCTCGACACCACTAACAAGGGAATCTTGCTCGGGCTGATGACGATGTTCTTCCACCAGGAATCTTCCGATGATCGAACCTATTAGGTTAAAGGCTCAGAAAACGTCCACCCACGTAGGATCCTAACACTTTGAAAGATAGATAAGGGAAGAAAATCCAAAACAAATAAGGTAGGAGGGGAAATAGAATAGAGATAAGGAGAAAACAAGAATCCTATTGAGATGTTTCCAAAACAGGTTTTGCACAGATAGTTTTTGACACTCTAGAAACACGACCGTTAGCGAGGTTATCCTACAGGCTTTGCGGACCCGCTGCTTCGATAACCATTCGTATCAAAACAATATCGGGAATCGGAAACATGCTCTGATACCATTTGTGACGCCCCGAGATCGGGCACTATGCAGATTTCAGCATTTCCGCCAAATCCACATAATAACCGATTCCAGGTTGCCACTTGTGATAACATTACAACAGTTCACGAATAATCCACAACAACAACAGAAGAGATATATACAAGAAGACTCAAACGAGTCAAGGATACAACTGATACAATACAAAGATCCAAATAACAGCGGAAGAAACAACATATTGTCCGACTACGGACAAGATACAAATTGGACTAAGAGTCCTGAAGATAACCGATGGCGTCCAATCCCTGCCCAGGCCAAGCCGGAGGGATTCCCAAGCTAACGTCGTCAGACTTCAAACCTGTTGACTGCAATGTGGAATATGCAGCCACGAAATGGATTCGGGGGTCAGTACGATTAAGTACTGGCAAGTGGATAAACCATACTCACAAGATACCAGCGTAACCAATCATCACAAGATACAAATACTTTGGGAACAACAGAAGGAAGGGATTATTGCAACGAAGCGGCTGCGGGCTGCACTAACTAACTACAGAGACGCGCTACAACATCCGGCTAAAAGAAAGGGATAAGATAGCGTATCAGAACCAACTACAACTACTCACCAAACAATACCCATCCAATGTTACCCCCTACTAAGGAAGTAACCCAAGGAAACTCACACGGTTGATTAAGGTGACATTCATCTTTATGGTGGAGGTAATCTATATTACTAGTCAAGTTATCATCGTTAAGTGTAAGTTGTCTGAGTACTTGTTAGCCAGCACTTTCACCAAGTCATCCATAACCGCGGACAACACGGCTTCTCGAGAAGATTTAACCCTGCAGGGATGCACCAATTTGGCCGTACACGTAAGAATGACCCGCCAGATGGAAATGCACTTCCACCAAGCGAGGCACTCAACACAACCCAACTCTTCTTCGCATCAAGCCCAAAGAACCACGTGCTGTGCGTGCGCGGCTAATCGAGCCCCCACGAAGAAAAGGGGGATCCTCATAGCACTGGAAGACCACGCCGCCCTAAATGCCGACTACAAAAGTTCCACCCTGGCGCCAAGGGCTCGCACCTGCATATGCATGCATCAAATGGAAAGCCCGAACTAAGTGTGGCGATTTGGACGAGATGCGAATCGAATCAGAATTGCGAGGGGCGCCCATACTCGCTTCCCACATGCGGTTAGTGCGCTCATCATGGATCGGAGGACAAGACCCTTTTCCTAATTAAGTTCGACACTAGCAGGCCTCAAAACCACGCCGGGCCTCCTGTCGGTGCCTTATCATCAAATTATTGTTACCCCAAACATTAACAGGTTGTTGATTAAATTGAACCCCAAGTATCAACTAAACAGGTGATACGACAAAGGACAACAAGACTCGAGCACAAACAAATCTAAGCATGCAACTACGACACGAGGGCCAACAAGGTAAACAAGCAACATGTAATAGGAAGTGGAAGGAAGGCTATATCATGGTTGCAAGGTAAACATATGATAGGATCAAGACACAAGCATCGAATCATAAGGCTAGAATAAAGACAACGGAAAGAATCGGTAAAAAGTGATGAAAGGCAGCCATAGGTAGCAAGTGAGTATACTTGCCTGGAATCCAGCAAGTAGAGGTACATCCGAAGAACTTGTCGTTGCTCACATCATCTCAACGTCCTATCCGGGAAGAAGCAACGAACTAGAACAAACACCGGATACACAAATTACTTCTACGGCAAAAGATCCAGCATGATCAAGATATGGATGCATGACAAGTTTAAGGACGCATCAAAGATAAACTAGTTGACATGGTAAACATATTTAAATGGGCTCATATGCAATTTGGTTTGCATATGGAAAAGCCCATGAATTAATGTTGAATTAAATGATCTACAAATAACCATCATGTGAAAGTTGATTAGAATGATTCATGGATGATGAAAACAATAAGAAAACAACAATAGCTTCAATTTGAAATGTTGTTTACCAAGTTTGGAATTTTATTTATTAAGTTATGAACTTTGCCATTTTAAATGATTTAAACAAACATTTGTTGTTTTCACCAATTTTAAATGTTCAAAACATATAACAAAATTTATATTTGGAAAGAACACAAAATTTTAGATGGAATACATATTTCATTTGTTGAATTTGGATTTTAGATGAGCAAGTTATTAAATTGACAATTTTAAATGCATCAATTAAGAACCAGTTGTTTTCAACAATTTAATTTATTCAAAACATAAAACAAAGTTGATATTTGCAAAGTTTAGAGAATTTTGATTGGAAAACATATTTTACTTTTCAAATTTGGAGTTAAACTGAATTAGTTATGATTTATGCAATTAAATCAATTTAAAATTGAGCCGGAAGCCCAACATCTAATTTAGGAGGTTCGAGTTATTTATCTACCCATCAAGATTAAATGTTGTTTAACATGTATAACAAGATATCGATGAGCTACACAAGTTTAAATGGAACCGGGACTAGATAAATAACATCCCAACACATCCCATATTTAATTGTTATGTGATTGTTAGTTACCCGTAACCAACAAAAGATGTGATGCAAACATGATGATATGACATTTATAAAATAGATTGCATGTTGTAGAAAATAGGGCGTATGGGTATAGGGGATTTAGGGTTTGGGTTCGCACGTGTGGAGAGGATCTTCGGGTTCGGTGCCGGTGTCTTCGGGGTGTAGGGGAAGTAGAAGAAGAGGAGGAAGTAGAGGACGTAGTCAACATAGAGGAAGGAGTGGAAGTAGTCGTAGCAGGGGAAGTAGTCGACATCGAGGACGTAGTCGTTCCAGGGTCATCATCGTGGAGGTAGTCGTTCATGCCGTAGAGGAAGTAGTCATTCTCGAATCACGCGGTCATCGTCGTCGAAGCAGTCGTAGTAGTCGTGGGCGATCCGCAACATCGTTGTCTTCGAGGTTGGTAGCGGACATGTCGGTCCCAATCTTCATGGCACGCACGAAGGCGGCCAACGCAAAGAGAACACGACGAAGGCTATGTAGTTGTTCACGGTTCGTCGAGGGAGTAGTCGTGGTCGAGGTGCTTGTCGCATCGGGTAGGAATCTTGGCGGTTCCGGTGCTCGGACTTGGCGACGAGGTACGGGTCGGGGTCGATCTTGGCGGCGTCACGGTCTCAGACTTGTCGCCGGGAGTCTTGTCGAGGTCAGGTGGACACGCACACAACGGAACTGTCGCACCCTGACTTCTAGAGGATACTCACCGTACGAACTGAACAGTATTTTGGTTGGATTACGGGGCTTAACGGCTCCCGCGTCCCCTTACGGGTAGGCCAGCACTTATGTGCGACAACCAACCGTTACTGTTCATCGTCGATGTAAACTATCCTGTAGAAATCAGGATACCACCATTGACGTACTTCATACCATACACACATGGTACGTCAACGGTTTTGAACAAAAGGATAACACAACATGCCTCTAAGACACAAAAGATTGAAATAAGGTTGCAAATGGCCTTCACTAAGGCAGAAATAGCAAATACAATCATCCAGAGGACACATGTCCCAACATAGCATTCATTACATCAGCGGAAGCAATCAAAGGTGTCTGGGTACAGACAAATCCAACAGGCTTAAGAAGCCGGAGAAAATAAAGAAGACGAAGCCCATCCACGTAGGTCCTGGATCCAGCCCTGGTCCAGCTATCTACTCGTCTGCAGTATCGTCAAACTCCACGAAGTAGCCATCCTGGTGGTCATCGTAGCCGTAGTCGTAGTCTGCGTAAACCACAGCCCCAAAGGGGTCAGTACAACAACGTACTGGCAAGTAAGACTCACAGTTCACCAAAGTGTAGCCCGTCAACACCAAGCACAGATGCTTTGGGATCAACGGAAGAGAAAGGTATAATAGATGCTGCAACTGGCTGCGCTAACAAACTACAGAAGATACTACAACTTCCGGGGTAACAGAAAGAGGTAAGATAGCGTATCGTAACCAACTATAGCTAACCACCAAACAAACCCATCCTGGATCTCGCCCCTTATCCAAAGAAGCAACCCGAGGATAACCCACACAGTTGGATTAATGATGGATCAAGTTGTTGTGTCAATAAGCCTATTACTAGTCAAGTTATCATTAGTTAGGTGTAAGTTGTTCTGAGTACTTGTTAGCCAGTACTTTCACCAAGTCAACCATAACCGCGGAAAACACGGCTTCTCGAGAAGATTTATCCCTGCAGGGGTGCACCAATTCGGCCGTACACGTAAGAATAACCCGCCAGATGGGAAGGCCTTTCCCACCAAGCGGGGCACTCAACACAACTCAACTCTTCTTCGCATCAAGCCCAAAGCACCACGTGCTGTGCGTGCGCGGCTAATCGAGCCCCCCGAAGAAAAGGAGGACCCTCATAGCACTGGAAGACCACGCCGCCCTAAATGCCGACTACAAAAGTTCCACCCTGGCCTCGGGTTCGTACCTGCATATGCGTGCATAAAATGGAAAGCCCGAACTAAGTGTGGTGATTTGGACGAGATGCGGATCGAGTCAAATTGAGGGGGGCGCCCATACACGCTTCCCACATGCGGATAGTGCGCTCATCATGGATCAGTAGACAAGACCCTTTTCCTATTAGGGTCGACACTAGCAGGCCTCAAAACCACGCCGGGCCTCCTGCCGGTGCCTTATCAACAATTTATTATTACCTCAAATTAACAAGTGTTGTTTAACATCGAGCCCAGAATATAACAGAATATAATAACAGAAAGTAACTAATAACAGACTCGAGCAAAACAACCCTAAGCATGCTAGTAAGACACGGGCCCAAGCAACGGGGTTTTAGGACTGGAGGTGATGGCAATATCAGGGTTTAGGGTATCATGTGATAGGTTCGTAACAGAAACAACTACCACTATGGCTAGCAGAAAAGAACAACGGAAAGTATCGGTAACCAATGTTGAAAGGAACACAATGGTTCATGTGAGTGATAACTTGCCTGCAAACCCAGTAGCCGGGTACTGAGCTAGATCCTCAGAAGGGGTGTCGTAAAGGTCGTCGGTATCAACGTCGTCGTCTATCCGAGAAGAAGCAAACAAACAAGGCAGAAATATAAACAATCATCATCATGGCATAGTGCACAATCAAATATGATGCATGACAAGTTAATAGATGCATCAAAATAAACTAATTGATAGGATAACACAATTTAAATGGACACATATGCAACTTTGAGTTGCATATGAAAAGCCCATGGAGTTTGGTTAGATTATTTGTTTTCCAACTAATCAACAGGTGCTGGTGGTTTAGTATGATGCATGCAAAAGGAAAACAGCAAAATAACAACGTTAGAATCAAATTAAAATAGGGTGTAGCAATTTAGAATTTTATTATTAATTTAGGGAATTTTTGGGTGCCTTAAAGGTGACAACCAAGTATTTGTTGTTGTCAAACATTTAAAATGTTCCAAACAAATAACAAAGTTGATATTTGAAAAGAACATCAAATTTTAGTTGGATTACATGTTTCACATATTGAAATTGGAATTTGGATTATTTAATTATGAATTAAACAATATTAAACAAGTTTTAATTGGATTAAACAAGATTTAAATTGTTTAGGCAATTTTAATTATTCAAAACAGAAAACAAAAATTATATTTGACTAGGTTATTTAAAATGGTATGGAAAACATATTTTATTTGCATTTATTGGATTAATAAATAATTAGTTATTGAATTTATAAATTAGCATTTGAATTATTTAAGTTTGAACTTTAAATGCATTTGTAATTGTCAAAACAGTACACAAATAGGTTATTTGGAAAGATTAGGAAATTTGGATCAGAAAACATATAAACTTTTCATTTATTGGATTTACAGAATAAAAGATATGAAAGTTTGAAGTTTTGATTCAAATCTGTTATTTAAAATGATTTGGAATAAACAGAAATTCGCGCAGAAAACATTTGTTACCACGCGGCCCTCTACCCCTAGCCACTAACCAGTGGACCCGTGCCAGCGTGGCGCGCGCGCGCACGCGTGGCAGAGAGAGCCGCTGACAGTGGGCCTCCGCGCTGAAGCGAAAATAGCCAAAAAAAAAGGTTGGCGCTTGCGGGGCTCGAACCCGTGACCAGCGCAAGATTCAGAGAGAGCGCAACCAGTGCGCTAGCTTCAGTCGTTTGACAGTATAACAGGCGCGGACAGGTTAACATTCAATGCCAAGTTTCTGAATTTTTTAACTGACGACGGAATTCTTCCACGGCTGACAGAAACAGCAGAAGCTCGCCGGCGTTGAGTGGCACGGCCGTGCTCGCTGCGGTTGAGGGATGGTCGTGTGCAGAACGTGCACGGGATCACGCGCAAGTGACAGAGGGAGAGATGGGAGAGAGGGTATCGCGGGGAGCTCACCGGGATTTCGTCGGGTTGCAGAGAGCTGACGACGGCGGCGTTGTTCGTGGACGGCGGGGGAGGTGTGGTCGATCTCCGGTGGCGCTGCTGTGTCCGAAACGTAGAGGAAGAAGAGGCCTTTCGGTTTCAGGGACTAGGTGGGGGAGTGGAAGGCCATGGCGTCGACGACGTGGTCGGGTTCAGAGGGGGTTCTCCGGCGAGGGTGACAGAGGAGGGGAAAATCGACGGGGAGGAGGCGATTGACGGCAGCGGAGAGGGAATAGGAGCCTAGGGGGGTCTAGGGTTCGACGCGGAGCCCTAGGGCATGTTTTATAGACCGCTGGAGGCTTGGATCGCCGTCGAGGGCCGTTTCTGCCGCGGTGGCACCGGCGGATTGCCTCCGTACACCAGACAGAAGCTTGCACGCTTCTCAAAGCGGTAAGGGATAGGTTTAGGCGGGCTGGGCTTGCGCGCGCGTAGGCTTAGTGGGTTGGGTTTGTTTATCTGCTGCGCGCGCGCTGCGTTTTGCTTTATTTTTATTTTTCCTTTTCTGTTTTTTTTTTGTAGCTTTTGCTTTTGGAAGAAAAACATAGTTTTTAAGTTAGGGAAAAATTTGGAAAAATTAGGGTAGATTCCTTAGACAAAATGCAAACATTTGGTAGCTTTTATTTGCAAAGATTTAAATGTTTGCTTGTTGTTTAAAGTTTAAACCAAATTTGGGTGCATTTGTTAATATTAATAATCATTAACAAAAACCAAATTTTTAAATAGGGTAACCCCTAAGGTAATTAGACAAATTGAGTTGGTTTGATTTGGTAACAACATAAATTTAAAATGGTTCTGTTTGTGGGTGCTTGGATTTGAATTTTTAATTGTGTTTGGAAAATGAATAATTGATTTAAAACCATCATTTTCACAAGTGATCATTATGGAAAAACATGAAACCAATTGATTGTTATTATTTGTGATTTTTATTCAAAAAGTTGTAACAAAGCAAGTATGAAACCATTGTTTGAAAAAGGTTTGAATTTGAGTTGTGAAAACAGTGGAAAACAATTGCAATAATTAAGAAACAAATGCAAACAACATGGAACAACATGATGATATGATGCAATACTTAATTAAACATGCAACAAACATTCTAAGGGGATGATTTTCATACTTGGGATGTTACAAAACGCCCCCCTTGAAGGAATCGCGCCCCGAGATTCCTACTGAGAAAGGAAAAGGTCCGGATACTTCTTGCGAAGATCCTCTTCGGTCTCCCACGTTGCCTCTTTATCGGAATGATGCGACCACTGCACCTTCAAGAACTTGGTGCTCTTGTTGCGAGTCTTACGCTCGGTCTCATCGAATATACGAACAGGGTGCTCCTCATAAGATAGATCATCTTGCAGTTCAATGGAATCATGATCAACTGCACGATCCGGATCTTTGAAACACTTCTTGAGCTGTGACACGTGGAACACATCGTGCACTTTGGATAGCTTTTCTGGAAGTTCAAGACGATAAGCATTTTCTGCACGCCTTGAGAGAATGTTGAAAGGACCAATGTATCTTGGTGCAAGCTTTCCTTTCACACCGAAACGATGAGTGCCTCTGAGGGGAGTTACACGGAGATATGCCTTGTCACCAGGTGCATAGATCATATCCCTGTGCTTGCTATCATAATAGCTCTTCTGACGAGACTGAGCAATCCTGAGATTATCACGAATGATACGAACTTTCTCCTCGGCTTCCTTAACAATGTCAGGCCCTAAGAGTGAACGTTCACCAGCTCCAGACCAATTGATTGGACTCCTGCATCTGCGACCATACAGTGCCTCAAATGGTGCCATGCCTAGGCTTGCCTGGTAGCTGTTGTTGTAGGAGAATTCAGCATATGGAAGGCAATCCTCCCATTTCATGCCAAAGGAGATACCACATGCTCTGAGCATATCCTCGAGAATCTGATTGACTCTTTCGACTTGCCCCTGAGACTGAGGGTGATAAGCTGTGCTGAACAGAAGTTTAGTGCCCAATGCCTCTTGAAAGCTTTTCCAGAAATGAGAAGTGAAGATACTTCCACGGTCTGATCTTATTTCCAATGGAACACCATGAAGGGGAACAATATTTGCTGTGTAGAGTTCTGCTAACTGGCTAGCTGAGATAGTTTCCTTGACAGCAAAGAAGTGAGCTACTTTAGTGAGACGATCAATAACAACGAAGATTGCATCGTTGCCCTTTTTGGACTTTGGAAACCCAGTAACGAAGTCCATTTCAATCATGTCCCACTTCCACTCAGGAATTTTGAGAGGTTGGAGTAGACCTGCTGTTTTCTAATGGACTGCCTTAACACGTTGACAAACGTTGCATTCAGAAACGTATTGAGCAATTTCACGTTTCATGCCAGGCCACCAATACAGAGTCTTAAGATCCTGGTACATCTTTGTACTTCCAGGGTGAATGGAGAGAGGAGTTTCATGAGCCTCCTTGAGAATGATATCTTTTAGACTTTGAACTTGAGGAACTGCAATGCGTCCTTCAAAGAACACAGTTCCTTTATCATCAACTGAGAAGGACTTGAATTTCTCCTTGCCTTCCTTGATGTGCTCAACCATCTTCTTGATTTCAGCATCACGAAACTGTTCAGAACGAATCTTGTCCTCGAGAGTTGGACTGGCTGTCAAGCTAGCAAGGTATCCTTCAGGGACAAGACCAAGGTTCAGCTTCTGGAATTCTTCATGAAGTGGAGGTTGGCTTTCCATGATCATGAGATTATTGCAATAGGACTTGCGACTGAGAGCATCGGCCATAACATTAGCCTTGCCTGGAGTGTAAGAAATTGTGAGATCAAAGTCCTTAATCTTTTCAATCCATCTCCTTTGCCTGAGGTTTAGATCTGGTTGAGTGAAGATGTATTTCAGACTCTTGTGATCGGAAAAGATTTCAGTTTTGTTACCCAACAAGTATTGTCTCCATTTCTTGAGGGCAAACACAACTGCTGCAAGTTCAAGATCATGAGTGGGATAGTTTTTCTCATGTGGGTTCAACTGACGTGAAGCATAGGCCACAACTTGGCGTACTTGCATAAGAACTGCTCCTAGTCCTTGGAGAGATGCATCGCAGAATATCTGGAAAGGTTTGGTAGTATCTGGGCCAACCAGAACTGGGGTGGAAGTGAGTTTAGTCTTCAGGAGATTGAAACTCTCATCACACTGTGGAGTCCAAACGAACTTTTTGTCCTTCTTTGTGAGATCAGTGAGAGGTTTGGCAATCTTGGAAAAGTTTTGGACGAAACGACGGCAATAGCTAGCCAAGCCAAGAAAACTTCTGACTTGCTTCACCGTCTTAGGGGGTTTCCAATCAACAATTGCCTTAACCTTTTCCGTGTCAATGGCTATGCCTTTGGCAGAGATGACATGACCAAGGTAAGCAACTTCTGGAATCCAGAACTCACATTTGGAGAATTTGGCATACAGACGATGCTCGCGAAGTTTCATGAGAGTGAGACGAAGGTGTTCTCCATGTTCTTCCTCGGATTTTGAGTAGACCAGAATATCATCGAGATATACCACAACGAACTTGTCGAGGTATTCATGGAAGACAAAATTCATGAGTCTTGAGAAGGTTGCCGGTGCATTGGTGAGACCAAAGGACATGACGGTGTATTCA
Organism: Alopecurus myosuroides; assembly: GCA_028641055.1. Lineage (NCBI taxonomy): Eukaryota > Viridiplantae > Streptophyta > Magnoliopsida > Poales > Poaceae > Alopecurus > Alopecurus myosuroides. The sequence continues at coordinate 280,092,548 of CM054057.1, read as the reverse complement.
TATAGACCGTACCGAGTGGTGAAAGCTGTTTTTGGAATATCTTCCTTTCTGATCTTTATTTGATGGTAACCCATCCTCAAGTCCAACTTTGAGAATATTGAGGCTCCAGCAAGTTGATCAAAAAGGTCATCGATACGAGGAATTGGATACTTGTTCTTGATGGTTTTCTCGTTGAGAGGACGATAGTCAACCACGAGTCTTTTTGTTTGATCCTTCTTGGCAACAAACAGAGTTGGGCAACCCCAAGCGGAGGAACTAGGCTGAATGTAACCTTTCTCCATGTACATATCGATTTGCTCCTTCAACAATTTCAGTTCAGGAGGAGCTATCTTGTATGGATGCTTAGAGATTGGAGCAGTACCTGGTTCAAGCTTGATCACGAACTCAACTGCTCTGTCCGGAGGCATCCCTGGCAATTCTTCTGGAAAGACGTCAGGGAATTCACAAACCACCGGAACATTTTCAAGCAGAGGTAGAGGTTTAGCATCCAGGGTGTACAGCTGAACAGAACTTGATTCACTTGGAGAATAGACTATCTGGCCGGAAGGGTGGAACAGGGTTATTGACTTCTTAGCACAATCAATCGTAGCTTTATTTGCCTTCAACCAATCCATGCCAAGGATGACATCAATGTCAGAATTGCCAAGCAGAATGAGGGAAGCAAGGAATATGTGACCTCCAATTAAGATCTGATTCTCATGACTGATCTTGGAAGTTTGCATAGTTGCTCCAGGGGAGTTTACTACTAGCGGGGAACCCAAACCAACAAAAGGTAGTTTAACTGATGTTGCAAAGATCTTTGACACGAACGAATGCGATGCTCCGGTATCAAACAACACTTTAGCTTGGTTAGAGTTTACGGGGAATGTACCGAGAACGACGTCAGCAGCTTCCTCAGCTTTGTCGGCCTTGATATGATTCACCCTCGCGGTCCTCCCGACAGGCCTGTTGTTGGAGTTGAAGTCTTTAGCCGGGGGAGCACGAACCATTGCCTGGTTGGTGTTGGGGCGGGGAGGTGGTGGAGGTAGCTGCCTCTGAGTGCACTTATCAGCGTAGTGCCCAGTCTCCTTGCACTTGAAGCAAGTGACGACACGAGGAGGTCCTGGCCTTGGCTGCCCCATTGGAAACCTCTGACCCTGCATCTGAGATGGGTTGGGTGGGCGGGGACCAAAGCCTGGAGAAGCTTGGGCATTTGGAGCCCTAGTGACAGCACTGTTTGGCACCCAGATGCGGCGCTTCTGCGGAGGGGTGGTCATGTTGGAGGAGGAACCACCCTCACGCGAGTGCTTGCGCGACTCTTCGAACGCCTTGCGCCCATTCTCCTCATTGAGCGCGGTGTTCACGAGCTCCACGAAGTCCTTGCACTTGATGTTGGTGAGAGCGTACTTCAGTTCCGGGTTAAAACCTCGGCGGAACCTTGCCATCTTCTTGGCTTCAGTGGACACCTCGTCACCGGCGTATCGAGCGAGACGATTGAACTCGTTCTGGTAGCCGAGGACGTCCAGATTGCCCTGTTTGAGAGAGCAGAATTCCTCACGCATCCTTTCCATGAGACCATCCGGGATGTGGTGCTTCAGGAAGGCATCCTTGAAACAACCCCAGGTGATAGGATAGCCAGCTCTCATGGTCTGGTAGTTCTCCCACCAGGTAGCTGCCTGACCCTTCAGTAGGTAGGTTGCATACTTGACCTTATCTTCCTCAGCAACATGAGCAATCTCTAGAGCCCTGTTCATCTCCCTGATCCAGTCATCAGCATCCAGAGGCTCACGTGTTGCCACGAAAGCTCTCGGCCCCATGCTCAGAAACTCCTTGATGCTGACTCGCGGAGCATTCTGGTTGTTGTGCTGGTTAGCCTGGATCTGGGCCATCTGAGCCACGACCTGAGTCGTCTGAGTCAACAGCTCCGTGAGCGGAGGTGGTTCAGGCATGGTGTTCCTGGTTGGAGGCATCCTGAACAGAAATGCATTTTAGCACAATAACAGCAAAGGATAGACTTGGTAACCGAAAGAGAGATTATTCCGACGCATGAATAGATAACCAACAGGTACATCATCACATGTTCAAATACATCAGAATATCCAACACCCCATTACATGGTTCGAAAGCCAAAGGATAACTAAACATAGCTAGGAACGGATACATCGGTACTCCCATGCTCATCACGCAGGACGGCGGTGAGTAGTACGACGAGAGATACGGTGAGGAGGAATCCCACGGAAGTAGGTATGACGACGATCCACGTAGAGCGGGACTGCTCTGAGAGCAACTCTCGGTGTGGTGAAGTAGAAAGCGTCGTCTCCCTGTGCTCCATAGCGGGGAATCCCTGTGTAACCAGCTCCAAGGTCGAGAAGTGGGCCTCTGATCGGCTCGTAACCTCCAGCATCTGGCAGCGGTAACCCAGCTGTCTGAACGCAACGTGCAAAGCGCTCATCTCCAACAAAGTCTGTGGTGTACGTCGCCAGACGAGTGAGAGCAAGGTGGAGCTGCTCCCTGACTGAGGCTAACTCCTGAGAAAGTGTGGAAGCAACTGCGTCACTGTGCCTCACGAACTGGGCAGTGGTGTGCAGCCTGGAGCTATCAGACTCGTAGGTATCCAGGTTGCCGTGGAGAGTGAAGTGAACTCCCGCCGACGTGATGTAACCACGGGGGATGTGACGATAGATAGAATCGTCAAACCCCCAGTAGTCAGCACGGAGGACGGTGAGACTCACGTAAGCTCCCTGCTGCACGGCCATATCCACTGTGGAACCTACTGCCTCGTAGCGGTGGACAACGCTCCTGCCATCATCCGACAGAATGTAGACGATAGCCCGGTAGCAGGTCTGGTCAAACTCTCGCTGCTGCTCGTAGACCTGGTACTCTGGTGCCCAATGGAACCCCAGATAGGTAACCATGTCTCTCAGCATCTCCGGATAACCGGCGGTGCTCTCACAGCGAGTCATCCGAACCACCTGCGGGTAGAACCTGAGATCCATCTGCAGATGATTTGGGAGGTTTTGATTAGACTCCGGTAGAAGAAATGAAGTGGAAAACAACAGCAAGGTTTCAACGGACGAAAGGTTCTTTAGAAGAACAGGATATCGAAGCAACATCGGGAAAATGAGACCAAAAGTCCTGAGGTACTAAGGAGAACCCAAAACACGTGAAATCCTAACTTGAAAGTTTAGGTGAGAACAGAAAACAACGTTGCACTTCCTTACCAGAAAAGGGTGGGTGGGTGGGGAAAGAAGAAAAATGGCAGAATTCCTACTCTCACGTTTCATTTTTCCTATATAGCTACAAAATAGTTTCTAGACTCAACTGCGACCAGTAAAAGGGATCCTACAGGCAGACAGGCTCTGATACCATTTGTCGCACCCGGACTTCTAGAGGATACTCACCGTACGAACTGAACAGTATTTTGGTTGGATTACGGGGCTTAACGGCTCCCGCGTCCCCTTACGGGTAGGCCAGCACTTATGTGCGACAACCAACCGTTACTGTTCATCGTCGATGTAAACTATCCTGTAGAAATCAGGATACCACCATTGACGTACTTCATACCATACACACATGGTACGTCAACGGTTTTGAACAAAAGGATAACACAACATGCCTCTAAGACACAAAAGATTGAAATAAGGTTGCAAATGGCCTTCACTAAGGAAGAAATAGCAAATACAATCATCCAGAGGACACATGTCCCAACATAGCATTCATTACATCAGCGGAAGCAATCAAAGGTGTCTGGGTACAGACAAATCCAACAGGCTTAAGAAGCCGGAGAAAATAAAGAAGACGAAGCCCATCCACGTAGGTCCTGGATCCAGCCCTGGTCCAGCTATCTACTCGTCTGCAGTCTCGTCAAACTCCACGAAGTAGCCATCCTGGTGGTCATCGTAGCCGTAGTCGTAGTCTGCGTAAACCACAGCCCCAAAGGGGTCAGTACAACAACGTACTGGCAAGCAAGACTCACAGTTCACCAAAGTGTAGCCCATCAACACCAAGCACAGATGCTTTGGGATCAACGGAAGAGAAAGGTATAATAGATGCTGCAACTGGCTGCGCTAACAAACTACAGAAGATACTACAACTTCCGGGGTAACAGAAAGAGGTAAGATAGCGTATCGTAACCAACTATAGCTAACCACCAAACAAACCCATCCTGGATCTCGCCCCTTATCCAAAGAAGCAACCCGAGGATACCCCACACAGTTGGATTAATGATGGATCAAGTTGTTGTGTCAATAATCCTATTACTAGTCAAGTTATCATTAGTTAGGTGTAAGTTGTTCTGAGTACTTGTTAGCCAGTACTTTCACCAAGTCAACCATAACCGCGGAAAACACGGCTTCTCGAGAAGATTTATCCCTGCAGGGGTGCACCAATTTGGCCGTACACGTAAGAATAACCCGCCAGATGGGAAGGCCTTTCCCACCAAGCGGGGCACTCAACACAACTCAACTCTTCTTCGCATCAAGCCCAAAGCACCACGTGCTGTGCGTGCACGGCTAATCGAGCCCCCCGAAGAAAAGGAGGACCCTCATAGCACTGGAAGACCACGCCGCCCTAAATGCCGACTACAAAAGTTCCACCCTGGCCTCGGGTTCGTACCTGCATATGCGTGCATCAAATGGAAAGCCCGAACTAAGTGTGGTGATTTCGACGAGATGCGGATCGAGTCAAATTGAGGGGGGCGCCCATACACGCTTCCCACATGCGGATAGTGCGCTCATCATGGATCAGTAGACAAGACCCTTTTCCTATTAGGGTCGACACTAGCAGGCCTCAAAACCACGCCGGGCCTCCTGCCGGTGCCTTATCAGCAATTTATTATTACCTCAAATTAACAAGTGTATTTTAACATCGAGCCCAGAATATAACAGAATATAATAACAGAAAGTAACTGATAACAGACTCGAGCAAAACAACCCTAAGCATGCTAGTAAAACACGGGCCCAAGCAACGGGGTTTTAGGACTGGAGGTGATGGCAATATCAGGGTTTAGGGTATCATGTGATAGGTTCGTAACAGAAACAACTACCACTATGGCTAGCAGAAAAGAACAACGGAAAGTATCGGTAACCAATGTTGAAAGGAACACAATGGTTCATGTGAGTGATAACTTGCCTGCAAACCCAGTAGCCGGGTACTGAGCTAGATCCTCAGAAGGGGTGTCGTAAAGGTCGTCGGTATCAACGTCGTCGTCTATCCGAGAAGAAGCAAACAAACAAGGCAGAAATATAAACAATCATCATCATGGCATAGTGCACAATCAAATATGATGCATGACAAGTTAATAGATGCATCAAAATAAACTAATTGATAGGATAACACAATTTAAATGGACACATATGCAACTTTGAGTTGCATATGAAAAGCCCATGGAGTTTGGTTAGATTATTTGTTTTCCAACTAATCAACAGGTGCTGGTGGTTTAGTATGATGCATGCAAAAGGAAAACAGCAAAATAACAACGTTAGAATCAAATTAAAATAGGGTGTAGCAATTTAGAATTTTATTATTAATTTAGGGAATTTTTGGGTGCCTTAAAGGTGACAACCAAGTATTTGTTGTTTTCAAACATTTAAAATGTTCCAAACAAATAACAAAGTTGATATTTGAAAAGAACATCAAATTTTAGTTGGATTACATGTTTCACATATTGAAATTGGAATTTGGATTATTTAATTATGAATTAAACAATATTAAACAAGTTTTAATTGGATTAAACAAGATTTAAATTGTTTAGGCAATTTTAATTATTCAAAACAGAAAACAAAAATTATATTTGACTAGGTTATTTAAAATGGTATGGAAAACATATTTTATTTGCATTTATTGGATTAATAAATAATTAGTTATTGAATTTATAAATTAGCATTTGAATTATTTAAGTTTGAATTTTAAATGCATTTGTAATTGTCAAAACAGTACACAAATAGGTTATTTGGAAAGATTAGGAAATTTGGATCAGAAAACATATAAACTTTTCATTTATTGGATTTACAGAATAAAAGATATGAAAGTTTGAAGTTTTGATTCAAATCTGTTATTTAAAATGATTTGGAATAAACAGAAATTCGCGCAGAAAACATTTGTTACCACGCGGCCCTCTACCCCTAGCCACTAACCAGTGGACCCGTGCCAGCGTGGCGCGCGCGCGCGCACGCGTGGCAGAGAGAGCCGCTGACAGTGGGCCTCCGCGCTGAAGCGAAAATAGCCAAAAAAAAGGTTGGCGCTTGCGGGGCTCGAACCCGTGACCAGCGCAAGATTCAGAGAGAGCGCAACCAGTGCGCTAGCTTCAGTCGTTTGACAGTATAACAGGCGCGGACAGGTTAACATTCAACGCCAAGTTTCTGAATTTTTTAACTGACGACGGAATTCTTCCACGGCTGACAGAAACAGCAGAAGCTCGCCGGCGTTGAGTGGCACGGCTGTGCTCGCTGCGGTTGAGGGATGGTCGTGTGCAGAACGTGCACGGGATCACGCGCAAGTGACAGAGGGAGAGATGGGAGAGAGGGTATCGCGGGGAGCTCACCGGGATTTCATCGGGTTGCAGAGAGCTGACGACGGCGGCGTTGTTCGTGGACGGCGGGGGAGGTGTGGTCGATCTCCGGTGGCGCTGCTGTGTCCGAAACGTAGAGGAAGAAGAGGCCTTTCGGTGTCAGGGACTAGGTGGGGGAGTGGAAGGCCATGGCGTCGACGACGTGGTCGGGTTCAGAGGGGGTTCTCCGGCGAGGGTGACAGAGGAGGGGAAAATCGACGGGGAGGAGGCGATTGACGGCGGCGGAGAGGGAATAGGAGCCTAGGGGGGTCTAGGGTTCGACGCGGAGCCCTAGGGCATGTTTTATAGACCGCTGGAGGCTTGGATCGCCGTCGGAGGGCCGTTTCTGCCGCGGTGGCACCGGCGGATTGCCGCCGTACACCAGACAGAAGCTTGCACGCTTCTCAAAGCGGTAAGTGATAGGTTTAGGCGGGCTGGGCTTGCGCGCGCGTAGGCTTAGTGGGTTGGGTTTGTTTATCTGCTGCGCGCGCGCTGCGTTTTGCTTTATTTTTATTTTTCCTTTTCTGTTTTTTTTTTGTAGCTTTTGCTTTTGGAAGAAAAACATAGTTTTTAAGTTAGGGAAAAATTTGGAAAAATTAGGGTAGATTCCTTAGACAAAATGCAAACATTTGGTAGCTTTTATTTGCAAAGATTTAAATGTTTGCTTGCTGTTTAAAATTTAAACCAAATTTGGGTGCATTTGTTAATATTAATAATCATTAACAAAAACCAAATTTTTAAATAGGGTAACCCCTAAGGTAATTAGACAAATTGAGTTGGTTTGATTTGGTAACAACATAAATTTAAAATGGTTCTGTTTGTGGGTGCTTGGATTTGAATTTTTAATTGTGTTTGGAAAATGAATAATTGATTTAAAACCATCATTTTCACAAGTGATCATTATGGAAAAACATGAAACCAATTAATTGTTATTATTTGTGATTTTTATTCAAAAAGTTGTAACAAAGCAAGTATGAAACCATTGTTTGAAAAAGGTTTGAATTTGAGTTGTGAAAACAGTGGAAAACAATTGCAATAATTAAGAAACAAATGCAAACAACATGGAACAACATGATGATATGATGCAATACTTAATTAAACATGCAACAAACATTCTAAGGGGATGATTTTCATACTTGGGATGTTACAGGAACCAACAACGAGCATGGAACAGACGACGGAGGGGAACACCATGCCTCTTGCAGGACTTGCGTCGAACACATGACGGGCATCGAGGAAGCAGTCGAGTAGCAGTGCGCCGCCGTGGTTACGGTGACGGCATCACCGCCATCCCGTCGGCGACGGCAACACCACCACAGCAGCCAACACCACCAGACCACCCGTACACCACCGTCGTGAGGCAGCAGGTCGAGGACGCCGTGCTGCATATCACTGTCGTCCGCGGGCTTCGATGTGGAGAGGGGTCGTGACGGCGAGGCAGCATGGAGCAGGGCCACGGACCTGTGGCTGCTAGAGGGGAAGCTCCGACGGCGGGGCAGCGAGGCCATGGAGGCTTCGAGGCGGCGCGCACCCTCGCGAGCAGGAGGAGCCGAGGACGGGCGTCGCTGCCTCTTCGTTTCTCTCGATCCAAGAGGAGGACGAGCGAGGAAGGGAGGCGAGGGGAACCAGGGAGGCGGCGCTTGGGGCGAGGTGGAGGAGCACGGTGGGGACGGAGGTGCTCCGGGCCGTGGCCGGAGAGGAGGACACGGGAGGAGGCAGTGGCGGCGCACGCGAGGGAGACGGGGAGCAGCGGCGGCGCCATGGAAAGAGAGGGAGGAGCTCGGGTGTTGGAGGAGGCGTGCGGGGTCGAGGCAGAGGAGGGCAGCGGGCGACGGGAGGCTGGGCTCGCCCCCCCCCCTTGGCAGCGCTCGACGGGAGGAAGGAGACGATGGGGTTCGATCCCCTTCTGCGTCGCGTGCGTGTGTTCTGTGTGCGTTGCGTGCGTGTGGGTTCTGTGGGCTAGGGTTTGGTGGTGGGCTGGTCTGGTTAGGCTAGCCTGCCACCCAAAACAACTTTTTTTTTCTTCTTCTTTGGTTTATTTCTATTACTTTTCAGAAAAAAAAAGAAGGTGGGGTTTGGGTAAAACAAAAATAGTGTTGTGGAGATACAAAAGAATTTCAGGACCGTAAAAAATAATGTTTAGACACTTTAGTTATTTGCAAAGGTTTAAATGCATGATGATGCATGAGGATGTCATGATGATGCAGAAAAGAAAGAGCAAACACAACTAACTGGGGAAAAAATCCCCGGGTGTTACAGTAGAGTTATGTTATTACTCTCATGCTTGTTTTCTGTATCATCTAGATATTTTTTGTTAAAACATATTTTGTATGGTGCTTGTTGGGAAAAGAAACTGCTGCTTGATGTAGAATTTATAACAGTTCTAGTAGAAGCTTGTATAGACTGTGGCTCGAACTATTTCATGCTATGATAAATGTTATTTTAGTTTTAAAGCCTTGTGGTTATTGAGTAGCATTAATAGCCTTAAATAGCTAATAGTGTTTAATATGCCATTGAAAGATTCATGGGTTGTTCTTGTCAGAGTAAAGCATCAATATATGGTATTCTCTTTCGAATGTTTTATTTGGTTGACTTGGCGCATGCTCACACCATGTTTATGACTACAAACCAGTCACGAATAGCCTCCATGACCACTTAGTTTGTGAACTTGTGATACCGCTTATGCTTTAATTAATGATGCTTATGTCGCTATGCATGATTATGGCTCTTATGCTCTCTTGATTTGTCGCTCCCAGTCTTTTGCTAGCCTCCACCTGTACTGAGTATGGAATTCTACTCGTGCATCCAAACTACTTAAACCAAAGTTTTCCCATTGTGTCCACCATACCTACCTACATGTGGTATTTAACTGCCATTACAAAGTAAATTTCTCATGTGTTACCTTTAAAACCTTCAAAATTATTCCTGCTTTATGTTCTTGTTTTTGCTCATGAGGACGTCAATAGAGAATATTTATCTCACTTGTTGATTGGATTTCACACCCTGGACTAGTGGCTTCATCCGCTTATCCAAATGATAGAAGAGCTGGCAGCGGGGTGTCCAGCCCCAAATTAATACAAACAAATAATCTTCACTATTTTTGCCCCTGATTTATCAGTCAAAGCATAATTATGTAAACAAAAGAGAAAGAGGTATGACCTTCTACTCCAGTTGTGTCCTTCATCATGGGAGCCACTCTTGTGAATCCAGTTGGCTTGTGACGTACTGTATTGTCTGTTTACCATTCGTTGACATAAGCATACACCTCTCAAAAAAATAGACACTCCTGCACGCTGTCAAACTTTTAATACCTCTGTTTAATAAAATAAAAGGCTCTAGCACATGAGTAATCCATGCTTCCCTCTGCGAAGGGCCTTTCTTTTACTTTTATGTTGAGTTTCCGTCTTCTAACTTTATGCACATTGAGGGAGCATTTTTGCCATTCTGAGTTTTATGTGCATTTGACCCATAAACATCACTAATTACTTCATGGTGTGATATTACTTGTTCTTAAATTATTTGTTCTAGTCTTCCTCTTGAACTTTGAAAGTGTCCTGGCATTTATGTTTTGTCCCACTCTTAAGGACTAGCGAAATACCACTTTGCCATGCTTTCTCTATACCTGAAACAAACGTTTATCTTTCTTTGCATTATTATTCATGATCCTTTATTTGAGTTACTCTTCGTGATGCAAAGTAATTGCTATGCTTTATTATTAAAGTTTTATTTATCATGCATGTGTTTAAAGTTTTATAATCTGAGTGTGCATATACTTTTACATTACATTGATCAACTTTATGTTAGTAGCATGTCACCTCAGACATTATTTTTTTATCGTTTACCTACTCGAGGACGAGTAGGAACTAAGCTTGGGGACGCTTGATACGTCATAAACGTATCCCTAATTTATGATGTTCCATGTTGTTTTCATGTTGTTTCCCGCATGTTTTCCTTACACTTTATGTCATTTTTACATGTTTTCCCGGACTAACCTATTAACAAGATGCCACAGAGCCAGTTCCATGTTTTCTGTTGTTATTAGTTTCAGAAAAGTTGTTCCGGAAATATTCTCGGAATTGGATGCCACGAAAGCCAAAGTTCATATTTTCCCCGGAAGCATCCAGAAGTCCAAAGTAGACCCGGAGGGGGGCCATAGAGCCCCCACACATAGGCTCGCGCGGGCTCCCCCTGGATGCGCCGGCTAGTGGTGTGGGCCCCTCGGGCGTCCACCGGCGTTGCCCTTTCGCCTATATATACTCCCCCGATGGAAAACCCTAAGAGAATCGACCTTTTCCGCAAAATACATCCGTAGCTCCGCAGACGCCGACAAATTTCGGGGGACAGATCTCTGTTCTGGGACCCTGTCAGGATGGGGAAGTGCCCCCAAAAGCCATCTCCATCAACTCCACCGCCATCTCCATCGCCGTTGCTGTCTCCTATGATGAGGAGGGAGTAGTTCTCCCCATAGGCTGACGGCTCTACCGGTAGCTATGTGGTTCATCTCTCTTTCCTATGGTGTGATCTTTATGTGATCATGAGCTTTGTAATCTAGTTGAATATGTAGATTGATCTTCATCTGTTATACTACTCAAGTGGTTTTGTTATCTCCGTAAACAATTTGATCACGGTGTAAAGGTGATAGTGTGTGCACCGCGTGGTTTAGCATGATATTTATATCTTGTGTTGGAAGATGAACCTATGAAATTGTGCCGTTTGTTTAGTACTAATCTAGGGCGCTCAAGGTGATAGTGTGGGGTGCCCTAGAGAGGGAATATAGACTTGAGGAGTGTTGTTAAAGCCCTACGCAATGATTAGTGTTCGTTATTCGACCGGAGATTGGTTCGGAGTAGCTTAGTGAAGAAATAATATATATGCATTCAATTATGTTTTCATTGTTGAGAGGTGTCCTCTAGTGAAAGTAGGAGCCCTAGGCCTTATTTCCAAGCATTGAAACACCGTTTTCCGCCTATTCTGCTACATGTTTGCTTGCTGCCATTTTATTTCAGATTGTTATTATCACTTATAATCATCCATACTACTTGTATTTTACTCTCTCTCTCTCTCTCTCTTCACCAAACTAGTGCACCTATATAACTGACAAGTAGATTGGGTGTGTTGGGGACACAAGAGACTTCTTGTATCTTAATTGCAGGGTTGCTTGAGAGGGATATCGTTGACCTCTACCTCCCTGAGTTTGATAAAACTTGGGTGATCTACTTAAGGGAAACTTGTTGTTATTCTACAAACCTCTACACTTGGAAGCCCAACACATTCTACAAGAATAGAAGTGTGCATAGACATAACCAACTCTTTCAATAAGCATAAGAAAATCATCTAAAAGACCTGTATTTCTTAAAAATGTACGACAAGGAAAGCTAGATGGGTAAACAATATCATCATCTTTCACATCGTCAATAGTTGACGCCATAACATCCTCATTATATGATGGCCTCGCTGAAGTGGATGAGCGTGAGGGCCTTGTCCTTCTAGGAGCATCACTCCTAAATATCTCTCCAAAATTATAACTATCCATCTCTGAAATTTTTCAAAAACCATCATATAAATTAATTTCAAGCAACTATAAGGTGGAGACTACCATAGGGACTTATATGAGCTAAACATACATCAAAAATAAATTATTTCTACTCAAATCAAGCATGCAAACTCACATAAGCTGTCACCTACAGTACCAAAATACTCAAGAAATACTTCACTAAATAAAATTCTACTTGGATCATCGGAAGAGTCACATACCGGAGATCAAACACACCAAATATCAGCAAAAATGATGGGCTGAAGAAGGAGATCAAACATCCAGAGGAAGAACATCAAGAAAACGAGTTTCAGGAAATGTTTTCAGTTTGTAAGGTGAGATAGAAGACTTTGGCAGGGGAGAGAGTTAGTGGAGGGCCAGGGGGTCCCCACACCATATGCTGGCGCCACCAGGGGGCTGGACGCGCCACCCTATGGTGTGCCTGACTGGTGGGTCCCCCTGGGGCCTCCCAGGTGGCTTTCTGCCTCATTTTTACGTAAAAATTTATTATAATTTTTCTGGGATTTTTCGAGAAACTTTATTTTTGAGGTATTTCCAGAATTTTAAGAATTAATAAAAACCGGGAAAACGAAAGTGAAAACATGGAAAACAAAACCAAAACCAGAACTACAAAGGTTCTATGACATTTTAACGAAAGAATAATCAAATAAAACAAAGGTGTTAGTGGTGAAAACAAAAGTATGGGTGGTGACAACATGCATAGCCTCAGAAATCATAGTGAAAATATCATGAAAACATGCATCAGGATGCTGGAAAACATGATTTTACTCAAGTAGCAATGTTATAATAGAAGTAAACATGATGCAAACAAAATGGGGAAGGTGAAAACATAGTGAAAACAATGTACTCTTCATTCAAAATCATTTTGTTAACAAGGGTGATCAAGTCTTGTTACCAGAATAATTTTTATATGAAGAAAAACTTTGCTAATCACTAAATAATTATGTTACCTCAACCTTGATAGGCATATTTCCAATCATAATAGTCTCATATTACTTTGGTGGTACTGGAATGGGACAATAAAATTCTCCAATCTTGATGGTCTCAATATTTTCAATTGAATTTAGACCATATTTCTTATCAATCTTCTTGGGAAAATAAACAGTATGCTCTTTATCATTAACATTAAAAGTATCTTTTCCTTGATTGCAATTAATAACATCCCCTATAGTATTAAGAAAAGGTCTTCCAAGAATAATAGACATATTATCATCTTCAGGCATTTCCAACACAACAAAGTCAGTTAATATCCTCACATATACCCACAGGAATAGTAGTAGATTTATCAGCCATTTGCAAAGATATATCAGTTGGTATCAATTTTTCCAGGAGGAATCTTTTATAGAGAGTAAAAGTCATGACACTAACTCCAGCTCCCAGATCACACAAAGCAGTTCTAACATAATTATTTTTAATAGAACAGGGAATAGTTGGTATACCGGGATCTCCAAGTTTCTTAGGAACCTTGCCATTAAAATAATAATTAGCAAGCATAGTGGAAACTTCCTCATTAGGAATCTTCCTTTCGTTAGAGACAATATCTTTCATATATTTTGCATAAGGAGGCAATTTAATAGCATCAGATAAAGGAATTTGCAAGAAAAAAGGTTTCATCCATTCACAAAACTAGTTATAGTGTTCTTCTTCTTTAGGATAAGGCATTGGTTTTTGCACCCAAGGTTCTCTCTCATTACCATGTTTATTAGCAATAAAATCTTCCTTAGTGTACTTTGTCTTTTTTGTTTGATTTTTAGGTTCATATGCAGGTTCTTCTTTATCAGAAGCATCATTCTTTTCATTACCACTTTCAGTTTCAGCATCAGAGATAGATATACTAGTAGGATCTTTAGTTCAGAGGATTCTACAGCAGTTTTATGTTTCTTCTTCTTTTTCTTCTTAGTATGAATAACATCATTATTAGTTTGCTGAGAATCTTGTTCAATTCTTTTAGGATGTCCCTCAGGATATAAAGGATCTTGTGTAGCAATACCACTTCTAGTTCTTATTTCATAAGCATGTTTTTCTTTAGAAGCGTTAACTAGCAAATCTTTTTGCACTTTAGCAAGTTGATCAATTTGAGTTTGAACCATTTGAAAATGTTTAACAAGCATTTTAACATTATTAGAGGTTCTTTCTATAATAGCATGCAAATCATTAATAGCTCTAGAGTTTTCCATTAGGTGATTTTGCACTCTCATATTAAAATTATCTTGCTTAATAACATAATTATCAAATTCATCTAAGCATTGATCTGGAGATTTTCTATAGGGAATATCTCTACTATCAAAATATTGGAGAGAGTGTACCTCAATGGGTGATGAGTGAGGGATTGACTTACATAATTCGTCTATAGGTGGAAGATTTTTCACATCTTCGGATTTAATACCCCTCTCTTTAAGAGATTTCTTGGCTTCTCTCATCACTTCATCATTTAATTCAATCATTCCCCTCTTCTTGGGTGTTGGTGTTGGTACTTGAGTAGGGGTCGGCTCAGGCTCAACCATAGTCCAATCATCATGATTTTGGCCTATTTTAGCCATTAATTCCTCAGCTTCTTCTCGAGTTCTTTGCCTGAAAACACAGCCAGCACAACTATCCAGGTATGTCCTAGATTCAACCGCTAGTCCATTATAGAATATATCAAGAAGTTTATTATCTTCTAGCTTATTCCCAGGTGTAGCCCTTACTAAAGAACAGAGCCTTTCCCAAGATACATGCAATTTTTCTTCTTCCAATTGCTTGAAATTAAATATATTTTGTAAAGCAGCATGTTGAGCACTAGCAGGAAAATATTTCTGAAAGAAAGCATTAACCAAACCAATAGGACTATCAATAGATCCAGGAGACAAATTGTTAAACCAAGTTTTAGCGTCATCCTTTAATGAGAAAGGGAATATTTTAGTAACAAAGTAGCTACATTTCTTAAGAACATCAGAGAATAAACTACTCGAAGAGGAGAGCTCGTTCATATGTTTCATAGCACTTTCATTTTCAGTTCCACAAAAAGGTTCTTTCTCAACAGTAGATATATAAGATAAATCAAGAGAGAAATCATAATCCTTATCCCTAATATTAATAGGAGAAGTGGCAAACTTAGCATTAGGAGATAACTTATATTTAACAGCACGACTTTCCATAAGACGTATAACATCATCATTATCCTACATAGATTGTATTTTCTCAATAAGATCGTCACTAAGTTCAATATAGGAATCATCAAAATCAACACTAGGATTTTCTCTAAACTCAGGTGAAAAAGCAGGAGTAACATGATTTTTATCAGGAGTTTCAGTGTTTGCAATATTTTTAGCTTTATCAATAGTAGCATCTAAGAAAGGACCAAGAGAACCACTCTCATCAAGAACAGTAGAAGCATCATCAAAAGTATCAGAAGTATTTTCAGATTCAGCATAAGTAGGATGTGTAGAATGTGTATGTGGTGGTGTAAGTAGCTTACTCATAACAGGCGGTGAATCAAGAGCAACAGAGGTGTTCAGAGTTGTACCTCTTCTTGTAGTGGATGGTAATATAGGAACTCTTCCATCACGAGACTTACCCATGATGAATGATTGGCAGTAGATAATAGTACTCTCTGGTGAGCTTGCAAATAAAGCTATGCTCCCCGACAACAGCGCCAAATAATAGTCTTGATGACCCACAAGTATCGCAACAGTCTTCGAGGGAAGTAAACCCAAATTTATTGATTCGACACAAGGGGAGCCAAAGAATATTTGTGAGCCTTAACAAGTGAGTTGTCAGTTCACCTGCACCTCAAAGTGGACTTGTTCACAGTGGTTTATCAGTAGTAACAGTTTTATAGTAGCAACAGTAGTGAAATAACAGCAGCAGTGGTGATTGAAGTAAACAGCGGGATTAAATATTGTAGGCATAGGAATGGATGAACGGGTGTTGCATGGATAAGATAGTTCATGTAATGATCAAGTCATGGGCATTGCAGATAAATAAGTTAAGCATCCAAGCACTAAGTAACCATAGCTAGGCATGTGTTCCGTAAATAGTCGTACGTGCTTGGAATGAGAACTTGCACAACAGCTTTTGTCCTACCAGCCCGTTTTCAGCGGGGCCTCAAGGGAACTATTGGTAATTAAGGTGACCCTTTTAATACAGCACCGGAGCAAAGCATTAACACTCCGTGAACACATGTGATCCTCACATCGCAGCCATCCCCTCCGGTTGTCCCAATTTCTGTCACTTCGGGGCCTCGGGTTCTGAACAACAATATGTGTAAACAACTTGCAGGTATGATCAAAAAACAATAATTATCATCAAGATTCAATAACATGTTCATATCTGAGATCATGGCACTCGGGCCCAAAGTGGCAAGCATTAAGCATAACAAGTTGCAACAATGTCAATAGCACTAATAGAGGATACTAGGCACTATGCCCTAACAATCACGACATTATTACATGAACAAAATCATCCAATCCCTAGCATCCCCTTCAGCCTACAGCGGGAGAATTACTCACACATGGATGGGAAAACATGGATGGTCGATGGAGAGGCGTTGGTGATGACGGTGGCAATGATATCTTCCAATTCCCCGTCCCGGCAGGGTGCCAGAATGGAGTTTATGAACCTGGAAAAAGGATTCGCGATGGCGGCGGAGCTATGGACTTCTTTCTAGAAAACTATCGAACCCTCTCGCATTTTAGGGTTGAAGGCTATTTGTAGTCGAAAGAGGAGTCCGAGGGGGCTGTGGGTGGCCCACACCATAGGCTGGCGTGGCCTAGGGGGACCCACGCCGGGGGTGGTGTGGCCACCATGTGGCTCTTCTCCTGGCCCCCTTCTGGCTCCCGGGGTCTTCCGGGGTGAAAACATCAATGGGGTCTTTTCTGGGAAATTTCTCGAAAGTTGATTTTTCTACACAAAAACAAGACACCAAGGTAATTCTGTTGAAAACAGCGTTAGTTCGTGTTAGTTGTATTCAAAACACACAAGTTTAGGGGAAAACAATAAGAAAAGTGTTCGGAAATGGAGATACGTTTTCGAACTATCACGTCGCAACATGAACAAACAAGTTAATTCATGTTATCATTAAGAAGGATAGAAAACAAAACGACGGTTTTGGCAAGCTGAAGGTATTTTTTGTTTACAGGGGTTTTTTTGTAGGCACTTACGCTGTTTTTTACTGGTGCGCCCCTTGGCCATATGTCTGCACAACTAAAGCATGTAACCCTCGACTTAGGTCATCCAAAACTACAACTCAGCTTTTCTGATATGAGTCATGTCCTACAGCTTACATGGGGTTTTCTTATTATGCTTCTTAAGGTGCAACTTAAATTTGTACAACCTAGGCACAATTTTTTTTACCTAAGTTGTTTATCCACACGATCTAAGTTGTTGGCTAAAATACAGGTTGATTTTTTCGTAGGCACTTTAGCTGTTCTTTACTAGCGCACCCCTTAGCTATATGTGTGTACAACTAAAGCATGTATAATCCTCAACTTAGCTCATCCAAAAGTACAATAGCTTTTCTGATATGAGTCCTTCCATACAACTTACAATGGGGTTTCGAAAACATTTCTCATACAACTTAGCTCATTTGGTATACAACTCAGATCATTTTGGTCCACGATATACATTCTTTACGCAACTCTCCAACTTCACTCAATCCGTGCCTTTTTTCAAAATAAGTTGTCTATCCGTGTAATCTAAGTTGTAGGCTAAATAACTATATTAGAGTTTTTTGTCACTTAAGCCGTATTTTTACTAGGTACACGGAAAAATACAACAAAGTCCATCCAAAAACAACAACCAAACCTATACATTTTTGGTCCAGTGTGTACATTTTCAAACTAAGTTGTCTATCCGTGCCTTTTTTCCAACTTCACTCTATCCGTGCCTTTTTTCAAACTAAGTTGTCTATCCATGTAATCTAGGTTGTAGGATAAATAAATATATATTAGAGTTTTCGTAGGCGCATAAGTTGTTTTCTTTTACTAGGTACCCCCTTTTTTCTAGCTGCATATGTGTTCTACAACTAAAAGTAACCAAAAGTACAACTAAGTCCATTCAAAACTACAAATAAACCTATCATGCACCTAGGTTCATTTTTTGGTCTAATGCATCTGCAAACCATATAAAATACAACTGAACTTTGCTTGTGAGGCATAATAGGCATTTGTTTTCTTACCTTTTTCCACACTTTGTATATGTACAGCTTAAAGAAGGTGTAGGGGGCACTATAATGGATAGATTATTTGCCGGAATTGCACAAACTGAAGATTTTGTAGCATCAAGGTTGCCAGCAGCTATCTCAAACGAGGTATGTTTTTCATTGAGCCCCCTTGAATCAAGTTGCCATGTGAAATGGCCCTGATGTGTTTTAACATTCCACATTTTAAATGTCTACTTGTTTAATTGCAGAAGAAGAGGAAATTAACACAACTAGTAGGGGACCTATGCACAGACATCTCTAGGAGACTAGAAACATTTGTTGAATATTACGGGAGGCTCAACAAAGATGAACCCATCACAACAAATCCAGAATACAAGAAACAAGAGGCAAAAGCTGAACATAGATGAGGAAGCAGACAAGGTCAAAGACGAGGAAGCTGATTCTGCTGAGGATGACGTTCAGAGTGACATCGACAAGGATGAAGATGAAGGACCAAATGCGAGCGGTGGCAATGACACTAGGGACACACGTAATGAAAGCTATGGTGAAGGCCATTCACAAGGCAGTGGTGAACTAGAACACCGCCCTAGGAGGTCTGCTAGGTTGGCAAAAAACAACTCGTCAAAAGACCATTCGCAAGGCAGCAGCCATGCCAAGCCATGTAGCTGGCGGTGAAGGTCACCAGACAAGAAAGACAGCCAGTTCAGCAAGGGGCATCCCAATGAAACATTGATCGCAGGGCAGTAGCCACGGGCTCGGCGAGATGCAAGTATTTGTCACGACACAACAACATATTCATGTTGTGATGGTGATCTAACACCAAGGTACATGCTCCGGTCTGCAAGAAGGAATTTACCAAAAGATCAAAGAACCATTCAAAGAAACACATCAGAATCAGGAGGCAATGCAGAGACTGCAATCAAGAGCCATTTCTCTGAACTGGAAAGAGTATATGCGCTCGGACCCTGAGACAAGTCAGACACCAGACTGAAACACATTGACCCACCTGAATTCTGCGACACACCACCCAAAGTGTATGCACAAAGCATTTTCATGGAAGTTGTTGAAAAGTAACGTCGATCACCTCATTCCTCGCCTCGGTTCCATCAATTCAACAATGATCATGTAGTAAAAAGGGTAATGGAGGAGTGCTTTGAGATGGACATGAGAACCGTTTCCGGGGACAACACATCCAATGGTTGGAAGAGGTTGAAACAAGTGGCACATCGTGGCAAGCCAAGTGCTAGTACCTCACCATCAGGGAAAGGTGTGAGAATTGCAACAGAAGCAAGGAAGGAAACAGGGGGGTATAAGATGCAGTTACCGAGGCAATGCAGAAAAATACGAATCACTTGCCAGCTCAAGACTCGGTCCAGGCAGCACACAAGGCACGAGAGGCCACAACAAGCACAGTTCTGAAGACAACAACAGTAATTGCACCACCCACTCGAGTTGATGCAACAAATGAAGCTCTAAAGGCAGCAAGAGTGACAGTTGTACCTCTTCGCGCTTATGTCATAAGGGAAGTCAAGGCGACAGCAACAAACACGCGTGCGAATGCAACAGGGGCAGTGCATAAGCCTTCGACAGCGAAGATAACAACCACTCGTGTGAATGCAACAGGGGCAGTGCAAAATTCACCGACAGTGTTAGCACCACTATCTCATTCACATGGAACAAGGGCAGTTCAGAAGCCTCGGACAGTGACGACAGCACCGCCTCCTCCATATGCAACAAGGGTAGTTCTGAAGCCAGCAGCAGCGGCATCTCCAAGTGAGGAAGCAAAGATGCGAGTACCTAAGAGTCTTGTGCCAAAGAAAGCAACAAAGATCATGCAGAAAGCAACAAAGAGGCTAGAGGATGCACATTCAGGGAATCAACTGACGGTCAACTGGAGCATGATAGTTTGATCAAATCTTCAGAGGTTCAAGCACCTGCAACTATTGTGCAAAAGTCAGCAACAACGGTTGTCCATGAAGTAACGGGCAAATGCCAAGATATATCTTATGCATCACGTGTCCTCCAGTCTGATGCAAAGGTAATCCAGGGAGAAACAACTACAGGAAAAAGTGCTACTTTCATTTCCAAAGACACAACAAGTGAAATGAGGACAAGAACAACAACAACTGAGAAAGTGGATTCTAACATGCCTCAAAAACAGATACAAAAACCAGGGGAACAAAGTCAAACCATATGTGAGACGAAAACACCGCTCAGGTTCAACCTACATCCGCGACACGTATTACCTGCCCACTGCCAGCACCAAGACCCGCTGAAAGGAGGGGGAGGATACTATGATGCACCTAGTTTCGGTCTTGGTTTTGATAGTTTGGAGAAGGAAATACCCAATACCCAGCCAGATACTATGAGCTCGCTGTCTTTCATAAAGCCTGTATATCTAAGCGCAAAGAGGTTTGACGACGACGACATGTGGTTAGCTGAGATGATACAGCAGGCTTGTGCTGCATGCGATCAGGTCGACATGGAAAAAGGGTACACCAGGAACAAGCCACCACCGCAGATAGGGGAGAACCCTCCTACAATTGGATTTGAAACGCCAGTGAGGGCAGGCAAATACGTTGCGCTTAGTGCGGGAGCATCTCTAAGTACAAAAGCCCTACCAGTTGCTGCACCACCTGAAAGGAGGATTGTAAGACAACCTGCTGCCACCCGCTCACCTTACGTGGACTACAATAATAAAAGCACGTTTTACTGATAAGTAGAAGTGGAACAGGTGTGTGATGCAGTTATTGCACATGGCAGAAGATCTGCCATAGGCCAAACGATCGACAACACCCCTATAGTCGTGCAATACCCAAAATTCTTTGTAACCCTCCAAGAACTTGCAAATTCAATGTTGCCCAGCGCGTGCTTGAAGAACAGTGTTGTTGAGCTAGGAATTGAGTCAAATATGCTAAGGTGGTCAGAAGAACAAAAGATGAAGTTTGTTATGCCCCTAAGAATAGCGGTAAGCAGAACTTTTTTTTGTCGTCCTCAAACAATAACCATGACTCTCATGCACGTTTTCTAACCAGTCAATCATACTCGAGACAATGGATTGGCGGAACAAGGAACTCATAAAGTTCTTCTCAAAATCAAAATGCCAACTTGATTTAAAGGATTCGGTGAGTTCTTTCGGTCTTTTTCCATCTCTTTTTTTCCCTGCCGCATTTTTTCACACTAAATGAACAAACTTTTCTTTTACTAATCAATTGTTACCTTTTCTCTATTTCTCTCCGCAATCACAACCACATATAGTAATTCTTGTAATGGAGGATTTATCCCCAGCCGCACCAGACCCGGTAAACCACTATTGGCTTCTTGTCATCAACTTAAGAGACAGACAGTTCGAGTTGCTCGACTCCTTGAGGTCAAAGGTGAACAAGAACCTAGATTGTTGCGCCAAGAAGCTAATTTCAATTATTACGCTTTTGTGGGAAGATGAATACAAGGGTTGTGATGTCACTCTGAACAATTTCGGATACGAAGACATTGAACCATCAAAGCAGACTACCCCGTAAGTCAATTACTTCTCTTTTTTTCTTTTTTTCTTTTTTGTAAACATGGGGGAAAGTATCAAAAACAACATGGTACCAAGCATTAGGATCCATAGTGTATGTCTTGCATTTTAAGCACTTTTATAGATAGGACTATGTTTATAAGGAACCATTTTCCCCTGCCTTTTTTTATCATGTGCATGTTTTTTTATCATATTCTCATTTTCCCCGCACAAACAATCTAGCATGCATGACTGTGGTGTATGCGCGCTATATAATACAGAGCACTCGTTTGGGAGAAGCCTTCCAGCATACGAAGGCGCAAATATCAATAGCATTAGGAAAATCATCACACACGGATGGGTTTTGTTGAACTTCAACGGTGTCAAATGTACTCAAGACTAGACGGAGCAGCGCGCTCGGCTGCGCCGTGTGCCTATCGTGTTTCTTTATGCCACGGTCAGCGTGTTATGTGCTTTGGCGTTTTGTGTTGGTGGTAGCATGCTTGTGACGCCCCGAGATCGGGCACTATGCAGATTTCAGCATTTCCGCCAAAATCCACATAATAACCGATTCCAGGTTGCCACTTGTGATAACATTACAACAGTTCACGAATAATCCACAACAACAACAGAGGATGTGTATACAAGACGACTCAAACGAGTCAAGGATACAACTGATACAATACAAAGATCCAAATGACAGCGGAAGAAACAACATAGTGTCCGTCTACGGATAAGATACAAATTGGACTAAGAGTCCTGAAGTTAACCGATGGCGTCCAATCCCTGCCCAGGCCAAGCCGGAGGGATTCCCAAGCTAACGTCGTCAGACTTCAAACCTGTTGACTGCAATGTGGAATATGCAGCCACGAAAAGGATTCGTGGGTCAGTACGATTAAGTACTGGCAAGTGGATAACCCATACTCACAAGATACCAGCGTAACCAATCATCACAAGATACCAATACTTTGGGTTCAACGGAAAGGAAGGGATTACTGCAAAGAAGCGGCAGCTGGCTGCACTAACTAACTACAGAGACTCGCTACAACATCCGGCTAAAAGAAAGGGATAAGATAGCGTATCAGAACCAGCTACAACTACTCACCAAACAATACCCATCCAATGTTACCCCCTACTAAGGAAGCAACCCAAGGAAACTCACATGGTTGATTAAGGTGACATTCATTTTTATGGTGGAGGTAATCTATATTACTAGTCAAGTTATCATCATTAGGTGTAAGTTGTCTGAGTACTTGTTAGCCAGCACTTTCACCAAGTCATCCATAACCGCGGACAACACGGCTTCTCGAGAAGATTAACCCTGCAGGGATGCACCAATTTGGCCGTACACGTAAGAATGACCCGCCAGATGGAAAGGCCCTTCCACCAAGCGAGGCACTCAACACAACCCAACTCTTCTTCGCATCAAGCCCAAAGAACCCCGTGCAATTGAGCGCACGGCTAATCAAGCCCCACGAAGAAAAGGGGACCCTCATAGCACTCTAAGAACGTGTCTCCCTAAATGCCGACTACAAAAGTTCCACCCTGGCGCCAAGGGTTCGCACCTGCATATGCATGCGGCAAATGGAAAACCCGAACTAAATGAGGCGATTTGGACGAGATGCGAATCGAATCAGAGTTGCGGGGGGCGCCCATACTCGCTTCCCACATGCGGTTAG
The DNA here is from genome assembly GCA_028641055.1 of Alopecurus myosuroides. Taxonomy (NCBI): domain Eukaryota; kingdom Viridiplantae; phylum Streptophyta; class Magnoliopsida; order Poales; family Poaceae; genus Alopecurus; species Alopecurus myosuroides. The sequence continues at coordinate 280,069,148 of CM054057.1, read as the reverse complement.
CGCGCTCATCATGGATCGGAGGACAAGACCCTTTTCCTAATTAGGGTCGACACTAGCAGGCCTCAAAACCACGTCGGGCCTCCTGCCGGTGCCTTATCATCAAATTATTATTACCCAAAACATTAACAAGTTGTTGATTGAATTGAAACCCAACTATCAAACTAAACAGGTGATAAGACAGACAACGAGACTTGAGCGCAAACAACACTAAGCATGCAACTACGACACAAGGGCCAACAGGGTAAACAAACAACAGTTAATAGGAAGTGGAAGGAAGGCTATATCATGGCTGCAAGGTAAACATATGATAGGATCGAGACACAAGCATCGAATCAAAGGCTAGAATAAGAACAACGGATAGGATCGGTAACAAGTGATGAAAGGCAGCCATAGGCAGCAAGTGAGTATACTTGCCTGAGATCCAGCAAGTAGAGGTACATCCGCAGAACTTGTCGTTGCTCACATCATCTCAACGTCCTATCCGCGAAGAAGCAACGAACTAGAACAAACACCGGATGCAACAATTACTACTACGGCAAAAGATCCAGCATGATCAAGATATGGATGCATGACAAGTTTAAGGATGCATCAAAGATAAACTAGTTGACATGGTAAACATATTTAAATGGGACCATATGCAATTTGGGTTGCATACAGAAAAGCCCATGAATTAATGTTGAATTAAATGATCTACAAATAACCATCATGTCAAAGTTGATTAGAATGATGCATTGACGAGGAAAACAATAAGAAAACAACAATAGCTTCAATTTGAAATGTTGTTTACCAAGTTTGGAATTTTATTTATTAAGTTATGAAATATGGCTTCTTAAAGGAGTTACACAAGCATTTGTTGTTTTCACCAATTTTAATTGTTCAAAACAGATAACAAAATTCATATTTGGAAAGAACACAAAATTTTAGGTGGAATACATGTTTCATTTGTTGAAAAAGGAATTAGAATGAATTAATTATGAATTAAACAAGTTTTAAATGAATTTAATTCAAGTATGAATTTATTTGAATTTTTATTTGTTCAAAACATTTAATAAAATTCATATTTGGAAAGTTTATACTTTTCTGGTTTGAAAACATATTTTATATGTTCAAGAAGAATTTAATTTGACCAAGTTATGAATTTGGCAATTTTAAATGATTTAAACAAGGTTTAAATTATTTAACCAATTTTAATTATTCAAAACAGGAAATAAAGTTTATATTTGGAAAGTTGGTTCAATTTAGCATGGAAAACATATTTTATATGTTGGAATTGGATTTGAATTGCCCAAGTTATGAATTTTGCAATTTAAAAGGGTTTAATTAAAGCATTGAATTATTGCACCACCTTTAATTAGGGAAAACAGTAAACAAATTGTATTGAAAAGGTTGAAAACATGTAGCAAATGTTTCACTGAACATTTTGAGCTATTAAACATAATTTTTGGGTTATTATTGAATTTATTATGCAATTTTTCATAAGCATCCTTATTCTGCCCTTTTTAGTAAACAGAGGGAAACATGTTCAAATTTAATTCAATTGTGACCAAATAAAATACCAATGTGTAGAGTTTGTTAAGACAAATTTTTAGAGCCCAAGTTTGCTCAAATTGGATGAACAGAACTAAAGTTATGAAATTCCAAAGTTTCAACTTTTAATTGCATTTTCAGTAATTAATTATTTAGTGCAAACATTATTACAGAAACATGTTGCAAACTTGACATTAACAGAAAGGGCACAAGATTATGAATCCACAGGAATTTGAATCATTCAAATTGGAGCAAAATTCAATTTTATATTGATTTTAGAATTAAGGAAACAGATCTGTTTTTTTCTGGAATTCGGGCAAAAAGAAAAGGGGCAGAAAAAGGTGTGGCTTTTCTGCCTGGGGGGGGGGGGGTCGAACCCAGCACCTGTTGGGCGCGCGCAAGGGAGCTAACCAGTGGGGTGCTCGCTCAGTTCGTCTTAGGTACTGCTCGCGCATACTGTTGAGGTAGCTCTTCGGGCCCTAACACACCTGACGAAACTGAACCTGAACGCGGACAGAACGACGATCGACGAACGGCGCGCTGCTCGCCGCGGCTGCTGCTGCGAGCGCGGGAGTGGGCGCGTGATGGCCGTGGATTTCTAGAGGGAAGGAGAGAGGGGAGAGGAAGGAGGAAGGACGCTCACCTACTGCCGTCGAGGAAGCAGAAGGCGGCGGAGATGGTGACGTCGATCGCTGCGCACGGGAGGAAGTCGGCGACGACGGTGGTCGATGCAGGCGTTCCCCGGCCGGGGTTTCTTCGGGAGAAACGGGGATGGAACCCTCCTGGTTCCATTCCCGTTGAGGGCGCGGTCCGGCATCGAGCAGCGCGGCGGCGCCATGGCCACCAAAGCACGGCCACGGTGAAGTTCAGAGAAAGGAATTCAGAGCAGACAGGGAAAGTTTCAGAGAGTTTGGAGGGGGTCTGGGGACGGAGAAGGTGGGTGGCGGCGATGTGGAGGAGAGGCTAGGGCTTAGGGTTGCAGGAGGGCGGAGTGGAGGTTTTTAAGGAGAGGAGCGAGCGGCAGCGGCCGTCTATCCCTCGCAGTGCCGACGTGTACCTCCTCGATGAGGTGCCGTACAGGAAGAAGAAGGGGGATGGGCTTAGCTGGTTTGGTGGGCTGGGGGAAGAGGGGAAAGGGTTGGTGGGCTGGCCTGCCTCTCCCTTGGCTGCTCTTTTTTTTTGTTGCGTACTCATTTTTTTGTAGAAAGAAAGAGAGAGAGAAAAGAGAGAGGTTTTTGGGGTTTTTATTTTATGAATGAATTTTCTAATGAAATACCTAACAGCAAGATCAAAGTTATGTTAACATTATTTCCAAAAAAAATTTGAAATGGCCAAAAGATTTAAAATGGCTATTTGAATTTCAAATGGGGTTCATAAGGATTTGATTTTTAAACAATTTTATTCAATAGACTCAAACAATTATGGAAACTTATTGAATTTAATTGTTTGCAAGATTTTAATTTTTAAACCCACATTTGGAACATGCCAAGTATGGAGGGATTTGATTTGAATTTAAATTTGTCATTAGGGTGTTAATAAAAAGGGTTCTATTATCAAATATTTTTAATTGATTCAAATTCAAACTATTGGAAACATTTTGAGTGTTTTAGTTGGCAACTTTTAATTGGAAATTTTGGACATGTTAGAAAGTTTAAATTGGTTTGAATTTTTGAGTTGTTTTTGAAAACAAGGTGCAATGCATATGATGCATGTGATGCAAAGCAAAAAAAGAAAACAACCAACTTTCTAACTTAGGGAGAACACCCCAGGTGTTACAGACGACACCACTAACAAGGGATTGCGCCCTCGCAATCCACCTACTAACCCGGGAGGGGAAAGAAGTTCGACTATCGATTCTTCATGATTCCAGCTGATCTCCTCGACACCACTAACAAGGCTTCTCGACACCACTAACAAGAGATTCTTGCTCGGAGTGACGACGATGTTCTTCCACCAGGAATCTTCCGATGATCGAACCTATTAGGTTAAAGGCTCAGAAAACGCCCACCCACGTAGGATCCTATTAACAAGATGCCAAGTGCCAGTTCCCTGTTTTCTCATGTTTTTTATTTCAGAAAAGTTGTTCTGAAAACATTCTCGAAATTGGACCCCACAAAGCCCGAAGGGCCTATTTTCCCCAGAAGCATCCAGAAGACCGAAGAGGAGTCGAAGACGGGCACCAGGGGGCCACACCATGGGGTGGCGCGCCTTCCTCCTGGCCGTAAAAGCTGGTGGTGTGGGGCCTCCAGGCCTCCACCGCCTTTTCTCTTTCGCCTATTTATTCCCCCGGGATGGAAAACCCTAGGCACCTGATCAAATATCCCCAAAAATTTCCGCAGCCGCCGTCGTCGTCAACCCTAGATCACGGGGGTTCTGAAGCTGTCTCCCGGCACCCTTCCGGAGAGGAAATCATCACCGGAGGCTTCTCCATCACCATGCCTGCCTCCGGAGTGATGCGTGAGTAGTTCATCCTTGGACTACGGGTCCATAGCAGTAGCTAGATGGTTGTCTTCTCCTCATATGCCTCCATGTTTAGATCTCGTGAGCTGCCTATCATGATCGAGATTGATCTTATGTAATTCTATATGTTGTGTTTGATGGGATCCGATGAATATTGAACTTATGCCAAGTTGATTATAGTCTTTATTGCACATGTTATTTGTGATCTTGCATGCTTTCCGTTGCTAGTGGTTGCTCTGGCCAAGTAGTTGCTAGTGACTCCAAGAGGGAGTATTTATGCAAGATAGTGGGTGCATGCCTCCTTTTCGCCTGTGCTCGAGTGACATAAACGTGACGGGGGAGGATGTGATGTTGCCACTAGGGAGAAAACAACGGTGTGAGTTCCCGCGTGTACAATCATTGCTTACATTACACACATTGTTTAATGCATTTATCTGTTCCTTGCAACTTAATACGTAAGGGGGTTCGGATGATAACCCGAGGGTGGATTATTAGTCATAGATGCAGTTGGATTACGATCTATGTATATGTAATTCCCGCACTAAATATCTTAGTAGTCATCATGACATAATGTGCACTACGGTGCAACCTTTATTTGCCAATTTCCCAGTTGTAATGTGTTCACCCAGCATGCTATCTTTTGTAAAGAGACACTACTAGTGAACCTATGAACCCCCGGTCAATTTTCCTACACTGTTAAACCAACCACTAAAATTTCCTGCTTTCTTTACTTACTGCAAGAATACACCATTTTCCACACTATACGTCTAATCTTTGTTTCCAGCAAGACCGGTGAGATTGACAACCTCACTGTACCGTTGGGACAAAGTATTTTGGTTGTGTTGTGTGCAGGTTCCACGTTGTTGCTGACAACGGTGAAGCGTCATCATCACCGTCAGTGGCATCAACCTTCTGAAGGTCCTCTTTTCCTACTGGATTGATAACCTTGGTTCTTAACTAAGGGGAAAACTCCTACCGCTGTGCTCACCACAACCTCCTCTTGGGGTCTCCCAACGAGTGCAAGATCTGCACCGTCAAGGACTTTTTCTGGCGCCGTTGCCGGGGAGGAAGAAGTCTTTTGGCAAGGGGAGTCTCTCACTCTCGATCTCTTTATTTAGTGTACCAAGCCATTAGAATATTTGTGCGAGACTGGAAGGTGATCAACCAAAAACGAAATTATATGAAACCAGGAATTTGAGAAAATAGCAGAATCTGAAGTACAATAAAATCAAAACCAAGAAGAAAGGAAGCATCTAGCCTTGTAGAATTGTGACCTTGCAACACCCATATGCATATTGACCTAATTAACACATAATACATATATGTAACTGGCACACAACCAGCTAAATACTTCCAAGAAAGTTTCCATGGGAGTATGAGGATAACCATCATGTTTCACCTGGAGAGGAAGAAGTCAAGGTCATGGAAACTGCTTGTACTCTGCTGACATCTAATGTCCACTCTTGTAGTTGTCTATTGATGCTTAGGTTGATGGTGCTAATTGGTATGCCACAAACCGTTGCATGGGAGAAAAAATTAAATTTATTTGATGAAATTAAAAGCATCTACCCGCAGGAGGATATTAATAACCTACAAAACATCTAGAACCATGAGTATCTTGTTTTCTTAAAGACAACCTCATCAAGCCAAACCTGAATAAAAATGCATTAAAACTAATTCATTCGCATAATTTAACTGAAAGAGAGAGATATTTATGTGCATAAAGGGACATCATTTCCAGAAGTAGAGTAGTGCTTACCCCTAAATCGTCTATGTAAATATGTTCGGTCTCCCACCATCAAGACAAACACAACCAAAAATACACTAATACGTGATACCTAGCAGATATGGTGATGGTGAATCTGTCTATCCCCCTCACTTTGCAGCAATGGATGAACTCGTGACTATTGCTTCTTGTTGATTCCATTAGAACTGAAGGATAAGTATACAAATAATATTATTATCTTTTAAGATGGAAGTAATACAAAGTTATGAATGCCTAATTACTAATGGGATCTTCCCAGTTCAGAAATAATATTTTCAATGTGCAAAAGTGATATTAGTCTCTATAGAGATTATTCTCATCATCTTACCTCAGTGATACATTTTGGAAATAACACTTTCTTTCTTCAGAGTGACCGACATTTACAACTGATCAGCACATTAATCAAGAAATGTATAGATAGGTCAGAGCACAAAACACAGGTCCGTAATTCCAACATGGTTCATTAAAAAAGGCATGTGAAAAAGAAAAGTGCACATTGGTTACTGTGATGACTATTTTTATCCTAACCTTGCTGGAAGAAATTTGGTTCAATGACTAAGCAAGGAAGCAATACTACTTTATCTATTTGATCTCTTTGGGCCTCACCTCATCTAGCTTTATATGTTGTTCCCAAAAGCCATAGTTATATGAAAGGTACCAATCAACAAATATAACAACTCGTGAATAGTGTTACTATTCTAGTTTGTTTTGTACGGATAGAAGAGAAATAAGAAGCCATTGTTGATGGAGGCCACGAACTGCCAAACGAACCCTTAGGCAGTAAATCTCCCCATTTCGCACCATGCATTTGAAGTCCCTGTCGAGGGAGGCCACAGAGCAGTGGTCTGACCCGGAGAGCCGGATGAGGCAGTTGATGGAGAGGTCACGACCAATGTCACCAACGCTCCCAGAACCTTGCTGGTCTCCAACACTGCCTGAGGAAACGTGGCCCTCCGTGAAGTCTGGCGTGTGCGGCTCGGGGTAGGGCAACTTATTACCCTTCCTGCAGCTACCGCCCTCCACCTCGTCCATATCTTCTACATAGAAGTCGTCCTCCGGTGTCGGGGCGCTTGCCGCTGAGGACAGTGACCTCGTTGTCGAGGTACGCCCAGTCGGACCCCGGCTCACGACATCCCGGCATGAGACACGAGACGAGGCAGGATTTGCCTGCCAGCATCATCTCCCCTGATTGCTGCTAGCTAGTTGCTTCTTTGAGATTAATCAAAAAAGGGAGGGGAAATCTTTGCATGCTCGCTAACCTCCATCCCATTGCTCCCCCCACACGCTATCACCGACTATGTTGGTCCTCACACCTGCTCTGCCGACACACACACCACCCCCTCCCTCCTTCTTCTCCTTCTTATTCTCGGCACACCACGTTCGGAGAAAAGGGGATTGGACATGATGGAACTCAGGCATGGGGGGCATGGAAGGGAGATAGAGGAGGGAGCCGGCCTTGGGAAGACGAAGGATATGGAGCGTGTGCGACTGCCGGTGCGGGTGCCGGAGGCAGAGGCTGGCTCCCAGAGTTTCTTTCCATGGCGGTGCTCTTCCCACAACCTGCTCTGCCGGGGAAAGAGGGGGAGCGCTAACTTGAGAAGGGGTTGGATCTGGATCAGCGACGCGCGACGGCAGGTGCCGGTGAGAGAGAGGGAGAAGCACTGCTCGTCGAGGTCAGTCGCCGTTGGTTTGCTCCGAGGAGAGGAGACGATATTGATTGGGAAATGGAACCAACGACCGAAGCGACGCGTGGCCAAAAAGATGCGTTACCATCGAGAGTTGCACCGCACACCCAAATGTGAAAAGGAAGGCCCACACGACAGCGTCAGTGGACTCGGCAGATGGCCTGAGAAGGCTCGGTCGGCTCCCGGCTTAAAGCCATAGATAATTTCAAAATGAGGTGCAAATCTTTTGTTTGCTTGTCAATTCCTTTTACTTTGCCTCCAAGGGGGTGTTATAAATTTGAAAAGCAATATAGCTGTAGACAACATGTGTTCTTATTCATACAGAGAGTAAATTTTCGTGTAATTCTACTTCCATGGAGAGATTTTTTTGCACACAAATCGCACACACAACTGCCTGCAATCCAGACCATGCAAAACTGCATCTTCAACTAAACTCTTAATTTTTTTTCTCATCACTGCCCAGTACAAGTCTGTAGGCACTGATATACAAACCAAACAACACACAATGTTCCCTTCAACTATGGCCTCATCGAATGTTAACTCGACTATTTTGCACCCATACAACACAGCTAACTTCAAGCTACAACTCAAGCTCATTGAAACACTAGCAACATCCAGAAAAATCCAGAAACACAATTCACATGTTTTGTGCATGTCTTTTTGTTGGTTGATTTTTTCCTGCGACTTTGAAACAAAACCTAGTTCACCTTTTGTTTTTAACCGTAATGGGGGATACAACTTTAAGAATAAAGGGATGAAACTTAAAGGGCACATGGATGAAACTTAATATAGGATGCCCATGATGACTTTCTTTTTTACAATAGTGATTCAACCATGGCCATCCAGAAACTATAAGTCACCATGTTTTTCCCGTGACCCTCTTTTCACAACTTTTGGATGCAACCTAGTACCGTAATAAAGGATACATGGATACAACTTATAATACACAGGGGGGCAACTTAAAGTACGCATAGTACAACTTCCATAGACAATGTTTTTCGAATTCTCCATTCCACCCTCATTAATAACAAGCATCAGGAACTCATGCAAAGTAACAAAAGCACAACTACCGTGCATAACAAAAGCACAAAGTAAAAAAAAATGAACGTCACCAAATATCATTATTTTAATCTAGCGGTGCAAGTTGCTCAATTGTGACCAGGATGACCACATGTACCACACAAATTCATTCTTTTAGCTTGCAACTCGATCCCTGCTAAGTACCTCTTCTTTCTTTGCCCTTTGGTGTTAGACCTTGGAGGGTTTAGCACTACCCATGGGTCAGCTTGACCAACACTAGATACGCCTCCACGTGAAGACGATGTCGTTGTCGGGGTAGGCTTTGTAGAAGCTGGAACTGTAGGTGCAAACGATGTCGCTGCTGGCTCTGCGTGAGCAATAGGGCCAACACCTGAACTAGGACATGTGTGCTGCACATTAACAGAAGTAGGCGACTTCCCTCGAGGAGGAGTCACATTGGCTGCAAATGTTGTCCGCCGAGTATCAGGAACTGATGGAGATGGATATTTAGGTCTAGTACATGTTGGCTGTCTTGGAGCTGTTTGACGGGTTGTTGGTGCTGCTCGACGCAAATCAGGAACTGATGTAGATGTATGATTAGTTGTAACACCTGTCGGCTGGTATGGAGGTACAGGTTCTGACGGTGGCTTGTTGGTCCTCTTTCTTTTCACTTTATTTAGCTGAGAAAATTTAGTCCTCATCTCCCTTATATGCCTTCGAGCAATTGCTTCAGCTTGGTCATACCTGCAACCCAGCTTAGCCATGGACACAAAATCAGTAGACAAGTTAGTAAACCTGATATGCTCCTGTGACTCTTCAGGCATGACATCTCTTCCTCCTGTCATGGGGTGCAAAACAACAGATTGCAATGCATCCTGCGTCCACCTGCGCGAGATGTAGCGGTCTGGGATTGCATCTATCCCAAGATGTGTGAAGATTTTTAACACATGACAACAAAGCAACCCGTCCCGCTCAAACTTGCAACACTCGCAGTTGTAGTTGTTGTTACTGCCCGAGGCGTTAATCATGTAGCTTCTAGCCCCATACGGGTAACACCTTAGGTTGTTAGGGACCACAAGGTACATGTTATGCCCTTGTGGATGAACATTGTAACGCCCAATCAACTCAAAATCCAATCTGCATTGGTGATTAATGGGTCTGGTATAAACCATCACTGCATTCCTCTCTATCGGGAACCAATGCCTTGTATCTAATACAAGTTCATCCGTTCGATAATCAATCTTTCCTTTCTTGCAAAGCATCCTTTGTTGAATCTTCTCATATTGCATCACAAAGTGCTTGATTGAATTCTATGGATTCACGTAGCGTTTCAGGACAGAGTTGAAACCTTCGCTCCTTTGTGTCGATTGGAGGAAGGGGAATAAAAGATTCATGAAGTAAGCCGGAACCCACTTGTGAGCATACTTCTTCAGCCAGCCAAATTTCTCGTGAGCATACAAATACCGCTTCTGAACCGCCCATCTAGCTTCAAAGTCTATCTGGTGACATGCTCTCATCAACAAATTCATTGAAATCCTCAGCAAGCCCAAGATGTCTCCCTAGATATGGCCTTAGCTTCTCGTTGGATTTCTTAATTATGTGCCAGCGACAGTTGCGGTGGACAGTGTAAGGGCCTCTTTGTTTAGGCTGGGTGTGGCTGGGTGCGGCTAGTTGTGCTGCTGCCCATGGAAAGTAGTTGTGCAGAGAAAGTTGTTGTTTTGAGTTTTAGGCTTTGGCAAATTAGCTGGCTGGCTGTAAAATGGAGAATTGTCTAAAATGCCCTCGAATTTATGAAAATACGCTGATATACGTGCAATGAATAACTTATAGATACAAATTATAGATATTGCACATATGCATCTATTTCACGTGATTTATGTTGAGGTTTATAATTATATTTTAATATTATTTAGGACAAAAATATAACATCTTTTTTACTTTTTCTAAGATTTATACCGCCAAGAATTAAGACACGACAATATATTTATAGATACAAATGAGAGATATTGCACATATGCATCAGCGATCCATCCAAATAAAGAGGTCAAAGCAAAAAGTCGTCACGGTGATCATAATGTTAGAATAAGAATATAGAAAATCAATCGGTTCATCTACATAGCTGGTGAAATAACTCCACCATGTTGAGCAGGAAGTACTAGTAGAAATGATCGGACCCATGTAAAAGGGCTCAGAAGTAGACACGCTTGTGCGAAGAAGTGTGAAGCGCACAAGCAGGGAATGTGCCAATTAGTGCAGCTCCCTCCACCCGTGAAGAATACGAGGCGGGAAAGAAAAAGAAAGGTGGGAGAGAACGGATCAATGGCATTTTCCTGTAAATAATGAAGAGATATTGGGCAAACTGATGTACCGCTTCAATTGTAAGTGGGGAAGTTGCGGGAAGCACCTCCTGGCGTGCTTCTCTCACCCTGTCTATTTCCTACTTCGGCTTCGGCAAAGCCAACCGGGAAGTCGAGCCCTTTGTTTCCATTCGGTTGCTTATTTATGTGGAAAGCTGATAAAAGCCCAAACAAAGAGGCCCTAAATATTGCAGCAATTGCATTTGCCATAGCTCTATCCTGGTCTGTTATGATGTTGTCTAGTTGCCTCAAGAAATCTTCAAAAAGCCACCTGAAACTAGCCTCGGATTCATCCCACAAGAATCCGCAAGCTAACATAAATGACAGCTCGTGCCTATTAATGCCAATGAACGGGGCAAAAGGCATGTTAAAGTGGTTGGTCGTGAAGGTTGTGTCAAAAGACACACAATCATGATATGCTGCTCCATAAGCTTTCGTTGCAACATTGTCCACCCAAAATATGTGTTCAACCCTGTTTTCCTCATCTTTCTTAACCTTGTAGAAGAATCCCGGGTCATTCCCCCGCAACTCCATGAAATAAGCAATGGTTTCTTCTATATCATACTCTTGGTTCTTAGCTCTGAACTTAGTTTGCAAGTTGGTTATGTCCTTTGGTTCATATGGCATGAACCCCTCAGCTACATAAAAAGAAGACATCACGGTCATCATGCGCCCTACAAGTAAAAAACAACAATAAACAAGTCACTTTTGTGTTTTAGACAACACAAAAGATACACAAATCAACACATGTAGCAAAAACAAATTATAATAACCCATACTGCCACCAACCTATCTCTAAGTTGCAGTTATGTGGGATCTTCAGAAAATCTCTCTCATCCGCTAGGATACCCTTGTGTGACCTCAAGTACTTTGTTAAAGAAGGTTTCTGAACCATAGGATGATTGTGTTAAAAAATGAAGTAAGTTAATTGCCACTTGTTGTTTATCAACTTCACTATCATCTTAGCAGAACACTTTATTTGTCTGATCGATTCCCTCTTTCTTTTCGTGCTAGACTTGCTACTACTTACTTTATTTCCCGGGCCAGCTTCTCCCTCACCATCATCCTCACTGTCAAGCCGAACATAACTCACTTGATCCACAACTTTCAATCTCTCCTTTTGGATTTCTTCTTCAGTTTTAGGTGCCCTATGCTTTTTGCACACAAATGATTGTTTCTCCTTCTCATTTCTGCGAGCCGCCCTTTTTGATGTGTTGGATTTCATGGAGAAACCCAACCTAAGAGCATAAGCATTATAGTGCTCCCTTGCTTCAGAGAGGGTATTGAACCTCATGCCCAGGAAATGTTGTTGTGGACTGGATGCAACCTCTTCATTTCCCCCGACCAAGCCATCTTCTTCTGCATCCACATGGTTACTAGTCGATGTTGTAGGTAAGGTAGTTGTGGGCGCACTGGGATTAGCCATAGGCGGCGGGGATGAATTGTGTTGCTGTCCCCTCGCACTATCCTCATCATCCAAAAGTTTCACCATCACCCGCAATTGGGTCGGGTGATTCATCCACTATCTCCATCGGCACTGGTCGTGGTTTAGGATCTTCATCATACACAGGTAAGTTGAGGTCTAGGTCCATGATCTATATCCAACCCATCAAATACATAGTGAGAAACCCCACATTTCCCAATAAGAAAACAAAATCACATGAGGGGGGTGGGGGGAGGGCGAGGGAAGCAAGTGTGTGTGTTTTAAGTTTTGATTTCGAGCAAAGCCGCCTGATAAGTTACAAGTTCATGCATTTTTAAACAACAAGTAAAGCATATTCACCAAGCAACTTATAACAAAAAAAAAACTGCAACAATATATGGTGTAACATGCAATTCATCCTTATTAATTTATTATGCTTTTGTCAGTACAGACCATTCCATTTTGAAGCATAAGTTGGGATGGATGATGAAAAGCAACTGTAAGGTGTTCCTATCCTTTTCCTGGCATGAATTTTTTGTAGTGACATGCAATGAAGGATTAAGTTCTAGTTTTCCAGTTACAAGTACAACAACTTGAGGAGAGGGACAAACTGGATCAAAAGAAGGATTTTTTGCAAGAACTAAAATCAGGAGATGGTTGGGTGACAGCAGTAACTATGTTGCATGATGTTTTTCTCTTTGTTTTCAGTTTTGCAAAACTGAATTCTTTTGAACTATGTTAGTTTGCAAAATAGATGCATGAATATCTACCAGTTGCATCAAGAACTAGAACGACTCAGTTCACAACTCATTCTAAGTTGTTGTAATTGCATATGAAAAGTTGCAGGTGCACCCCCCTAAATAAAAGTTGCTGGAACTACCAAGTTGCTACACTTGTAGATCAAAGTTGTTGTTTTCCTTAATTTTTGTCACTACTAAGTTGAACTGGTACAACAAAGTTGCAGGGGGCTCTTTTTCACCATGTTCCCCACCCCCAAAATCCATGAATTTTTTTGCTGATGAAACCGCTATTGATTAGTTCACAAGATCCTGCTGATTTGTTGCTTGAGCATCAGAGGGAGCAAGAGAGAGTACCTCAGCATCAGAGCTTATTTTTTTAGCAGCAGAACTTGTTTTCCAGCAGTACAGATGATAGACACTGGAAGTAGCAGCAACTGTGTGGCAGATTTTTAAGCTAGCTAATGGCAGATCTTCAGATGAAGAAGGGAAAAGAGGAGGAAAGGAGAGGGTTGCCGATGGCTTGGTTTGGGAAAGAGGATAGAGTAGCGTATATGTAGGGATCCCATGGTAGTTAGGTAGGTTATATGTGGGGAAACGGGCATGGGGGCACTTGGTCTGTGACAGGTAACGTTTTGGTGGGCTGCGCGAATGCTCCGTCCCCAAACGAGCGCGCGAGTGCTGCGGTTGGTCATCGAGCAATCGGTTGCCGCGCGGAACCAAACAACACCGATTGCTCCCTACCATGCCCTTCCTTCTCATTCTATCTTTCAGCTAGCTGAAAATAAAATGGGCCGTCAGTCAGATCTCACACCGTCCTTCTCATTCTCGCACAGATCTTGGAACGCCCTCTCGGTCTACAATATTTTTTTCGGTCAATGGTTTTTTCAATTGGTTTTCCCTCGAATTGGTTTTTGTATTCGTTCTTTCCCTGTGCCAAGATCCCAAGAGAGAGGAATCCGGGGAGGCGAAAACAGGTACGGGCAACTCCCCACAGCAGCGGCGCACGCAGAGCTCGGAGAAAGGCCGGCGGCGATGGAGCACGTGCGCGCAGTCACCGGCTTTCTGCGTCTATGGGCGCCGCCCCAACGAGGCAGGTGACCCCCTCCTCCCCCACCCCACCCCCACCCGCTCCCTCTCTATCTCGCCTCATGCGGTGGTTCCCGTTCTGATTTCGCCTCCTCGCAGATGCGGCGGCTGAAGGTCGAGGTCGGCGTCGTCTCCGGGGCCAACGATATCTGAGTGTGCTGTCGTTTCGTTTGTTTGCTTGGCAGGTCGGCGTTGTTCGAGATGGGCAACACCAGGGTCATCCCCTCCATCTATGGCCCTCGTGAGGTACGCAATTCATGCATGCCAACTGCTCGATTCAGTGTCCATTGGCTAGGGATTTGGCGCGCCAACGTTCGTCGGTGAATCAGTGTTATGGTTATCAGGGGAGATTGATCATACATTGAGTGTATGATGGAATTCCTGCAAGGGATTTAGCGTGGGGTTTGTAGTAAAGTATCGGGGTTTAGATTTTTGAAGTGTTAATGACATGTTTCACTTGATGGAATGTCCACGAAAGGTTTGTAGTTCAGTTCACACTGCATGTTTGACGCAACAGCCTACCAAACGATTTACTGCGAGGTTTGTATTTAATTTTTTGAGTTAAGATGGCATGAGGCATTTATTTTGGTAGTGTGTCGATCATGTTGGAGATGGTACATCAGAATGTATTGCTTCAGGTGTTATGATAATGCGCATAACATGTTCATGGAAACCGGTAGGATCAATTGTGCCAGTAGAACATGGGGCATTATTAACTATCCGAGCTTTCAATCCTCTTGTGCTTTATTAGTCTTATGGCATAACTATGCAAGCTCACTGGTGTATTTGATATTTGGTGTGCCGACTTGACACACAACAGTGGTACTAGCACACAAAGCTTTGTTACATGCTTAGTAAAGCCCCTCCGGTCTGTTATATTATCATCGTAATTATTGTGCTAACTAGTTCTTACCGAGAAACCAATCTATTTAATATGTTTTGCCAAACTTTGTTGACTGAGTTTGATCACTGGAGTTCATTATCCTTTGAGGTGGGATTTTTGTAAGCGACTATGGTATAACTATGAAAGCTGACTGCTACTATAAGATAATTGAGGCAATAGTAGTTAAAAACCAGAGCTTTATTGTTTGCCCTGTTCCCTTAATAGTGAACTTCATCCTGCTTTGAAATCTATAGTACTTGATTTGTTTACCACTACACATATATTTGATTGTATATACGAAATATAGGTATTTGAGTGTACATTCTGAATTGCAATGCCTACCATAGTGGTTTGTTTCATAATTAGCCATCTTCAATGCCAATGCCCACTGCAATGGTTTGTTTCATAATTAGCCATCTTCAATGCCTTCACTGGGACAGGCGAGCGAGTAGGACATATTTTTTGTATCATGGACGCTTCTGTGTATTGGCTCACGTATCTAGTTCATAGTTTTCATACTAAAACTGCCAATTTCCGTGATGAGATATTATAGTCTCATCTGAACTATTATCGTCACAATTAACGAATTAAATATGAGACTGCTGCTGAAACTATATGATAAAACCTTGACATACCTTATGCTAACACTTCATGCAACTTTCTAGTGTATGCTTGATTGCATCGGGTCCCTTGCACTAAATCATTTTCTTTCTCGGTTGCTTTGTTTCTCAGTATCTCATTTTAGCTTTCAGTCCTCTTGTGCTTATTAGTCTTATTCTAGTAGCTCATTTTTTTTTCAGTTTCTCTCCGTTTCAGTATTTTCCCATTATTGTCGAGGTCTTCTCATTCTTAGTCTTCTCAGTGTTATTTGTTTTAGTCTATTAGGTTTATCTCCTATTTCTTCAGTCTATCATTTCTCTCTTTGTCAGATTGTTTTCTTGTTTGCGTAGTCTTGTTTTTTCAATTTCTCCGTCTCAATTTAAATTACTCAGTCTTGCAATCTTATTATGTATTCTTCATTTCCCAGTTTCGTTTATTTACTACTTCATTTAATTTGCTCGGTTTCTTTATTCTCTTAGTAGATGTTATTTATAGTCTTTCATTTCTTTTTTCCAGTTTTCATATAATTTCGTCAGCTTTGCCTTCTTAGTTGTTTTAGAATCTAAGTTTCCACTCTTTCATTCTTCTTTTGGTTCATTTTGGGTCACCGAAAAATCATCGGTCCACTCTGTTGCTAATGTTTACCGCTTTTCTCATGCCTGCAAAATAAGAACAAGAGCTACACGCCTCTTTGTGGTCAGTACTTAGCACCCACACCACTGACTTCCACAACTTACTCCCTCCTACAATGAATAGCTTCTTTCTTTTAGCTGCTTGCTTTGCACCGACAATAGGTTTGAACTTATTACCTACTTGTGTGCCTCTGTTGGTTGCTGCCTTTATTGGAGATGTAATAGCTTAATCTATATGAACTGTTAGGTTCAGTTGTACTTATACCAGCTGTAAGTTCTTCAATTTGTAACCTAGATTGCTTTATTGTAATTTCTCATTAAATATTGTATTTATCTTTTTTGGCCTTTAATTTGCTAATTGTTGTAGATGCACTGGACATCACTGCTTGCGGTGACGTAGTGCGCTAGTGATGGATGAGGACAAGAACAAAGAAGAAATATACTACGCATATGTCGATGTCAGGTTTTTGCATTCATGTCTGGTTGGGAAGAGTCGGCTTGATCATGAGCTCTAGTTAGGGCTCAATATTCTCATTCTGTTTGAGATGGATGGGATATTCTGATTTTCTCATTTGATGTGCCCTTCTGATGCTAGGGAGGAGAGAACAATATACAAGTGTTGTACGTTTTTTATGTTTTTAATTGTAACATTGGACCAAGTATGATGATGGAATACAACAATGTGTTTTTACAAAAAAAAATCAATGAATGGTTGCTATCCATATACACAATTCATCAGAGTCCAACTTGAGCCTCTTGTTCTGAAGATTTTTACGAATTTATATGAGAGAAGCAGGTGATGAATTTTGTGT
This sequence comes from Alopecurus myosuroides, assembly GCA_028641055.1. Taxonomy (NCBI): domain Eukaryota; kingdom Viridiplantae; phylum Streptophyta; class Magnoliopsida; order Poales; family Poaceae; genus Alopecurus; species Alopecurus myosuroides. Next base: position 280,052,158 of record CM054057.1, on the reverse strand, counting down.
ACACAATTTGGATTTTCCTTAACTAATTTTCACAGTATTCAGATTCTTTCTTGAGTTTTGCCTTTATTTCTTAAGTTTTCTTATTGTTTTTCTCTCATAATCGCTCAGTTTTCCCTTCCTCGGTCTCACTAAGTGTTTAAAAAGTAGGAAGAGACAAAATAATGAGTATTGAACATGGGCTAGAATAAGCAATATCATAGGACAAGTGTCTTGATACGTGTTTGGGAAAAAACCGGAAAGGAAAAACCGGTAATCCTGCTGCTTTTTTTTAAATGATCGGACTGAAACAAGAGATAAATCTGACGAACCGGATTTAACAAAGGGGGAAAAGTGGCTGACGGCCAAATTGAATTTCAGCTAGATGACCATTAGGGCATCTCCAGCCGTTCGCCCCCCCCCCCCCCCGGACGCGAAAATCCCGCTTTTTCGGCCGTCGCGACGCGAAACGGCGCAAAACAGGAAACTGGGGGGCGCGTTCCCCAGCCAAACCCAGGCTGCCCCCCAGCCGGCGATTCGGCCATATTTGGGCATGTAAAAAAATTAAATAAATAGAGTTTTGCCACACAAATAAATAGTTCAACAATTTAAACAAATAAAAAATTTGTACCACGCATTGTCATCGTACTCAACATTGTCATTCCCCTTTCGCGCTCACAAATGTTGCACCAGGTCATTCTATAGAGCTTGGTGTGTTCCAGCGTGTCGAATCTCCTGCCGCGTGGCGAGGAAGGTTGTCCATGATGCCGGCACTTGGTGATCAACATTTGCAAGACGACCCTATCGGTAGTATGGTGTGCTTGCCTCACTGTCAGGCACCGAGTCATCCCGCTCACTCTCAATGATCATGTTGTGCAAGATCACACAACACTGCATCACCTCCCACATGTTGGACTACGACCAAGTCATAGATGGGTACGGGAAAACAACGAATCAAGATTGCAGCGCGCCAAATGCCCGCTCAACATTCTTCCTGCAAGCCTCCTGGCACTTGGAAAACCAAGCTTTTGCGCTTCCTGGCACAGGGTTGGAGATGCTCTTCACAAATGCTGCCCACTTCGGGTAGATGCCATCTGCAAGATAATACCTCTTTGTATACTGGTGTCCATTGATCTCATAGTTCACAGGGGGACATGGCCTTCGACAAGCTCGGCAAAGACATTCGAGCACTGCAAGACATTGATGCCGTTGTGACTTCCAGGCATACCAAAGAATGAATGCCAAATCCATAGATCGTACGAAGCCACAGCCTCGAGAACCACCGAGCACTCTCCTTCCTTTCCCTTGTACATCCCCTGTCAATCAAATGGACAGTTCTTCCATGCCCAATGCATACCTTCGATACTACCAAGCATCCCAGGAAAGCCTCTTGCTTCATTCTCTGCGAGGAGACGAGCAGTGTCTTGTGCATTGGGTGATCGCAAGTATGTTGGGCCAAAAATTGCAACCACTGCCCGGCAGAACTTGTTCAAGCACTCAAGTGTCGTGGACTCGCTCATGCGCAGGTAGTCATCTTGTGCATCTGCGGGAGCACCGTATGCAAGCAACCTCATGGCCATCGTGCACTTCTGAATAGAGGTAAAGCCTACTGTGCCGGTGCAGTCCTTCTTCAATTTGAAGTAGGTGTCGAACTCCCGGATGGCATGCATGATCTTAAGGAAGAGCTTGCGGTTCATCATGAAACGACGTCGGAACACCTTCTCGTCGTTGGTGGGATCCTCGGCGAAGTAGTCGGAGTAGAGGATGCAGTACCCCTCGTACCGCTGCCTCGGCTTGCTCTTGCGGCGACCGGGCCTCGATCCAGCACGCCGCGGCTGGGCGGCCTGGGCCTGCAAGCCGACCAGGCAGCTCAGGATCAGCAGGTGTTCCTCGTCGTCGATGGCGGCCTGATCTTCCTCCTCGAATAGCTCGGCGAGCATCTCCTCGGCGTCGGAGTCCATGGGCCGAGCAGAACGTCGAACACCTTGCGAGGGTGGACGCGTTTCGCCGGACACAACCTCCCTCGTGGCGGAGGGGCGAGTAAACGGCGCCGGCGGCGTGGCGGAGCTAGACGGCGGAGGTTCCTTGTGGCTGGGCTAGTAGCTCGTGTATGGTGGTGGCCGACGGCGTGGCGACGACGAGTCGAGCGAGAGGAAAAGGCGAGTCGGGATGGGGAAAGTTGGGAAAATGGTGTCGCCTCGCCGACAGTGCTGGTCCACGCGCACTTTTCCTTCCGCTGCCCCCCCCCAAGCCGAACCCATGCGCTGGGTTTCGCCTGGGTGCGCCGACGCTAATTTCCGCTGAAACGGCACTATTTGGGGTTCTGGGGTGCGGCTGGTAGAAAAACGACGCTTTTGGAGCAAATCGGCGCTATTTCATGTCCCGGGACGGCTTCAGATGCCCTTATCTTTGGTGTCCGAGAGCCGGATGGGGCATTTGGGGGTGGGGTGCGGGTTGAGATGCTTTTGGGCTGAAGTTCTCCACCCATCGATTCAGCCGGTCAACACACTGAGGCTGGTGCCAATGCACCGCCCACTATTCACGGGCTATAGCCCCGCCACGTCACCTTCTCTCACCATTCTCACGCCACTCTCACGGGCACGGTGCCAGTGCACGGGCTATAGCCCGGGCTGTAAGATTCTCTCTCTGCCACATCAGCTTTTCTCTCTCCTCCACGTCAACACATATTTAAAACTTAAAAATTGTACCGATTACATAATAATAAATAGATATGCAAAGAAATTATTTTCCATTTTGCAAAACTTAAAAATTTAAAATGGTGTTCTTAACCATATGTTTTCCAAATGGTTGTTTTTAACTTCTAATCAAGAATAATGATTCATCTTTCTATTATAGGATTAATAAAGTATTTTCAAGCCAAAATTGACCATAATCATTTTTCAATTACTATAACAAGTACCAACCATAAAGTGTTTTTCAGGAAGTATTTGGTTTATAAAAAAATAAGTTTAATGACTATGGGAAGCAATATTTTCAAAAGTAGTAGTCTCTGAATTTTATTTAGCTAATTTTCTATTTTAAAATAGTATGGAGTTGCTATAAGTAGTTATTTATAATTTGGAAATAAAATTATTTTAAATCTATGGAAACAACACCCAGATATCTTTATATTAAAGATCTAATTTTTACAAAACCATAGGTTTTTGTTTGAGGCAAATTGGGATTATAACTATAAAGTTATGAATTAAAGAGTATAAAAATAAAACAGAAAAATGGAAAATTGGCTCCCAACGGCTCGGCCCCGCGCTACCGCCCAAGCCCGTCACTACCGCCCCGCCTATGCGAGCGGTAAGCGAGGCGACATGGGCCTGTCGCCGGGCGACCCAGCACCCGCCCGTCGGCCCCCTACCGCCCGCCCTATCGCCTCCTACCGCCCCGAGGCGGGCGGTAAGCCCACTACCGCCCCCCCCCCCCCCCTTACGGGCTGCGTTGGCACCAGCCTGACACTCCCTCGCGCTCACATAAAACAGCCAGTCTCGCACCGAGAATCCGAAGAGAACCAGCCCGCCGCCACCACGGACTACGTGCCGCTCAAGAGCCGAGAATGCTCCTCCTCTGCGCGCTCCTCGCCGGCGCTCTCGCCGTCGCCTTCCTCCTATTCAAGTTCGCCACCACCGATGGTAACATCCCGTCTCCATTTTCTTCGATTCAATTATTTATCTCTATGCTTTGTTTCCCCTTTTCTTTCTCCTGTTATGTTAGGGGCTAATCGATCTTGTTCTTGGTGAGCGCAGGGGATTTCACCCTCTTGTCGCGCGGCCCGCCGCGGCGAGACAAAGTGGACGGCAAGGTTGTCGCTGGACTCTTGCTTGCGTATCATCTCGCTTGATTCTTTACCTAAATTCATCTGGTTTGCCTTTCCGTTTCTTTTTTTTTGTCCTTCAGGTTGTTTGGATTACAGGAGCGAGCCGTGGGATTGGTGAGTTTGGTTCTCCATCTCTTTGAATTGGGTGAATTTCATTGTGAGGAAACAAATCGTACTTAATTTCATATGATTTGTTAGGTTTCACCCTTTGCTGCAGTTCTGATTTACGAGTGTGGGGACTGTTAAACTTGATTTTTGGGCAGGTCCTCAAATCATGATTGCTAAATTTAGGAGTATCTTCTAGGTTAGGGTGATGGTCACAAAATTAATAATTGAATCCAGTGATGGGATCTGAATATGATACACTTCAACTAAAGCAGAAAGGAAAAAACAAAGAGGCAATACTTAACCAGATGGAGGATATATGCAACAAGAATCCTTGGCTCTGCTTGGTAGCTCAACATTTTTGAAACTGAATTATTTCAAAACCAAAAGTATCCTAACGCCTGGCCAACAAATACAACATTTTTTCTTCTTTCTCAGTTTTACAAAAAAGAGGGCCCACAGTTTTAAAGATACTTTGGTTTTGAAAACTGCAATATTTGTTAGAGCCAAACACCTCAAAGTATTGCAGGCTATAGTATTTTTAGAAACCACGGTATAATGAGAAAACTTAAAAATTTTGGGTTGCCAAACAGTTTTTTCAGCAAGAAATTATTCTCTGAGACCTATTCATGGATCACTTTCAGTTTTGATAATTCTATGTATGTTGCTTTAGCCAATATGTCATTCTTCTGATCAATTTTATGGTGTGTCCGCTAAGCTTAGCATGATATTCACCCATAACCAGCGTTAATTGTTTCTTGTAATGCCAGGGGAGGTTCTTTCAATGCAGTTTGCGAGTTTAGGAGCAAAGCTGATACTATCTGCACGCAACAAGGAGGAGCTTGAGAGAGTGAAACATAACATTGTCAGTAAGTTTGAAAAACTAATGTTTTCCTCTAGTAGGGTAGTGGAAATTGTAGCTATGGACCAAGTTTGGATTTCATATTTTGTTTATTCTCTTATTCTTCAAAGGCAAGCATCCAGATAGCAGAGTTGAAGTGTTGCCCATGGATTTATCATCTGATGAAGAATCTCTTAAAGAAGTCGTACATGCGGCGGAATCACTCTATTCCAGTGCAGGAATCGACTATATGATACACAATGCAGCGTTTGAGCGTCCAGTAAGTATTTTCATACATTTTCTGTTTTAGTCTCACTAGTACAGCACCACCAGTTTCTGCTTGCTAAATACATCAAACGAATTGCAGAAAAAAGGGGCCCTGGAAGAAACTGAGGAAGGTTTTAAGGTATGTGAATCGTCTTTTACTTTGTTATCTATGTACTTATCTGCAACGTAACTCTCTGCTAATTATTTCTTGTTAGTCAGGCTACTTTTAATGTCAATGTCTTCGGGACTATTACTTTAACTCGCCTTCTTGCACCTTCAATGTTGGATAGAGGGATGGGCCATTTTGTTGTGGTATGTCAGAACAAATCTTGCCTGTCAATTGCAACTTATGGCCAGCATGATTTCTTATTGGTGTAACTAACTCATTGTTCACAGATGAGTAGTGCAGCTGGAAAGGTTCCCACACCTGGTCAAGCACTTTACTCTGCTTCCAAACATGCTCTCAATGGTTACTTTGCTTCTCTGCGTTCAGAGGTATTGAATATTGTAGCCTACTAAGCTTATAGCATAATACGATCCCAGCATGCTAAATTATATACATTGGGATTATTAACTTCTGTTATCGGCGAGTATTCGTAGAGAAATCTTTCTTCTGTTCTCAACTACATTATCTCCATGTATTTGCTTAAAACAGAATTTTACGGCTGGTTGGCTCTGTACTATTAACTGGTTGTTTCCTTGTATGTTTTCGTTTGTTGTTTCACAAAAAAATGCTGCTCAAGTTATGCATGTCTATCAATTTATATGATGTATCTACTATGTTGCATGCTGCAGTTATGTACGAAAGGCATTAAGGTCACTGTTGTCTGCCCTGGACCTATTGAAACACCTCAAGCTTCTGGTGGAACCTCTTCATCACAAAGGCATTCTTCCGAGGTTATCCTTTGTCTATTAGACTTCTGTTTATTCATTTTTAAGTAAACGTAAAGGTTATTTCTTGGACTAAGGTACACAGAAGTCTCACCTTGCTCAGCTAGGCGTAGTTTGCGGTTGTTGTGTCGTGTTGTGCTTATTTTTAAATCTTTCGTGACAAGAAAATTGTAAAATATCGATTAGCTATCCTGTTCTGTGAATCAGATTAATGTTACATATATTCTGTTACCCACATATTTCACCTCATATGTGTTAGAACCTAGTAATAACAATGGTCGAACCAAACAAGATAAGCATAATAATCCATCAGTTTTCTAAAATGCATTTTGTTTGGAGTCTAGACTTACTGTAATGTTTGTTGTTGTACTTATGATATAACATTCTCCTTGTGTCCTAACATCTCGTACCCAACTACTTGCCTAGGTGAAGTTCTCAGTCCCCTCCACTCATCCCTTAATTTTATATCCACTCATCTTTGTTAATCTCTGCAGAAACGTGTATCAGTGGAAAGATGTGCTGAATTGACAATTGTTGCAGCAACTCATGGACTAAAAGAAGCATGGATATCATATCAGGTATATTTCATTCTGAACTCGATTGCTTGGACCACATAGGAAGCTTTGTAGTCTTGAATCTACTATGCCCATCAATCCGTCATATTATCTATCATGGTAGCACTTGCCACCATTTGGAACTCATTTATAATATAGAAGCTATTGTGTGTAGTAACATTTGGGCTTGTAGCTTGTATCATTAGATCCTAGCAACTCCCGGTGTTGCTACCTCCACTCTATTACCTAGTGTCTACTACTGATTCAATGAAATATGCATGACACCAAAATTACAGTTTTATGTCTGGCACCCTGTGTCCAATAGTTCCTTTCTATATTTATGTTACATATTGAATCTGAATATTTGTGACACCCTTTGCAGCCTGTGCTTGCCGTTATGTACTTGGTGCAGTACACCCCAACGATTGGATACTGGCTTATGGACAAGGTATCATGTCTTATTTTAGTGTAGTTATTTTCTTTACCTTACTGGTGAACTGTCGATCATATCCTCCAGAAACTTCAGGTAGAAACCGTGTGGTCAAACTTGATCAGTGCATCTATCTTGAAAGTACATAATGTCACACTTGTATGACTTAAAAATAGTAAAAGGTCCATTCGCCTCCACCAACTATTGGCAAAGTTTAGAGCCCATCTGGAGCACATAGGAAGTGTAGCAGGAAAAACACATGAACTGGAGTCGCATGCCCCCGCAAAATGGCAAAATGCTGATTTCCTCCTGAGATGTGTGCAAAAGTGGATATTCCTATTGAATTTTAAAACAAGGCGACAGCTCTGATGATGCTAGAAACAGTTATTCTATCTGCTAGCTTATGGTTATCATTGTAATCTATTTGTGAACTTGTTCCCCAGGTTGGTGCAAAGCGAGTGGATGTAGCTGCGAAGAAAGGTAATGCGTACAGTTTGAACCTCCTCTTTGGCGGCAAGAAGTCTGCTTGATGACGAAGTTGCTCACTCTCTACTCTACTCAACTGATAGGGGTTCAAAATTCTAGTCATTACACAATCTATCTGGTTTATGAACCTTGTAACCCCTTGAGTAAAAATCAACCTTTGTTACCTCCTTTTAGTGTTTTTTTTTTGAGGATTACCTCCTTTTAGTGTTAATATTATGTGTAAAAACAATGATCAGAAATACTCCCTCCGTCTGGAATTAAGTGTCACAAAGTTTGACAAAAATGGATGTATCTAGACATAATTATGTCTAGATACATCCATTTTTGTCAAACTTTGTGACATTTAATTCCGGACGGAGGGAGTAAAACATGTACTCTTTGCAATATCACTTGTGAATGAAGTATATGTGAGCTCGAGTACAGTTCAGCGTTCTAGCTTCAACTTTCATGCGTACATCTCGTTTGTTTACTACTCCCTCCGTTCCATATTACATGACTTTGGAATGGATGTATCTAGAATATGGAACGGAGGGAGTACTATCATGGTGCCTTGATGTTAATATTTTGTTCATCAAAAATAGATCTGTTATAAACCTTTGAGCTGCCTGCATAGGAACATCTGACAAGATGCAACACAAAAATCTGTTAAATCCTTTTCGTAGTTTTATGGTGAAAAATTGGCTGTTCATTATGCGATGCGGAGTAAACCTCGAGGCGAAGATCGATCAGTTGTTGGTTCGATTTGTGGCACTTCTCTCCATTACAGCAGGTAGCCACGGCGAGTTTATGTCAGTGTCCGCGTAGAGTGCAGAAATGCCTATTGTTTTCGATGCAACACCATTCCATATTAAAAAACAGCCCAATTAGATTTTGGAAAATATTACAAGTACTGAAGCATATTATTAACTTAACACCCTTCAGGCCTTCTGGCTGAGCTACAAATGGTACAAGTACAAGCAGCCTACAACTGGCATTTCCTTCAACCTTGAACAAGGCATACTTCAGCTCGAAAAATCTACAGTATATTTTTTTGGGGAAAAAACTTGTCTACAGTACATTTGAGCTAAGTGTACACAACTCAAGCTTGTACTCCTCCGTCTCAAATTAATTGTCACACAGTTTGACAAAAATGGATGTATCTAGACATATATTTCTAAATACATCCATTTTTTGTCAAACTTTGTGACAATTAAAATGAGACGGAGGGAGTATTTCAGTGTTTCCACCCGTTGAGAAAGCCATCTGGACTGTACGGCTCCAAGAATCCAATGAACTGCAAGTCATGTGGCAACGAACAATTAATAATCAAGCACCCACATGGGAAATGTCGCAAAGCATAGTTTATTTACAGTCAACAAAAAAAAAACATGATAGATCCATTTACGAGGAGTATAAGATGTTTTAGCTTTTATAATTTGGAACGGAGGGAGTACCATTTTTACCGGAATGTAATCCTTTACTCCTTGTGTTTTTTTTTCTTTTATTTCATTCTAAAATTGTGATGCAAAACTTGCATGGAATCTGATTTTATTATTCTGACCTTTTGGGCGTCTTACTGGATCGCACGTGACGCCTTTGATAGCCTGCACGAGATTGGGCCAGGTTCGCCAGCTGCACAAACGGGCTCGCATTTGGTTGTATACGACCCAAATTTGCGCTCACATGAACCTCAGCTCGCGACGCGAAATCCCCATCTCCTTGAGCTGACCTCGTGCGAACATGGAGATGGCGGAAGCTTCCGCGCCGCATCGAAAATGGGGTGGGAGAAATCCGGTCAGCTCCCGCAGAATCCCCTCGCTATTTACACTCTCCGGTCTCACATAGCCCCCCCCCCCCCCCCCCTCCCACACACACGCGCGCACACTCGAGCTCTCAGCTCACTTCACCGAGCAGGCAAGTAAAAGGCAAGTAGCGACGACGCATCCTACCCCAGTCGGCGGACACAGCGGCGAGAGGTCTTCATTGTTTCCAGCCATCCTCTTCTTCGCCCAACACCACCGACAGCTTTAAGTAGTCAAATCTTAGGGTTCATCTGTTTGTGATTATCTAGATATGTGAACATAGGATTATGTAGATCCGTTGGTAGAACATGGTAATGGCCGTGTGTGTCGGGGGGCTACCCCCAGATAGGGCAAAGCTTGGTACAAGTTGGTCTCCCAACAGTGGATACCGAGATGAAATTGACTGAGATGACTACCCGAACCGAGATGAAATTACCGAGATGAATCTATCTCGGTAAAAACAATCAAGGGCAACTAGCTGAAATGGGTGTTCCCCAGATTATCCGAGATACACTAGGAGAACCCGGGTACCGGAGGAATCATCCATCTCAGAGCAGGGTCAACGGAGCAGGTGCAATCCCGAAGATCACGGGAGAGTACAAGCGTGCGGTTCAACTTATAAGGCAAATGATGCATAGAGGACACAGTCTTTGACAAGGGGGACATGACACCGCAGCGGATACGGAGGAGGCCATACCAGCAGGCGTGCGCTACGGCCACCGGTATATAAGGTGGCCACACCCCTCCCTCATGCGCGAGGGACGAGGCTAGGAGGTGCTATTTTCCATTCCTTAGAGAGAATAGCCAGAGAGAGCTTCTTCTTCCTCTAGCTCGTAGAGCTTGAGAAACCACATTGTACTCGGTTACACTTATATTGACAGACAGGCAGGAGTAGGGTGTTACCTCCACACGAGGGCCCCCGAACCTGGGTAGTTCTTGGTGTTAGCAGTGTTATGAGCGCGCCTACCGGTGTGCAATCCCTACAGCGTCCATCAGCCCCGTCTCTCGAGCCATCCCATGGCATCTGCCTTTACCTCACCACGACAATGTGCTTGGTGCTTGTGGTCCTTAGAGATCTGTATAGCTAGCTTTCTGCTCTTGTAGACCATAGTTTATCATGGCATTTTGTTAGAGGTTGTGCTTATGTTTCTTGTTTACCTCTCATCTTCACTTTGCACGTCTGGTAGCGTCCTCGGTAACGCAAAGATTGCTAAGGCCAAGGCCACAGTCAAAGGAACCATGAAATGGCTTCCACACATGTCAACCTTCGTCCTTAAGCACATGACCTTGCTAACCAGGACAGGGGTGAGGAATGACAAGGGGTTCAAAGAGGTTCATCTCACTGCTTGCGCCAAGGCTCTCCAAACCATGAAATTGAGGATACGATGACAGGTGAGCAAGCTCCGGGACTTGAGTGGGGCTAAATGGTGTGAGGAAACCCACAAGCCTATCCTTGCCGACTCGCACTATCGGGGCTACATCAAGGTTAGGACATTGTTCAACCATTTTTTTTCCCGTGCGCTAAGCTTGATCTATCATTGTTAATCACATCTAACACACTATACTTCCAATTTTAGGATCACCCCAAAGACGTGGAGTTTCTCAAAAAGACCATTCTCAACTACACACGGATGCGATTATCTTCTCCAATGGTTTGGCCACCAGCAAATTTGCCATGGGCTCAGGTGATCCCCTCGGCGCGGCCCTCCAGAAGGATGCCGAGACGTAGGACCAATGGTCCTCCGGACAAGCAGGGTAATGCCCCGGACCACGGACATGTTGGGAAGAGGAAGAGAGGTGCTCTAGGCGAGAACATGATCCAGGCCTTCGCGAGCGTGACTCGCATGACTGAGTCAAGAGGTCGTCGTAGGCTTCAACGAGGAGGCTCTGATGGTGGCTCTCGGCCACCTCATGGACCACAAGGCACATGGTGACAACTTCGTCGGCATGGCGCAACAACACAAAGACCCTTTGGCTCACGACCTTCCTGGGCAAGTATTACAAAGATTGAGCATGCACTGTGGGGGTGGAGGTGGCACTAGTAGCATGACAACTACCATGACGATGATGAAGATATGGTATATTTTGGGTTAGCTAGGGCTTGTTGTATGGTCTGTATATTTTGTTGAGGTGGTATATAGTAACCCCTCTCATGATGATGAACTTGCTTGTGGTGGTGTTAGATTAACACCATAGTGAGAGGATGAACTTGTGATCCCCTTTTGGTAATGAACATGCATGTTGTTCTAGGTTTATGGTCGAGGGAACTCTTTTGCTAATGAACATGCATGTTGTTCTAGGTTTATGGTCGAGTGAACTTCTGATGCTTAATCTAATGTTGGTTTGATGCGTGTTTGCAGATGAACTGGTATGTGTACAGAGGAAGGAGGAAAGCGTCCTGGAGTATACAGTTCGTGGGGGAGCTGCCAGGAACAAGTCCACGGCTACCCGAACAACAGCTATGAAGGTTTTAAAACTTTTGGAGGAGGGACAGGAGAACTACTCGAACTTCATCAACGGCATTGATGCGGTACCTCATGAGATGGTAACTAATGAGGTGGTACCGGAATTGGCAAATCAGGTCCAAGTTGTAGGATCAAAGACTTCATAATCACCGTGCTGTTTGTGGTGATTGTGAGGCTCCTGTTTTTCTAGATCATGTATGATTTGATGTATCATCGACACTCTTGCATGCTACCAAACAAGGTGCGACTGCTTCAGCTGAGCCTAGAAGAAAGGAATGCGGCCTACCAAACACAACATAGTTCAAATCCAACTCATGCAGGCAACTCATGTGCATACTACCAAACTAGTAATACAACGTGGCTAAGTCCGGTAATGAGCATGGCCTGGCCCCGAGGGCCTACCTGTAGTGAGCCAAGAAATCGCTGCAGGCTACCAAACACGACCATAGAAAATGTAACATCACAATGGCTAATCTACACTACAAATTGATGATACATATTTGTCACGTACCTTCATCCAAAGTTTAAAATTGTTTTCAGATTCAAGTTAAATTCTGTAACATTGTGATTCACATATATTAGCAATCTAACTTTTCCAATATCTTATTTGTGAATGCATGCATTTAACAAAAGGGAAAATTATGAATAATCTATTCAGAAAACAAAACAATGTTGTTTGAGTGATACAAGCAGAAATAGAAGAACTATCAGGTAATTTGAGATGCATCACCTTATTACATCAGAGCCTAGCACGGCCAACAAATAAATAGAAAACTCAGAACATTTACCTTCAAACCATCGTCAGACCATCTGGCACCATAACCTTCACGCACACGAATTTCAAAAACAGGCCCATAGGGTTGAGTCAGATGAACATTTATCCAGCAACCCTCACGTAACAAACGGTCAATGACTTCAGATGAAAGTTGGTTCTTGTGTGGATCTGTAGACAAATATTTCAACAAAATTTACCACAATGGTAGTCCCCAACTCGATGAATTTTAAGCCGGGACATATCTTTACCACTTCCATGGAGGCAGCCCCACCATCCATCGCTACTCCTGTGAACATGTTTGGCCAGTGCCCTTGCAGCATCAGTTAAAGAACAAGTTTTCACCTCCAATAAAATACGGCACCAACAATCTTAGGTACAAGGAAAACTTGACATGGTGGAAGTTACACAATATTTAAGAACAAAAGAATGCTTGGATGGGACATCATCCAATAAAATAGAAATGTAGCCATAAAAGCCGAACTTACAGTTGGTTTGTGTAGTTTCATACAAGATGATATCAGCACGGATCTTGGAGGAGGTAGTCCATCTGGAACTGTTCCTGCTGTGTTTGCCAGACCAAGGAGTCTACCCAATCCATCATAACCCAGTCCCTGGAGAGCCAAGTTCAAGAAGCTCAGAACCAGCACTTGAACTACTACGAGTGCCCATATATGATTATTTAACTAACATAACCTAATGGACCTAAAACAGTATATACTGATAGCCAGAACATGAATCAAATACAAATATTACTAGTTAGGAGTTCACACATTAAGCTTTATAAAATATTCACCAAACACGAGCTGCACAGTTTGTAATTGTAGTGTTGTTGAATGTGTGTTTAGAAAGTAAATACATAGTAAATAAGACATATCAGCCTTGTATACGAAAAAATTCGCATAAAAGGTGAGTTATCATAAATACAATTGCAAATGTTCTAGCAACAGTACAAACAGAAGAAATGCTGAACGAAATGGGGATGCCACTCACAGCAAGAAGCTCTGTCATGGTTACATAAGGTTGCCTTAGTGGCTTTGAAATAGAAATGGCTAAGACTCCATAAGAGTTCTCCTTTTCCTCGGTGTAGAATTTTCTATAGACTTTGACACCTGTATATGCAGATAATTTAATCCATTATCCAGGCACAGATAACCTTTTTGCATAAAATAAAAGTAAAAATCATATTAGTGACAGGAACATGTGATACCACCATGGGCTAAGATGGATTTGATCTATTTCAGAAATGTGTACTCACCCACAAATCATGACCTAAGTTCTGCTTTTTCTATATAATAACAGTCTGAAGATTAAAGAGGTAGCATGGCTAGCATGCACCCTTGGAGCCAAATTAAATTATATTATCTATGGTGTTTGCCAAACCGAGAACATTCAGTGCATCATGGATTCACAACATGATTTTGAAGGTCCAGCGAGCTTTCTAAGAAATATGTACAAAGTTGTACAGCTATAGAACAGCTACACTGATATATTACAGTCAACTACTGCGGGACTGCCTAGAGATGATACCATTCCGGATTATACTGCAAAGTTTGATCAGAGTATTGGTTCACGTTTACACTCAAACTCCAGTCAGGGAAGTACAGATTTTGTTGACATAGCTTTCATGAATTCAGACAAAACCATTGTACATGAGCCAGGGAATGACAAGTGCCAAAATATGTTCTTAAACTGGTTAACTCATGGATGACCAAAGGTGCAGATATCATAAGAATTAATTGGGTTCCAAAATACAATACAAGCTGAGGTGATATGAAATTAATTACCTTCTTCAATTGATGAAATACCAGGAAGAACATTTGAGATTGTCTCTGCTTGCAGCATCTCAGAGAACGAGCTGTACTTTCTAACTGCCTGAAATATAAAGTAAGCAATGGGAATTTACAACTCTTGAATAAAAAATCAAATATGTGCGGGTCAAGAAGGATTATCTGCCCAATTTATGAGATAAAATCTAAGCACATATTTAAAAATGTGACGGGGCAAGAAAGATTCAAGTGTTTCATCAAACAATACTGCAGTGTGAGGGAAATATAAGATTTATCCATTAAAAGGTTTACCAATTTGTTGATAATGATACAAAGATATAAAAATAATATTCAGAAAACTAGCAAATATACCTCAACATCAAGCAAGAGGCATTTATTGAAGAGCAACAAAGAACCTTGTGTAATCCTGGGACAAAATTTCGATAAAACATGATTACATGAGTAGCACATTGAGTATAAAAATGCCTAACCATAAGAAAACAAACTTAGGATAACATTTTATCGAACCCCAATTAAGGCTTCCAAGTAGTAGCCCTACACCTTATTGAATAATCCTTTTAGCAACAAATCTCAGAGTGCATATAGGAGTGGACGAGCATTTAGAATTTAATAAATCCTACTTGAGTGCAACACTATTGCAACATGTGTTGTATCCTCAAAATTTGAACTGAGAGTGAGAATACAGAAGATCCTGAAATAGAGGAACCTGCATATACGCTGACACCCAAACAGAATAGCATGACAAATAAGAATTTTTGCCATTTCATAATATAAATGAGATATATGTTCCCAGTTCATCGTAAGATATTAGGACTGTATCGATTTTACACCATTTGTCTAGTTAGGATTTCAGTTTTCAAAACTAAAAAATCAGATATGCATACCGGTTGTAATTACCAGCTGCTAACCTCCCTTCAACATTCTTGGATCCAGCTGCAGGAGTACATGATTCAGGTTAGAAAATGTGGTTGACAAAAAAAAAATAATAATAATAATTTGAAAAAGGGCAGCCCCGTGCGCAGGGTCCGGGGAAGATTCCGACCACTTTGGGTCTTTTGTACACAACCTTTCCCTGCATTTCTGCAAGAGGCTGTTTCCAGGACTCTGACACGTGACCTCATGGTCACAAGGCAACAGCTTTACCGCTGCGCCAAGTTCAAAAATAATAAATTTAAGTTATAATCTTTCTTGAAATAAATCAATTAACGCCCTAAAGTTGTATCCTGGACAACTAAAAACAATGAAAATGAAGCCGGATAGACGCATTCAAATGAAAATCATAGGAAAATAAGTGAATATTAAACACCATAGAAAAATGAGACGGGATTGACGCATTTTGAGGAATACAGATTGGATGCAGATAACTGATTAGGTATAGTAAACACCATAGAAATATCACAAACACGATCATCAGATTAAAGGTAGATGTAATAATTAAGACACATATAACTACAAGGAAAGTAAGAATTTTGAGGGAAAGGAAAGTAAGATATGAATATGAATTACTCCCTCCGTTCTTAATTATAAGATGTTTCGATATTGCAATGTGGACAACATACAGATTAAAATGAGTGAATATACACACTAAAACGCGTCTAGATGCATACGAATCTGAGAAAATAGAGAAAAGCTAAAATATCTTATATTTAGGAACAGCTATAGTGAACCACAAGAACAAGATTCTGACTTACCACGGAGTTGAGTGAAGTATGGTTCTTGAACATGTAGCACAAACTCTACTGCATCATACATCTAGTGAATAGAGATGACAATAATGAGCAACAAACAAACACATTGCAGGACAGGGTATACCTCCCTATATTTTAAAAAAAACATCTCAAAATGTTCAGATAATTCGCTAAACAATTACACAGACACGGGGGAATACAGTACTAACTCGCAAAAACACAAAAACTTCCTATTTTGATTTGTTAGCTGCACACCGAAAAGAAGAAACATGGTCTAAAATAGCAATTATTGGACAAATGATTTGTTTCTGCACAGCGCAGTAAAGGATGTACAGGGGCGGAGCCAGCTGCCCGGGCTTACCTTAGGAAGCTCCACTAAAATTTATACAAAACCTGCAGATTTTCTGAGTAAATATTTCAGTCTTGCCCAGGCTAGGTAGGTAGGTTCAGTCTCTGCCCAGGCTCTACTATTAGTCTAGCTCATAGATCCTCATTTTATTTTCATTGCATATATATCCTAAAGATACCATCCTAAAAGTCTGAACACAGTTTCAAATGCATGGCTAACTCATTTGGCAATAGCTTCAGATGATTATTGTCGTGGCAATCTTTTCTGTTTCCCGTCCACGCAAAAATAAAAATTGTTCCTTTTCCTCCAATTTCCTTGTTTGACGACTAGTGTGCAGCTATTCACCTAGAATTCAAGCACAGCAGACAAAAACAAGAGAGGGAAGAAAGCAAATCAGAGCATCATTACCCGCTTTAACTCGGCGCCCTTCTCCAGCAGGACCCCCTCCCAATCCTCCTCCCTCTTCCGCGAACTATTCTCCTCCGCAGGAGTTCCTACCGCCCTCTCCCCCGCTGGGGGTCCCGGGACCCGCCCCTCCTCGACGCACCGCGCAAGCTCCGTTGCCAGCTTATCGCACAGATCGTCGTCGAGGAGGCGGGAGCAATAAGAGGGGGAAAGAGGGAGGGCAGGGTCCAGGGCGCTGATGTGGGAGGAGAGAACGAAGCGGAGTAGTTCGCCGATGGTAGTGGATGTGAGGGCGACGGCGCCCACGCCAGGCGATGGCGGCTGCGGCGGCGAGGGAGGGTGGTCGGTGGTCGTCATTCCTTGTACCGAAGTGACGAGATTCGTGCACATGGTTCACAAAGAGTTTAGCTTCACGATATTTAACCCTTTCTTCTTTTTTTTTGAACACTAGTGGCATTGCACGTGCGACGCACGACCTCACTATTTATCAATATATTTAAAATTCATAGAAGCATTAATTCAAAACATATGCTTGTGTTGTTGTTTTTACATCTTTTCTGTACTCATTTCTTCATATATAATGTTAAGGTTATGAAATTGTGCTCTTTATTTCTCTAATATATGTATGCTTTCGGAAGCATTGGCTCGAATGAGGTGTTTCCGAAACATTGTTTCATCAATGAGATTTCGAGGAAAAGATATCACCACACGATCTAAACTGATGTCGCCAATCAAAAGATCGGACAGAGATATCCAATATAGTGTTGCTCAACTCATCTTGCCATCCGCTAATGCATCATTGTTCGATTCACAAAGACATTAGCACTCTAATTAGAAGACAAAACAAATTTTATATCTATTGCAGCTGGATGGACAATTAAGACCAAACAATTAAAGGCACACAACACAGACAACATGGTATATATGATAGGCACACCTCAGAAATATCATCTTTGATTATTCTGAGTTATATTATAATAAGCGCTTGAAGAAGAGCATTAATTTTACAGGTGACATTTCCACGATTAGAGAAGCAAGAAACAAGCGCTTATTATAAATGTTCAAGCAATGCTCATAATCATCAGGAAGCTAGTGATGCAAGTATAAGTCTTACCGGTGCAAACATTGCAATGAACGTTCAACCATCCAGAGATGAACCTACCACTCATGTCTCTCATAGAGAACCCTCGTCTGGACCCCAGACAGAGAAGAACACCTACAGCAGTGCTACGAAATACATCATCTGAAGTGATCTAATGGCAAATAAGTGGTTCCGTTTTCAACAAAGCTTACAATTACAAAAGGAAATCAGCCATAGGAAAAAAACACATCATCTTCTACAGGATCCGGTTTGTATTAATCATGGAGTCACGAAACAAATCTCATGTCTATTGGACGTATTATTCACTCCACCTAATAATAGTAATAGACTCTTTACAGAAATAAATCGGGGAGAACCAATGGATCTTGATTATGGAGGATCTTACCGTGAAAGTCAGTCCATGGTACATCCCATGGCATCAAATTTCGCAGCGACATACAACCGAACACCCTTCGTGCAGCTCTGAGCACGGCCTTGGCGCTGATGCAGGCATCCGTGAACACCCTGGTATTGAGAACCCTTCCATGGACATCCGCACAGATCCCAGGTCCCCGCCGCAGCTCAGGGAGATGGTGTAGCACGTGAACCCGTCCGGCACCACGAGACTGCGCGTCATATGCAGGAACCTTCACGGTTCTGGCGCGCCATGGATGAGGTCGGCCACGGCGATGGAGGGCGGGCTGCAGGAGTCGGGGGCCTGGGATGGGCACAAGCGCGACGGGCCCGGCCAGGCTACGGGAGGCGGCTGCCTCCTCCTCTCCCCAGATTTTCGCACCTCGCCTCTCTCCCGTGCGTCCGGCCTCTCCTACCGTGGACCAGCGCCTCCACATCCTGTCGTCTTCCGCCGTGGCCAGCGCGTCCACATCCTGTCGTCTTCCGCCGTGGCCGGCAAGCGGGCTCTTCCGCCATCGCCAGAAAGCGGCCTTGCGTGGTTCTGCACGTCGCACAATCCTGGTCATGGCCGTCCTCGACGCGCAGACTATTACTCGATGGAGCAATCAGTTTTCGCTCTTTATGTGAACCGTTTTGTGCTCAACATTAAGATGATCCCGATCGTTGATTAGAGGCTATTGAACGCATTAGATTTAATGTATCCCAACGTGTTTGCTCTTTTATAAGTAGTTTAGAAAAGAGTTCAACTTCTGTCGAGCGGCCTCTATGTTTCGGTTGGCGGTGACTACTTTAAAAAGAGGTAAATACTCCGATTACATTCGCTGTGAGGCATCCAACTACTCATCTTTGAGCTATATAAAGTGGCACCCACCTTACCAACGAGGCCTAACATTTTTGCCACCACTGTTCAGCGTTCGTGCCGGTCGGCCCTCCCCGATCCCGCATGTGCTTCCGGTGGAGTTCGCTGATGCTGCATGGTCTATGGCGAGACCTTGAGAAGGGACCATCTAGGCCGACAAGTGAGAAAAGCGTAGCATCAACGACTACATTGACGCGCGGCGGCGAAGAGTCCGGAGGATGTCGCGTCACGACAAGGAAGAGCGCGGCGAGGAAGCAATACGCCTGGTTCGTGTATACATAGTTCATGCTTCTCGTCTGCAAGCAGGTGGGGCTCGACCTTGGCCTGCAGTCGAGCGTAGAGAAGCCAACTTCTTGGCTGGCATGGTGTGATACCGGCCGCCGCTGCCTCTACCACTAACTAGCAAATCTTTCGTGTGTCATGCTCATGCCCCAACGTAAAATATCATGCTTTCGACGTATGATCAATATGCTTCTTTAACCAAGGGTTGCGCTTCGGGAATTTTAACGTTGCTTCACTTTCGAGGCCATGGATTATATTGGCTTCTCATGTGTGCTTCCTACATCTAACTTGATTGTTTCCAAAGTAAAAAAAAAACAAATCAATGCATTATCCGAAATCATAAAGCTACTAACGTAATAATGGTATGCGTGTTACATAAAAAATTATGCTTCACACAAACTTTTCATGGAGGTCATTTTCATGTATTCGGTTTCCCTTGTTCCGGGGAAGAAGTAGCTGTGAAGACCAAGAAAGACGGAAGAGGTTACTCGCAGCATAGGAGAAGTTTTAGGGAAGCAGGTATTTGGAGCAGTTTTAGGGAAACAGCTTATTTTTTTTTTTTTGAACAAGGGAGCGCCCCAAAGGGGCCAGAAGCTGCGCATTAAAACAAGTGGGTGTACAGATAAAAGTACAGGGTACCCCATAACATAAATATTCGCATATAGGTCCCTGAGAAAAGCAGAAAGACCCCTGCTGAACGAAAGAAAATTACAATCAGGTCTTCCTCTTCCCCACTGCCGAGCATAGATGAGGAAGTCAACTTGTCGTCGCCTAACGCCGCCGTGGGGACAGAGCCACTTGCGTTGACGCCGACGAGCACCTCAGCAACAGCCAACTCCCGGAAGGGCCTCACATCGGAGGCTGAAAAGATGCTGGAGCATACCAGCAGATCGTGGTCTTCTTGGACCATGAAAGAGCTCGAACAAACTGAAGCTTCCAAACTCCATGCCTGCTCTGGCCTGAACCCTGGAGCAACCCTCCGCCATCGAACTACCACCACGGCAACTCGAAGAACTGCAGGCGCAACAGGTTCCAAACACGGAACAAACAGGATCCACCACCGCAGCCCATTGATAGCAAGGCCGCCGTCGATACCCTGTATCCGGCCACGGAACAGAGGAGGCAGCAAAAGAGGGTGGCCGTCGCGACGAATCCGAGAAGAAACGAGCTTATTTAGGAAAGGGAGAGGGGAAGCAGTAGCCGCACCGTCTGTCATCTCCCTCCTCTGGAGCTTGAACAGCATCAGAGCAGCACCCTCCCATCGCCAGCGAGCGCTCGTAAGCTCCGGCAATGGTCTTCCCCGCGACAGAACGCCAAACACCAAGTAGGAAAAGCTGCAACTACGGGACTCAAAGCAAATAGGTAGAACTACTGTACATAGCGGCGCTCCGAGCACCTCCCCCTTCTCTTCCCCATCCGGCGACGCCGACGGTGAAGATCTAGGGTCGGGTCGGGCCCGAGAACGGCGCCTCCTTTTCGCCTCCTTATCCAAAGGTGGGGTGGGGGTCGCTTCATACTAGGTCCGGGAAACAGCTTAATTGATCCCTGGAATCACGGAAAAACAGCACGGGCCGGTTGAAAATCGTACGGTCCAGCTACTACCAATCGGGCGGGAAAGAGCCCAATGGCAAGAAGAAAATCGGCATCTGATTTCTAGTAGTCGCCACACTTATAAAAACACAATATAAATAGATAGTAAAAGCACGCCTCTATCCAACTTTTAATTTATATCCTAATCCTAAATCGTAGCTTCTTCTATTCAATCCACGCATACCTCGGTTCACTAAGAAATTGATATAGCTAACTAAATTTTCAGTATTCTCAAGCTTTCATCTCACGTCAACCGTCCTATCGACTGATTTTGTTCCATTTTCTCGGTGTCTCTCCCGACTCCCACTCATGGCTCACAGATCCTCAATCGATGCGCCATATAATCTATTTATTATTATCATTCCACTTTCCGGTTCCTAATATTGTTTCCTCGTGTATATACATTTTACGTGCTTTTCTTTTCCGGAGTGGTTTTTTGCTTGATTTTTCATGTATACTCCCTTCGTCTCGAATTAATCGTCGTTGGTTTGTCGAAATAGCTAGGAATGTATCAGTACACTAAAATATGTCTAGATATATTCATATTTTAGCAAATTCACGACGAATAATTCGAGACAGAGGGAGTATGGGTCCGTTTGGTTCGCAGCCAAGGCTGGCCTTACCAAAAATTTGGCACGCCCGTGTGCTGCGGCTGTTGTTTGCTTTGCTCCAAAAAAGTTGGCTAGCCCAGACCCATCCCACGCGCTGCAGTTGAATTTTTCGCCAATCATTGGCAAAACGCGGGTGCAGGATTCGTTCGCCAAAATTTTGGTCACGCCTGAAAATTGGTAGGACGAGTGCAGGCACAAACCAAACAGACCCTATATCATCCTTTCTTTCACCGACGGAGTCCCCCCCCCTCTCCCACACATCAACGTTGCATCTATCTGAGCTTTTCGGTGGTATGATAGTATCAGTCTGCCCCATATAAAATGTTGATTTGTTTCATATCATGAATGGTGAACGCAACGACACGCCAAGGGAAGTACTCTCACGGTTGGAGTTTTAGTAGATGAAGATGAAAAGGTTCACCAAGAATGCTACTCCCTCCGTCCTGGTGTATAGGGCACAATATAAAAAACATGGGGTCTCGTCTCTTAGCCACATTTTGCATTAATTCCTTTCTAATTAGTGGGTGATTGGCCCTCTTCACGCTTCTCCACCAATGCATGTAATGTTTAAACCCAAATGAATGAATACCTAGGGCCTAAAGAATTGCTATATGTGCCCTATACACCAGGACGGAGGTGTTAGAATAGGTTTCTTACCTACTGTATCATACGTTTGTATACCGACTATGATACGTATTGTACCCCAACTCTGTGATATTTATATTCAATGGAACCCTACCCGACGAGGCACGTCGGGCCGGCACAATTATTTTCCCTAGTCTATTATGGTATCAGAGCAACGCTCCTGACCTAACTCTTCCGCCGCCGTCGCCTTCGCCGAGTCAGCCGCCGCCGCCTACTGTCGGTCGCCGCCTTCGGTCGTGTGAGCCACGATGACGACTTCCTCATCGTCGACAACTTCTCTACCCACGGTGGCTACCTCAGCGCCGTTGTCCATGACGTCGGCATCGAACTCGATGCAGATGCACTCGGGGCTCTTCACCGCCCCACTGGTCGCCACCTCGACGGCGCCCACGATCTCCGATGGATTCGCAATGGGATCGCTTCCCCTAGCACACATGATGGGACAGTCATCCACGACCTCGTTGATGTCCCCGTCGCAAGTTATGCCCACGTTGGGCTATTCTGCCGAGCGACCCCCTGTGTCCGGCATGCTAGGTCCGGTCTTCAACCAGGGATCTCACCTCTTCAACCACATGATGCCTGGTGGTCAGATGATTCCTGGAGGCGTCATCAACATCACATCATCGATCACGATGAAGTTAACCAGTGAGAACTATCTGGTATGGAGGGCACTAGTTGGTCCCCTCCTTAGGAGCCAACTTCTTATGGGATACGTTGACGGATCGATCCCATGTCCAGCTCCACACATTGTTGCAAATCATGGGGGCGCGATGATTCAGCAGCCAAATCCAGCGTATCACCACTGGATCCAGCAAGATCAAGCTATTCTGACAGCCTTCGTCTCCTCGATGATGCCCGACGTCGTCGGCATGGTCATGTTTGCAGCAACCTCGAAAGAGGCATGGGAGACGTTGAGTGGTTCTTTTGCCTCCACGTCGATTGCTCGCTCTTCGGCTCTCCGACAACAGATGGCTGACCTCAAGAAAGAGAGCAAGACTGCTACAGCATATTTCCATCAGATGAAAGCCCTCTCGGATCAACTCACTAGCATTGGGCAACCCCTTCGCCCCGAGGAGTTCATCTCCTACGTGCTTGCAGGTTTGGACGGAGATTATGATGCGCTTCACGGTATTGTAACAGCTCGCACTACACCTATACCCGTCCAAGATCTTTTTGCTCAGATTATCGCTACGGAGCAGCGTATGCTAGCCCGTCGCGCTGGCTCTGCCTCGCACTATCCAGCAGCACATGCAGCGTTCGGAGGAGGGCATCCCGCTGCGGCCTATGGTGCAGCCCGAGGCAGCCCACGGCCTGCATATCGCCCGGATGCACGTAATCAGCAGCAGTTCGGCTCACAGCAGTCCGGCTCGCAGCAGTACGGACAACAGAAAAACACCACTGCACCTCGCCCGTCAGCTGGACGAGGAAATCCCATTGTGTGTCAGCTGTGTGGTATCCCGCGACACACGTCAGCCAAATGTTACAAACGGTTTAACCGTGCTTTTCTGGGTATTGGGAATGATGGAAGTAATACCGAACGTCAACTCGCTATGGCCAACACTGCAGCTCATGGTGGTACTGGAGGCCAACAAGTTGTAGATCCAGCATGGTATGCTGATTCTGGTGCTACACATCACATCACGCACGAGCTGGAGAAACTCACCACGCATGAGCCCTACCACGGCACCGACCAGGTCCATACAGCAAACGGTTCAGGTATGCATATTCATAATGTTGGTCAAGCTGTTATTCCTACTCCATCGTCTAGATCACTTGCTCTAAATCGTGTTCTACATGTTCCCAATGCCACTCGTAACCTTTTATCCATGAGCAAACTTTCCCATGATAATAATGTTTTTATTGAACTTCATCCTCATGATCTTTTTGTAAAGGATCGGGACACGAGAGCACCCATTCTTAGAGGCCGTTGCCGTGGAGGTCTCTACGAGATTAAAGCACCCATCATCAAGCAAGCACTCAGCAGTGTCAAGGTGTCACGTGATGTGTGGCACAGTCGTCTAGGACATCCAGCCTTACCAATAGTTCAACATGTTCTTCGTAGTCATGAGTTGCCTTCTATTATAGAGTCTAATAAAACTAGAGTTTGTGATGCTTGTCAGCAAGGAAAAAGCCATCAATTACCTTTTTCTCTTTCTACTCGTGTAATAAAATCTCCTCTAGAGATCATTTATTCAGATGTGTGGGGTCCTGCCCAAACCTCTATCAGTGGACATCGGTTTTATGTCAGTTTTGTTGATGGTTTTAGTCGTTTCACTTGGCTTTATTTGTTGAAACACAAATCTGATGTGTATGACGTGTTTCTTCAATTTCAAAAACATGTTGAACGACTCCTCAATAAAAAGATTGTTCATGTTCACACAGATTGGGGTGGAGAATATGAGAAGCTACATCCCTTCTTTCATAAACTAGGTATCTCACACCGTGTCTCTTGTCCACATACTCACCAACAAAATGGCACTGCTGAGCGTAAACATCGTCACATTGTTGAGACAGGTCTCACTTTGCTTGCTCATTCATCCGTTCCTCTACACTACTGGAATGATGCTTTTTCCACAGCTTGTTTTCTCATTAATAGACTCCCTAGTCGCACCATTGATATGAAAACCCCACTTGAAAAATTGCTTCATGAAACTCCTGACTACACCTTTTTTAAGGTGTTTGGGTGTGCTTGTTGGCCCCATCTTCGAGCCTATAATAATCATAAGCTTGAGTTTCGTTCTAAAAAGTGTGTTTTTCTTGGGTATAGTGCTCTCCACAAAGGATACAAGTGTCTCCATGTTCCTTCCAATCGAGTCTATATTTCTAGGGATGTTATCTTTGATGAGACTCTTTTTCCCTTTGCAAACTTGCCCACATCTCATACACCTGTACCTCCTACGGAGTCATCTTTACTTACAGCTGACCAATTTATGGATAATGCATATGCACCGTCTCTGTTGGCTAACCATGGTGCAGGTACTGGACGTGGTGCTCGGCTGGAGATTCTTCCAGAATTAAATTCGGACGCACACATGGATTCTATGCACGAATCTACATCGGGATCAGCACCTGTCACTGTCCATGCACCTGGACGCGTGCTTTTCCGTGCAGATCCTCTGCCTGACGACGTCCCGTCGTCACCTGTCGCGTCTGCTCCAGACAGCGGACAGAACTGGGGATCTCTGTCCCCTTCGCCATCGCCCCACATGCATGAGGAGGAGACCGGCGCTGCGTCTCCCGCTGCATGCACGCCACCTGCGGGACCCACGCCAGGTCCATCTCCCGCTGCGTCCAGCGAATCTTCGCCTTCGACTGCTGCGCCCGCATCCACTCCGCCCGCGCAGTCTCCATCTGCCACGCGGCGGCCACGCACTGGTCGCGCAAGTTCCAAAGGTGATCTTCATCTGTCCAGCTCCCAGGTTATTGGAGATCCGTCTGCTCCACCTGCTAGAAGCACCAGACTGCAAAAAGGTATCACCAATCCCAAAATTATTACAGATGGAACTGTTGCTTGGAACAGTGTTCTTGCTGCCTACTCCGCATCTAAAATTACAGCTGAACCACGAGACTATCATGAGGCACTTCGTATTCCCCACTGGCGTACCGCCATGGAAACTGAGTTTTCTGCACTTCAGACCAATGGTACCTGGAGATTAGTACCCCCTGTTCCAGGTGTTAACCTGATTGACTCTCGCTGGATCTTCAAGATAAAATTACATGCTGATGGCACTATTGAGAGGTATAAAGCTCGTCTTGTTGCTAAAGGGTTTAAGCAACGTTATGGTCTGGATTATGATGAGACATTCAGCCCCGTTGTTAAACCTGCGACAGTTCGTCTATTGCTGTCTATGGCTCTCTCCAACCGTTGGCATCTTCGACAACTTGATATACAGAATGCTTTTCTTAATGGATTCCTTGATGAGCAGGTTTATATGCGACAACCTCCTGGTTTTATTGATCCTGACAAACCTAATCACTATTGTCAGCTTGTCAAGTCTCTTTATGGTCTGAAGCAGGCCCCTCGGGCGTGGCATGCTCGTCTCAGCTCTGTCCTTGGTTCTTTGGGATTCTCTCCATCAGTTGCAGATACCTCACTGTTCATCCTTCGTCGCTCGGATGTGATCATGTATTTATTGGTTTATGTTGATGACATCATTGTTGTCAGCTCGTCTGCTTCTGCCATCCCGAAGTTGATTGCTCAGCTACGGTCGGATTTCTCAGTTAAGGATCTTGGTACCCTTCACTATTTTCTGGGCATTGAGGTACATTCTCCTTCCACGGGCCATCTTGTTCTTCGACAACGCAAATATGCTCTTGAGCTCCTTGCTCGTGCTGGTATGCTTAAGTGTAGTCCTGCTACTACTCCCATGTCATCATCTGAACGCCTATGCAGTACTGATGGTGATATTCTCTCGTCTGAGGACGCCACTCGTTATCGGAGCCTTGTTGGTGGACTTCAGTATCTCACAGTGACCCGTCCTGACTTATCCTTTGTTGTTAACAAAGTGTGTCAGTATCTTCATGAGCCTCGTACTCCTCATTGGTCAGCAGTCAAGCGTATTCTTCGGTATGTCAGGTTTACAATTGACTGTGGTCTACAGTTTCGGTCTTCCACTTCTTCATTACTTTCAGCTTTTTCTGATGCGGATTGGGCTGGAAATATGGATGATCGGCGATCAACGGGGGGATATGCTATCTTTTATGGCGGTAATTTGATCGCCTGGAGTGCTCGTAAGCAGTCTACAGTTTCTCGGTCTAGTACTGAGTCTGAGTACAAGGCCCTAGCTAATGCAACAGCTGAACTTGTTTGGATACAGTCATTGTTACGGGAACTTGGAGTTGATCAGTCTCAATCTCCAGTATTATGGTGTGACAATATAGGTGCCACATACTTGTCATCCAATCCCGTGTTTCATGCCAGAACAAAGCACATCGAAGTTGATTTTCACTTTGTTCGTGAACGAGTTGCTCAGAAGCAACTGCAGATACGGTTTATCTCGTCGAAAGATCAAGTTGCAGATATCTTCACTAAACCTCTCCCGTTACCTTTGTATGATCATTGTAAGCGCAATCTCAATCTTCTACCAGTTGAGATTGAGGGAGGGTGTTAGAATAGGTTTCTTACCTACCGTATCATACGTTTGTATACCGACTATGATACGTATTGTACCCCAAACTCTGTGATATTTATATTCAATGGAACCCTACCCGACGAGGCACGTCGGGCCGGCACAATTATTTTCCCTAGTCTATTAGGAGGGAGTATGTGTCTACCTTTTCAGTGGAAGCCATGGTGATGGGTCTAATTTGTGGCGAAATGGTTCCAACATTAACTTTCTCTTTTCCATTTGTCTAAAGTATGTTTTAATTGAAAAAAAAAATCCTAAACCCAGACAATGTAATAAAAAATATTGATTATTAGTCTGATCGAGAACATGCATGATTTGCCATGTGATCTCTCCATATTACATAGTGAGAACATCCACGCTTATTGCAGATCAAGAGAGAAAAGGTGTTTCCAGAGACGGGATTGCCCATGTATAGTTGAATTCATCGAGTAATACTCTGTTTTATAGTTGAATCCCTTGGCAGCTGAGTAGTACCGCACAATTAATTACATTTGAGAAAATGTTTCTCTCACGAGCATATTGTTGGTTTTTCTTGTTGTGGCGCCTAGGCAGGGCATTTTTTTTTAATCTGAATAACAAGTGAACAATATTATTATTTAATTTATGCTTATAATTGGCTCATTCTTTTAAAAAAATAAACCATTGTATCGTTATTTTGGGGCGGTGCTAGCTACCGGTCACCCGCCACAAGTGATATTTTGACAGCCTTTCGTTTGCCAATCAAGGGCCTTTCTTAGTGTTGGCATCGCGGGATCATTGGCTTTTTCCATGTTCCATGGAATATAAGGCGTTAGGTGAACTCAGTGATTTCCAGTAACATCGATCATTACGTCATTCAAAATTGTCTTGCAAAGTTACAATGTGTTGTAATATTATAATTTTACGCTTTGTGACCTAATTGTCATTTTTTAATTTCATTTCTTAGAAACAATTAGAGAGGTGGCCACACATGAGTACATGAGCTAGAACAATCCTCTGCTTCGGCTGCTCTTGCCTCTTGAACACCAAAAGATAAGTTTTCGCATTTCCACATGATTTTTTGTGAGTTCAAGAGCTGCATCAATATCACTGCATCATGTCTCTCACACCAAGCCCGTGACTACAAAAATCGCTAGTCCGCAGCTTCCAGCGGCGGAGACGGGAACCAGCAGGGCTCTGCCCCCTAAGGCCTTGTTTGGTACGGGTGTATATTTGGGGATTGATGGAGATTATCCCGGTCTAACCCCAAATCCTAAAAAATCCCCGAAAACTTATTTGGTACAAGTGTATTAGTAGGGTTTATCCCTACTTTTCCCTAAAATTCCCCCAACTTATAGTGTATTTTTCTCCATATCAAATCCACTCCCTCTAGCAAGTGGATTGGGGGAGCGGAATTTGAGGGGATTGGGGGGGGGGGGGGGGGGGGGGGGCGGGGGTTTCACCCAAACCCTTTAGGGATTATCCCCACTAAGGCTGGTGCCAATGCACCACACACTCTCACGGGCTATAGCCCCGCCACGTCACCTTTTTTCACCACTCTCACGCCACTCTCACGCCACTCTCACGGCACGGTGCCAGTGCACGGGCTATAGCCCGGGCTATAGCTTCTCTCTCTGCCACATCAGCTTTTCTCTCTCCTCCACGTCAACATTTATTTTGAAGATTAAAAATATTGCAAATAATATAGGAAATTATTTTATTCAACTAAAATTGTACCGATTACATAATAATAAATAAAAATTACATAAAAAATGAAAAAAATTACATAATCTAGTTTTGAGGCCACACATGCTCAACCAAATCCTGCTGGAGCTGTGTATACATCGGCGAGTCATGCATTTCGTTGTCCATCTGAATCTTTGCTGCTAGGCTTGGTGGTGCATTGGTATGTATTGGAGGGCCGACAGTGCTCGCAACTGTCTCGTAGTTGTTCTCCAAATTGGTACCACGCTCATCGTCGATGATAATGTTGTGCAGAATGACACATGCACGCATGATCAACCCAAGAGTGCGCCTGGAGTAGGAGCGTCCGGGAACTGCTAAAATGTTGAACCTAGACTTCAGCACTCCAAATGCACACTCCACATCTTTGCGCCAACAAGATTGAGCAGCAGTGAAGACACGTTGCTTTTCACTTTGTGGAAGAGTAACACCCTTCATGAACACCGGCCAGGAGGGGTAGATGCCGTCGGCAAGGTAGTAACCCCTGTTGTACTGGTGTCCATTCACCGTGAAGTTCACTATGGGTGCTTCTCCTCTAAGCACATCCGTGAACAATGGCGACTGATTGAGCACATTGATGTCGTTGTTGGACCCGGCGACTCCAAAAAAAGCATGCCAGATCCAACGATCATACGACGCAACGGCTTCTAATATTATGGTAGGGTGTTTGATGTCTCCCCTTGTGAACTGACCGGCATGCGCAACTGGGCAGTTCCTCCACTGCCAATGCATGCAATCTATGCTCCCTAGCATGCCCGGAAAGCCGCGCTCCTCGGCTTTCGCTAACAGACGCTGAGTATCCGCGACGTTAGGTCGACGGCAAAACTCTTCCCCGTAACAGTCGATGATGCCCTCACAGAATTGATCTAGACAGTCTGACGAAGTTTGTCTAGCTAACTTAAGCCACTCATCTATCGTATCAGCACCGGATCCATAAGCTAACAGACGCAACGCCGCAGTACACTTTTGTAGCCGAGAAAAACCAGCACGGTCCAGAGCATCATATCTTTGGGTGAAAGCCGGAGAGTATTCACCCAATCTATCCACAATGCGTAGAAAAAGGGATCGCCTCATCCGATACCTTCGCCGGAAGAAGCTCGGAGGATAAGCGCAGTTGGTGGCGAAGTAGTCGTCGTAGAGCCGCTCGTGGGCGCCAACACGATCACACCTGATGAACTCTCGACGGCGTCGCGGCGGTCTTGGCACCACTTGGATCGCCGCCTCGTACTCGGCCTCCATTGCGGCCTGCATTGTGGCGAGCATCTCACCCTCCACTCCGTCGCTCGAATCGCTGCTGCTTGACGAAGACATGGCGTCGAGAGGGTGGAAATGAAGAGTAGAGAGGATGAATTTGGTGTGGAATGAGTGCAGCATATGAGGGGGTATTTATAGGAGGGATCAGCTGAAAATTTCAATTTTTTCGAATTTTTTTTCCAATTTTTTTGACAGCAACGGTAACCCCCAACGGCTAGCTGACGTGGACCAATAGGGGGGCGCCACGTCAGCTAGCCGTTGCCCCCAAACGGCTAGCCCCTCTCGCCCCCCCTCTCGCCCGGCCCGGCCAACGCGCCGCCCCCGCCTATCGCCCTCTCGCCCCCCCCCCTCTCGCCCCGGGCCCCCGCTATCGCCCCGTCTATGCGGGCGGTAGGCCGGGCGGTAACGCCCTGTCGACGGGCGACCCGGCCGTCGCCCGGCGCCTCCCTCCCGCCCCCCTACTCGCCTCCTCTCGCCCGGGACGGGGCGATAAGCACCCCTCCCGCCCGCGGTAACGCCCGCAATGGCACCGGCCTAATCCCCTAAAATACTCTACTACCAAACAAAGAGGGCTCATTTGGTAGCACGGGAAAAGGCCAGCCCCCGGGCGAATCTGGCCCGGGGAGCCCTAGCAGCCCATTTGGCGCTCGGCGAGGGGAGGGAAATTGGGCCCTTCCGCGTCATTTCCCCGGGTGAGGGTTCCTAGTCGGGAGGTCGGGGTTTGAGGCGGAGGGGCGACGCCTTCCTCCGCGACCAGAGCGAGGCAGAGACGAGGTACCAGTGCGTCTCCCCTATCATGCTCTCCCTCTCCTTTCTCTCACGATTTGTGCGCCGCCGGCCGGATCCCCCGCCGCCCCCAACGCTCCTTCCTCGTCACCACCTCTTCGTCTTGCCCCGTCGGCAGCAGCTGCAGCTCCCCTGCGTTGGAGATGTGTTCGTGGAGGCAGCCTTTCCCATCGACGAGGGAGTTGCTTGGTGCCGGAATCCGAGATGGGCAGATGTGGATGGGTGCTGTTCTTGAGTATTGGGGCATTGATGTCACACGTGATCTAAATCCCTTGGCCTCCTTGCCTTTGTCCCCAAATAATTTTCATGATTCTGCAATTCTCCATTAGCTGGCCTCGCACCAGCACGAAAAGCAAACTGGCACTACCTAGATAGCTAGTCCTGCTAGTAGTATATTGTAGCCCTGCAGCCGTTGCAGGATACGACTCTGAACTTTCCTGTAGGAAAATAATAATAAGAGGGAGCTCTAGATTTTGCTGCATCATGATGTGGTTGTGTTTAATTCTATGAAGAATCATTGGCAGAATATACTACGATTTCTTTTGGATGCTGGGAGATTATTCCATTTTCTTAATTATTGTTCATTCATTGACAATCATACACATTGTTCTTGATAAAGAAAGGAAACTAATTTCTGAAACAAAAATTCATACACACTGTTCTTGAGTGAACACATTTTTGTTCTGTCTGTTCTTGATAAAGCAAGCAAACTTATTTTCTTTGTTATTGATCTGGTTGTTTTGCAATGGTTGTACATGATTTTTGTTCTATTCTGGGTTTTCTTGTTAATGGAAATATAATCTGTGTTCATGGAGATGGATTTTTTTTCCATGACATCTTATAAAAAAGAAATCGGTGCCATGTTTGAGAGGATCCTAAGCCTGTAAATTCGATGCATGTGATGCCTTCTTGGTGATCTATGCGGGTATGTGTTGTTGTTTTCTTCAGGCGGGGCACAAGGAGACCGTGCTTGACCTGGCCAAGTTCGTCGACAAGGGCGCCCATGCAATCAGTACTACATAGCACACCTATATCCCCGAACAGGTAGCCCTTGCCTCTACGCTGCTCGGAACAGGTAGATAATCAGCAGTCGAATTACATCATTCTACCAAGTTGGTCCTCATTTTCTACCAAGTTGGTTGATGAGTGTGAAATCATTAGTGCATGAGACGAGTGTACCATTTTTTCCCTTCTATACTATACCTAAGATTGCAGCATGACCAACAGACTTTAGTCCATCATATAACTTCTATTTTTTTTCGTGTAATGCAGACTGCAGGCCATAACCAGCAAGGCCTTGTTTTCACTGATTTTGTAACCGAAGGTAACATAATTCATCTAGGATTAACGACCACTTGCAGTTATAAGTTTTGCTGGCCTCTTGGTAGTTACTTTTTTGTTTGTTGAGTAATTCAAATTCCAGATTAAAGAAGACCATGTAAAATCTCAAAGACATGATGCATAACTTCTTCTAGTTTAGGTTGCGTAGTGCTGAATATTTTTTTTAATGACTGCATAACCCCCGTTTCTGTTTCGATTGAAACAAAATGCTGATCCATGTACACAAGGCGCAAGAAGATAGGCTTATCCATGAAGGCATTGGATCCACACAGGGATTTCATACAAATTGGAATTCTAAATTCTTTTCCAAGAGTGGGTACACAAGGCGCCTGAAGATAGGCTTATCCATGTAGGCATTGGATAAGTTATGTTTGAAGTTTAAGAAAAGGCACAAGTCATTAAGCAGTGAAAGACAGTAAAACTAGGATTGGACTTCTAGTGATCCCCTTAAAAATCTGCGAGGATGAGTACATGGTTTGAGACTTTGTTGACCAGAGTGACCAGCGCCACAAGTTTCAGGACTGGCAGCGCGCTTTACTTGAAACAATTTTACTTCAAAAGATAAAGGGAAACTAAGATGCTTCACTCTGGACGGTCAAAGTAACTAGTTAGGACACCATTAGGATCACGAAGGCGTGCTGCTTTTGGATACTTCATGCACTACCTTCTCTTAAACCCACCCAAGGTGACTGAAACACATGTTCTATGACATTTGGTTGTTTGATACGTTAGCTTGTTAGTGTGCAAACCTTTTTTTTGTGTTTAATAAGTTCACAGCTCACCTGGAAGGTTTTGATGTTCCAGAAAATGAAGGCTTGATTTCTGTCTAAGGGCACTAGCATGCTAAGTGGTTCAAGCCTTCCTGTTTGTAGAGAACATGATTTCTGGATTATTTTGAACATCTTCTGTTTGTAGATTTCATGATGATTGGTGTGGTGTATTATAGCTTCTGTACAACATTCCTAGGCAGATGGACACTAGTAAATTTTTGTGCTGTTGCTTTTGCATATTGATCTGAATATGTTGGGCGAGTGTGTCTGACATACTTGCAGTTCAATTTGAGCTTCTTCTGTTGGAAACAAATAATGTTGGCAAGTGTCCCCTTGTAGCTATTATGTTGGCCCCCAAATAGCATTTATATTTCTTGTCATTGGGCATGGTCCCTGGTGTTGCTTCTGGTTCATGGACAATATGATAATGTTTTATGGAGATTCTCTGGAGAAAATGTATTGCTATCTTGTGAACTGATGGAAGATCAACTTCCTTTTAATATGTCTGCTGTTTCTTTTCTGTTTCATGCATACTTCTGATTTATCAACTTGAGCAGTATTCATTTCACTTATTGAGCATATATTTCACTAGTTGAACGATTTGGATTACTAAGATTCTCCATGTACCTAAATTGCCATATATTTGTAAGTACTATTTAATAATGAAACTCTTGTAGTTTCAAATCTGTTCACTGAATCTATTATATTCTCAAATGGTTGCTAACTTAAACATTGTATCCTGTAATTCAGGAAACAAAGAGCTACGATCCCTGTTGGATAGAGTACAGAAGATGCCTTAGCTCTTCAAAAGTGTCCCTGATTTATACACGACAATTTCTGAATTAAGAACTTCTTGTACTGAGATATTGGTCTAGTACAGCCCAACAATTCATGTTTCTACTTGTTGTAATGGTGGTTGTAGTTCTCTACGTATTTGACAAATGATGCAACAGTATTAGTTGTGATGGTGATTTTAATTCTGTACGTGAAAACAGTTAGGCTATATTCAATATTTTCGGTGTGTGCACCTTGAAAAAATGATAAACTTCATCATTTTCAGCTCTTTTTTGTGTGCCTGGGGTTTTCTCCCCTGTTTACCAAACTGTCACAGGGAAAAGGGGAGATCTCCCCCACGGGAGAATGGGATCCCATGTGCACGCTTAAATCCCCTCCAGGGATACCGTTCCCTGGTTTTTTCTCCCCCAGCTACCAAATGAGCCCTAACACCGTTGATTTGCTCCTGAACCTATATGAACGGTGCGAATTTTGAATTTTTTCGCTCTGATTGCCCCCCTAAACATCCAAACTTATGCTATCTTAGCTCCACCAGAGGCAGCTTCCAAACTCAAAGAACAGGCAGACCGAAGAAGTTGCAGGATCTCACTCTCACTGATAGTGGGCAGAACCGTGTGCGATAAGAAACATGTTTGTTGTTTGTTCTCGACGCCTCCCATTCTCGAGTGTTCATTTACTCCCTCGTTCTCTCTTCGATCTGTTCATGTGATGTGATCAGCACCAACTTCCAGCTATAACTAAGCTAGCCCTACCAACACGTCTACGCAAAGTGGAAGAGATGTGTGACCTTGTGTTCATGTTCGACTACGATATAGGATATATATAAGAGTAAGAACGTATTCCCTAACCGATGGCTGCAGCATTGATGTTTTCTTTCTTTCAAGAGGTGAATGCGCATGAGCTACCATACACTTTTCACCATTAGGGATAGGGACATTACAGGGAGTGCCGTTTTGGCTCCCGGTCTCACGTGCTCCTCCTGAATAAAACATAAAAAATAAGTTAAATATTTCAAAAAATTCAAAAAAAAATGGTGACGAACATATATAAGTATTCTAAATACATGCCAATTTCATGATAAAATGCTACGTGTGCGGCTCTCGAAGAAAAAAAAACAAATTTAGTACTATAAAAGGAGACGTGAAAAAAACGAGAGCCCCGAGCGAGGCCCGCGCATCCTGCCGGGGCGCATCTCCGCCGCCGGCTCGATCTCCCGGCTCCAACCGCCTCCACCGCCGGTGAGACTAGATCCGGAAGCCCCTCGTCCTCCTCTCTCTTCTCATCCAGCTGCCGGCCATTGCTATCGCCAGAGAGCTCGCACCTCGTTTCTTCCTCAAGCCCCTGGGCGTCCCCATTACAGCGTCGCGCCCCCCTGCTGCGGCCTCTCGCTGCCGTCGTCGATGGCTCCGGCCGCGGCCGCGGCAAGGCACGTCCCCTAAGGTGGCGCGGCGGCGAGCTCTTGAGCGGAGGAGCTCCCACTCTCGGCGCGGGCAAGCAGGAACGGTGGCCCCTGATTCCATCTCGGTGTGCGCGGCGTCTTGGCCATGTGGGCGACATGACGTCGGTGGCCTGCTGGTCATGCTCGGCGTGGATGCGTCGGAGCGGGGGTGATGCGGCCGGCGGTCGTGAGGTGCTGCCTCCCGGGTTTTTTGCTCGGGCTTGGTGAAGCTCGACCGACGAGGGGGAGGCTGGTGGTGGAGCTTCGGGCGAAAGCCTGCTCTGACTTGTTTGGAGCCGGCAGTGGCGGCGCTCCGGTGTCGCGATACCTTCTTGGAGGCGATGTCGTGAAGCTTCCGCCACCTTCCCGGGGAAGAGGAAGGCGGGGCCGCGGCCCCGGAGCTGTGACTATGTCGGGGTCGGCGCTAGCCTTGGTGTGAGGTGGCACGATCGTTGCGGCCGGCGGTGCTGGTGGGCTGGCCTGTCCACGTCTGGCAGTTTGCGGTGTCCGTGACTCATCGTCGGGCGAAAGCCCTGCCTTGGTGTCGACCGGGGCCGACGATGGCGACGCCTCTGGGCGTCGTGTCCTACTTGAAGGCGTCGTCGAGACGATGATATCGCTTCTTCACACCGGGTTCTCCGGGGAAACCCTAGATCCCTCGCGGGATCGGGCGAGGGCGGCGCTCCTGCGTCGCTTGCCTCTTGGGGCCTCTCTTTGGATGTTCCACCGGCCAGAGGGAGCAGAAGGGTGCTGGTGGTGGGCAGCGGCGATTCTTTGTATTCGACTAGGTGGTGCGCGGCCCTGCGGACAGCGTGAATGTCAGAGCGGCGGCTCCGCATTTCTCCTTGCGTTGAGGTTGTCTTCATTGGATATGTCGGGACAGCAGTTTCAGAACCGGACCAACTATCAGATTCGGTATCTGAGAAGACCGTGGCAGCAGAATCTGATGGGGAGTCTTCAATTGGGAATCACGATGATCATGACGAAACGGGTTCGATCCACCAGCTTTTTGAAGATCGGTTGGGAGGAAACCCAGATCTGGTTATGCAAGGTTTCGCTGAGGAAACTTATCACGCCGCTGTCTACATGGCTGGTCCCACCCGGCCAACCGAGCCCAGATACGACTCAGAAGGGAACCTGATCACAGGCGAGGCTTCAACCTCAAATCCGGTTCTTGGAACACCAGGCGTTACGGGCACAACACCGACTGGGCCAACGGCCCCGGGAGGACCGACGGCGACACCGCCAACAGGACTCGGGGTAACTGGTCCCAGGCAAGTGAAGCGATGGTTGACCTAACCGGGCCTGTATCATATAATCCCAGGCCTGAGTTGATGACAGCGATGGATTCATTAAATGAGATTCTAGCAACACCAATCACTCCGGAAAACCTGGCACAACGTAACTCAGAGATAGCAAGACTCCGACAGGAGATAACTCACGCCCATCAGGAGATCGAGACAGAGGCAACCTGCATAAACAAAGCTTGTTTGGAGGTTCTTGAGGAGGCTACGCGTTTGGAGAGGGAAGGAATTCGCCTCAATTTCAGGCAAAGGGAGTTAGATTCAGTACAGAATAGGCGTCACAGTACTCGTCGTAACAATGAGATCGGGGGCAGGTCTTGAACCCACAAACCTTCAGAACTTGTTTACACCTCCCGCTGCAAACCCGGCAGCTGGTAGGCCGGCCTAGGTCGTCACACGAATCCGCCGGTTACCCCTGCTCCGGCTCATCCAACGCGCCTCCAGCCGCCCGTTCAGCTACACGGTGGCCCAATTCCAATGCCAACTCCAGCACCGCCCTTCCAGGAAAGGTTTCATACGCCACCTGGTCACTTCAATAATCCAATGGATAACATCTGGGCCGCAACCACTAGTTTGGTGCAATTCCCGGTCGACCCCAATAACCCTATGGCCGTTGAGGCTCGGAGAGCTAGTGAGATGTTACAAACAGAATGGTTCAACAGCTGAATTACCGTAACTAGGACATGATACACTCAACTCCCTAACACGGTAGGACAACCTTACCAAGGAGTCACCATGGAAATTCCCCAGCCCCAGCAGGATCCAGCAACGCTAACCGAGGGAAGCCTAACCCACCTAGGCAAGCGGTATCTTACGCACCTGGGGCCCTGAATACAGGACATAGATTTGCAGAACCGGAGAACAGGAATCCGGGTCATGTTCAGACCCCTTTCCAAAACGCGGTCTCAAACCCAGCTCTGGCCGGGTCTCGGAGAATTGGAATTCAATGCCTCGGTCCTTCAATCGGGAACGAGAGAATACCAGCTGATTTCAAAGGACCTCGTAGAGTGGTGAATTATACACCTGACATGGAGCCTGCAGACTAGATAGAGGGATATGAGATGGCCATGGAGATATTGGAAGTAAGCTACGCGGGGTGCGCACGGTATTTAAGTGTGATGCTGGAGAGACCTGCGAAGTCTTGGTTGAAAAACTTTACCCGCCAACTCAATTAACAGCTGGCAGGAGTTGAAGGATCAATTCATGAAAAACTTTCAGGGAACTTGCAAGCGGCCGACGACTATTACGGACCTAGAAAATTGTGTCCAGAAGGAAGGAGAGTCTGCTTGGCACTGGTCTCGACGTGTCACAGAAATCATACATTCGTCAGTTGGACTTACCGCCCAGCAAGCAGTCATAGCATTGGAGCGAAACTGTAGATTCGATTCGTTGAAGCACAAGCTAGGACGTATCAAACGATACGTGAGTGATATGAGCGAGTTGATGGATGCGATGACCAAGTATGCAGAGTCTAACAAAACAAAGGATGCGGACTCCGACGATGAGAAGTCCGCTAAGGCGAAGAAAGCTGGAAACAAGGGCGGCTAGAACCCGAATCAGAGTAGCAGCAACACCCAGAACCTGAATAATAACAAGCGCAAAAACGGGGAAGGGACTTCGGACTTGGTGGCTAACACGAATACAGGTTACAGAAACCAACGTCAGGGCAACAACTTCAGAGGAAATCAAAATTTCAGGCCAAACAGCTTTGCACAGACTCAGCAAGGCCTGAAAGGTCCCCGCCCCCGACATAGTAAAAATGGAAAGGTAGCAAATCATTCTTGGGAAAATTGCTTCATCATGCAGAGCTTCGGACCTAGCGTAAATAATAATTATGGGCCAGGCAAGGGCGGAGGAGGTAACCCAGGCAGTATGGGAGGTGGACACCCGGGACCTGGTAGCTCGGGACCCGGCAATCATAATCCGGGTCATCACAATCAGAGTCACCAGGGAACTAACCCGGGCAACAGTTACCAAGGAGGAAATTCTGGTTTTCAAAAAAATACGAAGCAGTTAAGTTCAGGTCAATATCACGTATTCACCACTAGTTCATGCAGAAGAGAGCGCAAGGTACAGAAACGCGCAGTCAACACCGTTGCTCCTGCTGTTCCCAGATGGCTTAACTGGTCAGAACAACCCATAACCTGGAGCAGGGCTGATCATCCTCCGCGAGTTAATAATCCAGGAGGAGTGGCTTTGGTCGTGGCTCCACAAGTTGGAGGATATAAGTTAGATAAAGTGTTGATGGATGGAGGAAGCAGCATAAACATACTTTACTACGACACGTTCAAAATGATGAACGTGCAAGAGAAACAGCTTCAGCCATCATTGACTGTGTTTCATGGTATCGTACCCGGTAAGTCTTCACAACCTATTGGAAAAAAATTCCTTGAAGTTGCTTTTGGGGTATTTGAAAATTACAGGACAGAGATGCTAGCCTTTGAAGTGGTATATTCAAAAGT
The DNA here is from genome assembly GCA_028641055.1 of Alopecurus myosuroides. Classification (NCBI taxonomy): domain Eukaryota; kingdom Viridiplantae; phylum Streptophyta; class Magnoliopsida; order Poales; family Poaceae; genus Alopecurus; species Alopecurus myosuroides. The sequence continues at coordinate 280,013,070 of CM054057.1, read as the reverse complement.
CCGTACCATGCCCTGTTCAGACGGCCAACTTATGCCAAATTCATGGCCAGACCCTGCTATGTTTACCTCAAGCTAAAAATGACAGGTCCCATTGGAAACATTACTGTTAATGGAGATATAGACCTTGCTCTGGAATGTGAGGAAGGTGATGCAACTTATGCAGAAACAGCTTGCGCTGAAGAGGAGCTAAAATTGTATAAACTGCAAGTTGATCCAGAAGATATGACCTCGCTCAAAAAGCCATCAGCTGAGTCTAAGTTAAAATTCCATTATGCTCAAGACACCAAGTTGGTGGACTTTATCCCCGCTGACTCGTCTAAGCAGTTCAGCATGGGGGCTCATATGACCGAGAAATAGGAAAGCGCGCTCATAAAGTTCCTCCGTGAGAATTGGGACATCTTTGCATGGAAACCTTCTGACATGCCAGGTGTCCCAAGGGAACTTGCTGAGCATAGTTTAAGTGTGGATCCTAACCTGAAACCGATTCGTCAATTCCTCCGTCATTTCAATGATGAGAGAAGAAAGGCAATTGGAGAAGAGATAGCTAGGTTACTAGTTGCAGGGTTTATAGTTGAGGTGTTACACCCAAAGTGGTTAGCCAATCCGGTCCTGGTCCTCAAGAAAAAGGGAACTTGGAGGATGTGCATTGACTACACATATCTGAACAAAGCATGCCCTAAGGACCCGTTCGCTTTACCCCGTATTGATCAGATTATAGACTCTACGGCTGGTTGCGAATTGCTATGTTTCCTGGACGCATACTCAGGTTATCATAAAATCAAGATGAAGAAAGAGGATCAAGAGAAGACGTCTTTTATTACTCCCTTTGGAGCCTTTTGTTACACGTCAATGCCGTTTGGGTTAAAGAACGCAGGAGCAACTTATCAGAGATGCATCCAAAACTGTTTGGAAAGTCAGATTGAGCGAAATGTGCACGCTTATGTGGATGACATAGTGGTAAAATCTGAAAAAGGTGACACTTTGATCTTAGACCTGGAAGAAACATTTGCCAGCTTACGCAAATAACAGATGAAACTTAACCCAACAAAGTGCGTCTTTGGAGTGCCAGCTGGAAATTTACCGGGTTTCATTATTTCAGAACGGGGTATTGAAGCAAACCCGGAAAAAATCCAGGCTATACATAACCTGAAGAAACCGGCCTGCCTGAAAGACGTTCAGAAGCTCACATGTTGTGTTGCCGCCTTAAGCCGGTTCATAAGCAGGTTGGGTGAAAAGGCTATACCTTTGTATCGACTCTTGAAGAAAACTGACACCTTTGTTGGGAATCAAGAGGCATATGAGGCTTTGGAGGCTCTGAAAAAACAGCTCTCTAACGCTCCAGTCTTGGCTGCACCTGAGAAAAAGGAACCTATGTTACTATACATAGCAGCCAATAACAGAGCAGTCAGTGCGGTCGTAGTTGTGGAACGCAAGATGGAAGGAAAGGAAGGTCTGATCCAGCGACCGGTTTACTATGTCAGCGAGGTTTTGACAGAGTCCAAGCAACGTTACCCGCATTGGGAAAAAAGTTAGGTTTTGGAGTATTCATGGCCAGTCGCAAGCTGAAACATTACTTTCAGGAACATCCCATTATTGTGGTCAGTTCAGCGCCCTTGTCAGATATTATTCAGAACAGAGAAGCAACAGGGAGAGTTCCAAAATTGGCTATTGAGATGGGGCCATATCACATCAAATATGAGCCTAGGACCGCAATAAAGTCTCAAGCCTTGATCGAATTTATAAATGACTGGACATAATTACAGGTTCCATCGGATAAGCCTGATACCAGATACTGGACTATGCATATTGACGGGTCTCGGCAACTGGAAGGTTCAGGAGCTGGTGTGGTGTTAACTTCCCCAAGAGGTGATAAATTTCGCTACGTCTTACAAATTTCATTCAAGTGCACTACTAATGCAGCAGAGTATGAAGCTTTGCTTCATGGACTTCGCATTGCTAAGGAGATGAGCGTAACCCGGATTCGATGTTTGGGTGATTTAGACCTTGTCTCCCAACAAGTTACAGGAACCTGGGATTCTAAAGACCCAGTTATGGCAGCTTACAGGCGAGCGGTTACCCAGTTAGCCGGATATTTTCAGGGTTATCAGGTTGACCATATTGATCGACGTCTTAATGAGGCGGCTAATGCACTAGCTCGTTTGGGTTCCCAGAAGAAAAAAGTTTCACCTAATGTTTACCTGGACGAATTTCATAGTCCGTCGGTCAAGATTCCAACGGAAGAAGACCTAGCAAACCCAGACCCGGAATCTAAGTTGATAGCAGTGTTGCATACACGTCCAGAGTGGACCGAGCCATACCTGGCATACCTCACGAGAGGTGAACTCACGCAGGACGAGGTTATGGCTCGACAAGTTATCAGAAGGTCAAAATCATATACAATCATCAATGGTGAGTTATATAAGAGAAGTGTGGTTGTAATTTTCCAGCGGTGTGTTTCTCCAGAAGAAGGATGTCAGATCTTGAGGGAAATTCATTCAGGCGATTGTGGTCATCATGCAAGTTCGAGATCATTGGTTAAAAAAGGTTTTAGACATGGGTTTTCTGACTTACTACAAATGCTGACGCAGGAAACATAGTGAAAACCTGTGAAGGATGTCAAAGGCATGCAAGACAGGACCACGTGCTAGCTCAGGATTTGCGTATGATACCCATAACTTGGCCTTTCACGGTCTGGGGGCTTGATATGGTAGGACCTTTCAAAAGGTCATTAGATAAAAAGACCCATCTTCTGGTGGCAGTGGATAAATTTACAAAGTGGATAGAAGCAGAACCAATCAGCAAATATGACGCAGCTACAACAGTCAAGTTCTTAAAAAAGTTGATTTTTAGATTTGGTTATCCACACAGCATTATAACAGACAATGGAACAAATTTTTCAGAAGGGGAAATACAGAAGTTTTGTGAACAAAAACATATCCGACTTGACCTTGCTTTCAGTAGCACATCCACAGTCCAATGGACAGGCAGAATGAGCTAATCAGGAGTTACTCAAAGGTATCAAACCGAAACTTCAGGTACCTTTGGAAAAAACTGCGGGGTGCTCGGTCGACGAGTTACCAGCCGTCTTATGGAGCATACGAACCACTCCAAACAGGTCAACAGGTTACACACCGTGTTTCCTGGTTTATGGAGCTGAGGCAGTTCTGCCAAGTGATATTTGTCATGATTCACCGCGAGTGGCAGCTTATGTGGAAACTGATGATGAGTTAGCTCGTCAAGACTCATTAGATGCCTTAGAAGAAGCACGTGACCTCGCAGCATCTCGGTCAGCTATATATCAGCAGGACCTGCGTTGCTATCATAGCCGCAGAGTTAGGACTCGAAGTTTTCAAGAAGGAGATTTGGTTTTAAGACTAATTCAGAAGAAAGATGGGATGCATAAACTAAGTCCTCCATGGGAAGGACCCTTTGTAGTAAGTAAAAAGCTACACAACGGGTCCTATTACCTCATTGATATGCGGGATGAATCCCGCACATCTGAGGAAGAAACTGGAAGACCATGGAACATAGCCCAGTTGAGGCCATATTATACATAGGATCATTGTAATCACTATGTTCTCCTTTAACAATAAGAAGCAATGTTAGCAACATCTGAGTTATTGAAATATGTTGGTCTATCTCTGTGACATAAAGATACATCATTATTTTTATATGATTACTTGGGGGCTGGTGCTAGAGCACAGTCTATATCTCAAGAATCTGGCTTATGCCAAAATATATTGGTTATACTTGCCTGCCAGTCAGTGGTTACACGCACTTTTATGACCTAGATGTTTAAACCTGGTGGAGTCAATCATTATAACCCGGCAAGCCGGATTACTATGACCCTGAACTCCCAGAGTTGTACACACTAGAATAAGTCATGCGAAAAACCGGCTGAGCTAGAAAGCAAAGAAAAACCAAGTCAAAGAAATTCTCGTCTTCTGGTAAAATAACATATCAAACCGGATATGATTTGCATAACCTCAAAAGAAAATCTGGGGTATTACAAGACCAAATTGTAGCATAAGTGCATACACGCACCTTTAAATAATAGGACTAGAAATGAAGAAGTTTATCTAGCCTATTACAGACCCAACAAGGTCGAATTATTGTTCTTTCAAAATGTATGACATAATCACTCCGCGGCATTTTTCTCCTTCTGCTGGGCTGGATCCTGCATGGCCGGGTCTTGAGCTACAACGTTTTGAGTCTCCTGGTCATCTAGGGTCTGGTTTGCTCCTTGGGCTTCATCAGCAGGGACATACTTCCACTCTAGCTGAGCCAGAGCATCAGTAACATTCTCCAGTTCATATAAGGGGCGTGGTGGAGCAGAGACAGAAGAAGTAACTGACTGAGGCGCACCAGATGCCGAGGCTATGGAAAGCCAGCTCTTGGGACGGGCTTGTCGAACAACAGCCATAGCTAGGGGAGTGAAAGGCATTTTTCGTTCACCAGAAGAACTATAACCCGGACACATGTCCTTCAGTTTCATTTTCTCAGCAATAGTGCAGGCATACAACAGGCATTCTTTTTCTATCCTGGCGAAGTCTTTCTTCTCATACTTTGACATATCCGCTTTGTACTCTCGGAAACCTCCCACAAGAAGATCCGGCTTCAGTTCTGGATGATATGCCTTCGCCAGTGACATAACCTTGATGGCTCCACGTCGACAGGCTGATAGCTTATGCTCTTCTATCCACTGAGGGACATGAGTTAGCTCCACAAGCATTTCGCTAAGCCTTCTTGGCGGAACATCCCAGTTCCGAATAGTTTTAATACATTCTCCACCTCCAATGTATAGCTGCCGGATCAGGGTGAACAAGGCTTTGAGTTTCATGTCTGGGAGTTTCAGGTTATTCCCAATTTCCCATGCATCCTGCCTACAGGTTACAAAAGAATTTCTAATATGAGCTAAGGTGTTTGATAAAAGAGAAAGGAAATACACCAATGGGCATACACTACATTGAAGGGGATGATAAGCCGGATAAACTTACCAAACACACTGCAAGTAATATCTCTCAGCAGCTCTGTGACCTTGGTAAACTGTGTCCGGGTCTCCTCTAGTTCCTTTTCAGCAGTCTCTGCTCTGGCTACAAGAATTTTCTCCCGGGTCTCAAAATCATGTTGTAAGAAAGACCAAGTTTTGGCCGCCTCAGAGATTTGTTCTTCTAGTTCCTTCTGTCGGGTACTGGCCTCCTCAGTTTTCTTGGCCTCATTTGCAAGAAGGTTTTTTTAAGTTTGAAACCTCCTTTTGAGACGAAGACTCAAGAATCTGCAAAAATTTCAAGTTATTCAAAGTTTAGGCATAACTTGATAAAATATCCGGTTTATAAAATCATAACCCGGATACTGGCGAACTTATCCCGGTGTTCATTAAAAATTAAGTCCCAAGTAGCTACAGGTTTGCAACTTGGCACTTGGGGGCTACAATATCTCAATTTTACGAGTTGGATTATAATCTACGCTTAAGTCCCGGCTAGCTGTAGTCTCACAACCTGACACTTAGGGGCTACAGTATTTTAGCCTTATTTTAAACAAACAATTATTAAGAATAAATGCATAGAAAGTCCCGGATTATAATGACATCATAAGCCGGCCCTTGGGGGCTACAGCTATCCAGGTTACAGTTACTCAGGTTATAAGCTATCCAGTCTACAAAATTGAGAACTATGGGTTATGAATATCGAGGTTACCTCATATTTCAGTTTCAGAAATCCTATGATGTCATCAGCACGGAGCCGGTTCTCAAAAAGCTCCTGAACAAGTGTTTCAAAGTTCTGGCCTTCAATATTCAGGCTAGGAGTAGACCTCTTGTCTTCCGGTTTCACTTTTGGGTCTTCAACCACTTTATGAGAGTAGTGGATGGTCTAGTAATTTCAACAGCCCGAGATCCGGTTATGACCACATCCGGGGCCTGGACAATTACCTTTTCAACCGAGGATCATTACCCGGGATATCATCAACCGGGTTCACCTTTTCATGTTCTTTAGTCATAACATCCATATGACCCAGCGAGGGAGCAACCGGTTCATCTTTTCCTTCCTCAAGGTTTCTTTCCTCAACAGTTACGGAGGGAGCAGCGGACGAAACAGGGTTCACTTTTAATACAACTTGCGTTCTGTTACAAAAGGAAAAGCTCTGAGTTGCATTGCAAAATTAAGATATTAGCAAAACAGGAAAGGAAAGTTAGCTTACCCAGAGTTAATAGAGAATGAACTAGCCCCGCTGAAGTGGGACGAGTCTGAGGGAATCTGAATGAAAAGGACGACTCAGTTTTGGCCTTATTTGTTCGGCTAAGGGGTGTGAAGCAGTGGGCGAAACCCGGACTTTGGAAACCCGGCGAGTGGGGGTTTTCTCAGGCAAACCCGTTTCTAAATCGCTGGAGCCAGAGCTCCAGGTCCTTCTTCTCTTTCTGCCCTCCTGATCTTTCTGCGTTTCCTGTGTGTGTGAGGATGTTTTCAAAGGATTTTTTGACAATCTAGAGATAGGCACCTTTGAGACAGCCTGCCGGGTCCTCTTCTAGCCTGCGGGGGACTCCTTGTCGGCCACCAGGTTTGAACCGGTGATGGGAGTAGAGGGTTTGAGATCCGGCATGGCCTGATCCGGAGCGTCATGACTCGGCTCCTCTTCAACAGCTTTGCCATCACCTAACCCGGCAGCTTCTTGTTCCTCTTGCCCATCCTGGGAGTAATCAGCGTCAGCAAATTGGTTGTGCAACTAGCCGAGGGAATCAAATTCAGAAACCTCTTCCTCATCTTCGCTTGGTTCTTCTGATTCTTAGTCTTTAGGTGGTGAAGCCGGTTCTTCGGTAGTAATCCAGAAAGGGTCATTAGCCCGAGAACCGGAACAACGGCGAGGTTACAACCTATGCAGTTAAAAAGAATAACGAAGGAAGCAAAGATACGAAGATATGAAAACTTACGGGAGGAGCCGGGTTAGAAGAGATAAAGGGCTCCAGGACAACTTGAAAGAATTGGTCTTGCTTCATTCCAACCAGGAGTTTCAGGGAGGTTATCATTTCAGACTTAGAAACTATGGACTCAGAATATCGCATAGAATCTACTGAACCGGAATATTTATGGAACAACCGGCTCCTGATGCTAAGTGGTTGAACACGCCAGTCTACCTAGGTCTTTGTTAAATCTAAACCTGTAAGCCCGTGAACTATCAGCGAGGTTACATGTTTTAGAAGAGGCCGGATCTTGATTCGATCGACAGGCTTGGCATAAGAGTTCATCGTGCTAGTGTAAACCAAGCGTTCAGGACGGAAACCCAGAAGATCCGGTTCACCTTGAGGAGTGGTACTTTTGATATAAAAGTAGGATTGCTGCCACAAGGATGGATTGCAAGTGGAATGCCTGGGTAAGCGATGTCCTTACGTCTCTGGAACGAGACTCCTCACAATGTATAAGTTCACCCCCAGCTACCTCAGGGTGCTTATTACAGTAAAAGTGCTCGAGGAAAAGATCTAAGTTTGGCTCTATTTGGAGGTAGTCCTCACAAAGGACTACAAAATTGCTAACGTTTAAAATGGAATTTGGTGGGAGGTCTTGAGGATGGAGGCCATAGTAAGCCAAGAGCCGGCGGAAAAAGAGAGAACAGGGTGGACGAAACCCACGAAGAATATGGGCTTCGAAAGTTATTACCTCACCTGGGTCGGGTCTCGTTTCCCGGAGCTCGCCAAGATAAACCCGTAGGCAGAAGCCCAGATTGCTCCATTTCCGTGAGCCGGCCTTGAGTCATCTCAGACTTGCACCAGTTTACTTGCATCTTGTTCCTTCCAGAACCAACAGCGCTAGAACCGGAAGCAATTCCGGTTTTCTTCTTTTTTCCCGCTCCGTCGGCCTTAGACGCCAAAGTTTTCTCTTTTCCCATCCTGAGATGAACGCCGGTGAAGCTCCGGCTGCGGCGGCGCTGGAGAGAAAACTAAGCTCTAGATCTCGGATCGGAGGATGAAGACGAAGTGGGGAGAGCAGGGTGCGAATGAGCCCTGGGGGCCGTACGCCCGCTATTTATAGGCGGGGGCAAAACCCTAGGGTTAAGAGGTAACTTTTGCACAAAAACCCCTCCAAATTGCGTTATTAATAGAAAGATGCAGCCAGATCGGATCACAGAAAAAGATCTTTTCCAAAGAAATGGAACGATTGCGCGGAGAAAAACCGGGCTAGGTTAAGATCTGTTGGGTTCCGGAGATTTGGGAAAAAAAATATGAGAGTTATCTTTACAAGAAACGGAAAGATATGATCCTGGAGATAAAGAGCTCGACCCATGAGATCCGGAACAGATTCCTGGGAGGTTATTTTCCTTGGGCTAGAAGATTAGCGTTCAAAGTTTTTGACTAAAGTTTAACGTGAACTTCTTAAGCTAATTTTGGGGGAATAGGTAAGGGGGAGCCTTACCGGTCCCTCACATGAACCGGAAATTGCCTCATCCGGTTCATGATGAGTGACCGGGTCTCGCTACGCAAGGCCGGGTTAAGGCGGGAAGAACCGGAGTGTGGTGACCGCGACCCGGCTCATTAAGAACCGGCCCAAGGCCCAGGACGGATGACAGGGGAACCCGGGAGCCCGAAGTGCAGTTCAAGGCCGGCTCGGGAAGAGCCGGATCAAGATGATCGAGAGTCGGAGGGAGATAGGACTCCGAGGACGGGTGAGACCCGGACTCCTTTGTAACCCGGAGGTCTCGTCCACTATATAAGGCGAGACCCCGGGATGTAGAAAGACAAGTTCTAGATCGAGAGCAAAGTTACTCGAGACATCGAGAACCGGAATCGCCCTTTGTAATCGAGACTTGGTTCTCTGAATAGTAAGAAAGCAGGAGTAGGTTTTACCCTCAATAGAGGGGACGAACCTGGGTAAGCTCGCGTCTCTCATTTCCACCTTAACCCTTTCGAAGTTTCGCTTCGTAGTAATGACCTCACAATCTAGTTATTGAAAGTGCATGGTTCCCCCATATGTGGTTTTGGTAATTAATGACAATCCTTATGGACTAATGTTTGCATTGAGTTATCTTTGTAGATCTTGTCCATAGAAAATAATGGAGTTCATGTGTTGAACTCTATTAGCTTCCTTGATGGCCATTGTTACATTCAAGGATTTATATCAAGAATGGTCATGGTTTGAGTTGAGCTTATTGCTAGTGTGTCTTGAAGAAAAGGATTAGGTGATCTTTCATTATCATCTTCAAGACATCATCTTTAGAAGTGAGAAGCAAAGATACAAGGTTGATCAAGCAAGCGATCAACACACGAAGCTACAAGTTGTACCAAGTGGGATTGTGTATCCCATGGTATGGTAAGCATTTGTCAAATATAGCTTTGTGAACTAACCCATGATATGTGTGTGTCGCATCTCTATGTGTGGTCAGGTATCTTTCCATGGGCATGAACCAAAAGGAAGATTTCATTTAGCCCATGGTCTATGTCGTCGTCAAGCGGTGTTTGTCATCTAGCTTGACGTGGAAGCTCAAGTGAAGCATCTAGAAGATATCCTATGCTTGATGCTTGCCACCCTTTTGGAGATTGTGGCCTTGTGAAGATTTGCCGAAGGGTCTCTCCCATAATGGTGTATGGGGGAGCTAGTCTCTCCCATAATGGTGTATGGGGGAGCAACTTGCAAGTCTTCATCAAGCGGAGCTTGCGCTAGCAAGCGCAATCAAGAAGGAAGATCCAACTTGAGAGAGTCAAGATCGCCATCATCTACCTCAAGTGGAATGCTCAAGGCAAAGGTATAATCTTGATAGGTTTTCTATTTTACCGGTCTCGTGTCTTCGGGAGACCGGGTTATAGGATAGATAGTCGTACTATCAAGAGGGGCTCTCAAGTGAGTAACGTGATCGAATTGTTGTGGAGAGCTCAAACCTTTGCATACTTGCATATCATCTTTCTTGGTTCTTATTCGGCTTTTGTCTCCTTTGGGTTTTAGTGCTTTTCATGATATTCATGGCAAGCCAAGGTTTATCGAAAACGGTTTTGGTAAGAAAAACTTGTTGCGATTTCGGTGGTGAAAATATCCGGTTCAGTTTTTAGAATGTTTCCACACCTTCCATGTGTGGTAACTTCTCCATTCCTTTTTGTTTGGATAGTCCTTGTTATTACCTTTCCAACCCTTTTGATTTCACCTTATTCGGAGTTCATTCGCAAAAGTTATGTGTGTTTTCGTGTTGGAGGTTTTACCGGGTGTTCCTATTTGAGAGGTCTAAACCTTTACCCATTTGGTTTTATCTTCCATTCATGTACAATGATGTTTCTCTGCATATTCTTGTAGTTCTCGTCGTTGCGATTTCAACGAGCCCAAGAACATCGAAAACGGAGTCCGTATGCAAAAGTTATAGCATTTCTCGTATCGGTTGTCAGTCTCAGTTTTTGCATCCGGAATATTCCGGGGCCATTCCGGCCATAACGGGAAAAATCTCTGTTCCGGAATATTCCGGACCAATCCGGCCTGGACGCGTTTTGGGCAGAAAACGGCTAGTTTTGAGCCCCTATTTAAGGGGTTTTCTTCCCCAAAGCCCCCAAGCCTTCCCCAACCCGTTTTTCCTCTTTCTCTCCACCATTGTTGACTTTGGAAAGCTTGCTCCTCTCTCAATCCCTCCAATGATTCTTGCATATCTTTGAGGGAGAAGCTAGAGGAGATCTAGATCTACATTTCCACCAATCCATTCTCCTTCTTAGTGAGGGAAACCTAGTAGATCTTGATCTTGGAGTTCTTGGTGTTTCTCCATTGTTCTTCCTCTCTTATTCCCCCATAAGCATTTGTTGCTTTGTTGGAATTTGAGAGTGGAGGATTCGAGCACTTGTGCTCTTGCCATTTGCATCGGTTGCATCGGTTTGGTCTCTCCACGAGGATTCGTGGAAGTGAAAGATTGTGAGCTTGTTACTCTTGGGTCTTGGACCCTAGACGACTTGTGGTGTTCTTGGGAGCCTCCAATTGAGTTGTGGATGTGTGCCCCAAGATTGTGGTGACACCGAGAGCCTCCAATTGAGTTGTGGATGCGTGCCTCGGGTTTGAAGGTTGCCAATAGTGGAAGGTGAACTAGGCCTTTGTGGCGGGGTTCATCGGAGAATAGGGTGAGGCCTTTGTGGCGTTGAGTAGGCCTTCGTGGCGAGCTCACACCCCTCCAACGAGACGTACTCCCCTTTGTGGGAGGAACTCGGGAATACATCATCGTCTCCGTGTGCCTCGGTTATTTCTATACCCGAGCTTTTTACTTATGCAATTTACATTGTGATAGCCTTCGAGCTTGAAGTTATATATCTTGCTATCACCTTGTTACTTGTCTTGCTTAGCATAAGTTGTTGGTGCATCTAGTTGACCATAGAATATTTAGGTTGTATGCTTGTTAATTTAAACACCTAGTTTATTTCCGCATTTAGCAAGCCTTAACCGGAAAAGTTTTAATCGCCTATTCACCCCCCCCTCTAGGCGACGTCGTTGTCCGTTCAATTGGTATCAGAGCCTCGTCTCTCTTTATTAGGCTTTACATCCTAGAGAGTACGATGTCGTTTAGAGAAATAGAACATGATCCCGCTTTTATATTCTATGGTAGAAACTTTGATGTTTGGAAAATTCGCATTCTTAAATTTCTTACGGACATGGGTCCAAAGTATGTTAAGAGAATTGTAGATATGGATTTTCCTCCTCCAAAGGATTCTCAAGATTTATCTTTAGAGGATAAGGAAAACTCTTATCTCGATACTCTTGTATCTAATGGTCTCTTGTGCTTTTTGAGCGATGTAGTCATTGAATCAATCAAGCCTTTTCGGAACGCTCATGAGCTATGGACAAAACTTCAAGATATATATGATGTGTCCAATATTATTGAGGATGATTGTTCTCCATCCACTTCCGGCCGTGATGAGTTCACATCTTTCTCCACTCCACCAACATGTGATTTGTCACAAGGTAATGATATGGTGAGTGGTGATAGAAATTGCATTGTGAATAGTGAATTTGCTATTGACTATACTTCATCTCTATCCCATTGCAATGATCTATCTTTGGACTTAATATCTTCTAGCACTCAAAATTCCATACATGCTAGTGTTGATAGTCCTTGCATATCATGTAATAGTTGTTTAACTAAATCTCATGATGATATGCTTCCTATGTCTTGTTTTCATGAAAATAATGCTTCCATTTCCTCTAGTACTTGTGTGGCTAACAATGTAGAGGAATCCCACTTTTTTGTGGAACAAGACATGGACCTTAATGGCTCTTCTAGTATATCTTCATCATCGCCATCCATTTCTCATATGTGCCTTATGGCTAGGGATTCAAAGGTATCACCACCTTTGGAACCCACTACATCTTGTGATGATGAGGATGAGGATATATTTTATGGAGAGTATGAGGACGAAGACTCTTTAATGGAGAAGGGTGAGTTGGTTCTTCTTGATCTCCCTAAAGGTAGTAAAGCTATCACTCCTTTTAGTGAAATATTGGCTTTTGCTATTTATAGCGCTAAAATCATTGAAAAGAAAGGTGAGATTGAAAGAAGTGATGCCAATGAAAAGGCATCCCTCACTATGTCTCTTGAGGAAGAGTATGAGCTCCGAGTTACTCTTGAGGAGAAACTTGAATCTATTGAGGAGCTCTATAATGAACAAATAGCCTATCTCACTAAAGCACGTGACCATACCCATGCTAAATATAAAGTGCTTAAAAATGAAAAGGTTGAATTTGTTGTTGGCAATGCTAATCTAATTGAAGAAAACTCTAGGTTAAATAATGAGCTTGCCAAGTTATCTTCTTCTATTTCAATTAATGCTTGTGCTACTAACTCCACATCTTGTGAAGCATCTATTTTGAAGGAGAATGTTGAGCTAAGGGCTCAACTTGAGCTAATGACTAGCAAGTATGGGAAATTGGAAGAAAGTCATGAAAAGCTATCTAGCTCTCATGAGGATCTTCTAGAATCTCATACCAAGCTAAAATTAGCTCTTGAGGCTATCACTACAAAGGTAACAACTTGTGAGCCTCATGTGGTTACTAGCACAATATCTTCTAATAATGCTATATTGACATGTGCTCGTATTAGTAATTCATCCTCCCATAATGTTTCTACATCTTGTGATGAATTGCTTTCCTTTCCTTGTTGCTCTAACAATGAAGCATCTACTTCCTCTAGCTCTTGTGTTGATTCTAACCATGTAGAGGAAATTAAAGAGCTCAAGGCCCAAGTCACTTCTTTGAAGAAAGACTTGGAAAAGTGTCATGAAGGGAGTTCCACACTTGACAAGATGTTGAGAGTGCGAAGACTTCCCAATGACAAGAGTGGACTTGGATTCAACTCCAATCTCAAGAACAAGTCCATTATTGACAATAAGAAGGGCCAAGAACAAGTCAAAGAATCGGCCAAGATTATTTGCTTCAAGTGCAAGATTGAAGGGCACCATGTTAGATCTTGCCCTTTGAAGAAGAAGCCTCTTAGTGAGAAGCAACTAGGGAAGAGGCCTCTTGTTCAATCTCATGCTCAACCACGAGTTGAACAACGGCCACCTCCTAAGAAGACTCAAGCCAATGCTCCTCTTGTTGAGAAGCCTATTGAGAAGAAAGAAAAGAGTCGATGTTGCTACCTTTGTCGCAAGAAGGGACACTTTGCTTCTTCATGCACTAATGGTACATTATCCAACCCTATCCTTGTTGATGATGTTTATTCTATTAGGAAGGATAATGTGGGCAATGTGTTTGCCAAGTATGTTGGTGCTCCAAGTGGTGTCAAGAAAAGAACCATTTGGGTTGTCAAACCTATTGTGACTAACCTCTTAGGACCCAACTTGGTTGGGGACCAACAAGCTCAAACTTGATCAATAGGTGGAGTTGGAGGGCATTGGAGACTTGGCTATTTTATGAAGAATTAAGGGATCTTCATCAATTATATTTCCTCAAGCCAAGTCACTTGGATTATATATATCTCTTGCCCATTGCTCCTCCAAGCGGTAACTTGTATTTAATTCTATATACATTGAAAGTTGCTTGCTCCCTTGCATATGTTAGTTTTGTTTCTAGCATGTGTTTGTATATGTTGTGCTTCCTACTTACCTATCTTGAGTAATCTAGTTATGTTTGTTGGTTTGCACTCCATGTACTTGTGTTCTTTGTGTTGAGCCTTCATTGCTTTCATTGCTTATCTTAGTTGGCTCTTTGGGAGATTAATGGACTATCCCATTTTGGGGGAGTAATATGCTTTGCACTTTACTATCCTAAAATGTGTGTACATGAGGAATACAACTTAGTGTTGATATATCAATATTATCTATTCTCTATGTGGTATGTCATTCTCATGAGAAATTCATTTCTAAATGTCCATTAACTTTCTTTGCCTCTTGTTAAAAAAAATGAATTATCACATTATGGGGGAGTAATAAGCTATGTGCATATTACAAGCCTAGAAAATGTGAACATGTGAGGTATTTCCACCTAGAGTTGATATTCTAGTTATCTTGTTCCTAAGTGGCATGTTTCTCAAACAAGTTCCATATTTTCTTAAAATATCTTGTGTCTCTCTTCTTTGGTATCTTGTTTATAAGAGAGTTTCTTGTTGCCTTGCTTTTTCGAGTTTTATTTGAAGCCTTCAAGAATCTCTATCTAAGCATGTTTTTTTATTCCTATTTTTTACCACATGCTTATGTTTTGTGAATATGATTGTGAACAAATCTACCGCCGAGAAATATCTCCATACATCTCTTGTCTTTGACAAATTATAATAATTTGTGGTAAGTTTATTGATCATATTTACTTTGGCCATTGCTCTAATATTGCCTTGTTTCTTGCCAAGGATTTTGTTTGGTTCAAACTCCTTTGTGTCTTCCTTGCTCTACTAAAAAAAATGTTTTATGCTTTCTTGAGTTAGGAAAAGCAATGATCCCATACTTGTGCACTTGTGTTCAAAGTCATACTTGTTTGGGTTGCACTATTCTTGGGGAAGCTATCCTACATTGAGTAGATCACCATTCTTTAAATTGGTATTGCATCTAATTGGTTTTATTTAAACATGACTAGTGTTTGAATAATATATATGGAGAGTAATGATTCCATTGTGTGCATTTTGTATTCAAATGCAAGATCATAAATAATGCACTATTATTGGAAGAACTATCCTATATGCGTTTGAACACTTGTTGTCTTTAAAATTTGGTTGTTATCCCAATGACTTGTCTCTTTGGAAGACAAACACTTTTCGTCTTGGTACTTTGTGTGCTATCATGAAAAGTGTAGAGGGTTTGTTCACTCTTTTATGTTTTTTTTTTGGTATCCTCTCTATGTTGGTTTCCTCAATCATGTGTTGATTTGGGTCTTGATATATTTTGGTCAATTCTCTTTCTTTTCACTCTTGTGAGTGGCTTCTTGGTTTAATTAGTTCCTTGTCCAATCTGTATCTTGTTTTGGTTCTTGAAAGATTTGTGCATGCATATTTACTATGTATATCTTTTGGCATGCTTACTTTCGTTGATCCAATATATAGGATAAACTCCATCAAATCCTAAATGGCTAAGATGTGCATGAAATTCAAATTCATATCAATATGCACATATTTATGTGGAGTTTTTCCTATGTATTGTAGTTGTTCTAACTACTTTGGACCCAATGAGTTTGGGTACCATTTTTGTACTTGAATTTTGTTTTTAGGTACAATGGAGATACATTGGTTGCTTGCTCCATTCATAAGGAAGGTGTTCTCACCATGTTATTATAGGAGTCAAGCTTCGATGATTATCAAACTCGCATCCTCTTCATCACCAATGTCGTCTCGGTAACAAGTATCTAACTCATGCATACATTTCTAGGTTTCAACCTTGTGTAGGTTGCATCTTGGCATGATTTCCCTTTGTTGCATTTCATTTGGTTCTTGCAAATGTCTTATCAAAAACATCTTAATTGCAACTATGAGTAAGCCGGGATGATTACATACTAAGGGGACATTTATAATCATTTTCATGATTCACCAATCCCAAGTATATTAATCTAGCAACTTCTACTTGAAGTCTCTCATATGCAATATTGATGAATTCTCAAAAAACCATTTGAATCTTTTGTGAGATGCGTTACCTTTCTCGAAGCATTCCAACTATCACTTTTCCCATGTGATATTTGTGATGCTTTGATGAGTTTTGCGTGTTCATCTATATTCCCTTAAGATAAAACTAAGCTTAGTGCTTTGCTTTCAAGCAAAAATCTTATTGGTATATTTATGAACCTCTCTTGGATATCATGGTCTTCATCTTTTGTACCTATTTTGTGTGTGCATGTTTCTTTGTGGATATATATCTTTGTGATTGTTGTCCACTTAGAAACTTATACACACGATAATAGTTACATCTTTAATTGATATTCTATTTCTTTAGTGACCACTTTTTATTGCTTTATATTCCTTTGTGGTTCCTAAAAGGCACAAGCTTTGCTTTTGGTTTGGTATTCCTTTTGCATCTTAATAAGCTTGTGGACCTATGTGTTTTATCATTTGATGGTTTGTGTGTATGGGAAAGACATGATATGCACTATGTGCCTCCTATATTGAAAGACTATGTTGATGATTCTATCATCCTATTAGTCTCCTAAAAATGTTTTTCCTTGTCACACGCATCTATTTCGGTTGAGTAAGTATTTATTTGTCACTTCTTGATCTTCATTGCTCAACTTTTGTTTGTTTGCAAGTTGCTTTGCTTCATCTCCAATCTATTATCTTGCTCTTGTTTGTGTTCAAAATTATCTAGAAGGGAGTGATGATTCCATGTTGTGCACATTATATAGTAATTCAAATCTAACATTGTGCATGTACCTTGGGGAGTTCCCTCTTGATTTTCTAGAACACTTGGTTGATCCTATCAAAATATTGATGTTGGTCAATCAGTTTTTCGGATCCTTGTGGTTGGTTGCTTCTTTGTGAAAGTATCCTTCAATTTTACTTTGCTTATAAATCTTTGGATCCTCAATATAGTTTGATCTCCCTCCATCTATTCATAGTTGGAGATATGCACTTGATTTCACTCATATCATGAGGAATGCATACACTATGGGAGAGCTCTTACTATATTGGCCTTCTAATCTTTTTGCCCATTTCGGCAATGGATGCCAATGGGGGAGAAGTTTAGAGGGTTTAAGGTAATTTGGTTTATGCTTTAGTTTCGTTCTTAAGCATTTGCCTTTCCATGCTATTGCATCCTTGCTCTTTGTTTTGCATGGTTGCTTAATTCATCATATAAACCCTCATAAAAAGGGATTGTCATCAATTACCAAAATGGGGGAGATTGAAAGTGCATGGTTCCCCCATATGTGGTTTTGGTAATTAATGACAATCCTTATGGACTAATGTTTGCATTGAGTTATCTTTGTAGATCTTGTCCATAGGAAATAATGGAGTTCATGTGTTGAACTCTATTAGCTTCCTTGATGGCCATTGTTACATTCAAGGATTTATATCAAGAATGGTCATGGTTTGAGTTGAGCTTATTGCTAGTGTGTCTTGAAGAAAAGGATTAGGTGATCTTTCATTATCATCTTCAAGACATCATCTTTAGAAGTGAGAAGCAAAGATACAAGGTTGATCAAGCAAGCGATCAACACACGAAGCTACAAGTTGTACCAAGTGGGATTGTGTATCCCATGGTATGGTAAGCATTTGTCAAATATAGCTTTGTGAACTAACCCATGATATGTGTGTGTCGCATCTCTATGTGTGGTCAGGTATCTTTCCATGGGCATGAACCAAAAGGAAGATTTCATTTAGCCCATGGTCTATGTCGTCGTCAAGCGGTGTTTGTCATCTAGCTTGACGTGGAAGCTCAAGTGAAGCATCTAGAAGATATCCTATGCTTGATGCTTGCCACCCTTTTGGAGATTGTGGCCTTGTGAAGATTTGCCGAAGGGTCTCTCCCATAATGGTGTATGGGGGAGCTAGTCTCTCCCATAATGGTGTATGGGGGAGCAACTTGCAAGTCTTCATCAAGCGGAGCTTGCGCTAGCAAGCGCAATCAAGAAGGAAGATCCAACTTGAGAGAGTCAAGATCGCCATCATCTACCTCAAGTGGAATGCTCAAGGCAAAGGTATAATCTTGATAGGTTTTCTATTTTACCGGTCTCGTGTCTTCGGGAGACCGGGTTATAGGATAGATAGTCGTACTATCAAGAGGGGCTCTCAAGTGAGTAACGTGATCGAATTGTTGTGGAGAGCTCAAACCTTTGCATACTTGCATATCATCTTTCTTGGTTCTTATTTGGCTTTTGTCTCCTTTGAGTTTTAGTGCTTGTCATGATCTTCATGGCAAGCCAAGGTTTCTCGAAAACGGTTTTGGTAAGAAAAACTTGTTGCGATTTCGGTGGTGAAAATATCCGGTTCAGTTTTTAGAATGTTTCCACACCTTCCATGTGTGGTAACTTCTCCATTCCTTTTTGTTTGGATAGTCCTTGTTATTACCTTTCCAACCCTTTTGATTTCACCTTATTCGGAGTTCATTCGCAAAAGTTATGTGTGTTTTCGTGTTGGAGGTTTTACCGGGTGTTCCTATTTGAGAGGTCTAAACCTTTACCCATTTGGTTTTATCTTCCATTCATGGACAATGATGTTTCTCTGCATATTCTTGTAGTTCTCGTCGTTGCGATTTCAACGAGCCCAAGAACATCGAAAACGGAGTCCGTATGCAAAAGTTATAGCATTTCTCGTATCGGTTGTCAGTCTCAGTTTTTGCATCCGGAATATTCCGGGGCCATTCCGGCCATAACGGGAATATTCCGGACCAATCCGGCCTGGACGCGTTTTGGGCAGAAAACGGCTAGTTTTGAGCCCCTATTTAAGGGGTTTTCTTCCCCAAAGCCCCCAAGCCTTTCCCAACCCGTTTTTCCTCTTTCTCTCCACCATTGTTGACTTTGGAAAGCTTGCTCCTCTCTCAATCCCTCCAATGATTCTTGCATATCTTTGAGTGAGAAGCTAGAGGAGATCTAGATCTACATTTCCACCAATCCATTCTCCTTCTTAGTGAGGGAAACCTAGTAGATCTTGATCTTGGAGTTCTTGGTGTTTCTCCATTGTTCTTCCTCTCTTATTCCCCCATAAGCATTTGTTGCTTTGTTGGAATTTGAGAGTGGAGGATTCGAGCACTTGTGCTCTTGCCATTTGCATCGGTTGCATCGGTTTGGTCTCTCCACGAGGATTCATGGAAGTGAAAGATTGTGAGTTTGTTACTCTTGGGTCTTGGACCCTAGACGACTTGTGGTGTTCTTGGGAGCCTCCAATTGAGTTGTGGATGTGTGCCCCAAGATTGTGGTGACACCGAGAGCCTCCAATTAAGTTGTGGATGCGTGCCTCGGGTTTGAAGGTTGCCAATAGTGGAAGGTGAACTAGGCCTTTGTGGCGGGGTTCATCGGAGAATAGGGTGAGACCTTTGTGGCGTTGAGTAGGCCTTCGTGGCGAGCTCACACCCCTCCAACGAGACGTACTCCCCTTTGTGGGAGGAACTCGGGAATACATCATCGTCTCCGTGTGCCTCGGTTATTTCTATACCCGAGCTTTTTACTTATGCAATTTACATTGTGATAGACTTCGAGTTTGAAGTTATATATCTTGCTATCACCTTGTTACTTGTCTTGCTTAGCATAAGTTGTTGGTGCATCTAGTTGACCATAGAATATTTGGGTTGTATGCTTGTTAATTTAAACACCTAGTTTATTTCCGCATTTAGCAAGCCTTAACCGGAAAAGTTTTAATCGCCTATTCACCCCCCCTCTAGGCGACGTCGTTGTCCGTTCAGTTATCGCATGAGGACACTTGCCGTGACAAAACCACGACACGCCTCCCGCCGCCTCGCCTTCTACCGCCTCGAGAGACGACGCGTTTCATCTTTTCGGGCCCTTTTCAGCACGTCATCGGGCTCAAACTCTGGCACAAATTTCCCACCATCATCCACGCAATGGAGCTATCATAGAAGAATGTCGTGCTGCTAGTCGACGAGGAGAAGATCGCCGAGGAGCCGGTGTAGCAGGAGAACCCGCAGTCGGCGGAACCGCCGCCGGAGGAGGGCATGGAGGAGGAGGAGGAGGACATGGCGGAGGACGAGCCTCATCAGGAGCCGATGTTGGCGCCATACGCTACTGCAGACGGGTGGGAGCCTTGGCCCTTATGGGAGGATGCCATGCACGGTGCAGACCCGTGGTGGTTTGCACCGCCATGGGCACAACCCGTGGCTCCTACGCTGCCGCCACCCTGACCTCCACCACCGCTGGTGCTGGAGCAGGGGGAGCCTGGAACTCCGCTGCCGCCCCATCGGACCAGGACGAACGACGATAAGATCTTAGGGAAGACGTCGTGTTTTAAATTTCATCTTATATATGTACAAAAATGGCATGTACAATGAATGCCTCGTTATATGTGAACGAAATATTTCCTGTTTCTATGACAAGCGGGCCCCTCCTGTCGGGTGGGCCGACCGGACAATGTCCGGCGTCCCAGACAGGTTCTCAAGTTTGGTGGGTGGGTGGGTTAGGGTGCCGGACATAAATATGATTAGCGGACTGCTTTTGGGGGTGTCGTTATGGACAGCTTTTTTATCCTAACCCACAATGGGATTTTAGGGGCCGTTTAAGGGGTGCCGCTGGAGAGCTCTTAGAAGAGATACGTTGAACTGCCATATCTATTTTGATCGGTAATAAAATTTAAGTATACAAGCTAAATCAGTAATATTTATCTTGTACACACGTGCGTGCACGTGCAATCCCTACTAGGAGTAGTAGTGTAGTACTCCCCCGGAACCACAAGAATCCTTAGAATGAGATTCCAACCCAGCACCTTTTGTTTTGAGATTTTGAGAAGAGTTGCTCTTTGGAGAGCACAATAAAAGTTTAATAAGAAAAGAAAAACTCGACGCAATTTTTTTTCTTGGAAAATCAGCCCAAACGGCCGTGATTGATGGAAAAGAGTAAGAAGATGCAGCACGTCGCGGGGATTGATTTGATTTGTTTCCTACACCAGCACACGGGGCCGCCGCCTCTCACAAACCAATCAATCAATCTTCGGCGAATCCGATGGGGCGGCGACGCCGGCCTCCTCCTCCGCCGGGATCGGCTCTCCGTCTGGGTGAGTCATTCAAGCTAGGCTGCCGTCCTCCATGGACCTCCTCCTTGACTAACTGTTGTTGGAATCAATGCATGCATCTATGGAACTGGGGCAACATGGGCTGATCATGGTGCTGTTGGAGACGCCCTCTGACTTCTCAGTCTTGTACGCCGACGGCGTCACCTTCTACGAACCACACGCCATGGAGGTATCCTTCTTCCCCGCTTATACGGAGTCTTTACTATTAAGGTTACAGTGGCGGTGAGGCGGTGTCACACATCTAAAAAATTACGAGATAGATGCCACTCCACTTATCTCTCCTTGTATACACACGAGAACTAACTAACGTGCATGCATGCACTAACAAACAATATCCACTCCACTTCTCTCTCCTCGTATACACACGGAACTAACTAACACACTGCATGCATGCACTAACAAACAATATCCACCTCAACTAACCCAATTATCCATCCAATTTTTAGTACTACTATTAAGGTATTATCCACGAAAATTTAGCAAGTAACCATCGCTAGCGTGACTTTGCCCGATTGATTGTGATCGTTTGGTGTGGGCTGGCCCAGTAAATATACATTGAAGCGCACACGAGTATAATATGGTGAACTCACGATATAAAGCACTCGATAAAAAACCAAAAGCAATCCGCTGAAAAAAAAACGCTGCGTCACTCCATCCTCTACCTTCAGTGGCTAGCGGAGGATTAAAAAAGAACCGCTCCGTGAGTCCATCCTCTACCTTCAGCGGCTAGCGGACGGGGAGGGAGCGGCGTTGCGTCCTCGCTAACCAGGTCCGGGTCGAGCAGGTCGTGGTACTCTATCTCCTATCTGATTCGCGCTCCACCGCTTGCTCTCTATCTCCACCCGCTAGCAGCCAAGGAAAAGCAACGAACAACATGTCACTCACATGTACCTAGCCGACTCATGTGCTGCTACTTGCCTACGTGTTCCAACCTATCTAGGTGATGAAGTGAGTACGACGCTAGCAGCTGGTTACCGTATACCTGCATGAGTGAGAGCTAAATCATGGCAATATACGATAAGCTTATTTATATGCCGCCTGATCGTGGTCCGGTTTTCCATTCGTTGGCCGTCAACCATGCCGCAGCCTCGCCAACCCCATCCATGTCGCCACGCAACACGTAGTCCAAGTGGTGTAAATGTGTTGTTGTCCAAGGGTCAAAACCACCTCTCGCCTCGCTGGGGCAGCACCCACTCCAAGTCGGGTAGGTACCTGACAGGAACCCCATAGGGAGCGAGAGACGTCCCCCACCCCATGTCCGTGGGTATCCCGGAGGCTCTCGCCGCACCATCGGTTGGAGTTCTCGTTGGGGTCATTGTTCGTTCTTGAGACCTTCGGCCACATCACGATTTCTACGACCATCCCGTAGGGCCCTTGCCACCTCTTGGAAGTAAGGCGTTGCTCTTCAAACCACAATGGAATACCCGGGACAACACTAACCATCCCCGGCACTACCAACGGCACCACCAGACCATCCCGACACTCGACATAAGCCTATCAGTCAGCTTCTACTTCGACACCAGCACCGATTATTATCAAGCACCAACCGACTACTTTAAGCACACCTCGACAAGCACCTGATTATGTCACACCACACCCGATTACGTCATACCGCTCGCAACTTTTCGGGAGTGTGACACGACCACGACAATCTAGGCATACGACAAAACATATTAATGGAATTATCGTTTATTCCGTAGCAAAGCACGGGCATTGTGCTAGTATATATAATACACGTAAATCTTGGATTTGATCATTCACTGTATATGTCACCAATTAACCTCTTATACGGAGTAGTATACAGGTAAATCTGAATATTTTTTCTCTCCTGCACGCGCGCAGCATATATGGGCGAACTTCCTCACCAAATATAGGGCAAACCATGTCATGTGGCGCAAAGACTTTCAGGTCTTGGAGGACAAGTCCGACGCCATCAACCTCGACACCGGCCTCATGAACAACCAGCTCGCCGACATGCTCTTGAAGTGGTGGCGCGGGCCTGATCAGAAACTGGCCGTCGGGAAGCCTGAATACAAAACAATCATCGAAGCGACCTTGGTACGCGCGCTGCTGGCACTACATCTGTACTGTAACTGTTCACTTAATTAGCTTGTGCGGTGAACGAACATGTATGCATGGTTTTCCAGAAAATACCGTGCCTGCATGACGAAGCCGTGGTGGAGATGATGCGCGGCCTCAACTATCTCCTGGACAGCTTCGTGCCCGAAGAGAAATCACCGATGCAGGACGAGTGCCTCCGGATGAGCAAAGGGCTCCAGACGCTGCTCCAGCGCCACGGCTTCTCCGGCGTCGAACCGGGCATGGTGACTCGTGAAACTAGCTAGTTTTGTAGTTTGGCACCGCAACTAATTAATTCATGGTTCTGATGATCTCCTCCTACATTTCACTTTGTCAAATGTATCCTACAGGTTAACGAGGCTATCATCGAGAGGGCGTGCATCCTGTACGACTGCGATGCCTGCATCAGGAAGTGGTCAAAGACTTGGCGCCTCACCGGTGGATTTCTGAAGGAGGTGTCTTCCATCGATTCCGAGGAATGGGACATAGTTAAGGTCGCCACGGCTCTGAAGATTGTGTGCTACCCTGACGAAGAAATTACGTTCGGCAATCCTGAAGAGGTATGCACGCACATCATGTATGCACATTCGATGGGAACTACCTGCCACTAACTACCACGAATTGGAGCGATTAAATGGCAAAATTTATTGATGAAGCCTGTCGGTTTGTTTTCAGATGTTTTCGGCAGATGAGCTATTGAAGCTGGTGGCCGACGCGCCGAAATACGAAGGCAGCGGGATCTTGAAGAAATCAGTTCGGAGGCTCTATGACGAGACGGTGTTTATCCTAGATTTCAGGACCGAGGCTCATAGGCGACTGGCGTCCGATGTGAAGGAGGCTAAAGAAGCACATGGATTTGAACGGGGAGCAGCGCAAGTGATGCACGAGCAGATGCCGCTGCAACCACAAGCAGTACAGGTACCTGACGGGAAACGGACTTGCCGTCGTGGCCGGCCGTCAGGCTGATGATGCGTGACAACGCTGCTCCGAGCCCGAGGCGGCCAAGCAGAAAGCTACGGTTCATCCCAGCAGCAGCGCGATTACTTGTCACATTTCATATACCTTGATCGCACATGGATCGCGCACACATGTTGTCATTGAGTGGTTGATTTGTGCTTAATTGTTGCATAACGTTTCACTATTTTTTTTTTTTGAAAATTTCGGTTTGAAATAAATTTGGAGTGTTACAAATTTGTATCATCGGTTCTTTTATTAAAAGCTTAATAATTTTCTTTTTGACAACAGTAGGGAAGATCCCTAATGTGTCATTTTATAATTTTCAAGATGATGGATGGAATAATTACAATGATGACAAACATCAATCAAAGTTTGTAGAATATCAAGCCCAGGAATTCTTTAAGACTAGGTCTAGTTCTATGCATTATTAATGCAAATGAATTCTAGAAGTGAACTAAACAAGAGTTCAGTGAGGGAACTTGGTCTCTAAAGATATAGCTGTTTCTTTGATCCCACGGGGCCGAGCATCCAATCACGAGAATTTCCATCATGAAATTTGTTGAATATCTCTGCTTAGCATCTTGAAGTTATCAAAAGCTTAAGATTGGCAACTAAGTTATAATAATTTAGCAACTACGAACCCATTTCCTTTTTTAAAACATGTCAACATTGGATCTACTTTGATACATTTCTAAAAAAAGGCTAACATTGATACATTAATAAAACCGGAACATCATTCGGATTAATAGTTAAGGAGATACACGTTTTTAAATGTTTGAAAATCAATTGAGTCTTGATGACGTCATTATGTATGAATTACCTCCTCCAACTCAGTTTATAGGGAATTTTGACCAACATAATACGAGGCATACATTAAAAACATACCATTATAAACTTCATATGGTGTATTTTTAAATGATATAATTTTTGTGTTATATAATTTACGGATTTGCTAATCCTCTCGAGGCGCCTGAAGTTCTTATCGTGTGGAATTATTTGTTTTGTTGAGAGACGAAAAACTAAATGAGGGGTACTCCCTCCGTTCAACAATAGATGACTTCCACTCATCTACATATGGATGTATCTAGACATGTTTTAGTGTCTAGATACATCTATATGTAGACAAATGCAAGTCATCTATTGTTGAACGGAGGGAGTACTAGGCAAACGAGTATCGTTCTCTTCTGTTTTGTTTCTTATCCTTTCGATTTTTTTTAACTCATTTTGTATGTTTTCATTTACGTTCATCTCATTTTTCTTGTTGTGTTTTATTCATATGTTTTTTAATTAGTCAACGTCATTTCTGTTGTTATTTCTCTCATGAGTTATAATTTACCACCTTTATATTTTTATCACTATTTTAAATTATGATTTAATTGATGGCATTTGTCAGCCCACTCTTGTTTATTTGGTTTCACGGTTGCCGCCTCAGCATAGCATTGTCCATGAATAATTTGTAGCGTCAAGGAGAAATTTAGCTCATGGAATTTTCTTTTCATATATTTGGACCTCACTAGGAAACCCACACAAATTATTTCCCCCCAGAGAACAACAATTAGGAGTCGGAGCAAAAGCTCGACAAACAAATTATTTCTTCATGAGCAGATGGAGGGCGCGATGAGTGTGTCTGAACCCTAAATTGTCCATCCAACGGCCCAAACAAAAAGAGACTACTGATGAACTAAACTGCAGCGGCGGCCGGCGGCGGTCTAAAAAAAAAGAAGGCAAAACCCCTCTTCCTCCGTTCCCCTTCCTCCGCGAGCTCTCCTCCAGTCCTCCTGCCCTGCTCTCCTCCCTTCCAAATCGATTCCACTACCAAGTCGAATCCCCGGCCATGGACGACATCAGCTCGAGGTACGAGATCCCGCGGACCGCCGAGCTGCTTCGGGCCCGCGCCTACACCAGGGTTGCCCTCCAGGTAGTGTTTCCCCTTCTTCATTTATTTCTCGAGATTTAATTTCGCTTTTTAGTTGCACCGCTGCCTTTGACTCCCGAAGCATTTACCTTCTATCTGTCTAGTTCCCGGACGAGTTGCTCAAGGACGCGGCGCCGGTGACCCGGGCGCTGCGAAGGGAGCTCGGCGGCGGGACCAAGCTGTTCGTGATGGCCGACACCGCCTACAACTCGTGCTGCGTCGATGAGGTGGGGGCCTCCGCCATCGACGCCCAGTGCGTCGTTCATTACGGCCACTCCTGCATGAGCCCGTGAGCCCTTCTTGCCCTCCCCATCGTCAGCATATGCGCTCTGTGTTAGTTCTGTTAGTGTTAAGCTCGTAGCTTCAGACATTCAGTTAGGTTCAGTTTCAGTGTAGGAATAAACGTGGGTGTGTTGCCTGTGATCACGCAGAGTAGGCAACGACACACCAGCAATGGCATGACCGATTCTTTTGCTTTCCGTTAGGAGTAGCGAGCTGCGGCGAGTGGGTCGTGGGATGGTACACTTCATGGCTTGATTTCAGGGCATTTTTGTTAACCCATTTTCTGTCACTGTTAAATAAGAGGAGAGAAACAGAAAAGCTGCAGAATTTGCATACAGAGCAAAACCACTCATGACTCATGTTCATCTCCCTTCCATATTCTGCAACTACACTCTGTTCATTAAAGGTTGGAGATTTTAATCCGGAGTTGCGAAGAGTGCTCTTTCTTTTATTGGATTTTGAGGAATAATATGCGAGCTATAATTCGAGAAAAGATGCCTGCTTTCAGGTTTTGCTTGGGAGATGGAGTTTTTGTCTCGGTAGGCCATCAATTTTGATGCTTGTTGGATAAACGATTGAATGTTTCACATTATTTATCAGCGTTAGGGGCATTACAAATTACTAGCTGATCATGTCAGAGATGGTCTGATGTCTAGCAAAAGCGTTGGAAGCTCCGAATTAAGCGTGAACCTGTTGCTAGTTAATTGGAGGTGTTCCCCATTTTTGTTTGGTCATGGTGTGATGTCAATGTGAGCTGTTTATCATATATAAGTATTTTTGTATTCAGTGTTTATACACTTTGTAACATAAAATTATTTCCATTTATTATTGTAGTTTATTGGGAGCCATTATGTGCTGACACAAACAAATCTAAATGCAGAACATCAAATTTGCCAGCTTTCTTCGTATTTGGGAAGGCACAATTAGATATCAGTGCGTGTTGCCGCTCATTGCTGGATTGCTCGAGAGAAAGCAATAAACCCGTTCTTGTATGGCTCAAACTATTTCTTTATGATGAAATTTGTGCTTCAGTTTATGGAATAAGCATCAATTCTGTCCATTGTCATTGAATCCTGGAGGCAGGATCCATAACTTTTCTAAACTATATTACAAGATCAACATACCGAAAATGTTTGCATTTCTTACTGAAATAAAATTACCTTTTTCAACAATAAATAAAATTAAGTTAGAAAAGAGAGCATTTGTGGATGTAGAAATTTTCTTTATAATAATATTACCTGTTAAGAACAATATATTTTACTGGTAAGGTTAAAATTAATATCAGTTGGACCTTATCCTTCTTAAGAAAGTACACAAATAATTCATGACTCTAAATTAGGCGATATGCAAATAACCTGAGCCAATAAGTAGTATAAAAAAAATCAGATTGACTAGACCATGGTCATTCTTTTGTGTTCCTGTTAATGGCTACGCTTGCATGAAATTACCCTGTTTCCAGTAATTAGTGTTTAAGGCATGCATCAGGTTTAATTTCAATATTTGCTGCATGTTTACAGAACTATTATTTTCTTTTTTGACCGTGAAATAGCTGATAAAATGTATTGAGCTATCAATTACAACATTAATTACTCCTCTATTTGTAATACAGTAGTAATTTTGCTGCTCTGACTTATTACATAGGTTCTATGCGGATTAGAGTATGCACATGCGTTGCATGATCTTAAAGGAGCAACTGTGGAATTATGCAAATCAGATTCTAGCAGTTATGAAATTCAGTATGCGGATGTTCTGTGTTCGGAAATGAGTCCATCAAGTGCTACCGCAGAAGAGCAATGTCCTCAATCCAATGAAAGCACACACAATGATGATTTTCCTGTACACAATGATGATTTGGCAAACTTTGTGAATAGTTGTTGTAATGTGGAAGGATCCACGCGCAAGTATAATCTTGGAGGCCTTACATGGGGTATATCCATAGATGAGAAAATGGATGACTATTTGATATACTGGATTGGAGAAGATAACTCCGCTTTTGCTAATGTTGCACTTACTTTCAATAAATGCGATATAGGTTTGTCTCTTTCTTCCTCATTTTATTGCTAGTTGCTCAATTTCTAGTTTGGCGCTAGAATATATCAATGTAGAATCAAGTTTGCTTTTCTGTTGACATATGTGTAAACGATTTACAGGATAATATGAAAACACTATTGAGAGCTTCCTTGTTTGACTTCTAGGATATGTATTCTTAACAGAGTTATTTTATTACTTCAGCTAAATTGTTTGTATTGTTGACATAAAGTAGCCACTAGGTCCCTGCATTTTCTTATGGGCCTGGCACCCTGGTTTGAGCATACTTTTTAAAATGTTTACTCAAAGAGAAGAGGTCCTTCTAGTGAAATGTATTTGAATATTAATAAAGAACTGTTTGGATGCAGTTAGATATGATGCAGTGGCAAATCAATTGTCAAGGGATGTCTCTCATCTAATGAAAATTCTTAGGCGCAGGTACATTTTCATCCACCATGCTGATGCTTTTATTTCCATGTGAAATCTGTAAAGCATTAATTACAATACAAACTGTTTGTAGATATTACCTTGTGGAGAAGGCAAAGGATGCAAACATTATTGGCATTTTGGTGGGAACTCTAGGTGTTGGTATGTACATCGCTTCCTTTGATATTAAAAATACCATTGTATGGTAGGTGAGTTTGAAAAGCTAAGGTAGTCTGCCAGTCTGATGCTAGCTCTGCTACATGATAGATATTGAGGCACTGTTAGAACTTGACTTGTGCAAACATGCCATGTGTGGAGCATTGCGTCCTTCAACATTTCCGTGTAAACATGCCATGTGTTGAGCATCAAATTTCTTCTACATGTTGGGTTTAATTTGGTTTGATATGGCCTGGTCTGATTGGTTCAGTCCATGGCTGTTTCGACTTCTTTGAAGCATTTCAAAACGGGAAATATGCATGAACTGCCCAATATCTTTGGTCGTTTGACCAGATCATTTTTTCCCCCTTCAGTTGAACCTCATATTTTTGTTTCATAATAAATTCATGCATTGTATGTGACTATAATTATCCCTTAGCCTATCATATTTTTCTTATCACTTTGGTAGTTATGTGGCACGCTGAATTGTTCTCTAATGCAGCTGGTTATCTTCAAATAATTGAGCAAATGAAAAACCTGATCAAAGCTGCTGGAAAGAAATCTTATACACTGGTCATGGGACGGCCTAATTCTGCAAAACTTGCCAATTTTCCTGAGGTGCTACTGAATTCTTAACCATTTTCCTCCTTCTCATGCGAAGACTAACTAACAATTTTTTTCAATGGCAGTGTGAAGTTTTTGTATATGTTTCTTGTGCCCAAACTGCTCTAATGGATAGCAAAGAGTTTTTGGCCCCAGTGATCACACCTTTTGAAGCTGTATTAGCTTTTAGCAGGTACATTGCATTATTGACTCCAGTTACATACTACTCATGAATTACAAACTTACCGGAAGTTGTGGTTACATGTGGCACTAAACTTGAAGAATATGTTCTTTAACATCATTATTAAATCTGTGGCACATTTTCAGGGGAAGAGAATGGACTGGCGAATATCTTTTGGATTTTAAGGATTTAATCACTTCAGAGAAACCAGAAGTTGCAAGCAGAAGTGAAGAAGCTCGTTTTTCATTTATCAAAGGCGGCTATGTGGAAGATGATAGTCCTCAAGGTATGGTGCACTTGGATCTATATATCTGTCTGCACGAGTTCTGTTTGACATATTGAAGTTTCTGCACTTTTAACGTGTTCTTTTTTTTTCTCTCTCTCTAAATCATACCTGTTTACTGACCATTTGGCCCCACAGAAAACGAGGAACACCCAGAAACAACACTTGCGCTGGCTGAGCTAACGGAGAAGGCCCTAAGTGTCCGAAACCAAAACAGCGATGCAGTTCTTTACCAAGGAGGTGCAAAGTCTGCGATTGACTACCTCAAGGCGCGGTCCTACCGTGGTCTCACGGGGGAGTACGAGGAAGCACCGGACACTATCTTGGTGGGCAGGACAGGGAGGGCTGCTGGTTACTCTGATGAGAAAACAAAGAGCTCGCAATGAAGGAGTGCTGCATGCGGTGCTGTGGGGATTTCGCATCATCTTGATTCATTCCCGTGAGAAAAGTGAGGCTTGTATGGGGATCTCCTTTGGCTGTTGATTCAGTTTTGTATACTAGAAACTACTGTATTCACAGGGTCAGTTTTGTTGTGAGCCATGGGCCTTGTGGAAATGTGCGTACACTCTTTTTTTCGATTCAAGTAGATCTTTTGCCAATTCAAGCTGCAGGGGAGACCCTCACGGCATATTCTTTATAGAAGAAACAAAATTTATCTGCAAGATTGACTGGGAATGTACATCAAGGGCAAGGGGATGTGTAAAGCTTGATGCCAAGCTCCAATGCATATTAAAAGAAAGCTCCTTCATTCTAAAGAAGAGAATATAAATATTCTTCTGTACTGAAATTTCCACGAGCCTATGAGGATGAACATTGTGCAAAAAAAGCTTGGCACCATGTGAAAGGTGACCTTCTAGCTGGAATTGCATAGGGTGCAGATGATGTCATTGGTGTCATGAAGACCCACCTCTTGTGTATTTTTTCTTTAGAGAGAATAGGGGCTTTATTTTATATTTTATTTTGAACAAGTGAAGGTTGAAGCATGGAGATGACAGGGCAGACTCTGTTCCTATGAGTTGAACTAGTGCAACTGTAGATAGGGGCTGAGACAAAACTTGTCTAATCGCCTGATGAGCACAGTTGTGGGCTACGCCATTGAGGTTTCGCTTAATATGAAACACTGCTACGTTGAGAGATTGGGAGAGGTGCAAGTAATCTGCGATGTGTCTTCTTATCTCCCACTAAGAGCATGTCTAACAGACCCCTTATGTTTTCGCCCCCTAAAACGCGTGTAGAGGGCCCTGTATACGCATTTCGCCGGCCAAAAACTCGGGCGAGCTAGCAGACCCCCTACCCCCACCCCGTAAAACAGAATATTCTGTTTTACGGGGTGGGGGTAGGGGGTCTGCTAGCTCGCACGAGCTTTTGGCCCCTCACAAAACAGGGTTTTGGACATTTTGCATATCAACGCAACATCTCATCACATTGCATAAAATTATCAAACCACACAATAATAATCTTAATTATTACAATCAATGTTTTCACACAAATAAAATGTTCAAGGCACACAATAAAAATCTTAATTATTACAATCAATGTTTCACACGAATAAAATGTTTTCCGAACTGCTAATCAATGTTTCACACATAGAAGAAGGAAAATGAATCATTGGCCATGCAACTGCCAGTGGTGATCGATCAGATCTTGGGTGAGCTGGTGATGAGTCTCAGCACATTCAATGCCGCGATGCCCTGCAAGAAAAGCTTCAAGCCGATCAGGGTTTCTCTCGGGCACAACTCGGGTGCCAACATTATCATAGAAACATGGCAATCTTAACCCCCTCTCATCTTCGATGATCATGTTGTGAAGAATCACACAACATGTCATGATGTCGACAAGAGTCTCCTTGTCCCAAAACCGTGCAGGACCCCGAACAATGGCAAACCTTGCTTGCAAAACACCAAAAGCTCTCTCAATATCTTTGCGAGCAGCCTCTTGTTCTCTTGTGAACTTTGCTTCTTTTCTTGTCAAAGGCCTATCCTTTCTCTCTTTAATTGCCTTCACAAGAGTTGCATAGTCTGGGTAAATACCATCTGTGAGATAGTACCCCATGGTGTACTCATTGTTCATAACTTTGTAGTTGCAAGGTGGTGCATCACCCCTAATTATTCTTTTAAATAAAGGGGATCTATTCAAGACATTAATGTCATTGAGTGTCCCCGGTAGTCCAAAGTATGCATGCCAAATCCACAAATCTTGGGATGCCACAGCTTCAAGCACAATGGTAGCATCACTGCTTTTTCCACAATACATTCCATGCCATGCTTTTGGACAATTTTTCCATGTCCAATGCATGCAATCTAGACTACCAAGCATCCCAGGCCACCCTCTCTTTTCATTCATCTCCATGAGCCTCTTTGTATCATCCTCATTTGGAGCTCGGAGATACGTCTCACCATACAACTTGATCACCATCTTGGCAAACATACGCACACAATCTGTGGTTGTTTGTACCCCAATGCGAAGGTACTCGTCAGTATAATCCGCAGGGATACCATATGCAATCACCCTCATGGCAGCTGATATGGGCTAAATCCCATGACTTGGGCGGCATTTCTCCGTTGCTTAAAATAATCGGAGTTTGCTTCACAATCTTTCACGATTTTGGTGAACAAACTCCTACGCATGCGGTATCTCCTACGGAAGAGACGGGGGGGATAGGTAGGTACCTCGGCAAAATAATCTTGCCACAGCTGTTCGTGGCCGAGCGCGCGGTTCCGCGGGATGCATATGCGGCCCTTCGTGGAACCCTTTCTCTGATCTAGCAGCTTCGCGCGGTCCTCGAGGTCTTTGATGCGGAAGATGTACTGCATCATCTCCATGTCGTCGTCGCTCATCAGCTCGTCGAGGTCCGAATCCCCCGAAGACCAGCTCAAGGAATCATCGGAATGCTCCACATCCTCCATGGTCGCGTCCGCAGACATCTACGGCATCGCGAAGCAGGCCCCCGCGGAACAGCGAAATCGAAGAGGAAACACGGCCGGCGAGTACTCACCGTGGGGAGGCGGCGGAGATGCACACGGCCCGGCGAGTCGAGGGGCGCCGAGGACCGCTGGGGGCCCGACGGGGGGTGCGGCGGTGTCCGGCGGGGGTGCGGTGCGTCGGAGGCGGCCGGATCTACGCGGCGGCGGCTGGCGGCGGGGCGAACGAAAGTGGATTCGAACCTGAATCTTCAGCGCGCCCTAGCTCGCACGAGGTAGAGGGTTGGCCCTCTACATCTCCTCCCGACCCGCACATGTAGGGGTCGACGGGCCGCCCCCTACCCAAACTTGTAAAAAATCGTCCGGGGTGGTCCATTTACGGGGTCTGCTAGATGACCGGGTAGAGCCCAAACCCGTATATCGGCGGTTATTATACGGGTTTGGGCCATTTAGGGGGTCTGTTAGACATGCTCTAAGCATGTGGTGCTGAAGTAGAAGTAGAGGCCGCAGCTTTTACAAGGGAGCTATTGTCTGTCAAGAAAGTCACCTTCTCCAAGTAAAGGAGAGAGGATACTTTGTTGCAAGCAGAAGGGCTGCAGCTTCAGCTTGGAGTACCCAAGGTGTATTCAAAGTGGATGCCTGGATAAAAATTGTTGCTTTAATGTTCTGCTCCTGTAGTAAATTCCTATGCCTGTTCTGTTCTCCATCCCAGGAAATTTCTGTCTTCCAAGCTGCATCTGTGAAGATCTTGGAGCCATCGATCATCAGGTTGGAGTTGATTGTTTCACCATACTCCGGTAGTCCGGTCTCTGGAGGCCTTGATTGTTCGTCTCCGTTCACCTGCAAGGAGCAAGCAAGAGAGCGCAGATCATTGGAGCGTCCCTGGACCTGCAAGAATGTATCATCAAATTCGTCAACCATCTCAAGATTTTGTTGTATCGCCTGCGCCATGTGGTGTATCTGATATCGTGCTCCTGGCTTCCTGGCAAACAGATTATCGTTCTGAGATTTTCAAATACACCACATAAAAGGCAAAGTATCTGCCAAGAAACCATAAGGGTGATTCATGCTTAAGAACCTTAATATGTTTGTGTGAGAGTGTTGCAATTTATTACAAGATTCTCCGAACAAACAAACCAAGGAGCACTAAACCATGCATCTTTAGAGATAGGACAAGTAAAAGACAAGTGAACGTCATTTTCTTCTATCCGCATCTGGCACACAAATTGCTGATATGGGTTGTGTACTTACCTGCTCGAGCTCCTGTTGGCAAAGATTTCCTAAGGAACCACCATCCAAACGTCTGAACTCTTGGGGTAATCTGCTTACAGGAGTTGAATAGCAGCAGGTTGAACTTGTCTTGGCACCAATTCTCCTAGTTCCTGCAATCTTTGAAGACAAGCACGGTATGCGCTTTTGTTGTTACATTTACCTGTTGGAGTTAACTTCCAGCAAAGAATGTCCTTGTCCAGCGAGTAGATGATTGTTGTTTGCTTGATTGTCGTCACCATTGGCTGTTGGAATAGCATGTCTATAAGTTGGCAATTCAAGGCTCGCTGATTGGGCAGCCAAAAATCTTTCACTTGGGCTGGGTAGACAAAACTTTCGGCCTGAATGATGAGAGCATCATATATGGCATTCCAATATTGACAAAACTTTCGGTGGTGGTTAGAGTGTTGTTGTAGCGCGTGTTTCATCACCGCGACGGGGTCTTTGTTTTTATTTCTCTGTTTTTTTATTTTTTTTCTTCGTTGTGAGCATCTGTGTTGTCTTTCACAGCTTGTTGGTGCAGAGGCTACATGTAAAATTGGTATCCTCGATATTAATATATTCCCTTTATCAAAAATATGACATTCAATTTTGACCATGGGGTGCTCCAAACCGAAATGTTGCCTTGAGTGATTTGGTAGAAGGAGTGGGCCAAAACTAAGGACCAGAAGACTGATTTTGTGACATTTGGATTTGGGCGGCATATAGACGAATCTGGAAAATATTTGGACTTTAGAACACCATGGATAAAGTCATTTGGCTGATCAGCAATTCACCATCCAGCCATTAGAATAAGAGTTTGAGTCATGGCTAGAAGATTCCTAATTCTCGGACCCCCTTCATTTTTTTTCGTATTATTTGTTGAGTATTTAGGCAATTTTTCGATTAAATTAATACAAGAATAAATCATGAGCATGACGTAAACAGACAGATCATATTCTTGCATACTAGATTACTGGTAGAAACATCTACGCAAACTACTAGTACTGCACATATAGAAATAAATAGGAGAGAGATAAGCGTATTATACCCTTCAGTCGGCCAGTTGGCCGTAGCTGCAGCGGCGGCAGCGGATGTGGCGGTAGCTGCAGTAGCGGCAGCCTCGTCAGCAACGGCCTTCTCAGCAGCAGGTCGTTCAGCGTCGGTGGACATGGTGATGACGATAGGGACGCGGAAGTAGTCGAACTAGACGAACAAACGCGAGCATTCACGTAGACGCTCCCCAAAAATCTAATCGCCTCTCTCCCGTACAAGATCTGGAGAGACGGGGTTTCGGAGGCTTGCTCTCATGTTGGCCGTGTACGCGGTAGAAGGGATGGGATCACCGGCAGCAGCCTCCAAGCTCACAATAAATTGTCGTTTAATACAGTCATTACCACGAGATCAATGTAGCATTTACCGCAGCTGTTACCAAAATCAATGTGACAATTACATACACCAATCAATATGACGCCTCATATTATTGGCGCGTCTGTTGCAGACTCTCCGTTTCTGACTAGCAAAATAAAGTCATCGGCTCGGTTCATTCCTGCAACCCCCGGTGCATCGTGACGAGGCGAGGCGTGGCGGGGAAGCAGAGGAGGAGCGCGCGTGTGGAATACCTCCACAACTCCTCTCTCTTCATACCAACTCATACTAGTGTGTGTGTGTGGGGGGGGGGGGGGGGAGAGTGGAGAGCTCGTCTTATAAGCTGGTCCAAAACTCTCCCAACTAGAATGTGGGACTAAACTCTCACCACTTGGTATGGCAACATGGGCCTTAGGGATTAAATGAAAATTGTCTAGTGGGCCTAAAGCCCACCCCAAATTTCAGCAATCTCCCACGAGATACCGAATGTCCATGGTGTTGTCTTCTGTTCCAATCACTGTTTTAATATACCGACATTTTCACTGGAGACTCGTTAAGGTTGAACATCTGCCTAGAGCAAATAGGTACACTCCATCACAACTGGACAATGAACTATGTCTTGAATTATTAGTTTGGCGTAATGTAGTTTCACTAAATGTCTTGCCAGTACTAGACTGCCGAAGGCTGACCCCTCGGGTGGAGCATATTAGTCACACTCCTGGCCTATTCATGAACTTACTAGAGATCACCCAATCTCATAGGCTGTGACTAGCAGTCAGGCTCATATAGGTGTGTTACTCCAAAGATCGCTCTGTAGGATAGCATCTTGCTTATATAAGTCTTGGAACACATTAAGACAAAAGTCAACCTGCCATACAGTTTGTGAGAGTATTGCATCTTCATCGGAGTGGGTTAGTAAAATTACTCTCCTCAGTTAACCACTAACTTGTTTTCCCAAGTCCTACTTCACGGGATCTCCGATCACATAGGTTTTCTTACTACCATGCCAACTCATGTGGTCTCACACCCATCTCTCTCGATGCACTTTCTATCATAACACGTGATAGCCCTTTAGTACAGGGATCTGCCAAATTCTTAGCCGACTGGATATAATCCACCGCTATCACTCCAGAGTTTTTTTTTTACTGTGACTACTTAAACTTTTAATAATAAGCCGTGTGCATCACTCCGATGCAGAGGCTGGGGCTTTCTGCTCCCTTTTCTAAAAAAATCACTCCAGAGTTTCTTAAAAGTCTGACAGCCTTTAATCTCATTCTTATGTGTTTTGTGAACTGCGCATTGTCCTTTGAACTCTTCAGTTTGATAATCACTTTCTGATTGTCACAGTTCATAAGGATAGCCGGTAATGGCTTTTCAACCACAGGCAAGTCCATCAAAAGATCTCGAAGACATCCTGCTTCAACACAAGATGTGTCTAATGCTGTTAATTGTGCTTCCATTGTCGATCTCGTTAAGATCGTTTGCTTGCAAGACTTTCAAGAAACAACACCACCTCCAAGGGTAAACACATACCCCTCTATGCCTTTCATATCATCAGCATCAGAGATCCAATTCGCATCACAATACCCTTCAAGTACCGACGGTTATCTAGTATCACTAGTAGAAATATGCCTTTGTATGGAACAACATCTGTGGCGCACCAAGAGGGCGTGCGCCATAGAAATAAAATTTTGTGGCGCACGGCCCGCGGTGCGCCACCGAAATTGCTAATTCTGTGGCGCATGTCTCCCTTGTGCGCCACAGAAATTTGGTGGGGCCCACGCCAATCATTGGTCTGGGTGTCAGTACACGTATTTTTATGGCGCAGTCTCCCTGGTGCGCCACAAAATATGGTATTTCTGTGGCGCACTACTCTGCTGCGCCACAGAAAAACCATATTCTGTGGTGCATGTGTAGCCATGCGGCACAGAATGTGGCTTTTCTGTGGCGCAGCAGAGCAGTGCGCCACATAATTGTGTACAGGTGCGCCATAGAATAGGTGCACTGTGCACATAAAGATGGCAGCCCCCTCTCTCCCCCCCACTCATTTCATTCCAAGTGTGTGTTGCTCAGTCGCCTCCCCCTTCTCTCCACTCCAATTTTACACATTTAATTCTCCTTTTTTGATAGGTGAACCTATTTATTCGATGTATAATTGTTGGTGAAGTTTCTTGTTGTTGGGGGGGCCTAATTACCTCCATATATACTCCGGTCCCTCCCTCTCCTTGCTCTTTTCGCGTCTCGGTATCGAATCTACTAGGTGAGTATAGTTGGATGTGCATGTCTCGTGTGGCCATCGATCGATGTGTATGGGTGCTTGTCATGCATGTGCAGGTGGACCGGTTGTCGCGCGCGGGGGCGGTCATGGTGCATGGATGTTTGCCGAAATGTTGATTCACTTCCATTTCGGCAAACTTTTGCACCCCATATGTCCTACTTATAGGAGAGGTCATGCCGAATTTTTCCGGCGACTATGCATGTTGTGGTTGTAATTTTCTGCTCTCTATGTGTCTGTGCAGGCAACCATGGTACTAGAAATGAGCTCTGCTCGAATCGCTAGATACAAGAAAGACGCGAAGGCGGACATGATTTGGTGCAACAGGCGGCAGATAAGATGTCCGTGTCGATCATGCAAACTCGTGCGCTGGATTGACCCTGATTCCGGACAATTGGAGGAGCACCTTCTCATACGCGGTTTCTTTGACGGCCGCAACCACGTGGCACCGCCGGCAGCAAAAGTTGTGCACGAAGAAGAGGGCGAGCGAGGTGACGAAGGAAATGACGGCGAAGAAGATCATCATGAAGAAGGATATGTCGGCGGAGAAGATCGACATGACGATGAAGGCGTGAACACGGAGACCCTGCTAATTTCGGCCTTGCGGGACTCTCATGTTCAGGATCTGCTGCTTAAGGAGACGAGCAACGACATAGCTGCAGCTAGGGAGAAATCCAAGCTGGCGCAAATGGAGATAGACGGGGTGACTCCGTTGTTTCCTGGGTGCCGCCCCGAGGATACGCGGTTGCATGTAACGCTTGCTGCTCTGAAGATGAAGACGCAAAACAAATGGACCGACTCGAGCTTCAGCAAGAACTTGAAATTCTGGCACGATCGCCTTCCCGAGGGGAACACATTGCCAAGCAGTATCAACGAGGCTAAGAAAGTCGTGTGCCCTCTTGACCTACCTCACGAAAAATTTCACGCCTGCATCAATGATTGTGTAATTTATCGGGGGGAGTACAAGGACACAACCACATGTCCGAAGTGCGGCCACGGACGATACAAGTGTGGAACCAACAACAAGAAAATTCCTCGAAAAGTGGTATGGTACTTTCCTATCACTCCCCGTCTTCAACGGTACTACGTGGACCCTAAGGAAGCAAAGCTCATGCAATGGCACGCGAAAAGGGAGAAGCCGGAAGAAGATCCGGAGAAGGGCTATATCATGACACATCCTGCAGACGCTGCCTAGTGGGAAGCATTGGACATAGCTTTGCCGAGTTTTGGGGGCGACGCGAGGAACGTCAGGCTGGGTATGAGCACCGATGGACTCAATCCGTTCGGCAACCAGAGTAGCACACATAGCAGCTGGCCCGTGTTTGTATGGCCTTACAACCTACCCCCGTGGCTGTGCACCAAGCAAAAGTACATACACTTGAGTATTCTCATCCAGGGGCCAAAACAACCAGGTGTCGACATGCATTTGTATCTCGGGCTGCTGAAAGACGAGTTAGACACGTTGTGGAAGACGCCACCCTGTACGTGGGACGCGTACACTAGAGATTATTTCCATATGAGAGCCGCGTTGCTCACGACGGTCACAGACTATCCTTGTTACGCGTATGTATCTGCCCAGGTCAGCCACAGATTCTGCGGCTGCGTGAAGTGCATGGACGGGACCCCGCATCTCCAGCTACCAA
Source organism: Alopecurus myosuroides (assembly GCA_028641055.1). NCBI lineage: Eukaryota > Viridiplantae > Streptophyta > Magnoliopsida > Poales > Poaceae > Alopecurus > Alopecurus myosuroides. The sequence continues at coordinate 279,973,618 of CM054057.1, read as the reverse complement.
GGGATCCTGGGTCTTCGAAAACCGTGTACCCAGGGGCTCGAAGGTGGATTCGCCTGGATCACCCGTGGAGAAAACGCGGTGAGTTGTTCAATGGTAAAGACGAGCCCGATGGAGCCCCGCGCACGAGGAGCGGCGAAGAAATCGACAAGCTTCTGAAAAATTGGGACGAGTGCCCTTCGCCGGGAAAGAAGCAACCAAGGCCAGAGCCGCTGCTGGGTGTATGGAAAGCGAGGTCTGTTTTCCACGACTTGGAGTACTGGCCGGTCCTCCACACGCCTCATAGCCTTGATGTGATGCACATTACGAAGAACGTTACGGAGAGTCTGCTTGGCACTATTTGCAATTCGGAAAAGTCCAAGGATGAGCCGTAAGCAAGATACGATCTAAAACATTTTGGCATTAGGAAAAATCTACAGGTCCTCGCCGATAGTGATGATGATGATGACGATGAGGATAAGACGGAAGGGACTCAACGTCCTCCCCGCAAAAAGGCTAAGAAGAACACCGTGGTGCTTCCCGCTGCCTGCTTCACATTGAGTCCGCCGGAGCTTGAGCAGTTTTTCAGGTGCCTCCTAGAAGTCAAAGTTCCTCACGGATACTCAGGGAGTATAAGCAGATATCTGGACTTAGCGAAGAAGAGGTTCACCGGGATGAAGTCTCACGATTGTCATGTGCTCATGACGAAGATACTTCCCGTTGCGATCCGAGGGATAATGGACGAGCATGTCCGTGATACGTTGTTTGGCCTTTGCAACTTTTTCGACGTTATCACCCGGAAATCGATCGGCGTGAGGCAGCTCAAGATGCTACATGATGAGATCGTGGTGATACTATGCGAGCTCGAGATTTACTTCCCGCCGGCATTCTGTGATATATGTGTACATCTCCTTCTCCATGTCGTTGATGACATCAGGCATCTCGGCCCGACGTTCCTCCACTACATGAAGCCGATGGAAAGGCAGAATGGTGTCCTGAAAGGATACGTTCGCAATAGGGCCCGTCCAGACGCAAGCATGGCCAAAGGATTTCTAACCAACGAGTGCATCTCTTTCTGCGACAATTACCTAAGCACCGAAGACGACCAGGATGTCGGTTTGTCCACCAGGACGCACCTTGGCAGGCTCAACGGAGTCGGTCACCGCGAGGGCTGCCGCGACGTCCATGTCGGCATTCAAAACCGACGCGACGACTTTGAAAGGGCTCACCAGGTCGCGCTACAACACTTAAAATTGATCGAGCCTTTCGTGGAAGAGCACAAAAGGTTAATCAATCAGAATTATATTGAAATGGGCGGGCCGAGGAAGATGGGAGACGTAACCAAAGAGCACAACTCCGGCTTCACGCGTTGGTTCAAGCAAAGTCAACTGATTGAAGCACGGAGAAAAATGCCTTCTACGGAAGATGAAAAACTCATATACATCTTATCACAGGGCCCCGGGAAGAACGTAAGGACCTATCAGGGGTACGACATCTCCGGTTACAGATTCTCCACCGAGGACAAGGACATGAGTAGCGAAAATCAAAACTCAGGAGTAACTATGCTATCATATGGCGATGCCGAGACTAATGTGGAAGAAAGATACTTCGGAAAGATCGAGGAGATATGGGAGCTCAACTACTGCGGAGAGACGGTGGTGCCAATGTTCCGTGTGAGATGGGCCAAGAATGTCAAGAAAGAAGGACGGTATTTCACCACAATGGTTATACCCGATGCCAAATCGAAGAACGCATCCGCGAAAAATGAGCCATGGGTACTCGCTAGCCAAGTTGACCAATGCTTATTCATCACCGACCCGTCAAGGCCTAGCCGTGTTGTCGTGAGGAGGGGCAAGAGGAGCATCATCGGAATGGAAGGAGACGCCAACGAGGAAGACTTCGACAAGAACGGTGATCCGAAGATCGAGGAGGAGTTCGGCAAGCACTTCGACATGCCTACTACTGGTAAAGTAAGAAGGAAGACATCCCTACCTACCCACGGTTGTCCTTTCACGCGAAGAAATCTCAAGGTGGCCGGCATAAAGTATTCAGTCGCCAACAAAAAGGTCAAGAGACGCTAATTAAGCTAGATCGGAACCGATCGAGACAAATTAAGAAGATTTTTGTGTGTATATACATGCATGTGTATGTGTATGTGAGACAAGCACTTCTTTCTATATATATGTGCATGTGTATGTGAGACAAGCACTTCTTTATATATGTGCATGTATGTATGTGATTCTTTATATATATGTGCATGTATGTATGTGAGACAAGCACTTCTTCTTTAATTAATTGCAATTTAATGTTTTCTTTCTTTAATTAAAATATTAAAAAAATGTGGGGCAACCCAGGATTCGAATCCATGCCACAAGGCTTGTTTACCTCACAGCTAAACCAATTGAGCTAGTAATAGATAACTGTCACTACAGCGTGTTTCTTTTTTTTTTTAATTTATCTATCGAACCAATTCTGTGGCGCACCAGTAACGCATGCGCCATAGAAATCAAAGAATCCTGTGGCGCACTATCTGGGGGGTGTGCCATAGATATATCTACGGCCCAATGACATGTGGCCCCGCACACGTGGCCACAGAATAGGCCCAAGCAATTCTGTGGCGCACCCCTAGAAGCATGCGCCATAGAATTATAACAATTCTGTGGCGCACGGGCTCGTGGTGCGCCACAGAATGTGCTTTCGACCAATGACATGTGGACCCGCCCGCCTGGTATTCTTCCACAGTTAGACATTTTGCATCCCCACTTGATCCCCTCTCTCTAACCTCGATCTCGCGCGACGACGGGATGCCGAACAACACGCTCGCCGCCGGTGATCCTTTCTTCTCCCTCGCGCTCGCCGCCGTTTAGGATCCGTGTGGAGGAGGAGCCTAGGAGGAGGAGCACCGTGACTAGGAGGAGGAGCGCCGCGCTGGACCTAGCTAGGAGGAGAGGAGCGCCGCGCCGGCCGTAACCTAGCTACTAGAGGAGCGCCGCGCTGTGTCCCCGTCTGCATCGACACGCCGTCTTCCTCGACAAGCCTCCACCTATAGGTAAGCCCCCGGCCCTCTTCTCCCTCTGCCTTCCACCTACAGCGCGTCCACGGCGCCATCGTGGCCACCTACAGTTAGCATCGTGGCCACCTCGTTGTGCTCTGCCATTAGCATCGTGGCCACCTACGCAATGCATCTATAGACAGAGGAACAAAGGGAGGAGATGTTTGGATTATCAGACAGAGGAACAGAGGAACAGAGGAGGAAAAGAGGGAGGATGCCTTATCTGCCTGACCTGGGGCTTTCAAACTACAAGTTTTAACTTTGTAATGATTTTTCAAACTACAAGTTTTAACTTTCAAACTGAGGATGCCATCAGTCATGAAGATTTCTTTGGTTCTGGGATTTTTGTGCAGGTTTTTTTTTAGATGCCAATGTTTCGCGAGGAAGTTGATTCATTTCCTTCCGAGCGAATTTCTGGCACTCTTAGACATAGGAAAATTAGCAAAGGTCATGCCCAAATTTTTTATGAATTTTTTTTGTACTTAGTAGTTTCATAGGAAAAAACCATTGTTTTTCATCAATAGCAAGTATTTGATCCTGAACCTTCCTTTGCATCTCTCTTAATTTTTCCTGAGATAGATGAAGGTTGTTGTAATTCAACAGAAAGAAGTTTGTTTGTAATCCAAAAACATCTAATGAGTGAAGCGGTTTTGCGATGTCCCTGTTTTGCACACACACACTCCAGGAATGATTTTAGCTTTTTCCCGGATGTTGAATTGCATCAGCAGTGGTGAGTGACATCAATGTGCCTTTTTGGGATGCTTGCATTTTACTTTGGTCTACAGCATGTTGGGAGGAAGTAATGATTCATTACTATGATGGGCATATGGCTCCCATGTGCCGCTTCTAGTCCACCTCCCCTAGCGCAGGTGCCGTTGTCAAAGTGTGTTACTCTGATGAGACAGTGATTTATCCTTTTTATAATCTGTACTACCAATGAGCTTTATAGTAACCATGAAACTTGTTGGGACCTTTTTTTTTCTTTTTCTTAGTGTGCTCCATCCATGCCTGAAGGCTGAAGCTTCAGTAAGCATGCTGTCATCTTTCCCTTGGCATTAATAGTGTTGCACTCTCTTTCTTGATGTGGGGGGAACATTAGCAGTAGTAGTTTATGACTTCGACTTTGACTTCCCCGTGGATCTCAACCGCCCGGTGCGTGCCACACCCTTTCTTCTGCTGCTGTGACTCAGCAGTTCCCAAAATGGGAGCAATCAACTCATTGGTCGAGTTGCTGTAGTAGTAGATGCAGTGCCATGGTGTCTACGTACATAGCAGAAGTGTCTATGTTCTGTTTGCTATAGTTGCTGAAAATGGAAAGATTCCATTATTCAACTTCTTTGCTAATGCGTAGTGCTTTTTCTCCTAAATCGTGAAAATGTCTTGCATATATTATATGGTCTATTTCTGGCTATTACACTCACGGTGACATTTTGTTTGCATTTGACAATAGACCACTTTGAAATTTTAGTAGGTAGTAGAGATTCAGAAGCTTTAGCCTCGTAGACCTGATATAGGCAGGCTTATCTTTATTTTCTGGTTCTCTCCTATTTCGGACTGCTATTTGTACGCCTATGTTCTACTGACTAGGAGCGATAGGTTCTAAGACTTAGCATCGCTTTTTTGTCAGATCGTATAACACTTAAGAATGGCAGTTCTTTCTTGATTCTGTTTCCCTTGTGATGAATTTTGAATCTCACCTTTTAAAGGTGTCAATGATGACAATTTTAACACTTTGTATTAAGAATTAGTGCAAGGTTGAATATATGATGACAATCTACTAAATTAGGAGGTTCTAAATCATATTTAGTAATGTCCTATCTTATATTTCCTGTCCTATTCAAGAAAACCTTTACTGAACCTATCGTATGAAATTAGCTTTTACACTATCTCCATGGAAGCCTAAAGGATGAACATACCATTACACTATGTAGGCATTAATATGAGAGAGAGTACAGCGTGATCTAAACTTAACATTTTATGTTACTTTTGTTACTTTGGCCAGTTGGAAATGACCTATGCCTACCTATTTGTATATTTGCAAAAACAAAAAAATGTAGAGAAGTAGCTCTCCTGCTGTAAGTTCTTTTTTTTTGTTGGAAAACAACCATACAAATGTGGACATGAATAACAGAATCATAGGTCAAGACAAATTGGCAGGTACTATCACCAGATCATAGGTCAAGACATGAATAACAGATTCTTCATTGGCAACCTCTCTAAGAAAACATAGAGTTAATTCAGTTATAATTTGAAATCCAACTCAAAAACTCATACATGAATGATAACGAAGTAGTTTATATTGAATAATTTGAAATCCAACTCAAAAACTCAAATTTGAATGTTATTACAGAAACATGTCTGGCACTTCCAAGCACGGGTTCGTGCCCGAAGCCAGTGCCGAGGAAGAGGGCTGGGATGCCCACGCTGCAACAGGCATTGAGGAAGAGGGCCGGGAGGACATCGCTAATGTTGATTGGGGGCACTTGGAGGAAGAGGTTGATGACAGCACCGATGGTGGCGACACTGACCGCACGGCGGCTGGTGGTAGCGGCGACGCCGCCCCGACGACCGATGAGAAGAAAAAGAAGCCTCGGGCGCCAAGGAAGGATCGTACGCCGCAAGTGCTCGCGAACGTCACTGATACAATCACCGAGGTCTCGCCAAGTGGCCTACCATTGGCGCCTCGAGCGGTTTCCTCAGGGTACGGCATGCAGCTAGGGTGCATCGTGCGGGAAAGCATGTCGATCAACACGACGGACCTTAGAAGCAGCGAAAACAAGGCTTTGGTCGAAATCCTCCTGAAGAAGCTTCACCAGCGATACACGTTCCCGGAGCCGTTCAACAAAAGGGTGGACTCTTTAGCCATCACGAAGATGAGCACCGCGTTGAGCAGCTGGAAATCCCGGGTGAAGAAGAAGATCGCGAAAGGTAAAAGCTGGGAGGAGATCAGTCGCAAAGACCCGACGCTCGTGAAAGAAGATTTCGACATACTGAAGGCGTACATGAACACCGAGGAGTGTAAAAAATGGACAAAATGGGGGCAGGATATGCAGGAACAAAACATAGGGGTCCAACATTGCGGAAGCGGTGGTTACCGAGGAAAACAGCCCGTTTGGGAGAAGGAGGACCGCGAGATGGAACGTCTCGGAAAAGATAACCCCTGGCACAAAATCACGGATATACAAGTTAGGAACTTTGTCCGGTCCCGGTACTTCTTAGATTGGAAGACGGGGGAATTCGTGACGAAAGACCAGGACGTGAAGGAATTCGAGAAACATTTGGTAAGGACACATATATCTCAAGTACATGTATATTGCATTGATCTAATAATTAGATAATGAAGCCAAATGGGCTCACCTTAATTTCCTTTTGTCCGAAGGAGAGGGAGTTGCGGAAATCAGACCACTCGTCCGAAGGGTCGACGGGTCGGTGGGACACGCCTTTCAACAGGGCGACGAACGCATACAAGAAAAGGCCGTTGGATGCCCCGCCGACGTCAGCTGGCCGTATCTCCGGCTTTGGGCTAAACATGAAGGTAGCCGAGTACTACGCATCAGATGCCAAGTCGTCGAGAAAGAAGAGGAAGACGACATCGACTAAGGATGATGAGGAGGTCGAGGAGCTGAAGAAGAAGATGGCGGCTCTAGAGAAGAAACTTGAGAGCAGAGAGGTGGACCCCGACACGCTCAATAGATTAGTGGATCAGAGGCTCAAGGAAGTCATCCCCGCTGGGCTGATGGAGGGGATAGCTTCTTGGAATGCGGGGGGTCAAATTGGACCGATCCATCTGCCCACCTTCGTCGGCAGCAACTCAAGCATGAACCAGCAAGTGCCGCCGCAACAGGTGACCCCCCAGACGCCGGCGCCGCTCCTTCTGGTCGCATCGGCGCCCCCTTCCGCAGCAATGCCGAAGAATGATGGGCCGGCCGCCGGCACGGTCGCCCTTGTCTCGACACCCGCCGAGCTCGACGCCATCACCAAGGTAACTAATTAGTTAGTCGTGATCTAACTACGCCTTCTCAAGATCACTGCCATCTCATGTTGCCTGATATGTTGCCCAACAGGACGAACCTTGCGTACTCCTGCATCGCGTGGTGCCCGGCGGAGAATTGGTGGATGTTGCTACCGGCACTATTATACAACCGGGGGAACGCACTATGCACCACTCTCAAATGGACGAGAACGTGATGAAGGTGAAGTTGGCCAATGTAGTGCCGGAGTATCGCGACGTCCTCCCCCCTTTCAACCTCCAGGCTGCGACGAGGAGGACACCTTGGTACTTGGAGACTGCACGACTTGGGTGATGAAATGGCCGAAGAGCCAGATTCGTCTTGGGGGGGGGGGGGGGGTCTTGTGATCAAGCGCAACACCGGCGCCACATCCCCTATGGCCCCGCTCAATAAGATCGTCCGGCCCACGAAGCAAAGAGCCCTCCAGACAGCACCCAAGGCCGTCGCCCCTCAGAAGGAAACGGTAGTCGTCGCCACCACCACCCAGAAGGAACTGGCGGTTGTTGCCACCACCACAAGGCACCAAGTGTTGTTGGGAAATATGCCACAACGACCGGCCAAAAGATCATCAAATGCAGTTGTGCCTCAAACGCCGGCATCACAGCCGCCGTCACCACCAAAGGACGTGGACATCCCGCTTGCTGGAGCCGGTGTCGATGACTATCATTACGATGACAATGTCGACATCGATGCCTACCTCAACACGGGCTACAGCCAAGATAGGTACATGCCTGATATGGATCGTGGCGATGAAGTCTTCCGCAGTCACGACGATCAACCTAGGCGTACTGAAGTCACGCAGCGCCTGACCTTCCAGCAGGGTACAGTATTCAGCCCTGGCACACTGCATAAGACAGTCGTAGGGTCGCCCCGAGCACCCCCAGCTCCCGCACCCCCAGCTCCTGCAGCAGATCAGGCCACCGCCAGCATGAAGATTAGGAAGAGATCTGCTAAAAAGGGCCAGCCTACTAAGATCTTGGCCGACGCCGTGGTACGACCCCGTAAGGATGGCTTGACCCGCTTGCATGAAGCTGGGAAACCGATACTGGGTCCGGACGAGATACACGGGGCAACTGGACCAATGCTCACATTGCAGAACATTATCGTGATGCTAGAGGGCCTCCTTCTTAAAGAAGAGTCTCCAAATTACCCGGCGTTCGTGGTCAAGGTGCCAGAGGGCCCGGACTTCGTCCATGAAGACCCCGCGGGACTGTTCTTCATAGCGTACGAGGATATCTTCAATCTGTTTCACTCGAGACGGCTGGACTATAACTTGGTCCGCCTATACGCGCTCAATGCTCAGCTGCAGATCCAGCGAGAGTTACCCCCGTACGTTATGGTAGCGGATCCCTACTACATGCGTGATAGCCAGCTGGAGGAAGGATCAAGTTCACGGACCAAGGCAGTGAAGTACCTCGAGAGCTTCATGTTGAGAAACAGTGAGAACAAGAGGGACATTCTTTTGCCTGTCTTTCCCGAGTAAGTCTCGCGACCGTCGTAGCTAATGTTTTTTTTCTAGATTTCATCCATTGCTTATCCTGGATTCGATTGCATGTGTTGAGCAGGGACACATACTGCACACTCATCGTGCTTTGCCCAAAGTGGTCACTAGCCGAGTACTTCGACTCGTCGAATAAGACGAAGAAGAAAGACTACACCAGAATAAGGGGTGTTCTCGATGAGGCTCTCAACGGCTACGCCCAAAATGGAGGCACATTCGAAAAGAAACAAGAATGTATCAGGCCAGCTACTGGCAAATACGGGTTCAAGCACGTGACCGAGTTCCCCTGCATCAAGCAGCCGGCTTGGAGCACGAAGGAGGCCTTCTATGCCCTCCATCACCTCAAAGGGATTGTCCGCGATGCAAATAATATGAATCATCCTTCTAAACTCCGAGACTGGTCCAACAAAATGGCGGGGAAATCTCACAGGAAGATCTTATGCAAGATTTTCATCGCATCAAAGTCAAGTTGTCGGAGATAATCATTGAAGATGTCAACAAAAAGGGAGGGTCCTTGAACCAACCCATAGGATTATGCCAGAGGGATATCCAGGAACGCCTAGAGCGGCAGGCTGATCGTAGGACGTGGATGACGAAGGACTTATATAAGCCGTTTCCGGCGCCTCTCCAGAAGAGGTATCGTTGATCGAGGTGTGCCTAGCTAGCTACTATTAGTTTGTTTAACAAAATTTGTTTAACTTATATAAGTCTAGCTACCATTAGTTAGCTCTAAACTTAGGCCTAGCTAGGTACTATTAGTTAGCTCTAAACTTAGGCCTAGCTAGCTACTATTAGTTAGCTCTAAACTTAATTAGGCCTAGCTAGCTACTATTAGTTAGCTCTAAACTTAGGCCTAGCTTTATGTTTGTATATCTTTGATGTTTATTTTTGTTTCCTTAGTTGTTTTTTGTGAACATATATGCCTTAGTTGTTTTTTGCATTACTTACTAATATGCTTTGTGTCTATCTATATAGATGACGTACTACGTGGTCTTCGAGGGTCGGGTTCCAGGAGTCTATGACGATTGGAAGGACTGTAAAGCACAGGTGGACAAGTTCAGCGGCAACTGCTATAAAGGATACGAGACTAGACACGAGGCGGTTGCGAAGTGGAGGGACCACCAGTCGAAACAGAAGAACAAGATGAAGACCTCCATCAAGCTACCGTTCTTGCTCACCATCGTCGCCGTGCTTGTAGTCTATTTCATCTTAGTTTAGGCCTTATCGAGTAACTATGTGGTGTCATGTTCGATGAACTATGTGGTGGCATGTTCGATGATGTTTGACTATGTATCACTATGTTCGATGAACAAAATTTGATACTTTTGCACTATGTATCACTATTGTATATTATGTTATTATCGAGTAATGTGTGACTTATATCTTTGTCAAATATCACTTCTATGTTTATATATTTGTCAAATATCACTGCCTGTATTTAAACTGTATAAATACTGTAATATACCTGGTATTTATACCAGAAACTATTTAAATTTCGAAATACTGCTGATGTTTCTGTGGCGCACCATGGAAAAATTCTGTGGCGCACCTATTTCTGTGGCGCACCAGGAGGGGATGCGCCACAGAATCGACTATTTTTGTGGCGCAGGGTGGAGGTGCGCCATAGAATTCACTAATTCTGTGGCGCACGGGTGGGGTGCGCCACAGAAAATATTTTTATGGCGTGTATTCTGTGGCGCACCCCTGTGGCCCCGGGGTGCGCCACAGAATCGATTTTTGGTGCGCCACAGATGAGGGAATCCGTACTAGTGTATAGTGAAGTCCATGGTTCACGGTACCTTTCAGATAGCGCATAATTCTTTCGACTGCATGCCAATGCACATCACCCGGATTGGAAACAAACCGACTCAGTTTGCACACAGGAAACATGATGTCAGGCCTCGTAGCACTTGCTAGGTACATGAGTAAACCAATTACTTGAGAGTAAGATCTTTAGCTGTGCCTTTGAACTTTCGAATCCACACACTAGAATCGTATGGTGTTGGAGAAATTTTGTAGTCCGAATATCCAAAGCGACTCAAAACCTTCTCAACATAATGGGATTGCAGAAGTGTAATCCCACCCTCATTGTCTCTCAACAGTTTGATGTTACGAATAACATCAGCCATACCAAGGTCCTTCATCTCAAAGTTCTGAGATAGAAATGACTTAACCTCCTTAATCACTTTGAGGTTGGTTCCAAATACCAGTATGTCATCAACATACAAACACGGTATAACTCTTTCGCCCCCACCATGGCAATAGTATACGCATTTGTCAGCTTCATTTACAACAAAACCAACAAATGTTAAAGTTGTATTGAACTTCTCATGTTATTGCTTAGATGCTTGTTTCATCCCATATAAAGATTCCAGTAGCTTACACACCTTTTCTTCCTGACCATCTATCACAAAGCCATATGGCTGTTGCATGTTGATCTCCTCGTCTAGTTCCCCATTCAGGAAAGCCGTCTTAACGTCCATCTGGTGGACGGGAAGACCATGCGAGGCCGCCAACGACAGTAATGCTCGAATGGTGGTCAGTCTGGCCACATGTGAATAAGTATCAAAGAAATCTTCATCTTCTTTCTAGGAATAACCCTTGGTCATAAGCCTAGACTTGTACTTTTAAATCGTACCATCGGGCCTAAGCTTCTTTTTGAACACCCACTTACATCCCAATGGTTTACAACCGTAGGAACGTTGAGTGATCTCCTATGTCCTGTTAGCCATGATGGAGTACATCTCGTTACGGACTGCTTCTTTCCAGTAGTCAGCATCTGGAGATGCATAAACTTCTAAAATAGAAGTGGGAGTATCATCCATATGGTACACAAGGAAGTCATCACCAAAGGACTTTGCAGTTCTCTGTCTCTTGCCCCTACCAAGGGTTTCCTTGTTATCCTCCTCAGGAATTTCATCATGTGTTTGTTCATAATATTCCATAGGAATGACTGGCTCAGGAGTCTCCTCTGATTCCTGTCTAGAAGAGCTTTGCATATCTCCCATAGGAAAAATATCCTTAAAGAATGTAGCATCTTTATACTCCCTAATCGTACCGACCTTCATGTCAGGTATCTCAGATTTCACTACTAGAAATCTATAGCCAACACTATTCTTAGCGTCCCAAATTTACGCAATCCACGGTCTTTGGTCCAAGTTTATGCTTTTTGGGATCGGCACATTGACTTTCGCCAAGCATCCCCAAGTATGTAAGTACGCGAGTGTCGTTTTTCTCTTCTCCCATTGCTCATAGGGAGTGATCTCATTGTATTTTGTCGGAACTTTATTCAGGACATGACATGATGTCAATATAGCCTCCCCTACCATGCCTTGGATAATCCCGATGTATCTAACATGGCGTTGACCAAATATGTTAGAGTACGGTTTTTCCGTTCGGCAACCCCATTGACTGAGGTGAATAGGGAGGCGTCCTCTCATGAATAATACCATGTTCCGCACAGAAAGAATCAAACTCGTTAGAGAAATACTCTCCACCACGATCTGGCCGAATTCGTTTAATTTTCTTTTCAAGTTGATTCTCAACTTCTGCCTTATAGATTGTAAAGTAGTGTAGAGCCTCAAATTTAGTGTTTAATAGATATACATATAAAAATCTAGTGGTGCCATCTATTAACGTCATGAAGTATCTCTTTCCACCTTTAGTCAACACACCATTCATCTAACAAAGAATATAATTTATGAGTTCTAACGACGCCAAGTCTCTCCTCCGCAGCCTTATGGGGCTTACGAGGTTGCTTTGCTTGCACACACAAATGACACTTAGAACCTTTGGCTAAAGTGAAACTTGGAATTTAATTTAGTTTTGCTAACCGCTTTATGCAACTGTGTGACAAAGACGTGAATGCCAAACTTCTGTTTCATCAACCCTTGAATGAATATTGTTCACTACTTTATTAGAAAAATCGGCAAGAGAAAAGCGGAACAGACCTCTGCACTCATAACCTTTTCCAACAAACAATCCATATTTCGTAACAACTACTTTATTAGACTCGAAAACCAACTTAAACCCTTCTCTACATAGAAGGGATCCACTAACGAAGTTCTTCTTGATGTCGGTATTCTGTTGGACTCCAGTCCTCGCCTTGTTCTTGTGGAAGCTGTAGTTCTTCTGTACCATATTGGCCGCAGAAGTCGCTTTGTTCCCTTTTCCGTGCGAGTCCTTTGCCCTCAAATTCTGCTCAATACTCAGATAACCGATGACATCCTCTACTGAGAAATCACGCCTTTGATGTTTCAGAGTGGTGGAAAAGCTCCTCCGAGAATTAGACAGCTTGGGAATGATGCATCCCGCGACAAAGTTGCCCGGTAACTCGCACTTAAGAAGGTTCAACTCCTTAGCGATGCAGTGTATCTCATTAGTCTGCTCCAATACAGAACGGTTTTTCGACCATTCTCTAATCATGAAACTGCTCTATAGTGTACATCTTGCTGCCAACATCGGTTGAGCCGAATTTAGATTCGAGCGCCTCCCAGAATTCCTTGGTAACCCGCGTATGTAAATATGCGTCAACAAACTTATCTCCGATCACGCCGAGAACGCATCCAACAAAGACGACGGTGACATCCCTAAACGCCTTCTCCCCTTCAGGAGTAATCGTTCCCGTGGGAGTGACACCGTGACCCAGAACACGCTCATACCGTGAGTCATAAGATTATTTTGGTCTGCCAACGCTTAAAGTACGTCCCCGTAAACGGGTCCAGTTTTAGTGCAGTAGCAAAAACATGGATCAAAAATTGCCTACACATATTAGGTTTTTGCATTGTTTAGTATTTAGGAAAATTTCTGGTTAAACTAATCCAAGAATAAATCATGAGCAGACTAATACTTGACCATATTCTTGCGTACTAGATTAATGGTAGAAACATCTAAATAAACTACTAGTACTGCACATATAGAAATAAATAGGAGAGGGATAAGTGTATTATACCCTGCAGTCATCCAGTTGGCCGTAGCTGCCGCAGAGGCGGCAACAACTGTAGCAGTGGCGGCCTCGTCAGCAACGGCCTTCTCAGCAGCAAATCGTTCAGCGTTGATGGACATGGTGATGACGATAGCAACATGGAAGTAGTCGAAGTAGACGAACAAAAACGAGCAGTCGTGTAGACGCTCCCCAAAAACCTAATCGCCCCTCTCCCGTACAGAATCTGGAGAGGCGGGGTTCGGAGGCCTGCTCAGCCTCCAATATATAGGCACGACCGAGTAGGAGAACGGTTAGCTCACAATAAATTGGCGTTTAATACAGACGTTACCACGAGATCAATGTGGCGTTTACTGCTGCTGACGCGTCTGTTGCAGACTCTCCATTTTCGACTGCCAAAATAAAGGCATCGGCTCGGCTCATTCCCGCAACCTGCGGCGCGCCGCGGCGCGTCGTGACAAGGCGATGCAGGCGGCGGAGGAGAAGAAGCACGCGTGTGGAACACCTCCACAACTCCTTTCTCTTCATACCAACTCATACTAATGGGGAAAGATCTCATCTTATAAGCTGGTCCAAAACTCACCCAACAAGCAATGTGGGACTAAACTCCCACCACTTTCTGTGGCAGCACAGGCCTTAGGGATTAAATGAAAATTGTCTAGTGGGCCTAAAGCCCGCCCCAAATTTCAGCATTAATATCCTTCTAGGCTCTTAAACAAAGGCTTTGAGATTTTGTTTCCTCTCGAATCCCAGTCCAGCAGAAGTTCTGAATGATAGCAGTGAGTTTGACAATGATTTTTTTTGGTGAAAAGGATATTGGACATATAATAAACAGGCGTAGATGCAAAGATAGATTTTATAAGGTCAAGTCTCGCAACATGAGATAGCTTGTCATCTTTGTATGTACCGAGTTTGGATTTGAATTTGTCGAACACAAAGTTGTGCGCCGTTGTTCTATGGTGCCCAAGATGAATGAGGTTCCTGTTAATAGCTGGAATAGGATCGATTTGTTTGATTGATTGGATAATAGTGGAGAGACATGCTTGCTGAAAAGAATACCCGATTTGCTCCAGTTTGGGATTTGACCCCGAGTGCGCAAAGAACTCTTGCAAAATGTCCTTCATACAGGTTGCTTCCTACATTGTAGCTTGTCCGCAAACCAACAGGTCATCTGCAAATAAAATAGAGTGGATGGAGGAACAATTTGGTCCATGGATTATACCTGCAAAAAGGTTAGTCGACATAGCTTCTTGAGGAATTTCATTAATTGCAAGGACAAACAAATAAGGGGATAGGAGACATCCCTATTTGATACCTATATCACCACAAAATTTCTCAAATGGTTGGTCGCTAATGATAGCAGAAAAAGTCGGTGAGGAAACACAAGCATGATTTAGATTTGCGAGATGAGTATGTAATCCTTTACAAGAAAGGGCAGCCATAATGAAGTTCCACTCCACTCTATCAAAAGATTTGACCAAATCTATTTTAAGCATGAAAGTTTGAATTTTACAAGAGCTAAGAGAAAGAGTAATTTCTTGAACAATAATGGTGTTGTTACTGATGCTCCTACCCTCGACGAAAGCTTGGTTAGATTGATGGACCGTGGTGGGAACTTCTTCCGTGGTGGCAGAGACAATGAAACGGGTGGCAACAACAACAACCCCTCCGGTGGTTTCCAAGGTCGCTTCAACGGCAATGGCCAAGATCGATGCGGAAACAACACATAAGGGGGTAAACCTAATCAAGGTAACTTCAACAATTACAATGGCTTTGAGGCTGGGAGTTCAAGTGGGGCTGGAGGTCAGAGATTCGGTGAGAATAATCAGGGCTACGGCAGAGGGGATTGGCAGGGGGATAATTTCCGCGGTCAGCAGAACTTCAACAACGACGATGTGAATTATCCATCTCAGAATTTCAATCTTAATAATGGCCAAGATGGTGGACTGCCGCAAGGGAGATTCAATGCTGGGTCTGGTTTCAACTCCAACGAGCAGCGTTAAGGGAATCAAAATTGGTTCCAGGGCCGTTTCAATGGCCGAGGGATGGGTGTTCGTAGTGGTAACAACGGTGTGGCAAGGGGTGCTTTGACAGGTTTGGCAAATGGTAGGGCTGCCAGGGCAGTGGTGACGGCTAAAGTGAGGGCTGGTTAGAATAGTGACAACACCCAGACGGATGAGAGGGCTCGAGTTGAACATGATGCAACACAGGTTGCTGTGGCTGCTAAAAATTTACTTCCTATTGCTCAACAGATGATTGCAGAAGCTGGTGGTGAGGTTCACAGTAAAGACAAAGCTAAAAAGATAGGAAAATGTTGTCGGTGTGGTTTTTTGGGCCATGTGTTGGCGGACTGCACAACTTTGCTCTGTGATTACTGTGAAGGGACATGCCATATTGACGATGATTGTCATCTTCTTAGGATGGTTAAGCCCCATGTGATAGTCTATGGTCACGCTCTTGATGATCTGACCTTCTACGAGGCAGTGTTGACAGAGAATTATCGCCATAAGAATGAGAACACCTGGATGGGATGTATCTCGGTGGTGGGTGGTGAGCTTAGTATCCCACAGATTATCCGCCAACTTCAGAGAGTAGTCCCGGTTGATGAGTTTAAGTGGGAGCTGCTGAGAGTTGGACAAAATATATTTAAGGTACAATTTTCCTCGAAGGCTGAGTTAGATAGGCTCAAGAATTTTGGTCCTTTTCGAGTGCTCGGGTCTCATATTGAACTGACAGTTGATTCTTGGCACACTAAAGAACAACCCTCTATTATGCTCCCTAAGTTTTGGATGAGGATGAGTGGTATACCACCACAACATAAGGGGGACTTCCTGGCTACGTGGAGCCTTGGGACACTTTTTGGGAAACCTTTCAAGGTAGATATGCGGTACACTTGTGAAAACGGTGTTCTTCGGATTTTCATCGGTTGCATTGATCACACGAAGATACCAAAGCAACTCCTGATCTTCATTAAGGATGGCTTTTATTATCTCAATTTTGAGAGAGAGCTAGAGGCACCTGAACAAGATGTGGACATGACTACCAATCATAATGATGAGGATAAAGATAGAGAAGGTGATAAGGAGGAGGACGACCTGGACAAAGACATGGATGTGTCTAACATTCCTGTTCCCTCGGTCCAAAACCCTCCTACAACTGGGGGTAATGATACTCAGAATGGTACTCACTCTGTTACCCAACAAGGCGGTACTAAACATGTTACAGGTCTGTGTTTCTCTCCTCAAGTCACGAAATCTATGGATTTAGCTAGGAGAGCTCTCAATGGAGAGCCTACCTCGTCTCTGGATCTACCGCGTATTGATGGCTCTTCACTGGCAGTACAGAGGATTATCACAGCAGAGAGGGATGCTCTTCATCGTGGAAAGCTCAACCTGGGAGCATCAATAGTTTTGGTTTTTCAAAAGGTAGATGCATTGGAAGCACTGGCTTCCTATAAGTCACCATCTTGTCTTAATGATGATACACCTTTGTTATCTCCCATTGCTTTGTCATCTCACTCTGTTATTTGGCCACTTGGGATGCAGCACGATAACTCGTCTACCCCGGTGGAAAATGTCCTCGGGTGATCGCAGTCCGCAACAACCTGGAGTTGTATCTCACTCTACCACGGCACAAAAAGTGGGCGTTTCTGTGCCACGACAGGAATATGCGCTTCCACGACAGGATTCACGTGTTTCCTCTGCCGCGGCGGCAGAGATTTCTGAGGTTTTGGCACCACGGCAGAGCCTTTCCGGGCCACGACAGAGCTTTTCCGTGCCACGGCAGGAGGTACGTGATTCCTCTGCCGCGTCGACGGAGAAAAACGTGGATTAGACGCCACGACACTGCTTCAGCGGCCCCAAAGGGACGTTAACTACCGGAATGACTGCGAAACGGCACGCACTGCAGCCTACTATGTGCAAGTCTGTGGTTGCTGTGGGGAGATCAAATGGAGGCGACAAGGGAGACAGTATCAGAGGAGTTAAAACATTGTTTGAATGAACCTGCCCCTTCTTCCAAAGGAAGTGAAGATTATGTATCTCCCAACCTTCCTGGCATTCATGCTCCTAAGAGTAAGTGGAATCATTTATATCCTTCTGTTACTTTGTTGCACTCACTGTCCGAGTTGGAGGGCAGGGAAACAAATTCTAATTTGGAGGAACTAGTCGCTTTTGGTGGCATTGCAGATCCTTCAACATCTGGAGTACGCTCCAGTCCACGTATTAGATGCAGATGACACTCAATTGGAGCGCGCATCTGCCCTGACACATCGACGGACTGACATTTACTCTCCAGGTATGAAAGTTAATAGAAAGTTGTCTTTTACTTCATTACCTAATGAGGAGTTGGTTGCGAGGGTGTCGAAGCTAGGTGTAGTCTTAGGGAATATTGATGCTAATATTGAGGAATCGGTTATGTTAATTAAGAAGGTAGAGGAGGAACGGGCTATAGCTTATCTTAACAATAATTTATCTTCGATGGATGATGTAGATACTCAGAGTTTAGTTATAAAAAATGCTTTAAATCTATCCGAGGATCTTGGTAACGAAGATAATGAGCTTCATTCAGACCATATGGGTCTGTTTACCGAGGGTATCACTAAAAAAAATACAAAAAGTCCAAGGGAGGCATTGGTCTCTCGGTCAAAAGACGAAGTGCTAGGATTCAAAAATATAAATAATAAATTGCAATGAAAGGTATGATATGGAACAGCGATGGGTTTGGGGATACTGCTAAACATTTTTCAGTTTAGGAATCGGTGAGAGAGCTTCATCTTAGTTTTGTGGCTATTCTGGAGACAGGTAGATCACATTTCACGGTACCTTTTCTTAGACAACTAGCTGGGGGGAAAGACTTTATGTGGTATTGCCTTTCGCCTAGGGGTCGCTCAGGGGGAATTTTGGTTGGTTTTGATACAACTGAGTTTGTGGTTTAGGATGTTGTGGCAGGGGACTTTTGTGTTAAGTTAAAATTAAAAAATAAACTGGATGCCTTTTTTGTGGTCTCTAGTTGTAGTGTATGGGGCGGCTCAGGACAACCTAAAGCCATACTTTCTAGCTGAACTCGTGAGAATCCGTGAGAACGAAGATAGACCTTTATTATTAGGAGGAGATTTTAATATTATCAGACGACAAGAGGAGAAGAATAACGACAATTTTAACGCGCGCTGGCCGTTTATTTTTAATGCGATCATTGAGAGTCTTAACTTGAAAGACCTCGAGCTTTCTGGTAGGCAATACACGTGGGCTAGTAGATGCTCAAACCCTACTTATGAAATATTGGATCTTTTTTGGCCAGTATTGAGTGGGAACAGAAATACCCACTAGTATCCGTACATGCATTGGCTCGTACAGGTTCTGATCATACCCCTCTTGTTATTAACTCTGGTCAACATGCCCATTTGGGGAATATTTCGCATTTCTCTTTCGAGCTATCATGCCTTACGAAGGAGGGCTTCTATGAGTTGGTGGCTCGGGAGTGGTCCTCATGTGGTGAGGGATGCTCTCCGATTGACACATGGCAAATAAAAGTAAGACATTTGCGCCAATTCTTGCGAGGTTGGGCAAAAAATTTAAGTGGCGAGTATAGAGTTAAAAAAGATAAACTTCTCCTTCTCATTGATGTAACATCCCAAGTATGAAAAATAAGCCTTTAGAATGTTTGCTCTCTGTTATTTTATGTTTTGCATCATGGCATCATGTTGATTGCAATTGTTTTGCTTGTTTTCATTTGTTTTCCAACTGTTTTCCTTTGTTTTCCTTTGTTTTCTATTTGAATTTCAAAAAAAAATTCAAACCTTTTGTTTCATCCTTGTGATGTTACAATGTCCAAAAGGATATTTCAAATAAAAACAACCAATTGTTTCCATTAAAGTGTGATTTCCAAACTGTTGTTTTGTTTCTAACAGAAATTCATCTAATACCAAAAACAATTGAAATTCAAACAATATTTCAAATGTTTTGCTCATACTTGCTCTGTTACAATCTTTCCAATTAAAAGGTTCAATCAAAAACATCCATTTTGTTCCCATGAAAAATAAAAAGCTCAACTTTTTATCTGTTCTTTAATAATCCACTTAATCCAATTTGTTACCCAAATTCAAATACATCTCTCTAATCAGCAACCAATTTGAAATCATGAAAATTACACAACAAATCATAACCTTTTGCTTCCAATGAAAAATATATGTTCACCCTAATTAAACTATTGTTTTCAATAACCACTTAATATAAAGATGATTCAAATTTGAATTAATTTGCAAACCACAAGTTCTTTTGAAAATTTTGAAAATCAAAGTTGCCAAGTGGTTGTTGTTGATCTAATTAACCCACACCATTTTATTCCAAATTTCCCCTAACTCCAAACCCTCATCCTCTTCCTAATTCATTTCAGCAAAATAAAATAAAATGGAACAAATAATAAAAGGAGAGAGGAGCACACACAGCAGGCCCAGCCTTTTCCCCTTTGGCCCAGTACCTCTTCGATGAGCATCTTCTTCCTCCCTACGTCATCTTCTGTACGAACCCACCTCCACCCTCTGATCAACCTCCCCCTCCTCGATGTGCTGCCGTACCCAGCTCTCCCCCCATAAGACCACCTCCTTCCCCTCTGCCTAACCTAAACCCTAACCCTAGCCTAGCGCCGCCATCCTCTTCCTCCCTCATCTCCTCCATCTCCCTTCAACCTCCTCTGTACCTGTAACTGAAACTCTCCCGAAGCCCCACCTTCCCTCCGGCGATCGCCGCCCTTCCGAGGCGCCACCGTCGTGGCTGGCACTGGGAATGGAAACGCCGGGGAACCATCTTCCTCCTCGGCCCCTCGGCACGGAACGGGAGACAGCACAGCTCCGGCGCCATCCCCTCCATCGCCGGCCTGCCTCCCTGCGACCTGCACCCGATCGACCACCTCCTACTCGAGGGCACTCGAGGTGAGCCTCCACCCGCCTCCCCTCTTCTTTCCTCCCTCTCCCTACCCCTCTAGGTCACCACCGCACCCCTCGCAGCAGCCCCCTCCGGCGAGCAGCAGACCGGCGGCCATGTCTCTGTCGAGGCACAGCAGCGTGCAGGTTCAGTTACGTGCAACTTTCAGAAATCGCGCACAGCCACACCTTATCCTTTCCCCGCACCCCCTTCTGATACACCCAACAGCTCCACCCCACTGGCAGTAACCACTGCGCGCAAGCCAGAGGTGGGGGGATCGAATCCCAGCCCCCACCCTTTTGCTGCTTATTTTCTCCAATTTAAGTTCAGTTCAGTTTCTGAACCATAACCTCACCCCGCTGCACTTCCTGTCAACACAGCAGCTCCAGCCCAGTTGGTTAGCACCCAGGGTTTGCAGGCAACAGGTTAGGGGTTCGAGTCCCCCTCCTAACCATAAAACCAAAACTTTTATTTCTATTTGTTTTGCCACAGAACCTTCACAGATTTCACACCCAGGTCCTTGTAAACCTATTTCTAGCCCCTGCAAAATTGTTTCTAAGGTCCTAGAGGTGATAAAAATGGCAAATTTGCACCTTATCTTGTAAAATGCATAATTAATTCATCTTAACTCCAAATTCAACTTTTTAAATATGTTTTCTGTACCAAATTGAATGCTCTATCCAAATATAAAATTTCTTTACTGTTTTGAATATTTTAAATTGGTGCAATATTTGAAAACTTGTTAAAATCACTTAATTTTGCAAAATTCATAACTTGGGCATACAAATTCCAAATTCAACAAACTAAATATGTTTTCCAATCAACTTTTCATGTATTTTCCAAATATAAATTTTGTTTGATGTTTTGAATAATTTAAATTGCTGAAAAAAACTGTTTCTTGTTTATTGCATTTAAAATTGCCAAAATAATAACTTGCTCATTTTAAATCCAATTTCAACAAATGAAATATGTTTTCCATGCAAAATTAAACCACCTTTTCAAATATAAAATTTGTTTCATGTTTTGAATAATTAAAATTGGTTAAATAATTTAAACCTTGTTTAATTCATTTAATATTGTTAAATTCATAACTTGATCAAATCAAATTCTTTTGGGACATATAAAATATGTTTTCAAACCATAAAAACATAACCTTTTCAAATATGAACTTCACTCAATGTTTTGCACAAATAAAAATTCAAATAAGTTCATGTTTGAATTGAATTCATTTAACTCTTGCTTAAACTTGTTTAATTCATAAATAATTTATTTGAAATCCTTTTCCAACAAGTGAAACATGTAATCCACCCAAAATCTTGTGTTCTTTTCAAATATAACATTTGTTATCTATTTTGAACAATTTAAATTGGTGAAAACAACAAATGCTTGAGCAACACCTTTAAGTAACCAAAATTTCCTAACTTAATAACTGAAATTCCAAACTTGTTAAACCTTATTTCTATTTGGTTCTATTGTTGTTATTTTGCTGTTTTCCTCATCCATGCATCATGCTAATTCACTTACACATGATGATTAGTTGTAGAACAATTAATTCAACCATAATTCATGGGCTTTTCATATGCAATCCAATTGCATGTGGGCCCATTTAATCATGTTATGTTATCTTGTCAACTAGTTTATTTCTGATGCATCAATTAAATGGTCATGAATCATCCCATGATTGTGCACTATGCCATGTTATTGATTGTTTATCTTTCTGCATTGTTTGTTTGCTTCTTCTCGGATACACGACGACGTTGAGACCGACGATACTTACGACACCCCTTCTAAGGAGTTAGCTCAGTACCAGGCTACTGGGTTTGCAGGCAAGTATTCACTCACATGAACCATCGTGTTCCTTTCAACATTGGTTACCGATACTTTTCCATTGTCTATTCTGCTAGCCCTATGAATAGTTGTTTCTGTTACGAACCTATCACATGATACCCTGAACCCTGCTACTGCCTCACCTCCACACCTATAACCATTGCTTGTGGCCCGTGTCTTACTAGCATGCTTAGGTTGTTTTGCTCGAGTCTGTTACCCGTTACTTTCTGTTACTATTTCATTATGTTCTGGGGGCTCGATGTTTAATCAATCAATCATGCTAATGTTATTGTTAAATAATAATTTGATGATAAGGCACCGGCAGGAGGCCCTGTGTGGTTTTGAGGCCTGCTAGTGTCGACCCTAATAGGAAAAGGGTCTTGTCTACTGATCCATGATGAGCGCACTAACCGCATGTGGGAGGCGAGTATGGGCGCCCCCCTCAATTTGATTCGATTCGCATCTCGTCCAAATCGCCTCATTTAGTTCGTGTTTTCCATTTGCCGCATGCATGTTTTTGCGAGCCCAGGCCAGGGTGGAACTTTTGTAGTCGGCATATAGGGGGACACGTTCTTAGAGTGCTATGAGGGTCCATTTTCTTCTGGGCTCGATTAGCCGTGCGCCCAAGGTGCTTTGGGCTTGATGCAAAGAAGAGTTGAGTTGTGTAGAGTGCCCCGCTTGGTGGGAGGCATCCCATCTGGCGGGTTATTCTTGCGTGTACAGCCAAATTGGTGCAACCCTGCAGGGAAAATCTTCTCGAGAAGCCGTGTTTTCCGCGGTTATGGACTACTTGGTGAAAGTACTGGCTAACAAGTACTCAGGACAACTTAAACCTAATGTTTAACAACCTTACACCCAATGATTAACAACTTGACTAGTAATATGCTTATTGACACAATAATCTGAACCATCATTAATCCAACTGTGTGAGTTATCCTCGGATTGCTTCTTTGGATAAGGGGCGAGATCCAGGATGGGTTTGTTTGCTGTTAGTTGATAGGTTGGTTACTATACACGATCTTATCCCTTTTCTGTTAGCCGGAAGTTGTAGTGTGTTTCTGTAGTTGGTTAGAGCAGCCAGTTGCAGCATCTTTATATCCCCTTTCTTCCGTTGAACCCAAGGCATCTGTGCTTGGTGTTGACGGGTTACACTTTGGTGAACTATGAGTCTTGCTTGCCAGTACGTCTATGTACTGACCCCTTTGGGGCTGTGGTTTCCGCAGACCTACGTTTCCGAGGATCTACATGGTGGCTACTACGTGGAGTATGACGAGACTGCTGACGAGCAGATAGCGGACCCGGGCAGGATCCGAGACTTCGTGGATGGGCTCCGTCTTTTTGTTTCCGGCCTCTTAGGCCTATTTGGATCTTGTCTGTACTCAGACATGTTGAATGCTTCCGCTGTGATGTAATGATGTTATGTTGGGACATGTGTCCTATGGATGATTGTATTTGCTATCTCTGCTCTAATGAGAGCTATTTGCAACTTATTTCAATCTTTTGTGTCGTAGAGATCTGTTGTGATATCACTTGTTCAAACGCCGTTGACGTACCATGTGTGTATGTTTTGAAGTACGTCAACGGAAGTGTCTGGATTTCTATGGGATGGTTTGCGCAGACGATGAATAGTAGGGAATGGTTGTCACACGTTTACGTGTTGGCCTGCTCATATTGAGATGCGGGTGCCGGTATGCCCCGTAAGCCATTCTACCTACTGTTTAGCGGACTGTGAGTATCCCCTAGAAGTCCGGGTGCGACAAATGGTATCAGAGCCCGTCTGCCTGTAGGATCCCTTTTTACTGGTCGCAGTTGAGTCTAGAAACTATTTTGTAGCTATATAGGAAAAATGAAACGTGAGAGTAGGAATTCTGTTCTTTTTCTTCTTTCCCCACCCACCCTCCCTTTTCTGGTAAGGAAGTGCTACGTTGTTTTCTCTTCTCATCTAAACTTTCAAGTTAGGATTTCACGAATCTTGGTTTCTCTAGGATAGTTATATCTACTAGACCATAGGAATGGAGGTGGTTGTGACATGATTTATCATGTTGCCTACTCATGATTGAGAACGGAGGCGTGTAAGCCCCGGAAGCAAATCCTCTATGCCTTAAGCAGTAGATATTGATCCTTTAGAAGCCTGGATGGGTTTTTCCGTAGTACCTCAGGAGTGTTTTGATCTTGTTTTCCCGATGTTGCTTTGTTATCCTGTTCTTCTGAACATCCTTTTCGTCCGTTCAAATCTTGTTGTTGTTTTCCACTTCAGTCTTCTACCGGCATATAATCAAAACTTCCCAAATATCAAGTCTATCTGGCCAGAAAGGTTGTTGTTGTTGTTGTTGTTGTTGTTGATTCCAGGCTATGAGAGCTGGCATTCCTATCACCTGGGGTTGTTTTGAGGAAGCATTCCTGAATCACCACATTCCAGATAGTCTATTCTCCAAATTAATCAAGTTCTTTTCAGCTATACACCCTCAATACAAAACCTCTCCCTTTACTTGAAAATGTTCCGGTGGGTTGCAAATTCCCTGACGTCTTTCTGGAAGAGTTGCCAGGAATACCTATCGTGTTGAAATTCCAGAAACTATCCAAGGTGCACGATGTGTTTCACGTGTCACAGCTCAAGAGGATCTTCGCAAGAAGTATCCGGACCTTTTCCCTTCTCAGTAGGAATCTCGGGGCGCGATTCCTTCAAGGGGGGGGGGGGGGGGGCGTTTTGTAACATCCCAAGTATGAAAAATAAGCCTTTAGAATGTTTGCTCTCTGTTATTTTATGTTTTGCATCATGGCATCATGTTGATTGCAATTGTTTTGCTTGTTTTCATTTGTTTTCCAACTGTTTTCCTTTGTTTTCTATTTGAATTTCAAACCAAAATTCAAACCTTTTGTTTCATCCTTGTGATGTTACAATTTCCAAAATGATATTTCAAATAAAAACAACCAATTGTTTCCATTAAAGTGTGATTTCCAAACTGTTGTTTTGTTTCTAACAGAAATTCATCTAATACCAAAAACAATTGAAATTCAAACAATATTTCAAATGTTTTGCTCATACTTGCTCTGTTACAATCTTTCCAATTAAAAGGTTCAATCAAAAACATCCATTTTGTTCCCATGAAAAATAAAAAGCTCAACTTTTTATCTGTTCTATAATAATCCACTTGTGACGCCCCGAGATCGGGCACTATGCAGATTTCAGCATTTCCGCCAAAATCCACATAATAACCGATTCCAGGTTGCCACTTGTGATAACATTACAACAGTTCACGAATAATCCACAACAACAACAGAAAAGATATATACAAGATGACTCAAACGAGTCAGGGATACAACTGATACAATACAAAGATCCAAATAACAGCGGAAGAAACAACATAGCGTCCGGCTACGGACAAGATACAAATTGGACTAAGAGTCCTGAAGATAACCGAGAGCGTCCAATCCCTGCCCAGGCCAAGCCGGAGGGATTCCCAAGCTAACGTCGTCAGACTTCAAACCTGTTGACTGCAATGTTGAATATGCAGCCACGAAAAAGATTCGTGGGTCAGTACGGTTAAGTACTGGCAAGTGGATAAACCATACTCACAAGATACCGGCGTAGCCAGTCATCACAAGATACAAATACTTTGGGATCAACGGAAAGGAAGGGATTATTGCAAATAAGCGGCAGCGGGCTGCACTAACTAACTACAGAGGAATCACTACGACATCCGGCTAAAAGAGGGGGATAAGATAGCGTATCGTAACCAGCTACAACTACTCACCAAACAAACCCATCCAATGTCACCCCCTACTAAGGAAGCAACCCAAGGATAACTCACACTGTTGGATTAAGGATGGATCAAGTTATTGTGTCAATAAGACTACTACTAGTCAAGTATCATTAGTTAGGTGTAAGTTGTTCTGAGTACTTGTTAGCCAGTACTTTCACCAAGTCAACCATAACCGCGGAAAACACGGCTTCTCGAGAAGATTTAACCCTGCAGGGATGCACCAATTTGGCCGTACACGTAAGAATAACCCGCCAGACGGGGGATCAACCCACCAAGCGAGGTACTCAACACAACCCAACTCTTCTTCGCATCAAGCCCAAAGCACCACGTGCTGTGCGTGCGCGGCTAATCGAGCTCCCACGAAGAAAAGGGGGACCCTCATAGCACTGGAAGACCACGCCGCCCTAAATGCCGACTACAAAAGTTCCACCCTGGCGCCAAGGGTTCGTACCTGCATATGCGTGCATCAAATGGAAAGCCCGAACTAAGTGTGGTGATTTGGACGAGATGCGAATCGAATCAAGTTGAGGGGGGCGCCCATACTCGCTTCCCACATGCGGTTAGTGCGCTCATCATGGATCAGTAGACAAGACCCTTTTCCTAATTAGGGTCGACACTAGCAGGCTTCAAAACCACGCGGGCCTCCTGCCGGTGCCTTATCATCAAATTATTATTACCCAAAAGGTTAACATGTTGTTGATTGAATTGAAACCCAGCTATCAACTAAACAGGTGATATGAAAGGAACAACAAGACTTGAGCGCAAACAACACTAAGCATGCAACTACGACACGAGGGCCAACAAGGTAAACAAACAACAGTTAATAGGAAGTGGAAGGATAAAGGCTATATCATGGCTGCAAGGTAACATATAATAGGATCGAGACACAAGCATCGTATCAACAGGCTAGAATAAGAACAACAGAAAGAATCGGTAACAAGTGATGAAAGGCAGCCATTTGGCAGCAAGTGAGTATACTTGCCTGAGATCCCGCAAGGTAGCAGAACTTGTCGTTGCTCACATCATCTCAACGTCCTATCCGGGAAGAAGCAATGAACCTCGAACAAACACCGGATGCAACAATTACTACTACGGCAAAAGATCCAGCATGATCAAGATATGTATGCATGACAATTTAATGGATGCATAGAAATAAACTAGTTGACATGATAACAGGTTTAAATGGACCCATATGCAATTTGAGTTGCATATGAAAAGCCCATGAATTAGGGTTGAAACATTTGTTTTACAACTAACCAATAGGTGAAAGTGGATTGGCATGATGCATGGATGAGGAAAACAACAAAATAACAGCAATAGAACCAATTGGAAATAAGGGTTACCCATTTTGAAATTCACTTATTAAGTTTTGGGAATTTTGGTTACTTAAAGGTGTCACACAAGCATTTGGTTGTTTTCATCAAGTTAAATTGTTCAAAACAGATAACAAAGTTCATATTTGATTAGAACACAAAATTTTAGGTGGATTACATGTTTCAGTTATTGAAAAAGGAATTACAATGATTTAATTATGAATTAAACAAGATTAAACAAGTTTTAAATGAATTTAAAACAAGTTTGAATTTAATTGAATTTTTATTTGTTCAAAACATAAATTCAAATTCACATTTGAAAAGTTGATACTTTGATGGTTTGAAAACATATTTTGCATGTTCAAAAATAATTTATTTTGAGCAAGTTATGATTTTAGCAAAATTTAAATGAATTAAACAAGGATTAAATTATTTAGGCAATTTAAATTATTCAAACCATGAAACAAAATTTATATTTGAAAAGGTTATTTGAAATAGCATGGAAAACATATTTTATTTGCATTTATTGGATTAAGAATGAATTAGTTATGAATTTTAGCAAATGGCAATTGAATTATTTGAATTCAAATTTGAATTGCATTGGGAAATTTCAAAACAGTACACAATTGGTTTAATTGGATAGACAATTTAATTTAGATCAACAAACATATTTAGATTTTATAATTTGGAGTTATAGATTAAAAGGTATTAAGGTTTTAATTTTGAGGACTAAACTGCAATTTTAAAGGACCTGTTTTAAAAAGAAACGTGCAGGAATACTTTTTGTTACCGCACTGTAAGCTAGCCCGTGCCACTGACCTGTGGGCCAAGCCCTGCTGGCGTGCCAACGAGGCGGGTGCGGACTGAGGTGGCAGCAGGGGGTGTATGACGGGTGGGGCCAAGGGCGCGGTGCAGCGGAATAAAAAGTTTGGGCATTTTGCCCGATCGGGGATTCGAACCCAGGTCGAGGGCGAGCGCTCCGTGGAGCAGTACCACTGCGGTACTGACGCTGTCGTGATGGAAGGGGTGTTTGACTGAATATAAGGCAAACCCACGGCGTTTAACTGAAACTCGACACCGCGGTCGCTAACTGAACCTGACGGTGATCGATCGGAAGGCCGCGGCCGGCGGTGACATACGGCGCACGACGGGGGGGGGGGGTGGTGTGCTCGCGAGAGTGCGGTGGTGACCGTGAGTGCGGTGAGAGGGGAGATGGAAGGAGGGAAGGGGATGGCTCACCCACACTGTCGAGAAGCAGAAGGGGCGAGGATGGTGGCGTCGGTGGTGGTCGCCGGCGGGCAGAAGGCGACGGCGTCGTGGCCCTGGCGCCTCTCCGGGCTCATCGAGGTGGCGTGGAGGGAGCTGGAGGCGCCAGGGATCCATTCCCGCCCCTGCCAGTCGACGACGAGGGCGCGATCGGCGGCGCCACGGCTCGGCAATCGCGGCCACCCTCTGCTTCTCGTGTGGCTTTCAGAGACAGAAGGAGCAGCAGAGAGGAGGGAGATCAGAGGGTGGCGGCGCAGGAGGAGGAAGGAATAGGGCTAGGGGGGTCTAGGGCGAAGGGGAGATTATATGGGGGGGGGCCGAGCTTGTACGGCGCACAATCGGGAGGAGGAGGCGATGATCCGGTGGTGGAGGTGATGTCGTACGAAGATGACGTGGGGGGGGAGGAAGAAGACAAGAGATGAAAGGGTATCGGGCTGGCTAGATGGGCTTGGGCAGAAAAGGGAAAGGGGTGGGCTGCCTCTCTCTCCATTTTTTTTTGTTTTTGATTTTTTTCTTTCCAATTTTTTTGTAAATGATGAAAGGAAGAGAGAGATAGAAAAAGGAATAAGGATTTGGGTTTATTTTATTAAATATTTTTATTACTTTTCAAAACAGAAAATGAAAGCAAATGTTAGCATTATTTTTTCACACGTTTGAAAGTTTTAATTTGATTTAAAATTGTTAGTTGAATTTTGCAATTTGGGTTTGAGGTTGTTTATTTGATAATTAAATTTTATTAAATTGCAAAACAGCAACAACAAGGTAGTTTAAAATTACTTACAACAATTTTGAACTATTAATGTGATATTCAATTGTTAGGTGATTCTCAAATAGGGTTTGGGTTGGAATTTTGGAAATAAACAAATTCTATTTAATAAGCTCAAGCAATTTTGCAAACATTATTGAATTTAATAGTTGGCAAGAATTTTAATGTTTAAACCACAATTTGAATCATGTCAATTATGATTTGATTTGAAATTTGAAATTATCATTTGGGGTGTTAACAAAAGGGAGTTTCATTAACAAGCAATTTAAATAGATCAACTTCCAACTATTTGAAAACAATTGAGTTGTTGTAATTTGCAATTTTTAAATTGGAAATTTTGGAACAAGGTGTGAAAGTTTAAATTGTTTTGAATTTTGATTTGTTTTGAAAACAGAATGCAATGCTCATGTGATGCATGTGATGCAAGCAACAGAAAACAAACAACTTCCTATTTAGGGTAACACCCCAGGTGTTACACCACTTAATCCAATTTGTTACCCAAATTCAAATACATCTCTCTAATCAGCAACCAATTTGAAATCATGAAAATTACACAACAAATCATAACCTTTTGCTTCCAATGAAAAATATATGTTCACCCTAATTAAACTATTGTTTTCAATAACCACTTAATATAAAGATGATTCAAATTTGAATTAATTTGCAAACCACAAGTTCTTTTGAAAATTTTGAAAATCAAAGTTGCCAAGTGGTTGTTGTTGATCTAATTAACCAACACCATTTTATTCCAAATTTCCCCTAACTCCAAACCCTCATCCTCTTCCTAATTCATTTCAGCAAAAATAAAATAAAATGGAACAAATAATAAAAGGAGAGAGGAGCACACACAGCAGGCCCAACCTTTTCCCCTTTGGCCCAGTACCTCTTCGATGAGCATCTTCTTCCTCCCTACGTCATCTTCTGTACGAACCCACCTCCACCCTCTGATCAACCTCCCCCTCCTCGATGTGCTGCCGTACCCAGCTCTCCCCCCATAAGACCACCTCCTTCCCCTCTGCCTAACCTAAACCCAAACCCTAGCCTAGCGCCGCCATCCTCTTCCTCCCTCATCTCCTCCATCTCCCTGCAACCTCCTCTGTACCTGTAACTGAAACTCTCCCGAAGCCCCACCTTCCCTCCGGCGATCGCCGCCCTTCCGAGGCGCCACCGCCGTGGCTGGCACCGGGAATGGAAACGCCGGGGAACCATCTTCCTCCTCGGCCCCTCGGCACGGGCCGGGAGACAGCACAGCTCCGGCGCCATCCCCTCCATCGCCGGCCCGCCTCCCTGCGACCTGCACCCGATCGACCACCTCCTGCTCGAGGGCACTCGAGGTGAGCCTCCACCCGCCTCCCCTCTTCTTTCCTCCCTCTCCCTACCCCTCTAGGTCACCACCGCACCCCTCGCAGCAGCCCCCTCCGGCGAGCAGCAGACCGGCGGCCATGTCTCTATCGAGGCACAGCAGCGTGCAGGTTCAGTTACGTGCAACTTTCAGAAATCGCGCACAGCCACACCTTATCCTTTCCCCGCACCCCCTTCTGATACACCCAACAGCTCCACCCCACTAGCAGTAACCACTGCGCGCAAGCCAGAGGTGGGGGGATCGAATCCCAGCCCCCACCCTTTTGCTGCTTATTTTCTCCAATTTAAGTTCAGTTCAGTTTCTGAACCATAACCTCACCCCGCCGCACTTCCTGTCAACACAGCAGCTCCAGCCCAGTTGGTTAGCACCCAGGGTTTGCAGGCAGCAGGTTAGGGGTTCGAGTCCCCCTCCCAACCATGAAACCAAAACTTTTATTTCTATTTGTTTTGCCACAGAACCTTCACAGATTTCACACCCAGGTCCTTGTAAACCTATTTCTAGCCCCTGCAAAATTGTTTCTAAGTCCCTAGAGGTGATAAAATTGGCAGATTTGCCCCTTATCTTGTAAAATGCATAATTAATTCATCTTAACTCCAAATTCAACTTTTTAAATATGTTTTCTGTACCAAATTGAATGCTCTATCCAAATATAAAATTTGTTTACTGTTTTGAATATTTTAAATTGGTGCAATATTTGAAAACTTGTTAAAATCACTTAATTTTGCAAAATTCATAACTTGGGCATACAAATTCCAAATTCAACAAACTAAATATGTTTTCCAATCAACTTTTCAGGTATTTTCCAAATATAATTTTTTTTGATGTTTTGAATAATTTAAATTGCTGAAAACAACTGTTTCTTGTTTATTGCATTTAAAATTGCCAAAATAATAACTTGCTCATTTTAAATCCAATTTCAACAAATGAAATATGTTTTCCATGCAAAATTAAACCACCTTTTCAAATATAAAATTTGTTTCATGTTTTGAATAATTAAAATTGGTTAAATAATTTAAACCTTGTTTAATCTATACCTACTAATAAAAGCATTAAGGTTTCTGCTAAATTTTTCGTCCAACAGAATATTACCGATTTGCCCTTCCACCAAATCACATAGTACATCAATACTGCCACGTACCGGTTCAGTGTTTTATCTTCTTTTGATTTTCTTCCTACAACCCACCTAAAAAAACTCGCGACCGCTCCTATCGCTCGACGCCGCCCCCAGGCCCTGCTCGCCGTTAGACTAGACCTCCGCTGCCGTCGCAGTCTCCGACGAGCCGACGAAAAGGCCATCCTCCGTGCGGTCCTGCATCCCTTGTATCCCGAAAAAGCAAATCCCATCCTTCCCGTATTCCCTGGACGCGAATCAAATGTCGCTGCGGCAACCCGGCGCGGCCTGATTACTTGCCGCCGGCCGAGGCACCTACCGCCCATTTTTTCCCTCCCGACTACACCACGAAATCCCGCCGCCGATCACCTCCGAGTCGTCGAGTTCCCCGCCTGCTGCTCCTCCGTGGTTCCTAGACGTTGGGCGCGGTAAGACACGTTGCCGCTGCTCAAGATCTGGTCGGACATGGATGTCCCTGGATATCCCGTCGAAATTCGTCCTGCCTCACTCCCCCGTAACGCCGAGGAGAAGCTTATTTAGAGCTCTGCAGATTGCCGCATGGAGGAGGTCACAGGGACGGATTTCCTTAATTGACAATTTTGGGGAGGCCTGGACGGAGGAAGAAGAGGCAGTTGCTGCTGCATTTTTTATTTTACTTTTTATTGCTTCATGTGGATTGGAAAAAATTCCTGGGGAGAGTTTTGAGGTAGAATCAGTACTATGAATTTACATAGATTTGAGGCTCCTTGATGAATTTTATTACTACTCCCTGAATTTTTCTACCTCTGTCTTTCTGAATTTTACCTACCGAGTGCTTGCGGAATCGTACAGAGAGGTGTTGTTGCTGGCATAAATTTTTTGTTCTCTTTTTTTAGCAGCACATGTCATTCATTCAGGAAACAATCAGCACACAATAAAAAAGATTCTGATCCTTTACTACGCATAGCTACTCGCTCTAGCAGCTGTCGTGCAGATCCGTGCCGATGTCTCGAGGTGTTCTCATGCTTGGTTTGGCCGAGCTCTACGATTTTTTGGATCGGAAGGTAGAGCTTGAACTCGGACGGCAGCTCGTCCTCCGAGTAGAGGCGGTCGGAGAAGTAGACCCTGGGGAGCCGGCAGTTTGTGTGGACCTGCACCCGCATCGTCTCCACGTAGTTTGTGCCGTAGGCTCTCTTCGTCATGTCGGTGAGGTTCAACTGAATGTTGTTCCAGACATCATCGAGCTTCAACGGCATCGTGCACATATATGGCTTCACCCTTGTGATAGACTGAAAGTTTGATGCTCGAAATCGCCGGCGCACATTCTTTGCATCCAATGCTTCGACCTCAAATGTGAAGTATTTCTTATGATTCTTGAGAACGAGGGACAGAAATGGAAGCTTAATTCCAAGAGTGGCAGCAGGGTCAGCTGGGCAATTGATGTAGGTTGATTGCACATTTGTTCCAATAATTTCAAGTACTACGTTAGATTGGACATCTTCATCTTGAGACATTTTAATGTGCCCATCTACAACTTCCTTGTCCCATATCTGCAATGGCTTGGTCCCGAGGCTGTGCCGAATTGACAGTAAACCCGGACTAGAACGTATTCTTGAACATTTTTCTCCAAGTTTGTAAGATCAATTAAACCGACTCCCTTCCCTTCCGACCGTGCTCCTCTGTTCTAGCTGCCGGCCGCCGCTGCCGAGGGGATCCGAGCGGACGAGTTATATCAGCAAGGTACGACGCATCACACGAATCAGACACTAAAGAAGAAGAAATCGTCGGGGGGCACTCTAGATAAGTCCAGTCGAGGGCGAGGATGAGGGCGGCTGTGGCCACGACAAGAGGGAGAGGAGTTCTCGGAGGCGTGCTCTTAGGTTCTGCGGACGGTGGCGAGGCTGAAATTTGTTATTCTCGTGTGTCCTGTGTTTAGAATACATTGTTGGTGTTTTTTGTTGTTGCGGCTAAAGCTCATTATTCAAACGGGAATATTGGTTTTGTGTAGATGAAACCTAGCTATTGTGGACGTTGTACAATTTGTCAAATTCCATTGGCGACCTGGCTTGAGCTTTAGGCTGCTATGTCGTTTGTGAGAAAAGATAAACTAAATGTTTAGCAGGTTTAGACTGGATTAAGTATGAAAATCAAATCAACGAAATTGTGAAGAAGTGTAAAGAACCGAAGATTTCAAACCTCACAATCGTGTGCAGTTTCAAACAGATTCCAAGCTCAATACAATGCATGATGATGTATGCAAGTCACTTTCTCTACATCTACATTTTGTTCGGTGGCAATAATTCTTTATAATTTTGTTAAAATGGTTGGTCCTAGAGAAACACTCATGACCTACGGCCAGGTCACGAGCTCGGAGCCGATGATGGCTATGACCGACCGGAAAGTGGAGAATTGGCTGACCACACGCGTTACAGATCGAGGCAGATGCGGATGACCTGTTTTTTTTTAAGTTCCTAGGCATAAAAAGGTTGTTTGGTAGTAATTTATATTTTTCTGAGGACACGATTGTGATTTGGGTAGCCAGTCTTAGGTGAGTTGTTGGAGCTAAATTTTTTTGCCTACCAAAACCTTCTCTCCCCTCTCCTATACCCAAAACTATATTGGGTAGCCAAAAACAATGTGTAAGCTCTTGGAGACGTTCTCATCATATCGGCCAAAAGCTAAATCTGTTTTAGAGTAGAGTGTAGGTTTGGAAGATAAACTGATTCTCATAGGAAATAACATTGTTTTACTGTTACGCAGCAACGCGCGGGCATTGTGCTAGTTCATTTAATATTGTTAAATTCATAACTTGATCAAATCAAATTCTTTTGGGACATATAAAATATGTTTTCAAACCATAAAAACATAACCTTTTCAAATATGAACTTCACTCAATGTTTTGCACAAATAAAAATTCAAATAAGTTCATGTTTGAATTGAATTCATTTAACTCTTGCTTAAACTTGTTTAATTCATAAATAATTTATTTGAAATCCTTTTCCAACAAGTGAAACATGTAATCCACCCAAAATCTTGTGTTCTTTTCAAATATAACCTTTGTTATCTATTTTGAACAATTTAAATTGGTGAAAACAACAAATGCTTGAGCAACACCTTTAAGTAACCAAAATTTCCTAACTTAATAACTGAAATTCCAAACTTGTTAAACCTTATTTCTATTTGGTTCTATTGTTGTTATTTTGCTGTTTTCCTCATCCATGCATCATGCTAATTCACTTACACATGATGATTAGTTGTAGAACAATTAATTCAACCATAATTCATGGGCTTTTCATATGCAATCCAATTGCATGTGGGCCCATTTAATCATGTTATGTTATCTTGTCAACTAGTTTATTTCTGATGCATCAATTAAATGGTCATGAATCATCCCATGATTGTGCACTATGCCATGTTATTGATTGTTTATCTTTCTGCATTGTTTGTTTGCTTCTTCTCGGATACACGACGACGTTGAGACCGACGATACTTACGACACCCCTTCTAAGGAGTTAGCTCAGTACCAGGCTACTGGGTTTGCAGGCAAGTATTCACTCACATGAACCATCGTGTTCCTTTCAACATTGGTTACCGATACTTTTCCATTGTCTATTCTGCTAGCCCTATGAATAGTTGTTTCTGTTACGAACCTATCACATGATACCCTGAACCCTGCTACTGCCTCACCTCCACACCTATAACCATTGCTTGTGGCCCGTGTCTTACTAGCATGCTTAGGTTGTTTTGCTCGAGTCTGTTACCCGTTACTTTCTGTTACTATTTCATTATGTTCTGGGGGATCGATGTTTAATCAATCAATCATGCTAATGTTATTGTTAAATAATAATTTGATGATAAGGCACCGGCAGGAGGCCCTGTGTGGTTTTGAGGCCTGCTAGTGTCGACCCTAATAGGAAAAGGGTCTTGTCTACTGATCCATGATGAGCGCACTAACCGCATGTGGGAAGCGAGTATGGGCGCCCCCCCTCAATTTGATTCGATTCGCATCTCGTCCAAATCGCCTCATTTAGTTCGTGTTTTCCATTTGCCGCATGCATGTTTTTGCGAGCCCAGGCCAGGGTGGAACTTTTGTAGTCGGCATATAGGGGGACACGTTCTTAGAGTGCTATGAGGGTCCATTTTCTTCTGGGCTGGATTAGCCGTGCGCCCAAGGTGCTTTGGGCTTGATGCGAAGAAGAGTTGAGTTGTGTAGAGTGCCCCGCTTGGTGGGAGGCATCCCATCTGGCGGGTTATTCTTGCGTGTACGGCCAAATTGGTGCAACCCTGCAGGGAAAATCTTCTCGAGAAGCCGTGTTTTCCGCGGTTATGGACTACTTGGTGAAAGTACTGGCTAACAAGTACTCAGGACAACTTAAACCTAATGTTTAACAACCTTACACCCAATGATTAACAACTTGACTAGTAATATGCTTATTGACACAATAATCTGAACCATCATTAATCCAACTGTGTGAGTTATCCTCGGATTGCTTCTTTGGATAAGGGGCGAGATCCAGGATGGGTTTGTTTGATGTTAGTTGATAGGTTGGTTACTATACACGATCTTATCCCTTTTCTGTTAGCCGGAAGTTGTAGTGTGTTTCTGTAGTTGGTTAGAGCAGCCAGTTGCAGCATCTTTATATCCCCTTTCTTCCGTTGAACCCAAGGCATCTGTGCTTGGTGTTGACGGGTTACACTTTGGTGAACTGTGAGTCTTGCTTGCCAGTACGTCTATGTACTGACCCCTTTGGGGCTGTGGTTTCCGCAGACCTACGTTTCCGAGGATCTACATGGTGGCTACTACGTGGAGTATGACGAGACTGCTGACGAGTAGATAGCAGACCCGGGCAGGATCCGAGACTTCATGGATGGGCTCCGTCTTTTTGTTTCCGGCCTCTTAGGCCTATTTGGATCTTGTCTGTACTCAGACATGTTGAATGCTTCCGCTGTGATGTAATGATGTTATGTTGGGACATGTGTCCTCTGGATGATTGTATTTGCTATCTCTGCTCTAATGAGAGCTATTTGCAACTTATTTCAATCTTTTGTGTCGTAGAGATCTGTTGTGATATCAGTTGTTCAAACGCCGTTGACGTACCATGTGTGTATGTTTTGAAGTACGTCAACGGAAGTGTCTGGATTTCTATGGGATGGTTTGCGCAGACGATGAATAGTAGGGAACGGTTGTCACACGTTTACGTGTTGGCCTGCTCATATTGAGATGCGGGTGCCGGTATGCCCCGTAAGCCATTCTACCTACTGTTTAGCGGACTGTGAGTATCCCCTAGAAGTCCGGGTGCGACAATTGATGAGTTGGATATTAGGGCAGAGACTACACCGCTAACTGTAGTGGAGTTAGCTGCGAAAAGACAAGCGGACAAGTATATTGCTAAACTCAGACGTGATGAGGAAGCCAAGTGGGTTCAGAGGACCAAAGTGCGACACATTCAACAAGGGGGGGACAATACTCGGTACTTCCATTTGATTGCAAATGGCAAACACCGTAGAAAGAAAATCATTCAGCTAGAGCAAGATGAGGGAACAATTGTAGGAGAAGAACATTTAAAAACTTTCATCACAAATTTTTATAAAAAACTGTCCGGGCCTTCTGACTGTAATAATATTTTGTTGGATGAGTCTATAACTCAGGACCTATCTCGAATCTCTAATGAGGAGAACGAGATTCTAACGTCTGCGTTTACTGAGAATGAGGTGTTTGACGCCATTTCTCAAATGGAACATAACAAAGCTCCGGGGCCAGATGGGTTCCCGGCTGAATTTTATCAGAGGTTCTGGCCTATTGTGAAAAATGATCTAATGGCGATGTTCAACCAGCTGAAGGAGGGGGATCTTCCTTTATATAGGTTGAACTTCAGGGTCATTATGATTTTGCCTAAGAAAGAAAATGCTTCCAGAATTGAGGAGTATAGGCCCATTTGTCTTTTGAATGTTAGTTTCAAATTTTTCACCAAAGTGGTGTGATTGGGTTCTAGAAGGGGTAGTGATCCTACATGAGACTATCCATGAGTTACAAACCAAAAAATTAGACGGGGTACTTTTCAAAATTGATTTTGAAAAAGCGCATGATAAGATCAATTGGTATTTCCTTTAGCAGGTCCCGCAGATGAAAGGTTTTGACTCAAAGTGGTGTGATTGGGTTGCGCGTTTTGTGCAGGGGGAAGTGTTGGTATTCGCGTTGATGATGATATTGGTCATTATTTTCAAACTTTAAAGGGGCTAAGACAGGGGGGCCCTATGTCCCCAATTCTGTTCAATTTAGTAGCTGATATGTTGGCTGTTCTTATTGAGTGTGCTAAGGATGATGGGCAGGTAGGGAGTCTGATGCCCCACTTGGTGTAAGGTGGTATTTCTATTCTCCAGTATGCCGATGATACCAT
This sequence comes from Alopecurus myosuroides, assembly GCA_028641055.1. Classification (NCBI taxonomy): domain Eukaryota; kingdom Viridiplantae; phylum Streptophyta; class Magnoliopsida; order Poales; family Poaceae; genus Alopecurus; species Alopecurus myosuroides. The sequence goes on along the minus strand of CM054057.1, from coordinate 279,935,430 downwards.
CTTGTTTCTTGAACATGATGTGGAGAAGGCCGTTAACATGAAACTTATTTTGGCAATCTTTGAAAAACTTTCTGGCCTCAAGATTAACTTCCACAATAGTGAATTTTTTTTGTTTTGGCAAAGCAGTGGATTGTAAGGAGGACTACCGTCACATCTTTGGTTGTGAGGTGGGATCTCTTCCTTTTAAATACCTTGGGATTCCTATCCATTATAGGAAACTTCTTCTTAAGGAATGGAAAATTGTGGAGGATCGGTTTGAGAACAAATTAGCCTCTTGGGCCGGTAAGATTTTTTATTATGGGGATAGATTAGTGTTGATTAATCTGTCCTAACAAGCCTTCCAATGTTTCTCTTGTCTTTTTTCGAAATTCCAATGGGAGTTAGGAAAATATTAGACTTTTTTAGAAGTAGGTTCTTTTGGCAGAGTGACTAGCAAAAGAGGAAATATAGGCTCACTAAATGGAATATTATTTGCAGGCCTAAAGATCAAGGGGGGGGTTGGGAATTGAATTGTTAGAAACAAAAAACAAGTGCTTGCTAAGAAAATGACTTTTTAAGTTAGTGAGTGAAAAAGGAGTATGGCAGGAACTAGTAACGAATAAATACCTATGTGGTAAGACTCTTGCTCAAGTTAAAACAAAACCCAATGACTCCCCTTTTTGGAGGGGGGTCATGTCGGTAAGACAAGAGTTTTTTAGCCGAGGAACTTTCATCATTGTTAATGGACAGGGAACTCGGTTTTGGGAGGACAAGTGGTTAGGAGATAAGCTGTTGGCGCTTGTTTATCCGAGCCTGTTTAACATAGCACGCAACAAGAATGTCCTTGTTGCGGATGTTTTATCAAATGCTCCACCTGTTAATATTCAATTTAGACGGAGCTTAGTAGGTGCTAAATGGGTTGATTGGCTGATGTTAGTGCAACAACTCATGTCGGTTTCGCTGTCTAACGAAAAGGATGTCTTGTAGTGGACTTGACAGCTAATAGAGTTTTTACAATGAAATCTTTGTACCATGATTTTTTGAATGGGCATACTCCTTTCCTTCATAAGTATTTGTGGAAAATGAAAATTCCACTTAAGATTAAATATTTTATGTGGTTCGTAAATAGAAAGGTAATCCTAACGAAGGATAATCTTCCTAGAGGGAATTGGGTGGGTTCCAAGCAATGTGTGTTTTGCACCCATGAGGAGTCGGTAGAGCATCTATTTCTTTCCTATCCTTTTGCGTGTAAAATCTGGAGATTGCTTCAGTTCAGTTTTAACATACCACCACCATCAACTTTAGACAATATGTTTAGTTCTTGGTTGAATGACTTTCATAAGATGGTTAAAAAACGTATACGTATTGGCGTCTGTGCGTTTATTTGGGCGATTTGGACATGCAGGAATGATGTTGTCTTTAACAAGGCGAAAAATATTCATTTTTTACAGGTTGTCCACAAGGCTACGTACTGGATTACTACGTGGTCGCTCCTCCTCAAGCAAGATCATCGCCCTTTATGGAATCTGGTTGCAATCGGTTAACGGCGGTGGTGCGTGCTATCATATGCTCAAATGGGTGGCAGCATGATCGACGAATTTGCACGGCCTAGTGAGGTCTCATAGATTGTTTTCTCCAGAGTGGCTGGGTTGTAGCCGACCTGGAAGGCTTTCCTTGTTTTCACTATTCTTTTACTTATACTCCATGCACACTTTATTACTCGAAACTTTGAAATAAAATGCCGCGTGCATCGCTTTGATGCAGAGGCAGGGAGTACCCATTTCTAAAAAAAAGTGTGATTTTGGCCTATTAGCTAAGCATTTTTCAATAATTTTGTAAACAACATTGCAAACACTAATAGGTCTGTAGTTTTCCCGGACTAAAGGACGCATTTTTTTAGGGTATAAGCACAATATGAGTATCATTGATATGGGATGACATGATACCTGTTTGGAAGAAGTTTCTTACCACTTTCACCACATCATGTCCAATCCATGTCCAAGTCGCCAAGTATAATTCAACATTGAACACGACTGGTCCTAGTGATGCATTTCTTTTCATTTCTTTGAGTGTGTTCAAAATCTCCTCGCTGTTCGAGATGGAGTACGTATAGTCCTGGTTGTCTTTGGGGGGTTGTGCTCCAAGAAAAGGCCTGCCATCGTTAGCCTTTATAGAGGCAAAAATAGATCTGAAGTATTTGACAAAGGTATGGCTAATTTTGTCAGGCATGAACTGCATCACATCATTTTCATCCTTGATAGAAACACTAGTATTTCACCTTCTTCTTTTGACAATAGCATGATGAAATAATGAAGTATTCGTGTCACCATATTTTTTCCACTGTTTCTATGTGCGCTGCGTGTCAGAGTTTGTTAGTTTAGTCATTGTTTTTTCATACCTTGTGACCACAGTAGCTTCCAGATTGTGATCTTGGTTGACTAATGGTTGCATTTGAATTTGTTTGATTTTCTCTTCCAAATTGTTGATTCCTGCTGCAATGGTTTCTTCTTTTTGCACAATATCTTGAGTGTACCTGCAATATGGTTAGTCCTGGATGAAAAGGGTTTGTTCATAGTAGAGAGCCGCACATCTTTTGCATGATCTTGGAAGTCATGTTCTTTAATGCACAAATTTTTAAATTTGAAAGAGAGTTTGATTCTACGAACATGCCCTTCAGTTGAGAGTAAAATAGTTGCGTGGTCGCTAAGACCGTGAATGGGCATGTTGTACACACTAGAAATAGAGTAAGCATCACACCAATCAGAATTTACCAAGCATCTGTCCGGCCTTTGAAAAGTTTTTTTTTTGAGGAACACCTCTTGTTTGTCCAAGTATAGGCTGGCATGATGTAGCCCAAATCAAAGAAACCACATTGCTTGACAAGAGAGCAAAAAGAATAGAGACGAGAGAGATTAATATTTGGGGATTTTTTATCCATATCATACAAAAGCTCATTCATATCACCCATACATAACATAGGGATGCTAGAGTTATCATACACAAAAGAAGCTACATCAGTCCAAATCTGACTAGTTTGGCGGTGATACGGGTCACCATAAATTCAAATTAAGCCAAACTTCTGATTACTAGTAGTAGAGAAGATAACATGGCAGCTAGAACTATAAACAGTCACTTGAATATCATCATTCCACATCATCCAAAGACCTATCGATCGACCACGAGAGGGTACTATAATACTATCACACATATTGAACCTAGTAGCAAGATCATTCGAATTTAATTTGGAGGATTTGACTTCGGACACAAAAATTACCTGGGCTTTCGTAGCGTATATCATCCTAGCGATATGACACATTTTAGGACTCGAAGGCTTTTGCCCATGACTTGACGGTTCCATCCCATGGCCTTCATGGCAGTCGTGGAGCCTTTGGGCGTAGAGTGGCTTGTACTGGACTAGAACTTCGAGGTGAGAGCCAACTGAAGATTAAGAGCAACGATGAAGGTGATCTGGGCGGCCAAGGGTTGAAGTCCCCTCCTCTAGGCACTCCAACACATCTATCTGACAGCCGACGAGGTTGTCTGTAGTTGAATCTCAGCTTCTTTCTCAAAGGTGTGGAGGTTGACAGGAATCGGGGGATTGAAAGATACCGTGTTGCGTGTACGGGAATTAAAATTTCTGTCATGCAAGATACACAACCTTCAAGATCTATCTATGAAGGTACAAGTGAATAAGAATTCAATGATCTAGTTTGAGATTGTTTACCAACACCGTTGTAGCGGAAATAATGTTGATGATAATGTCGATGAGGCCTATGGAAAATTCTCATGCACAAGCATGTGGATGGGAATGTTTCTGACTCCTCGTATCTAGCTACTCGATCCAACAGAGTGAGGGTCTCATGTATTACCCCTCTGAGATCTCGTACACGTACGTCGGATCCGGTTCTGCAAAGTTTCACTGTCTAGGGCTATGACTCCTTAGGTGTATCAAAAGGTGGATTTCTCAACACATAAGAGAGAGACAGAGAGAGAGATATTAGAGCTAGATCTAATTGGGAGAGAAAATCTCAAAAACCCAAATAGAAAAAGCTCTAATTTAATTAGAAACTCTAATGAGAGATAGAGAGAGATGGCACAAGGCCAATTAGTGTGTCCCTCAGTGAGAGGAGGCGGTGGGTATATATAGTGGGGGGCACGGGGCACCTGCTATATGCCAAAGTCGGTTAGAGGGAAGGGCCTAGTTAGCTGCACCCTTTCCCCTGTCCCATTTCGGATTGGACTCCAAAGTTGGGAGTCCTTTCCCTTCCCACATTTTTTATTCCTTATTTGTTCCTTTAATTTTGGCCATTTTATTTTTCTCTCCAAAATCAAACAAAGAAATTCTTGGGAGAGGAATTCAGATCATGAGGCCACTTGGACCCACATGTTAGCCATCCAATATTTGGGTACATCACTGGCCCCCTCTGGCACTCCCTCCTTATCGAGTTTTCTCCGAAACCCCATATACACTGATGTTATAAACAATTTATAACATCTCGAGACATCTCATGTCCGCTTGCAAATGCTCTGAAAAGTGTGCAACATTATTTTCTCTCTCAGAAAACCTCTAGGGACATCTAATGACCTATTTATAATTTACCTCTGATAAATATAATATATCCATCATGCGGAAACACCATTCCTATGACCAAACTAAAGTGTGTGACCCCTATAGGTTCGATAACGAGTGGATATGACATTGGATACTCTTTCTGGCTCAATTCTCAATAGAGGAGCCATGGACGCCCATACTGACTTCCGCTCACTATGCGGAAGGCACTCTGTTGAACCCGTTAGCTATTATACAATATTCCCATTACTCGCGATACCAAACTTACCTAAAATTATGAATTCTGGTATTACCGTGAAACAATCTTAGGTTTACTATACCTTTGTCTATCTCGTTAACCGGTAAGTTTTCTTTTACTCATTCCCGTATTATGATATCTCACATGATGTATCATAATCATGCATTGTCTGCAGAACATATGGATATAATTCAGACGAGCGGACACAGGTTGTATCTCTCTTTTTACGGAGGAGTAATTCCCATCTCGGAACATTGAGATCATTACAGACTTTTGGAAGTACTCAGTGACTACCTTTTTGTTCACCCAATTTACGTTATGACACTTGATAGTACTAAAGTAAAACCTCTATACAACCCCAATAACCTCATGGTCTAAGGATATGTCATATTATAACCTTAATGTGATATGTCATTAAGGACAAAAGGCATCACATTGGAATCTCTTAGCATATCAACTATTTGGGTCTACCCATCCATATTGTTTCCTAACAACAATATGATATTCATTGACGCTGACATAACCTATGTCCATGACCAGGAAAACACAATCATCAAGCATACAGCAAATTAGTCTGAAAGGCATGGCTAGGGTATCAAATACTTGTCCATGTTACTGCATGTATTGTGCGTTTTCCTCTAAATCTCACATTTAGGAGGCACGTCAGTTATACCATAGTAACATGAATCATAATTATGAAACATATGTAAAAATTTATTACCTTTTGGGCATACATCAACAAAAGATCTGCTGAATCGTGATGTAGAAGTTGCGGTGAACATGATTGGTGGGTTGGATCAAGATGGGGAACAACATACTTCAAGGGGTATTTGGCATCAACAACGGGAGGACAAACTAGGGAGCGAGGGTTTTATAGAAAAGGAGGATCGAAATTGGAGGAACAGAGTCAGATCTAAATAGGATTGGAGAATATAGGCAGATGAAGAAGGAATTAGGGGAGAAAGGAACGCCATCACGACAGTCTCCGGCAAATCACCATAGTCGCTATAGAGGCCAAAGTCAACACGGGTCTGTCCGGACCCTAACAGGAGCTTTACTGATTAAATCAAATTAGTACAAAGTGTTTCTCAGATGTAATCCGGGACAGAATGAAAAAATAGTAGAAGAACGAACACCACTACTAGATTAAGCTAGAATATCCGCTGCCTGATTTAGAGAAAGCGTCACATGACAGAAAGATGTCTATGGGAAGGAAACCACCATACGGTTGATGTTCGCAACCAAAATCCAAACATAGGACCTGTCTATCGCAGGAGATTTGAGCTCCTTAATCAAAGATAAGAAATCTGAAGTAACAAAAACAACCTTTTCGAAGCCTTCATCATGAGCTAGAGACACGGCTTACCGAAGGGCTAAAGCCCGTGTGCATTCTTGTGGAGCAGAACATCCAAGTGCTCCCAACAGGCCACAAGTAAATCACCATGGTGATCACGAATAACCACTCCAACTACCATGCACCTTGTCGCCTCAAAGATGACATCATCATAGTTAACCAAAACTGATCCTGGCGGTGGTGGATTCCATCTTGAAGTCGCTAACTAGAATCACGCCTTTGCTTCAGAATAGATTTGAAAAGGTTCTCTCTGATCAGATGAATACATGCAATAGTCTTGCCATTCATACAGCTAGGGCATGGCTGCCAATGTCGTTTCTGGTAGCTCACATGAATGGGCCAGAAAATTAAACATGCATTATTTGCAAGATGATAAATACTTCCGGTTGAGTTGGAGAGGAACAATATTCTTGATTTGCTGCCAAACCACAGGCACAAATTGAAAAAATAGCATGGCATGCTCAATACCCTCGCTCCTACCATACAAAGTACAATTCCCATTAGCCGGCACATGACGTCGAGCAAGCTGCACACCGCTGGGTAGGTAATCAGGAGAAAAACTCCAAAGGTGGATCTTCATTTTTCCTTGCACTTTTATACTCCATACAACTTTCCAATCCTTTTCAATCGCCATCGGTTTGAGCTTACACCATGAGAGCTGAATAACCTATATAAAGGGGCTAAGTTGTATGCTGACCGAACACTGGACATATCATGTCTCTGAAGGGCCAACATGCTTAATGTTTTTCATCATGCTTTAGGATCGGAATTTCCAAATTTTTCTCCCCTACAGCCTCGCTGAAGAAAGCATGCACACTTTCAGAAACCCAGATACACTATGCCTCATCGATCCAGTAATAGACTGTGGCCAACTTTGGGATAGGGGACATCGTTTGTATAACTCCCCGAGGGAATTTAGGGACCAATTATCACCAAGAATCTTCATTAATCAGCCATCACCTATACACCATTGGATACCTTGCTAAAGGAGGTCCCGAACATGAAGGATGTTTCTCCAAGTGAAGGGCTACTATGAGTGTTATGTCAACAACTTGTGCACTACACATGCAGTGGTGTACTGAGTCACCTCACTAAGAAAGGTCTCATTATCTTCCCTCGAGAACGGCAAGTCGGATAATCCATTAAGATATTTCCAAATCTTATTATAGAAAAAGCTGAAATTGGTAGTAAGAGAGAACTTCATTGAGGTAGGAATACCGAACTAGTAACCATTTAGAGGACCCCCAATTTTTATTTCACAAAGACTTTCAGTTGGTTAGCACAATGGTTACCGAAGAAAACCGATGAATTCTCAAGATTTATCTTCTCACCTGAGCCTTCACGGTAAATCCTGAGAGTTTCCTTTAGAGTCACCACACTCCTGCTATCACTCCTCGCAAAAAAGATACTCTCATTCGCAAACAATAGAAGGGATAGAGGGAGACCATGTTGACCGTTGCTAATACCATTGAGATTGCATCGGTCCTCCCTTTGTTGCAATAAAAATGACAAACCTTCCATGCATAAAAAAATAAATATGGACAGATAGGATCTCCTTGCTGAAAGGACATTTGTTCCTAATCTTGTTTTTGGTGTTTGATCACAACATATGGAAGATCTAATGTTTTCTCTAAGTATTATTCAGAGCCTATCATGGAGAAATACAATCATACACGTCCTTGGACATCCCTGTGATTGACAGCAAAAAGGAAGAAAAGAATTGAGAAAAGGAAGAAAAGAAACAGGAAGAGGAAAAGAGAAAACAGGGGAGCCGGCCTCCCTGGCCGGCCTGGCCGAGCTCCCAGGTCGGGCTGCTCGGGCGCTACCCCGACCCCGCTTCGTCCCCACGCCGTCCCTAGGCCGGGCTCTAGGTCTGGCTGCTCGGGCTCTGCCCCGACCCCGCCTCGTCTCCACGCCGGCCCCAGGCCGGGGTGGGAAGGGGGGCGCCGGCCCTAGACCAGCTGCCAGCCGGCCCCACAGTGGCTCGAGGCCGGGGTGGAAACGTGGTGTTGTCCCAACCGCTCTAGCCGGCCTGGCCGGTCCCCTAGGCTGGGGTGAGCTGCAGTGAAGGGGGGGGGGGGGGTTCCCCCCAACGACCGTTTTCTCCCTCTTCGGTATAAAAGGAGCTCATCCCCTACCTTTAGAAAGTGTCAATTAAACTCACTCTCTCCACCATTGATTGACCAATCTCAATCTCAAGCATCTCCCCAAATCCCCAACCAAAGCTCGTGATACTTTGGGATTTGGAGGAGACATCCCCGATCTACAACTCCTCCAAGCCGATTAGAAATCACCCTACTCATCCCTTCGGCATTTTGTAGTTCTTAGTTCATCGGAGCCAAGAACCTTGTTGCTCTTAGCTCATCGGAGCTCGGAGCCTTGTTGATATCCCCGGAGCTCTTGTGCTCGTGGATCTTGTTTCTCGAAGTCTTGGTGGCTCTCGGGATTTTGTGAGGACCCTCCAAAGTTGTGGAGTGTGCCTCATCCTTGTAAAGGTTCTAGTTGTCAACCTCAACGAAACATAGTGATTCGAGCCTCTCCACATCGGTGAAATGACTCGAAGGAGATACAGTGTGCCATTTGAGGGCTACTCGGTGTTCCACATTGGTGGCACCACACTGCTCCAACGGAGATTAGCTTCCATTGGGAAGTGAACTTCGGGATACATCTCCGCGTCATTGTGTTTGGTTATTCCTCAACTTACCTTTACTTGTTTCTACTAGCTTAGTTATATATTCATCTTGTGCCAGTTGTACTTGCTCAACATATAGGATTGTTCACCTAGTTGCATAATCTAGACAATCTATATTTGAGCACTATCTTGTTAAATCGAAAAAGAAGCTAAAATTTGTAGTTAACCTATTCACCCCCCCTCTAGTTAACCTCTCGATCTTTCAATTGGTATCAGAGCCTCGTCTCTTTATTAAGGGCTTTACCGCCTAAAGAGGAGGAAAGGATGGCTAATGATCCCGTCACCATGGAGGGGATTCAAAAGCTAATCCAAGCTATGATTGATAGATCCGAGAAAAAGATGGAGGGACTAATAAATGAATTGGCATGTTCATCTAATCAATCTAGAGAAAATGTTGTCTTAGATGAACATGGAAACCCCATTTCATCTAAGGAAGGGTCCGCAACATCGGCACCCGGAAGTGGTAGTGGTGGAAATTCTTTTGGCTTTGCTTATAACAATGCTCCAAATGTTCGACATCCACATGTTAACCATCTTGGTCCACCTCCTATGGTAGATATGAATCGTTTTAATAATTGGAAAGCTTCCATGAAGTCTTACATGTGCATCTCTTCAATGCAAATATGGAGAATTGTTGATAAGGTGTATGAGCCAAAGGACCCCAAGAACTTAAGCTCAAGTGACATCATAGATGAGCAACTCAACGCTCATGCCATGCACATGTTGGAGAAGGCAATGGAAAAGGAAGGAGTTGAGCACATCCGGTCCTTCTCAAGTGCAAAGAAAGCTTGGGATTTCCTTGTCGATATGTATGACGGCAACATCAATCCTCAACGATCCAAGAAGTCAATCATCCAAAGAAAAGTTGAACACTTCCATTTGGGGGATGGAGAGAACATTGAAGACATGTTTAGAAGACTCAAGGCTCTTGTAAATGACATGAGAGATTGTGGCTTCAAGGATTGTACGTATGATTGGGTCAAGGAGAAATTTCTACTCACCTTGATTCCATACAATGAAAACATGGTGATGAATGTGCAATCAAGGGTCGATTACTTGGATCTATCCCCCAATGATGTTTTGGGTCTCTTCATCACTCTAAATGTCATGAAGAAACCTCCGATGATGTCATGGCCCGTGTAAACGGAATGAAGAAACCATTGCTTTGAAGGCAAAGGCCATCCCATATGAAGAGAATGACTCCAGTGATGATGGTGGATCCACACATGAGGTTTCCGAGAAAGAGATAAAGACATAACATGAAGAATGCTTGGCCCTTTCTCAACACAAGTGGTGGAAGAAAGGATATTTTAGATCAAATGCCACCAAGAACAAGGGAAAAGAAGTCTCAAGCGTGAAGAAGGCAAGGACTTGCTTCAATTGTGGAGATACCGAGCACTTTGTTGTCGAGTGCCCCTTCAAGAGTAGAATTGAAAATGGTGGAAGACTCATAAAGAAATCCACCTTCATTCCCAAGTCCAAAAACTTCATCAAGAGAGGCCCTCCTAGGACAATGATTGCAAAAGAAGTTGAGTACACGTATGGTGGTGAAGAGAGTGATGGTGATGATGAACAAGTAGGCATGGCGGCCATGGCTAGGGGCGTCATACCTCCAAAATTAAGCTCTATCTTCTCCAACCCTAATGACAACAAGGGTCCCTCGAGTCACAAGTTCTTAATGGCCAAGGGTATATCCCAAAGGTGACTCCTACACTCAAACTTGCAAACTCTTCTACTCCTTCACTATTAAATTGTGTCGAGGAAAACCCCTTGATAAACTTTGTGGAGAAACTAGAAGGAGAAACTAAATCTATCCTTGTCCCTCTCATGGATCAGTTAAGTGAGGCACATGGCCTCATTGATGAACATGATGAGAAAATAACTTTACTTGAAAAGTTTGCTCGTGATGATGCTAGTAAAATTGAGGAGCTCGAGAAAGCTCTAGATGAATCACATTGCTTTAGAGAAAGCATAGAGGAAACCTTTGCAATTGACATAGCTAAAGTAAAACTTGATTGTGAGCATGATTTTGCTAAGGTAATGGAATTCATGGCCTTAAATGATGCAACTAACCAAGGTTACAATGAACTCATTAAGGATTTTGATAAGCTTAAAATTGATCATCGAACAATTTAAAATGAGATCAAAACCTTGAAAGGGTTAAACAATGTAGATGAACACTCTTGTATTACTAACCCTTTGTATCTCAAGGCAACTCTTATTGAGGAGAGCAATAGGTTGAAGGCACAACTCAACAAAGGTCTTGCCACATGCATCCAAGGGAAAAAGAACCTTAATGATCTTTTGAGTAGTCAAAATAGAGTTAATGGCAAGGAAGACCTTGGTTTTGGTTCAACTTCCAAGGTGGACTACAAGAAGAAGTCAACTCCCACCACTAACTCTATTGTTTTTTGTGAAGGCGGGGGAGTTGGCTAATGATGAAGATGATTTTATATGATTGCTAAGAGTATTGTTCCTAGGAACACTACTACTCACAACAACTTTGTGGGAAAGTATAACCCATCATATGTGCTTCTTAAATCTATTGATGGTCATGCTTATGCAAAATATGTTGGCACCTCATATGGTGATGATTACAAGTATGCTATTTTGGTTCCTAAGACCCTTGTGACTAACAAGAAAGGACCCATCCAAAAATGGTTACCTAAGACAAGAAGTTGATTCATTGTAGGGTTGTGCTTTCGGAGGAACATCATGGATGATTGATAGTGGTTGTTCCGCACACATGACTGGAAGCAAGAAAGTGTTGAATGACTTAAAACTCCAACTCCTCAAATTTGCTCATGTAACTACTGGTGATCGCTCACAACTTAAGGTATTGGGACATGGCAAGGTGGTCATTTCTCCGGATTCATCCATTGAGAAAGTCCTCCTTGTTGAGTCCCTTGGCTATAATCTTCTTTCCGTCTTGCAAGTTTTTGAATGCAATTTTACATGTATATTTGGGCGAAATCACATGCTTGTTCTTCACACCATTTTTCTTGAAGTAGCCGTTGTTGTATTTGTGGAAAACGGTATGTATATAGTGGATTTATCGAAAGAAACTACACATATCACCACTTGTCTAATGTCTAAATCCGACGTGTGGTGGCTTTGGCATCGCCGCTTGGGCCACGTCGGTATGACAAATTTACAAACTCTTGTGAAGGGTGAGCACGTGATAGGACTAACAAGTGTGATTTTTTCCAAAGATCTCCCTTGTAGCTCTTGTATTGCCAAAAAGATGCATGATAAGAATCATCCCAAGACATCAATCATCTCCACAACAAGGCCCTTTGAGCGTATTCACTTGGACTTATTTGGGCCTCCCACATATGATAGTCTCGGTGGCAAAAAGTATTGTTTGGTGATTGTTGATGATTATACAAGATACACTTGGGTATTCTATATCAAGAAGAAGAGTGAGACTCAAGAAAGGTTCATATCTTGGGCCACGGAAGTGCAACGCCAATATGACACCAAGATCTTATCAATTAGGAGTGACAATGGGTCCGAGTTCAAGAACTACAGCATGGATGAATTCTTGAGTGAAGAGGGGATAAGACATCAATATTCCGTTGCGTACACCCCTCAACAAAATGGTGTAGCGGAGAGGAAGAATCACACACTTATTGATATGGAAAGAACTATGATGGCCGAGTTTAAATCCCCATATAAATTTTGGGCTGAAGCCATCAACACCGCTTGTCATCTATCTAACCGACTCTTCCTTCGTCTGATGATTGGTATGACTCCATATGAACTCCTAACCGGTAACAAACCTAACCTCAAGTATATTCGAGTCTTTGGATGCAAATGTCAAGTTTACATTAAAGGGACTAGATTCTCTAAATTTGATCCTAGAACTTTTGAAGGTATATTTGTTGGTTATGCCACGAACTCTCACACTTATAGAGTCTACAACATATCCACCGGATGTGTTGAAGAATCTATGAATGTAGAGTTTCATGAGGATAATGGCTCCCAAGTGGATAAAATAGATTGTGATGATGTAGGTGATGAACCTTCCTACATAGCCATAGGAAGAATGGGTATAGGTCCCCTTATACCCATTGAGGGACACCTTGTGGCAAATACGGATGGGACTAGCTCTACGCAAGTGGAGCCCTCTAGATCAACCACCAATCAAATGGTAGACCAAGAACAAGAACAAGACCTTCAAGTGGATACGTCTCATCAACAAAGTGATCAAGATCCACCCAATGATAATGCTGGAAATGATTTAGGTGATTCTTCACCAAGAACTCCACTCCGGATGGATCATGGTCTTTATGAAGGAAATGATGAGGATATCCCTCCAAATGAGAATCCCGATGATGCACTATTTCGTATCATGACTCGTCAATCTTCAAGATTGCAACAAAAGTCACATTATCAAAATAATATTATTGGTGGCTTGGGAAGAAGTGTCTCCACTCGTGGACAAGTGCTGAAGTTTTGTGGTATTCATTCATATGTCTCTCATGTTAAACCTATCAAAGTTTATGATGCTCTTGAAGATGAAGATTGGGTTCAAGCCATGCATGAAGAGCTCCATAACTTTGAAAGAAACAAAGTATGGTCACTAGTGGAAATACCCAAGGATCACAATGTCATTGAAAAAAATGGGTGTTCAAGAACAAGCAAGATTCTCATGGGCAAGTGATTCGCAACAAGGCTCGATTGGTTTCTCAAGTCTACTCTCAAGTCGAAGGACTTGACTACGGTGAAACTTTCTCTCTCGTAGCTAGACTTGAATCCATTCATATATTACTTTCATTTGCCACTAGCCATAACTTCATCTTGCATCAAATGGATGTTAAAAGTGCTTTTCTAAATGGTCCTCTAAGTGATTGGTATATGTTAAACAACCCCCGGGGTTCGAGGATCCCAAGTATCCTAGCCATGTTTACTTCCTCCATAAGGCTTTGTATGGCCTCAAACAAGCCCCAAGTTCTTGGTATGATCATCTAAAGGAGTTCCTAGTAGATTGTGGTTTCATACTTGGGGTAATTGACCCCACACTTTTTACCAAAAGTGTAGATGGACATTTCTTCGTTTGTCAAGTTTATGTTGATGATATTATATTTGGATCTTCTAATATGAGATTTGTAGACCAATTTTCCAAATTAATGACAAGTGAGTTTGAGATGTCTATGATGGGAGAATTGAAGTTCTTTCTTGGTTTTGAAATCAAGCAATATTATGAAGGAACTTCTATTTGTCAAGCAAAATATATTCAAGACATTCTCAAGAAATTTGATATGAACAATGCCAAGCCACTAGCTTATCCAATGTCAACAACCGTGAATCTTACTATGTATCACGAAGGTATACCGGTTGATCCCAAACTTTATCGTTCTATAATTGGATCTTTGCTTTACCTTTGTGCATCTAGACCGGATATTATGTTTAGTGTGGGTTTGTGTGCAAGATTTAAATCTAACCCTAAGGAAAGCCATATGACTGTGGTCAAAAGGATTCTTAGGTATTTGGTTGACACTCCTACACATGGCCTTTGGTATCCATCAAACACAACTTTTGATCTTGTGGGATATTCAGATGCGGATTGGGGAGGTGACAAGGTGGATTGAAAATCAACCTCGGGTGCTTGCCAATTCTTTGGTAGGTCACTCATGTGTTGGTCTTCCAAGAAGCAAAATTGCATTGCCACCTCCTCCACGGAAGTGGAGTATATTTCCGCCGCTAGTTGTTGCTCTCAACTTTTATGGATGAGGCAATGTCTTAAGGATTTTTTAATTGAGATTAAGACAATGCCTCTTTTATGTGACACTGGGAGTGCTATAAAGATTGGTCACAATCCGGTACTTCATGGCAACACCAAGCATATTGAGATTCGGTATCATTTCATTCGAGATCATGTGGCCAATGGAGATATCTCACTTTCCTATATCAACACCAAAGATCAACTTGCCGACATCCTTACAAAACCCCTAGATGAGAAGAGATTCAAGCAATTAAGGAGTGAGCTTAATGTCGTATGTGCAAGCAATTTTAGTTGATTGAAAATCTTGCATACACACCTCTACTAGACTCCTATTTGGCTCTTAGATGTACGTATAGACATAGGGGGAGTGTAGCTAAATCAATGAGTCAACACTACTCCTATAATGCATAAATAAACAAATCATGCATAATGGTCATTCCAAATGATATAATGTGCTTCAATGATGAGTCTCGACAATGCACCCAAGATATATCTTCGCGGTGTCATATCGAACATACTCATACATGGTGGCTAAGGCCACCGCCCAAAATTCAAGATTCGAGTGATGCTTGGTTTTCATATTGATAAGACATTTTGTGTTCCATTCATATGCATTTTCGTTTTTCATATTTCATCCAATGTTGTTTATTTTACTTTTATTTTTTTTCCATTGGATGCATATGGAAATCATCATGTTCATTTCATCTCATCACATTTGTGCACATGGTCGAGTAAAACTTGCTCACATAAAATAAAATTTACCGTTGTATCACTCGTTTAAATAAACTTGTATCTTTTTTAAAAAAAGGGGGGAAAACAATTCAACAATTCCGGGTTTAAAAAAAAGGGGCGGGGAGAATTTTTTTTCCCAAAACCGGCCTGGACGGCCCCATCTGCCTCCCAGCTGGCCTCACCCTCACCCCCGCGCCGTCCCCTGGCCGGGGCCTAGGCCGGGCCGCTCGGCCACCCTGCCGGCCTCGCGCGCCCCCACGCCGGCCTGGCCGGCACCCCAGGCCGGGTGCTCGCCAGCGCACGCACAACACAAAGGGGAAGGGGCCACGAACCCCTCCAACCCCTCCCTAACCTCCCCCTTCTTCACCCACAAACCACCACCATTAGAGCCCCTCCTTGGAGCTCTCCTCCCCCTCCCCCCACACCCTAGACCCTCCCTACCACACAAACTCACAGATATGCAAGCCCTCAGCCTCCTCCATACTCTCCTCCCGTGGAATCCTCTTTGGTGCCCTCTTGGAGGAGATCCTCTCCTTTGAATTTGTGGATTGTTTTTTCAAGATGGCCTCCAACTCGGGTAATCTCTAGGGCTCCTCTTCTATACCGTGTTTTATTTGCTATATCTCTCTCGGTATGATGGATTTGTTCATTGTTTGTGGGGTTCAAATCGCATCTAGTATTTATGATTGATCTCACATAGGGTTCATCATCTATTTCATATGTCACCCTAGCCATACCCTAGACTTATCACTTTCATCTAGTTGTGATCCTCACGATGTAGTACCAACTTGCCATGCTATGATGTAGTCCCAACTTGCTAGTACAACAATTTTTTTATGCTATGCTAAGATGTAGTTCCACCTTGCTATGCTATGATTTACTCACGATGTACTCTATAGATGATTTTTGTTCCCGCTCTTGTCACTATCACTCATCACCATGCAATTTTTTTAATACAACAACGACCATGTGCACTTACTATAATTGTCCATATCCATGCATCATTCCTCTCAGGCGATGCTGATGCACCAAGTGGAAAGGGACCACATGCTCTTCGTCCCCGCAAGAAAAGTGCTGCTACTGTTGCTGGCTCTACTCCTTCCCAGAGACAGGGTGCTCCACTTCCTGTCAATCTAGTTGAGCAAGTGGTTACTAATTGGGGCGGTCTGAGCGCCGATGATTTTGAGACCGCTCGTTTGAAGTTCAATCCTTATGATTTTGGGCAGAGTACTTGTGCCGATCCCCGGTTCTACTGTAAGATGCATCAGGTTATGTATGAGTTCATTCTGGGTAAACTTTAGAACAGTTGTGTTGAAAAACATTTCTTTGATTGGAAACAGCCCGCAAGCATTGGCCAGGGGTTATGGAGCTTATGGATTTTCATGGTATCACTGCTCTCATGGGTATCACTAACTCTCGCCCATTTGCACCCAAGATGCTTAAGGAATTCTAGGCCACTGTTATCTTCTCGACCGAGGGCCCTCGTACTTTGACTTGGATGAGTGGTGGTGTCAAGTGTACCGCTACCATGACTGAGTTTGGCTCCCTTCTCGGTCTTCCGCCAGTTATCTTTGATGCCATGAACTTCATTCGCATCCATGGCGATCCGAAGTACCTTATGAAGACTCAAGATAGTCTGCATCATTGCTACCCACCAGGTACTGGAACTCAACACATTGCAAGGTCAAGTACTTCACTGAGTTTTGGTACATTGTGCACACCATTCTACAGAACACTATCAATGTCAAGTTTGGTGAGAAGGGTGAGGTCCACAAATGGTTGGTGAATCTCCTCTTTCATATTGGTACTACTATGAGGAACAAAAAGCCTTTGGATATTATGGATTACATGTGGCATGAGACGCGGACTATGGTTCGTGATAAGAGGGTACCCATCTATGGCTCATAACTTCAGATCCTCATTGAGTCAAAGATCCCAGCTGGTCTCGTCAACAACTACCCCAAGGTGACTCCCAAACAGTCTGTTCTTCTCTCGGCTGCTGAGGCTGAGATAGCTGCTGCTCAACGTCCCAAGCACACCTGCACATTGTCCACTGGCCCTAGTACATCTCATGGTATCCCCAGCTCTTCTTCTCCAGACCCTACTGTCCCAGCTTCTGGCACATTCAGTATCAAGAGGGCTCTTCAGAAGATGAATTGCTTCTTCATTGACAAGCAGAAGCAAGACTATCAAACCTATCGCAAGGGCAAGGCCTCTCGTCGCGACCAGCGGGCTATCATGACAGCTCTTCAGCTTCCACTCAGCTCTCCTAGCTTGGAGAAGCTCACGGAGGACACATGGAAGTCAAAGAACACCTTCTGGCTTGGTGATAATGCTAGTTCTCTTGGGCCCTTTGGGGCCTCCTTTGCAGATGCATCTAGTTCCAGTCAGGCACCTACTGAGGACGTTCCAACGACGGATGCTGAGATGGATGATGACGAGTGATTGGACGTGCATCATTTTCTCCCTTTTTGGTGTCTTGATGCCAAGGGGGAGAAATATTAGGATCCTCAACACATTGCATTTCATATCATGCATCCATTTGCGTTTTATCATCGCTACTGCTTTCCTCGATCTTAGTTGATCTTACTATTTGCGTGTTTCGTTGAACTTTGTTGCTATTGTAAGACTATGTCTCTACTATCGATCATACTATCTATTTATCTACTATGTGATGTGATATTTGATGCGATGAAGATCATAATAAGGTTATCATACTATCTATCTACTCACTACTTGATGAGATGAAGACCATAATGAGGTTATTCTTTATTTACCTATCTACTATGATGTCGCACCCGGACTTCTAGGGGATACTCACCGTTCCGAACTGAATAGTAGATGATTGGATTACAGGGCTTACCGGCTCCCGCGTCCTCTTACGAGTAGGCCAACACTTATGTGTGACAACCAATCTCTACTATCCACCGTCGATGTAAACTATCCCATAGAAATCAGGACACTTCCATTGACGTACTTCAAACCATACACACATGGTACGTCAACGGCGTTTGAACAAGTGATATCACAACAGATCTCTACGACACAAAAGAGTGAAATAAGTTGCAAATAGCCCTCATTAGAGCAGAGATAGCAAATACAATCATTCAGAGGACACATGTCCCAACATATCATCATTACATCACGGCGGAAGCATTCAAAATGTCTGAGTACAGATAAGAATCAAATAGGCCTAAGAGGCCGGAAACGAACAGACGGAGCCCATCCACGAAGCCTCGGATCCTGCCCGGGTCCGCTATCTACTCGTCAGCAGTCTCGTCGTACTCCACGTAGTAGCCACCATGTAGATCCTCGGAAACGTAGGTCTGCGGAAACCACAGCCCCAAAGGGGTCAGTACATAAACGTACTGGCAAGCAAGACTCACAGTTCACCAAAGTGTAACCCGTCAACACCAAGCACAGATGCTTTGGGTCAACGGAAGAAAGGGGATATAAAGGATGCTGCAACTGGCTGCTCTAAACAACTACAGAGTTTCTACCACTTCCGGCTACCAGAAAGGAGATAAGATCGTGTATCGTAACCAACCTATCAACTAACCTCAAACAAACCCATCCTGGATCTCGCCCCTTATCCAAAGAAGCAATCCGAGGATAACTCACACAGTTGAATTAATGATGGTTCATATTATTGTGTCAATAAGCCTATTACTAGTCAAGTTGTTAATCATTGGGTGTAAGGTTGGTAATCATTAGGTTTAAGTTGTCCTGAGTACTTGTTAGCCAGTACTTTCACCAAGTAGTCCATAACCGCGGAAAACACGGCTTCTCGAGAAGATTTATCCCTGCAGGGTTGCACCAATTTGGCCGTACACGCAAGAATAACCCGCCAGATGGGATGCCTCCCACCAAGCGGGGCACTCTACACAACTCAACTCTTCTTCGCATCAAGCCCAAAGCACCTTGGGCGCACGGCTAATCGAGCCCAGAAGAAATGGACCCTCATAGCACTCTAAGACCGTGTCCCCCTATATGCCGACTACAAAAGTTCCACCCGGGTACCAAGGGCTCGCAAGATCATGCATGCAGCAAATGGAAAACCCGAACTAAATGAGGCGATTTGGACGAGATGCGAATCGAGTCAAATTGAGGGGGGCGCCCATACTCTCTTCCCACATGCGGGTAGTGCGCTCATCATGGATGAGTAGACAAGACCCTTTTCCTATTAGGGTCGACACTAGCAGGCCTCAAAACCACAAAGGGCCTCCTGCCGGTGCCTTATCATCAAATTATTATTTAACAATAGCATTAGCATGATTGATTGATTAAACATCGAGCCCCCAGAACGTAATAGAAATGGTAACAGAAAGTAACGGGTAACAGACTCGCGCAAAACAACCCTAAGCATGCTAGTAAGACACGGGCAACAAGCAATGGTTATAGGTATGTAGGTGAGGCAATATCAGGGTTAAAGGATTCATGTGATAGGTTCGTAACAGAAACAACTAATCATAGGGCTAGCAGCATAGACAACGGAAAGTATCGGTAACCAATGTTGAAAGGAACACGATGGTTCATGTGAGTGATAACTTGCCTGCAAACCCAGTAGCCTGGTACTGAGCTAAATCCTTAGAAGGGGTGTCGTAAGTATCGTCGGTCTCAACGGTGTCGTATATCCGAGAAGAAGCAAACAAACAACGCAGAGAACAAACAATCAATAACATGGCATAGTGCACAAACATGGGATGATGCATGACCATTTATTTGATGCATCAAAATAAACTAGTGGATGTGGTAACAACATGATTAAATGGACCCACATGCAACTGAGTTGCATATGAAAAGCCCATGAATTATGGTTGAATTAATTGTTCTACAACTAAGAAACATGTGAAAGTGGATTACCATGATGCATGGATGAGGAAAACAACAAAATAACAACAATAGAAACAATTGGAAATAAGGTTTACCAAGTTTAGAAATTCATTCATTAAGTTAGGAAATTTTGGTTCCTTAAAGGTGTCACACAAACATTTGTTGTTTTCACCAAGTTAAATTGTTCAACATAGATAACAAAGTTCATATTTGAAAAGAACACCAAATTTAGGTGGATTACATGTTTCACTTGTTGAAAAAGGATGTCAAATAATTATTTATGAATTAAACAAGTTTAAGCAAGAATTAAATGAATTTAATTCAAGTTTGAATTTAATTGAATTTTTATTTGTTCAAAGCATTAAACCAAATTCATATTTCAAAAGTTTATACTTTTATGGTTGGAAAACATATTTTATATGTCCCAAAAGAAATTGTTTTGATCAAGTTATAAATTTAACAAGATTAAATGATTTAAACAAGGTTTAAATCATTTAACCAATTTTAATTATTCAAAACATGAAACAAATTTTATATTTGAAAAGGTGGTTTAATTTTGCATGGAAAACATATTTTATTGGTTGAAATTGGATTTAAAATGAGCAAGTTAGTATTTTGGCAATTTTAAATGCAATAATTAAGAAACAGTTGTTTTCAGCAATTTAAATTATTCAAAACAGCAAACAAAATTTATATTTGGAAAGTACATGAAAAGTTGATTGGAAAACATATTTAGTTTGTGGAATTTTGAATTTTTATGCCCAAGTTATGAATTTTGCAAAATTAAGTGATTTAAACAAGAATTCAAATATTTCAACAATTTAAAATATTCAAAACAGTAAACAAATTTTATATTTGGATAGAACAATTAATTTGGGACAGAAAACATATTTAAAAAGTTAAAATTGAAGTTAAAATGATTTTTCTTATGCAATTTACAAGATTTGGTGTAAATCTGCCATTTTTAATGCACTAGGGACTTAGAAATAATTTTTGCAGGGGCTAGAAATAATTGGCAAGGGCCTATTGGTGATTCTGAGATGTTGCTGTGACCAAAACAATGCAAAAAATAAAAGTTGGTTTTATTTGGGAGAGGGGGGACTCGAACCGCCCACCTCCTGCTGTGAGTTGGTGCTGTTAACCAGTGGGATGTGCTCTGATTTGTGATAGGAAGGGGAGCAGTGGGTGGTTAAGGTTCAGATGGTGGGGCTTAACTGAACTTAAACGAAAAAGAGGAGCAGAAAGAGTGGGGGGCTGGGATTCGATCCCCCCACCTCGCGGGTGCGCGCACTGGGACAGAACCAGTGGGGTGCGCTTCGGGTTTGTGACAGAAAGGGATGCATGGGGGTATGAGGTGTGGCTGTGCGCGAAATAACTGTAACTGAATTTTCTTCAGTTAGCGCTCGCATCCGGGAAGAACAGGCAGCGATGGCTGCTGCCGCAGGTGGTCGCTGGAGGGGCGCCGGGCGGACGGGCGTGGGGGTGCGGTGTGGGGAGAGAAGGGAAGGGAGAGGGAGGTGAGGCGAGTGGAGGGCTCACCTCGATGGCCTCGAGCAGGAGGTGGTCGGGGCGGACAGAGAGCAGGTGCAGCGGACAGGGAGGCGAGGGCGCCTTGGGGCGGACGGCGGCGGCGGCTCCGGCCATCCCCGTCCAAACCGAGGAGGGGAGAAGGGAGCCCGCACCACGGCGTTTCCATTCCCGCCCGCAGCTTGGCCGGAGGGCGACGCCAACGCCGGCGATCGCCGGTGGAAAAGGAGCTAATTTCGGTGGTTCAGGTTCAGGTTACAGGGAAACAGAGGGAAGCAGGGAGAAGAGAGGTGGGAGGAAGAAGATGGCGGCTGGGGAGAGGAAGGAGGAGAAATGAAGGTTGGGGGGAACCCTAGGGCAGGAGCTTAGGTTTATAGGGGGAGGGGAGAGGAGGATCACCGTTGCTGTTCTGCCATGTCGACGTGGTGCCCCTCTGATGACTGCCGTACGAAGAAGAAGGTTAAGCGGGCCTAGGGGAAAAGAAGTGGGCTGGGGTGGTGTTGGGCTGAGGGTGCTGCTCTCTCTCTCCCTTGATGTTTTAACATTTTTGTTCTATTTTTTTTTTTGCTGAATTGGAAAAGGAATAGAAAGGTGAGTTTTTGGGTAAGCAAAAATATTAGAAAAATTTGGGTTGGCTCCTCAAAGGATTGGTAACCAAATGCAAGTTTGGCATTTCAAATAAATTGAATTATGGTGCTGTTTGTAATTTAATTCAAATTGGATGGATTTTATTATTAATTACATTCTTTGAAACAAAATTTTAAATGGCATGAACCTTGGAGTTTGAAATAGAAACAACAAATTAGAATGTTTGGTAATTTGCACATATTCAATTGGGGTGTTGTTTGATGATTTGAATTTGAGTTTTGAATGCAATTTATATTAGGTGGATTATTAAATAACAAATAAGAGTTGAGCTTTTTATTATTTCATGGAAACAAATGGAAGTGTTAATTGAACCATTTTATTTGGAGAGTTTTGTTTTGCAATTTTCATAATTTCAACATGGTTGTTGTTTGGAAGAAAAAATCATAATTGAATTTGAAAAGGGTTTGGTTATTGGATGCATTTTTATAGAAACAAAACAACAGTTTTGAAATCACACTTTAATGGAAACAATTGATTGTTTTGATTTGAAATATGATTTTGGAAATTGTAACATCACAAGGATGAAACAAAAGGTTTGAATTTTGGTTTGAAATTCAAATAGAAAACAAAGGAAAACAAATGAAAACAGTTGGAAAACAAATGAAAACAGAGGAAAACAAAAGGAAAACAAGCAAAACAATTGCAATCAACATGATGCCATGATGCAAAACATAAAATAACAGAGAGCAAAACATTCTAATGGCTATTTTTCATACTTGGGATGTTACAAAACGCCCCCCCTTGAAGGAATCGCGCCCCGAGATTCCTACTGAGAAAAGAAAGGTCCGGATACTTCTTGCGAAGATCCTCTTGAGCTGTGACACGTGAAACACATCGTGCACCTTGGATAGACGTCAGGGAATTTGCAAACCACCGGAACATTTTCAATTGAAGGAAGAGGTTTTGTATTGAGGGTGTATAGCTGGACAAAATTTGATTCATTTGGGGAATAGACTATCTGGAATGTGGTGATTCAGGAATGCTTCCTCGAAACAACCCCAGGTGATAGGAATGCCAGCTCTCATAGCCTGGTAGTTTTCGAAACAACAACAACCTTTCTGGCCAGATATACTTGATATTTGGGAAGTTTTGATTAGACGCCGGTAGAAGAATTGAAGTGGAAAACAACAACTAGATTTCAACGGACGAAAAGGATGTTGGGAAGAACAGGATAACGAAGCAACACCGGGAAAAACGAGACCAAAACTCCTGAGGTACTACGAAAAACCCATCCGGGCTTCTAAAGGATCAATATCTACTGCTTAAGGAATAGAGGATTTGCTTCCGGGGCTTACACGCCTCCGTTCTCAATCATGAGTAGGCAACATGATAAATCACGTCACAACCACCTCCATTCCTATGGTCTAGTAGATATAACCATCCCAGAGAAACCAGGATTCGTGAAATCCTAACTTGAAAGTTTAGATGAGAAGGGAAAACAACGTTGACTTCCTTACCAGAAAAGGGAGGGTGGGTGGGGAAAGAAGAAAAAGAACAGAATTCCTACTCTCACGTTTCATTTTTTTCCTATATAGCTACAAAATAGTTTCTAGACTCAACTGCGACCAGTAAAAAGGGATCCTACATGCAGACAGGCTCTGATACCATTTGTCGCACCCGGACTTCTAGGGGATACTCACCGTTCCGAACTGAATAGTAGATGATTGGATTACGGGGCTTACCGGCTCCCGTGTCCTCTTACGAGTAGGCCAACACTTATGTGTGACAACCAATCTCTACTATCCACCGTCGATGTAAACTATCCCATAGAAATCAGGACACTTCCATTCACGTACTTCAAACCATACACACATGGTACGTCAACGGTGTTTGAACAAGTGATATCACAACAGATCTCTACGACACAAAAGAGTGAAATAAGTTGCAAATAGCCCTCATTAGAGCAGAGATAGCAAATACAATCATTCAGAGGACACATGTCCCAACATATCATCATTACATCACACCGGAAGCATTCAAAATGTCTGAGTACAGACAAGAACCAAATAGGCCTAAGAGGCCGGAAACGAACAGACGGAGCCCATCCACGAAGCCTCGGATCCTGCCCGGGTCCGCTATCTACTCGTCAGCAGTCTCGTCGTACTCCACGTAGTAGCCACCATGTAGATCCTCGGAAACGTAGGTCTGCGGAAACCACAGCCCCAAAGGGGTCAGTACATAAACGTACTGGCAAGCAAGACTCACAGTTCACCAAAGTGTAACCCGTCAATACCAAGCACAGATGCTTTGGGTCAACGGAACAAAGGGGATATAAAGGATGCTGCAACTGGCTGCTCTAAACAACTACAGAGTTTCTACCACTTCCGGCTACCAGAAAGGAGATAAGATCGTGTATCGTAACCAACCTATCAACTAACCTCAAACAAACCCATCCTGGATCTCGCCCCTTATCGAAAGAAGCAATCCGAGGATAACTCACATAGTTGAATTAATGATGGTTCATATTATTGTGTCAATAAGCCTATTACTAGTCAAGTTGTTAATCATTGGGTGTAAGGTTGGTAATCATTAGGTTTAAGTTGTCCTGAGTACTTGTTAGCCAGTACTTTCACCAAGTAGTCCATAACCGCGGAAAACACGGCTTCTCGAGAAGATTTATCCCTGCAGGGTTGCACCAATTTGGCCGTACACGCAAGAATAACCCGCCAGATGGGATGCCTCCCACCAAGCGGGGCACTCTACACAACTCAACTCTTCTTCGCATCAAGCCCAAAGAACCTTGGGCGCACGGCTAATCGAGCCCAGAAGAAAATGGACCCTCATAGCACTCTAAGACCGTGTCCCCCTATATGCCGACTACAAAAGTTCCACCCGGGTACCAAGGGCTCGCAAGATCATGCATGCAGCAAATGGAAAACCCGAACTAAATGAGGCGATTTGGACGAGATGCGAATCGAGTCAAATTGAGGGGGGCGCCCATACTCGCTTCCCACATGCGGGTAGTGCGCTCATCATGGATGAGTAGACAAGACCCTTTTCCTATTAGGGTCGACACTAGCAGGCCTCAAAACCACAAAGGGCCTCCTGCTGGTGCCTTATCATCAAATTATTATTTAACAATAGCATTAGCATGATTGATTGATTAAACATCGAGCCCCCAGAACGTAATAGAAATGGTAACAGAAAGTAACGGGTAACAGACTCGCGCAAAACAACCCTAAGCATGCTAGTAAGACACGGGCAACAAGCAATGGTTATAGGTATGGAGGTGAGGCAATATCAGGGTTAAAGGATTCATGTGATAGGTTCGTAACAGAAACAACTAATCATAGGGCTAGCAGCATAGACAACGGAAAGTATCGGTAACCAATGTTGAAAGGAACACGATGGTTCATGTGAGTGATAACTTGCCTGCAAACCCAGTAGCCTGGTACTGAGCTAAATCCTTAGAAGGGGTGTCGTAAGTATCGTTGGTCTCAACGTCGTCGTATATCCGAGAAGAAGCAAACAAACAACGCAGAGAACAAACAATCAATAACATGGCATAGTGCACAAACATGGGATGATGCATGACCATTTATTTGATGCATCAAAATAAACTAGTGGATGTGGTAACAACATGATTAAATGGACCCACATGCAACTGAGTTGCATATGAAAAGCCCATGAATTATGGTTGAATTAATTGTTCTACAACTAAGAAACATGTGAAAGTGGATTAGCATGATGCATGGATGAGGAAAACAACAAAATAACAACAATACAAACAATTGGAAATAAGGTTTACCAAGTTTAGAAATTCATTCATTAAGTTAGGAAATTTTGGTTCCTTAAAGGTGTCACACAAACATTTGTTGTTTTCACCAAGTTAAATTGTTCAAAATAGATAACAAAGTTCATATTTGAAAAGAACACCAAATTTTAGGTGGATTACATGTTTCACTTGTTGAAAAAGGATGTCAAATAAATTATTTATGAATTAAACAAGTTTAAGCAAGAATTAAATGAATTTAATTGAAGTTTGAATTTAATTGAATTTTTATTTGTTCAAAGCATTAAACCAAATTCATATTTCAAAAGTTTATACTTTTATGGTTGGAAAACATATTTTATATGTCCCAAAAGAAATTGTTTTGATCAAGTTATAAATTTAACAAGATTAAATGATTTAAACAAGGTTTAAATCATTTAACCAATTTTAATTATTCAAAACATGAAACAAATTTTATATTTGAAAAGGTGGTTTAATTTTGCATGGAAAACATATTTTATTGGTTGAAATTGGATTTAAAATGAGCAAGTTAGTATTTTGGCAATTTTAAATGCAATAATTAAGAAACAGTTGTTTTCAGCAATTTAAATTATTCAAAACAGCAAACAAAATTTATATTTGGAAAGTAAATGAAAAGTTGATTGGAAAACATATTTAGTTTGTGTAATTTGGAATTTTTATGCCCAAGTTATGAATTTTGCAAAATTAAGTGATTTAAACAAGAATTCAAATATTTCAACAATTTAAAATATTCAAAACAGTAAACAAATTTTATATTTGGATAGAACATTTAATTTGGGACAGAAAACATATTTAAAAAGTTAAAATTGGAGTTAAAATGATTTTTCTTATGCAATTTACAAGATTTGGTGTAAATCTGCCATTTAGAAATAATTTTTGCAGGGGCTAGAAATAATTTGCAAGGGCCTATTGGTGATTCTGAGATGTTGCTGTGACCAAAACAATGCAAAAAATAAAAGTTGGTTTTATTTGGGAGAGGGGGGACTCGAACCCCCCACCTCCTGCTGTGAGTTGGTGCTGTTAACCAATGGGATGTGCTCTGATTTGTGATAGGAAGGGGAGCAGTGGGTGGTTAAGGTTCAGATGGTGGGGCTTAACCGAACTTAAACGAAAAAGAGGAGCAGAAAGAGTGGGGGGGCTGGGATTCGATCCCCCCACCTCGCGGGTGCGCGCACTGGGACAGAACCAGTGGGGTGCGCTTCGGGTTTGTGACAAAAAGGGATGCAGGGGGGTATGACGTGTGGCTGTGCGCGAAATAACTGTAACTGAATTTTCTTCAGTTAGCGCTCGCATCCGGGAAGAACAGGCAGCGATGGCTGCTGCCGCGGGTGGTCCCCGGAGGGGCGCCTGGCGGACGGGCGTGGGGGTGCGGTGTGGGGAGAGAAGGGAAGGGAGAGGGAGGTGAGGCGAGTGGAGGGCTCACCTCGATGGCCTCGAGCAGGAGGTGGTCGGGGCGGACAGAGAGCAGGTGCAGCGGACAGGGAGGCGAGGGCGCCTTGAGGCGGACGGCGGCGGCGGCTCCGGCCATCCCCGTCCAAACCGAGGAAACCTGGCTCTGATACCATTTATCGCACCCGGACTTCTAAAGGATACTCGCCATTCCGTTGAATAGTAGTAGATTGGATTACGGGGCTTACCGGCACCCGCGTCCTCTTACGAGTAGGCCCACACACGTATGTGTGACAACCAACCCCTATCTGTTCAGCTTTCCATTTGTTTTCATGTTGTTTGCATTTGCTTCTTAATTGTTGCATCTGTTTTTCCCTGTTTTCACAATTCAAATTTAAACTTTATTCAAACAATTATTTCATACTTGCTCTGTTACAACCTTTCAAATAAAATCCTCAAACAAAAACAACCAATTTTTTTTCCTTTTATTCCATAATGCTCACTTATTAAAAGGATGGTTTTAATTCAATCAATTAAATCCAAGTCACATTTCAAATTCAAATCAAGTCTTCAAATCAGCACCCAACTTGAGTTTATAAAAATCTCCAAATCAAATCAACTTAACCATAGGGGTTACCCTATTTAAAAGTTTGTTTTTATTAATGATCATTTAATATTAAAATTCACCCAAATTTGGTTTAAATTCAAACAGCAAACAAATGTCAAACTTTTTGGAAATTCGAACTTAACATCTGTTTGCTTTTGACCTAAAGAGGTTACCCTAATTTTTCCAAATTTTTTACTAATTTAAAACCTATCAAACTCTTCCATTTCCTTTTTCAGAAAAAAAAGGAGAAATAAAAATTTAAAACGAATTTTGGCGCCAAAAAGGGAGTGGGCTGCGCCCAGCCCACCTCGTTTTCTTTCCGCAGCGCAGCCCAGCCCGCTAGCCACTCAGAAAAACGGTTCGTTTTTTTTTTCTGTTCTGTTCTGTCGTCACCCTCGTGTACGGCGACGCATCCGGAGCGCCACGGCGGCAACCCCGCGAGCAGACGGCGATCCCGCCCCGTACCCCCTATATAGCTCGCCCTAGGGCAGCGCCGCCAACCCTAGGCCCTAGTTTTTCCTGTTCCCCTCGAGAGCGTCGCCGCCAATCTCTCTCCCTCGCCGAATTCCTCACTGTCCCCACCCCACCGGCGAGCCACCGGCTGAAACTCCGATGGCATCCACCGTTGCGGCCACCCATCTACCCACCTAAACCCTGGAACCGACCACCCACTCCTTCATCTTCCGATTGCACACTGCAGCAGCCCCGGAGACTCACGGAGTCCTCGCCGCCGTCCAGGGACTTGCCGCCGTCGAGCTCGTCACGGGCATCTGCAACCACGACCACGTGGTGAGCCACCGTGATCCTTCCCTCTCTTCCTCTCCTGCTTGCACACGCACCTGCACACTCACTGCACCTCCAGATCGCATCACGGCGCCGCAACGCAACGTTGATCGCCGCCGGCGACTCGATCTCTGTCAGGTTCAGAGTTGGCGCGTCAGTTAGTTTCAGTTAACACTTGGATCTGAAACTCATCCTCACTGCTCCGCTTACTCTGTCGAAACTGACGAAGCAGCGCACTGGTTCAGTGCATCGTGCGCGCAGCGAGAGGTGCACGGTTCGAGCCCTCGCGCTGCGATTAAAATCCACACTTTTTTTCCACCGCGTGGCTGACAGGCCTGCCCCACCAGGCAGTGACCCTGGTGGCCACGCAAGCGCGCGCAGCGCCACGCTGGCCCGTGGCCCACGCACAGTGGCTGTGGCTAGCCCACTGTGCGGTGCAAAACGTTTCTGCACATTTCTGTTTCAAAATAAATCCTTTTTAAATTGCAGATTAATCCCTAAAACAAAAACATTAATAACTTTTAATCTATAACCCTAAATAATAAAAGTTAAATATGTTTGTTGTTCTAAATTAAATTGTCTATCCAACTATGCCATTTGTGTACTGTTTTGAATTTTCAAAATGCAATTCAAATTTGAATTCAAATAGTTCAATTGTATTTTGCTAAAATTCATAACTAAATCATAATTAATCCAAATAATGCAAATAAAATATGTTTTCCATACCATTTTGAACCACCTATTCAAATATAAATTTTATTTCATGTTTTGAATAATTTAAATTGCCTAAATAATTTAAACCTTATTTAAATCACTTAAAATTGCTAAAATCATAACTTGCTCAATTTAAATTATTTTTGAACATGCAAAATATGTTTTCAAACCACCAAAGTATAAACTTTTCAAATATGAGTTTGAATTTATGTTTTGAACAAATAAAATTCAAATAAAATTCATGCTTGTTTTAAATTCATTTAAAACTTGTTTAATATTGTTTAAGGCATAATAAATTCATCCTAATGCCTTTTGCAATATTTGAAACATGTAATCCACCCAAAATTTCATGATCTTTTTAAATATGAATTTTGTTATTTGTTTTGAACAATTTAAATGGTTAAAAACAACAAATACTTGTGTGTCACCTTCAAGGCACCAAAAATTCCCTGAATTAATAACTAAAATTCTAAATTGCTAAACCTCATTTCCATTTGGTTCTATTGTTGTTATTTTGTTGTTTTCCTCATCCATGCATCATACTAAACCACTTTCACCTGTTGATTAATTAGAAAACAACTGTTTCAACCAAAATCCATGGGCTTTTCATATGCAACTCAAAATTGCATAGGTGTCCATTTAAATTGTGTTACCATGTCAACTAGTTTATTTTGATGCATCTATTAACTTGACATGCATCATCCCATGATTGTGCACTATGCCATGATATTGATTGTTTATTTTTCCTGTATTGTTTGTTTGCTTCTTCTTGGATAGACGACGACGTTGAGACCGACGATCTTTACGACACCCCTTCTGAGGATCTAGCCCAGTACCCGGCTACTGAGTTTGCAGGCAAGTTATCACTCACATGAACCATTGTGTTCCTTTCAACATTGGTTACCGATACTCTCCGTTGTCTATTTCTGCTAGCCATATGTATCGTTGCTTTTGTTACGAACCTATCACATGATACCCTGAACCCTGATACTGCCTCACCTCCAGTCCTATAACCCCGTTGCTTGGGCCCGTGTCTTACTAGCATGCTTAGGGTTGTTTTGCTCGAGTCTGTTATCAGTTACTTTCTGTTATCATATCTGTTTATGTTCTGGGGCTCGATGTTAAACCACAACTTGTTTATTTGAGGTAATAATAATTTGCTGATAAGGCACCGGCAGGAGGCCCGGCATGGTTTTGAGGCCTGCTAGTGTCGACCCTAATAGGAAAATGGTCTTGTCTACTGATCCATGATGAGCGCACTATCCGCATGTGGGAAGCGTGTATGGGCGCCCCCCTCAATTTGATTCGATTCGCATCTCGTCCAAATCACCACACTTAGTTCGGGCTTTCCATTTGATGCACGCATATGCAGGTACGAACCCGAGGCCAGGGTGGAACTTTTGTAGTCGGCATTTAGGGCGGCGTGGTCTTCCAGTGCTACGAGGGTCCCCTTTTCTTCGTGGGGCTCGATTAGCCGCGCACGCACAGCACGTGGTGCTTTGGGCTTGATGCGAAGAAGAGTTGAGTTGTGTTGAGTGCCCCGCTTGGTGGGAAAGGCCTTCCCATCTGGCGGGTTATTCTTACGTGTACGGCCAAATTGGTGCACCCCTGCAGGGATAAATCTTCTCGAGAAGCCGTGTTTTCCGCGGTTATGGTTGACTTGGTGAAAGTACTGGCTAACAAGTACTCAGAACAACTTACACCTAACTAATGATAACCTGTCTAGTAATAGGCTTATTGACACAACAATCTGAATCATCATTAATCCAACTGTGTGAGTTATCCTCGGGTTGCTTCTTTGGATAAGGGGCGAGATCCAGGATGGGTTTGTTTGGTGGTTAGTTGTAGTTGGTTACGATACGCTATCTTATCCCCTTTCTGTTACCCAGAAGTTATAGTTGGTTCTGTAGTTGTTTAGTGCAGCCAGTTGCAGCATCTGTTATATCCCTTCCTTCCGTTGAACCCAAGGCATCTGTGCTTGGTGTTGACGGGCTACACTTTGGTGAACTGTGAGTCTTGCTTGCCAGTACGTTTATGTACTGACCCCTTTGGGGCTGTGGTTTCCGCAGACTACGCTTACGAGGATCCCCGTGACGGCTACTACGTGGAGTTTGACGAGGCTGCTGACGAGTAGGTAGCGGACCCGGGCAGGATCCGAGACATCGTGGATGGGCTCCGTTTTCTTTTCATTCCCGGCTTCTTAAGCCTATTTGGATTTGTCTGTACTCAGACCCTTTGAATGCTTCCGTTGAGTTGTAATGATGTTATGAAGGGACATGTGTCCTCTGGATGATTGTATTTGCTATCTCTGCCCTAGTGAGGGCCATTTGCAACTTATTTCAATCTTTTGTGTCTTAGAGATATGTTATGTTATCATCTTGTTCAAAGCCGTTGACGTACCATGTGTGTATGGTATGAAGTACGTCAATGGTAGTGTCCTGATTTCTACGGGATAGTTTACATCGACGGTGAACAGTAAAGATTGGTTGTCACATATAAGTGTTGGCCTACTCGTAAGAGATGCGGGTGCCGGTAAGCCCCGTAATCCAATCAAAATACTGTTCAGTTTGTACGATGAGTATCCTTTAGAAGTCCGGGTGCGTTACATATGAGATGAAAGCTATGGTGAGATTTTTTTTGCAAAACAATCACTTATATAAGAACCTTGCCTATACATGTATTTTCACTACTTGGTTCAAAGTTGATTCAACGAACTCATAGCTTATACATATCCATCTATAGTGCTATATCATTTTTGAATCATCTTCACATTTCACATATGAATATCATGTTAAGCATCACACATCCTATTGACTTATAAAACATAAAGGGAGATGAGAATCATAACCATTGCACTCCATTTTTTCATCAAACTTATATCTTATGATTGGGCACAAAAATAGGGGGAGTACCTATATAAGTTTTATCTCCTTGAAAATAGCTACGATAAATTATCCGTAATGCAAATCCATATGTTTTCATCAAACATCAAAAAGGGGGAATTGAAAGCACAGTTGTTCCTAATCTTGTTTTCAGTGTTTGATCACAACATATGGAAGAACTACTGTTTTCTCTAAGTATGATTCAGGGCCTATCATGGAGAAATGCAATCATACACGTCCTTGGACATCCTTGTGATTGACATAAAAAAGGAAGAAAATAAACAGGAAGAGGAAAAGAGAAAACAGGGGAGCCGACCTCCCAGGCCGGCCTGGCCGGACTCCCAGGCCGGGCTGCTCGGGAGCTACCCCGGCACCGTTTCATCCCCACGTCGGCCCCAGGCCGGAAAGTCCCGCTTCGTCCCCACGCCGGCCCCAGGCCAGGCACTAGGCCGGGTGGTCTGGGCGCTGCCTCGGCCGCGCCTCGTCTCCACGCCGGCCCCAGGCCGGGCCATCTCCAGGCCGGGGTGGGAAGGGGGGGCGCCGGCCCCACAGTGGCTCGAGGCCGGGGTGGAAACGTGGTGCTGTCCCGGCCGCTCTAGCCGGCCTGGCCGGTCCCCTAGGCCGGGGTGGGATGCAGTGAGGGGGTTCCCCCCAACGACCGCTTTCTCCCTCTTCGGTATAAAAGGAGCTCATCCCCTACCTTTAGAAAGTGTCAATTAAACTCACTCTCTCCACCATTGATTGACCAAGCTCAAGCTCAAGCATCTCCTCAAATCCCCAACCAAATCTCTTCATACTTTGGGATTTGGAGGAGACATCCCCGATCTACAACTCCACCAAGCCAATTAGAAATCACCCCACTCATCCCTTCGGGATCTTGTAGTTCTTAGTTCATCGGAGCCAAGAACCTTGTTGCTCTTAGCTCATCGGAGCTCGGAGCCTTGTTGATATCCCCGGAGCTCTTGTGCTTGTGGATCTTGTTTCTCGAAGTCTTGGTAGCTCTCCGGATTTGGTGAGGATCCTCCAAAGTTGTGGAGTGTGACTCATCCTTGTAAAGGTTCTAGTTGTCAACCTCAATGACAACATAGTGATTCGAGCCTCTCCACATCGGTGGAAGGACTCGAAGGAGATACGGTGTGCCATTTGAGGGCTGCGCGGTGTTCCACATTGGTGGCACCGCACCGCTCCAACAAAGATTAGCTTCCATTGGGAAGTGAACTTCGGGATACATCTCCACGTCATTGTGTTCGGTTATTCCTCAACTTACCTTTACTTGTTGCTACTAGCTTAGTTATATATTCACCTTGTGCTAGTTGAACTTGCTCAACATATAGGATTGTTCACCTAGTTGCATAATCTAGACAATCTATATTTGAGCACTATCTTGTTAAGTCGAAAAAGAAGCTAAAATTTATAGTTAACCTATTCACCCCCTCTAGTTAACCTCTCGATATTTCACTTGCCATATAACTCTAGAAGGAACAAGCGGTTCCGTCAGCTCTCCATTGACACAAGCAACATAACAAAAACACACCACACACTACATAATCGATCGAATCCATCTAGAGTCAAAGCCGAGATTGCAAATGCAACAATGACGATAGTCCAACTCCGTTCTATCATATACCTTTAGCATATCAATGCTGAGAGCGAAGAACGGTCGCTTGGACAGTTACTTGTGTTGCTTCCTCGTCATCGAGCCACAGCAGCACATCCACCATGTCCCTCACCACGAAGGTCTACCCTTCCACCTGCCGCTGCTCCTTGTGCTCGCCGAACATGTGCTTCACGTACCTTTCCAACGCCATGCCCACCTTCATTCCCGTACATCTAGACAATCTAGTCATAGGATGAAGACTCCAACGTTGCGCACACCGTTTAGATGGAAGGGCGCAAGTGGGTATAAGAAACACCGTCTCAAGGGGCTTGCATCGCTTGTGCCATGGACACCGGATTTGAAACAATGTAC
Source organism: Alopecurus myosuroides (assembly GCA_028641055.1). NCBI lineage: Eukaryota > Viridiplantae > Streptophyta > Magnoliopsida > Poales > Poaceae > Alopecurus > Alopecurus myosuroides. The sequence continues at coordinate 279,901,031 of CM054057.1, read as the reverse complement.
TGCCCAAAATACTCCTTACTCTCAAATATACTACACAAAATCTTGTGTTAGGACATCTCCTACAGGGCTGCTCAAATCCGGACCGGATTTGTCCCGCTTTGGTCCATATAAGCAGCCGTTCGTGCCACTGTCCGCCCGTTTCTGGACAGTTCATCCTACGGGACTGTTACTTGGGGACTGTCCCTTTTTTCCCCTTTCTCATGATTTCTATCTCTTTAAACAACTCAACTTCGCTATAAATCGAAATATTGTATGACAAATTTGAGAGTTCAACAAATATGCCAAGTTCATAGTTTTACAACACAACCGGATGAATTAACATAAATAAATAAAATATAAGTGCATAGTGCTACTGGCCTCCGATGAAGTTCCAGACATGCTGAACAAGGTCATCGTGAAGTTGGGTGTGCACGTCGCGATCACGCAGCTCAATGTGAAACTGGAGAAACTCCCGAAATGTTGACACGTCAGGACGAGGCTCAATATTCTGACCCTGGAACTCCCAGTTTTCATCGTAAAGACTGTCGTCACGCTTATCTTCCATGATCATATTTTGCATGATCACACAAACTGTTGTCACAGTCCATAAAATCTCCGGTTTCCATGTCCCAGCAGGGTGCCAAACAATAACCCATCGAGATTGAAGCGCACCAAAGGCACACTTCACATCTTTCCGAGCACTCTCCTGCTCTTTCGCGAACCTTTTTCTCATCTCTCCCTGAGGATTGGAGATAGTATTCACAAAAGTAGCCCATTGGGGATAGATACCATCATCTAGGTAGTATCCCTTGGTGTATTCGTGGCCATTGATCTGATAGCTCACCTCGGGGGCGTTGCCAGCCGCGAGTCGACCAAACACCGAAGAGCGCTGCAACACGTTAATATCATTGTGAGAACCTGTCATGCCAAAAAAAAGTGCCAAACCCAGAGATCATGTGATGCAACAGCTTCAAGAATGACAGTGCACTCCCCTACATGTCCCTTGTACTGCCCCTGCCAACCAAATGGGCAGTTCTTCCACTCCCAATGCATACAATCTATGCTTCCAAGCATCCCAGGGAAACCTATGGACTCGTTGATCGACAACAGTTGTTGAGTGTCCTCAACAGTTGGTTCCCTCAAATACTCCAGGCCAAAGACCTAAACAACAACTTAACAAATTTGTACATTGAATCCAGGCATACGGATTCACTCATGGGCATATACTCATCAACCAAGTCTCCAGCAACTCCATATGCAAGCATCCTAATGGCTGCAGTGCATTTTTGATAAGAGGAGAAGCCAAGCTTACCACATGCATCCGGTTTGCACCTGAAGAAATCATCGTAGTCCATGACTCCAACTCGAATGCGGTTGAACAAGTCTCTTCTCATCCGGAAACAGCGCCGGAATAACTTGGCACTGTAGACTGGATTGGTGAGATGGAAGTAGTCATTGTACAGCAGGATATGGCCAGCTTCTCTATCCCTGTCCAATGCAGGCGCATGCCCGGAGATGGACCCTCTGAAAACTGGCCGCATCCTCGCAATGTGGTCATTGACCACAAGGGTGGCGACGAGGATGTCGCTCTCGTCCTCGGAGTCGTCGGAGGAGGAGAACGAGTACATGAGGACGTTGTTGAAGAAGAACTCGTCCCCACTGTCGGCCATTTTTCCGGTTGGAACGGTGCTGTCCTCGGTCCAGGCAAATGGACGAGCACCTTGCGTGCGACCGGTCGGGTGCACTCGGCAGCGCAGTCCGTCCAGCGGTGAGGGCGGACAAGCGCGTGCAGGACTAGGGGTGGCCGGCGGCGGGGCATGGTGGGCTGTATTTTGAGCCGGTGGGATGGCCGAACGGCGGCTGAGGGTGGCCAAATCGGCCGGAGGCGGCGCGGAGGTGGGACGAGGATGGGGGAAACGCGGGGGGAGGGGTATGCTGTGGGCGGGCCCGACGCGTCCAGGAGGGGAGAAATCAGGACGGGAGCGATGTCCCGACGTGTCCAGACGGTGCTCAAATCTGGATCAAATTTGGGCCTGATATGAGCGCCCCGGACAAAAAAAGGACCGCAGTCCGTTTAGGCAGTGCCGTAGGGGCCTGCGTTTCGGTCGGGCTGCTCAAATCGGGTCGGTCCGGGCGAAGTAAGCAGTCCCGTAGGAGATGTCCTAATATTACCGCTCCGACCGTTGGATGGGTGCAAATAAATAAAATAACTCAAATGTTAGCAGGTAGACAAATCATATGTATGGTTTACCATTATTGTTAACATGCTAGAGCTGATATATCTTCACCACATATGGTCTCAATTCAATTTTTTTTATTTCTAAATGACACAATTATCATGAGTCGACAAAGTAAAAGATGACTTAATATAGTTGTCATTCAAAAAGGTTGATTAGATACTTCTTGCTAAATTATTTAGCATAGTATTTTCAATAGCTACAAAACTGTACTATTGATAATGTGTGATGTAAATACTGTGAAATCACAAGTTCTCTTCGATACAATTTCGACACTGCGAAGACTATCACTACTGGATTCCTGCACTTCGCCGTGTATCAGAAAGACTCGGCGAAGGGCGAAAAATACTCGGCAACCTCTTTGCCGAGTGCCACACTCGGCACACAGCACTCGGCGTCGTCTATCTCGGCAATCGAAACTTCGCCGAGTGTCAGACCACGGGGTGCTCGGCGAACTTTTTGCCGAGTATATTTGATGTACACTCGGCAAAGTATCCTGGGACAGGTTCCGTTCCTTAGTCCCATAACGGAACGGTGCTCGACACTTTGCCGAGTGTAACACTCGGCAAAGATCCTGGGACCAGGCGTCCACGGTAGCGCCACGTGTCACGCTGTGCCGAGTGTAACACTCGGCAAAGAGCCTGACACAAGGCGTCCATGGTGGTGCCACGTGTCCTGTACGCCGAGTGTCGAGACACTCGGCAAAGAGGCAGGCCCTGTTCGCCGAGTGGCCTCTGTGCCGAGTGTCATGTCGCCGAGCACGTCGACCTCAGCCGAATAGTAAACATGTATGCATCCAAATAGTAAATTAAGAGGTAATAAGAGAAAAAAAAGCCGAATACCTCAGATGGGGGCTGAAATGTCGATGGGGGAGCACGCCTGGACTGCGGGTAGCGCAGGCGGGGGTTATCGCCGTTCCTTATGTAGTTCATGACGCCCTGGAGAGTCCGGCCGCGCCACCACAGCCGACGACCAGCCTCGTTGAAGTTCGAAGGAGGCGGGCCGTCCTCCTCGTACCTGGCGAGCGCCCTCTCACGCCGATTGAAGAAGAAGACGTCCCAACCTGCGCGGTAGTTGGGATTCCATTGGGGATACGTCCGCTGCTCCGGTGTCAGCTCGAAGTAGTAGTGGTTCGTGATGGCCGCCCGGCGCGCCAGACCTCGAGGGACAGGAGGGACCGGCACGCCTCCGACGCTCAGCATCCACCCGGCGGGGACGCCGTACCCGGGAGGGCAGGGGTAGTTTGAGGCGCAGAGCTCCTCCGCCTCCGAGTAGGTTAAAGTGGGTACGGTGGAAGACATGGAAGAGTTGGCGCAAAGAAATGGAAGAGTGTGCTGGGTTGTAGATATGTGCTAAGGAGCTAGATGCATGTGTGTTTATATAGTGAGAAGAAGCACACGGATCGTGTGTTTTCTTCGAGGTCTTCGGAGCCGTTGGATCTTTCAAGCGATTGTGAGCCGGTGGATCAAAGATAGGCACACGGATCGTGTGCTTCTTTCACTTCTTTGCCGAGTGTCATCTAACGGGACACTCGGCAAACCTGTAAACTGCGCGGGAGGAGTTGGCGCGAAGGAAAAATCTTTCGAGGGAAGATTTTTATGCCGAGTACCCCTACCGACACTCGGCAAAGATTAGAATTTCTTCGCGGGAAGAGTTGGCGCGAAGGGGGGAAATTTTCACAGACGATTTTGCCGAGTGGTGTTACGTGACACTCGGCAAAAATTAGAATTTCTCCGCGGGAAGTTCTTGGCGCGAAGAAGGGAAATTTTCACCTCGTCTTTGCCGAGTGTCGCAGGCTGACACTCGGCAAAGACACTATGTGCGCCGAGTCCCCGTTACGTTGACACTCGGCAAACCAACACAACAGTTCCGTCTCAGACGAATCGCACGGAGCGCCACGTGGCTACCAAGTAGGCCGAGTGTTTTTTCTTTGCCGAGTGTTCGTTGTTGGTTTGCCGTCGACAATTTATACGCCGAGTGTCCGCTGCAGAGGATACTCGGCACAAAGGCTCTACGCCGAGTGTTTCGTCTTTGCCGAGTGTCATCTGCAGGGGACACTCGGCATACAGTCTGTATGCCGAGTGTGCGCTTGTGCCGAGTGTTATTTGGGAGGGTGTCGGCGTACACGGTTCTATGCCGAGTACCCCGTGCTTTGGCACTCGGCAAAGCCGTAGATAGCCGGCGAAATTCGATTTTCCAGTAGTGTATGCCCTCACATTTACGAGGGCCATGGCGCTAGTTGTTTTGTTTTGCTGAGAGGGCCATGGTGCTAGTTGTTATAACGACGACTTATTTGGGGCATGTTAGTGTGATCTTGATAGGTTTAAGTTAGAAAAATTTATTTGTGTCATACGTGGCTTGCATGTCTGGACGTGTAGCAGAGTTGTGGTCAATTCGGATCCAGCGCTAGTCCGGTTTGGACAACGTGTCAGTGTGGACGTGTGGTGTGAGTACTAGGAGTACCTGTTAATAAGCTTAATTAGGAATTGTATCGGTTATGCTAGGTAGCTAGCTGACTTCGAGTTGGTCCTTGTGCTCTTGTTAGAGTAGGATTAAGATCGAACAATGGGAGGACCGGCTGTCCATATATAGACATCAGTATGAGAGTTTTTTTGTAGCCTGAGAAAAGAGAAACGAAACAGAGTAGTATGGGCTTGGTATCAGCGCTACGAGTGGTCGAGTCCTGCCTGGTAGTGCCGAGCGATGAGACGCCGCGGAAAGGGCTCTGGCTCTCCCCGCTGGACGTGGTGCTAAGCAAGAGAGGCCACACCCCGTTCGTGCACGTCTACAGCGCCAGCGACGTGGACGGCGACTCCTTCAGCGTGGACAAGCTCAAGAAGTCCATGGCGATGGCGCTGGTGCCCTTCTACCCTCTGGCCGGCCGTCTCGGCGCGGATTCCGACGGCCGTATCGAAATCGACTGCAACGCGGAGGGGGCGCTCTTCGTGGTCGCCCACTCGGATCACACGGTGGAGGCCTTCCGCGACTCCAAGCCGTCGCCGGAGCTGAGGAAGCTGTTCCGTCCTCGTGTTCAGCCGTCGTCCGTCATACTGGCCGTGCAGGTGACCTTCTTGAGGTGCGGCGGCGTGGTGCTAGGGACAGAGGTGCACCACGCCGTCATGGACGGCTTCAGCACGTTCCATTTCATCCGGACGTGGGCGAGCTACTGCAGGGACGGCGCGGGCGCCGCGATCGAGCTGCTCCCCTGCCACGACCGCGCCCTCCTCCGCGCGCGGTGCCCGCCCCTGGTCCGCCCCGAGACCGTGCCCATGTTCTGCAGCAAGCTCACCATGCACGAGCCGTCGGGGACGTCCGTGGTCGCCACGGAGGTCTTCACCATCTCCAGGGACAAGCTGCATGGTCTCAAGCGGCAGTGCGGCGGCGTGAGCACGTTCTGCGCCGTCAGCGCTCTCGTCTGGCGGTGCGTTTGCGTCGCCCGCCAGCTGGATCCGGCCGCCACCACGCGCATGAACTTCCCCGTGGACGTCAGGCGTCGCCTTAAGCCGCCGCTCCCGGATGGGTACTTCGGCAACGGCGTCGTCAACGTGTTCGCCACCGCCCTGGTGAAGGACGTCGTGTCCGGGACGCTGGCCTCCGTCGCGAGCCGAGTCAAGGCCACGACACAGCGATTCGACGACGAGCTGCTGAGGTCGGCGGTGGACTACTTCGAGATGGCAGAGAAGGGAGGGCGGCCGGAAGACAGCGGAAACCTGCCGGAGACGGAGCTGCGGATGAACAGCTGGTACCACCTGCGCACGTACGAGGCCGACTTCGGGTGGGGGAAGCCGCGCCTGATGACGCGGGCGGAGACTGTGCGCGGCGGGTGGGTCTACCTCTTGGCTGCAGGCTGCGGCGATGGCAGCGCGCAGGTGCTCATATCCTTGGAGACGACCACTCTTAACAAGTTCGAGCGCGCCATTGCTAGATACGGTGTTCTCTAGCCAGTTCCCAGCCGACGTGCACCTACGTGGTTAAATTTATTTTATTTATGGTTCTCTCATCAATCTCAGTCAGCCCCCTCACACTTGTCGCTCCTTTTGTTCATTTTTTTTTTTGAGTAGATCTCCTTCTGTGCATCTTTGTAGTATTCCGTAGTATCTTGTGTTTGTATAACACCGGCCCAAACGTTCGTAGTTCCTACGTCGTCTGGCTTTTTAATGTGGCCCATTTATGTTACTATTTGTTATTAAAAATCACTGTTCAAGATATCTTCCGATATTTTGATAATCGACCAACCTATCGTTCGTCGGTACGTGTTTGACAGATAACATAAATCGCCATATATGCCAATAAAATAGCCGATTTACCCCTTATCTTGGGTCGAACGATAAGTTTTCGATAAAAGATATCCCCAACATTGATTATTAAAATAAAGGCAATAGTTGTCATCTACCACTATGTATATGGACATGGACAACAAATTTTAGTGCAAACCAAAGACAGGACCCGCTATAAGCAACATACTACTCTGTCCGTGAATAATTGTTCTTTTATACATTTTCTTTTTAGTTAAAGTTATCAAATTTTGAATAACTTTATTGAAAAAAAGTATTACCATTTAGGTATTAAATTAGTATCACTAGATTCGTATTGATATGAAGTTTCAAAATATACCAAATTAATGTCATATATGTTTTTTAAACCTTAATGTCCTATATGTTGATTGAATTCTAATCAAAACAAAAAATACGGAGTCTCTTAAATAAGGCGTTCTAAAACTTATGTAATTATAGTCATTAGGATTTCAGTTCTATATAAACTGATGACTATTTTATAATTTCTTATAAACATGGGTTTTATCATTTCGTATTACCTATAAAGTTGATCAAAAAATTTAAAAATTGAGTAAGTACAAAAGCTAAATGTACACTTATTCGTGGACGGATGGAGTAATGTTGGGGGGAATAGATAAGGGGAACCCCAAGATGCTTGTCCCTGAACCGGATTTGGTAGAATTCGGTTTATAAATAAAGTGCAGGTTTATGTGAGGAACCGGCGGGAAAGGGAGAATTGGATTACAACATGAAAGCTCGGAGGCCTAGAAGCAGGATTGTGCTAGCTTGAACCCGACAAGGCCCAGCGGAGCCCAACGGGGCTACGGCCCGGAAAAAAGGCTCCCAACCCGGTTCCTCGATCCAGAACCGGCGGGCATAACCCGGATCACAAGAGGAATCGGAAAGGGACAAGGCGGTCGAGTTTAGATAGGAATCCGAGGACGCGCGTGACCCCAATTCTCCTGTAATCCCAGGAACATGTCTGCTATATAAAACGAGTTCTTGTGACGTAGAAAGATAGGCTCTAGTTCATAGCAATAGCTCTCGAGATATCGGAAGCCAGAAACTCTCCTTGTAATCGAGATTTCGAATTCTCAATAGTCAAGAGATTATGAGTGGGTTTTTCCCTAAATAAAGGGACCGAACCTGGGTAAACTCGCGTATCTCGTTTCCACCACAACTCTTTCGATACTTTGCTTAGGATTAATGGCCTCACAAACTAGTTCTCACATGAGGCTACTTGCCGTGACAACACCACGACAGTTGACGCCCACCGTGGGGCCAACTCGTGGAAGCGTTGTTTTTTTGGAAGGAGCCCTACCATGGATCGAGAAACTCGCAATCGGCCGGCTCAAGAGTAGCCGGCGCGGAAACAACTACAACCACGATACTTGGGGACCAGAGTTCGCTTTCGTTGAATCCAGTTTCCGAGTCCTCTTCGGCGGATCCAGGTCTTCGTAAGGTTTGTTGGAGGAACCGGCCCAAAGCCGGATAAGGAGCCAAATTCAGTTTCTAGAGAGGCCATGATTGTCCACATAGATGGAGAATCCTCGGTCGGTAACAACGACGACCGGGACGAAACAGGTTCCATCCACCAGCTCTTTGAGGATCGGTTGGGAGGAAACCTAGAAAAGGAACTATAAAGTTTTGAAGAAACAGTTCAAAACACGACCGTCTACATGGCCGAACCAAACCACACTGCTGAGCTAAGGTACCATGCTAATGGAAATCTTGTTCAAAACACGGCCGTCTACATGGACATCGGGTCCTCCAGCCACCGGCAGGGCCGGGGAAGCAACTGCCAAGATGGAGTCCGCTGATTTGAGAAGCAAAGGAAACACGAGGAAGTTCTGCGAGGACTTATCAAGGGGGTTGGGTCTGAGAAGCCGTAGGCGGCCCTCCCCACTTGCGGGGTCGTTCACCATCCAGAAGGAGATAGATCATACCCACCCGCAATAGGAAGGGTCGATATCCGGTTGGGGTCCTCGTTGTGACTCCACTCCAAGTGTCGTGTACCCGCGACTGCGTCGGTTGCACGCGTCTCGACTGCCAGGTGATCAAGAGATCGAGCCCGGTGAGCCCTTATGTGTAACATCCCAAGTATGAAAACTCCCCTTAGAATGTTTGTTTCATGTTTATTAAAGTATTGCATCATGTCATCATATTGTTTCCATTTGTTTCCATTTAGTTTGCATCTGTTTTTCTCTGTTTTCACAATTCAAATTCAAACAATATTCAAACCTTTATTTCATACTTGCTCTGTTACAATCTTTTTCAAATTATAATGTCAAATCAAACCCTTATTTGTTTCCATTTTATTCCATAATGCTCACTTATTAAAATGATGGGTTTAATCAATCAATTGATTCCAAATTGCATTCAAAAATTCAAATCAAAGCATCAAACAGAACCACTTTAAATTTATGAATATTATCAAAACAAATCAACTCATTTTGTTCTAAATTAACATAGGGATCACCCTATTATAAAGTTTGATTTTGTTAATGATCACTTAATATAAAATCATCCAAATTTGAATTGCTTCACAAACAGCAAGTTAATTTCAAACTTTTTGAAAACAAAACTTAGCATTTGTTTGCTAATGACCTAAATAACTTACCCTAATTTTTCCAAAATTTTTACTAACTTAAAACCTATCTAATTCTTCCAATTCCTTTTTCTGCAAAAAAAACAGAGGAGAGAAATTTTAAAAATAAAATTTTGGCGCCAGGGGGTCGTGGGCTGCGCCCAGCCCACCTTCCCCTTTTCCTTCCGCGCGCAGCCGGCCCCTTTCTTTCTCCCAAGCCGCGTACCGCTTCGTTTTTTTCCCTTCGTCTTCATCGCGTACGGCAGCGAATCCGTGGCGCCACGGCGGCAGCCGCGCCCTCCGACGGCGATCCGTGCCTCCCTAGCCCTATAAAACCCCCTAGGGCTCTGCGCCGCAACCCTAATCCCTAGGTTCCCCTTCTCCCTCGCGGGCGCCGCCGTTTTCCCTCTCTGCCACCTCCTTCCCCTCGCTCTGAACCTCGCCGGAGAAACTACCGTCTGAAACTCCGATGCTCCCCACCGCCTCGACGCTCCTTTCACCCACCTAGCCCCTGGAATCAGTCCACCTCCTCGACCTCTTCCGATTGCACACCACAGCCACTCCGGGAACTCCCTGTAGCCTCGCCGCCGTCCACGGACTCGCCGCTGTCGCCGTCGAGCTCGTCCCCGAGCCTCTGCAACAACTACAACGGTCGTGAGCCACCGTGTCTTCCTCCTCCTTCCTCTCTGTTGCGCCGCATGCACGTTGCACGCATCCGTGCCCACTGCACCACCAGCAGCAGCCACGAGCACAGCACCACGGCCGCTCGCCGCCGGCAACTTTTCCTCTGTCAGGTTTCAGTTAGCAGCGCGCGTTTAAAATTCAGTTAACGCGCATGGTAACGATAACCTGTCCGCGCATCTGTATCTGACAAAACTGAAGCAACACCGCAGTGGTAGCACTGCTCTCTCGCGCGTGCACGGTCACGAGTTCGATCCCTCGCGCTGCGGAATAAAACCAATTTTTGCGCGAGCCACTGACAGGCAGGCCCCCTCTGTCAGTGGGCTGTGCTGCCATGCACGCACACGCGGGCCACCGTGGTGCCCTGGGCCCTCTGTCAGTGGCACTGGGTAGCCCCTGCGTGGTAACAAAAGTTTTCCAACTTTTCTGTTTTAAATCAAAGCCCTTTAAAATTACAGAATGGTCCCTAGTTTTAAAAAGCTAATAACTTTTATTTCATAACTCCAAATAATGAAAATAAAATATGTGTGTTGATCCAAATTTAGTTCTCTATCCAATTATGACAATTGCTTCCTGTTTTGACTTTTCCAAATGCATTTCAAATTTGAATTCAAATAATTCAATTGCAATTTGCTAAAATCCATAAGTAATTCATACTAAACCCAAATAATGCAAATAAAATATGTTTTCCATACCATTTTGAACCACCTATTCAAATATAAATTTTGTTTCATGGTTTGAATGATTAAAATTGTTTAAATAATTTAAACCTTGTTTAAATCATTTAAATTTGCTAAATTCATAACTTGCTCAAAATAAATTATTTTGAACATGTAAAATATGTTTTCAAACTAGAAAAGTATAAACCTTTCAAATATGAACTTGAATTTATGTTTGGCACAAATAAAATTCAAATAATATTCAAACATGTTTTAAACTCATTTAAAACTTGTTTAATCTTGTTCAAGTCATAATAAATTCATCCTAATTCCTTTTTCAATATTTGAAACATGTAATCCACCCAAAATTTGATGATATTTTCAAATATGAATTTTTTTTTATTTATTTTGCACAATTTAAATTGGTGAAAACAACAACTATTTGTGTAATCCCTTTAAGGAACCAAAAATTCCCTAAATTAATAAATAAATTTCTAAATGGGTAAACCCTATTTCAAAATTGTTCTATTGTTGTTATTTTGTTGTTTTCCTCATGCATGCATCATACTCCACTTTCACCTGTTGGTTAACTGGAAAACAAATGTTTCAACCAAAATCCATGGGCTTTTCATATGCAACTCGAAATTGCATATGTGTCCATTTAAATTGTGTTACCATATCAAATAGTTTATTTTGATGCATCCATTAACTTGACATGCATCATCCCATGACTGTGCACTATGCCATGATATTGATTGTTTATCTTCCTGTATTGTTTGTTTGCTTCTTCTCGGATAGACGACGACGTTGAGACAGACGATACTTACGACACCCCTTCTGAGGATCTAGCCCAGTACCAGGCTACTGAGTTTGCAGGCAAGTTATCACTCACATGAACCATTGTGTTCCTTTCAACATTGGTTACCGATACTTTCCGTTGTCTATTCCTGCTAGCCATATGTATCGTTGCTTCTGTTACGAACCTATCACATGATATCCCTTAACCCTGATATTGCCTCACCTCCACTCCTATAACCCCGTTGGTTGAGCCCGTGTCTTACTAGCATGCTTAGGGTTGTTTTGCTCGAGTCTGTTATCAGTTACTTTCTGTTACTATAGTCTATTATGTTCTGGGGCTCGATGTTAAACAACAACCTGTTAATTTGAGGTAATAATAAATTGCTGATAAGGCACCGGCAGGAGGCCCGGCGTGGTTTTGAGGCCTGCTAGTGTCGACCCTAATAGGAAAAGGGTCTTGTCTACTGATCCATGATGAGCGCACTATCCGCATGTGGGAAGAGTGTATGGGCGCCCCCCTCAATTTGATTCGACTCGCATCTCGTCCAAATCACCACACTTAGTTCGGGCTTTCCATTTGATGCACGCATATGCAGGTACGAACCCGAGGCCAGGGTGGAACTTTTGTAGTCGGCATTTAGGGCGGCGTGGTCTTCCAGTGCTATGAGGGTCCCCTTTTCTTCGTGGGGCTCGATTAGCCGCGCACGCACAGCACGTGGTGCTTTGGGCTTGATGCGAAGAAGAGTTGAGTTGTGTAGAGTGCCTCGCTTGGTGGAAGTGAATTTCCATCCTGGCGGGATATTCTTACGTGTACGACCAAATTGGTGCACCCCTGCAGGGATAAATCTTCTCGAGAAGCCGTGTTTTCCGCGGTTATGGTTGACTTGGTGAAAGTACTGGCTAACAAGTACTCAGAACAACTTACACCTAACTAATGATAACTTGACTAGTAATAGGCTTATTGACACAACAATTTGATCCATCATTAATCCAACTGGGTGAGTTATCCACGGATTGCTTCTTTGGATAAGGGGCGAGATTGTCGCACCCTGGCTTCTAAGGGATACTCATCGTACGAACTGGATAGTAGGTGCTTGGATTATGGGGCATAACTGCTCCCACGTCCCAGCTTCCTGGTAGGCCTGCGCTTATGCGCGACAACACAAGCCCTACTATTCCACCGTGGATGTAAACTATCCATTAGGAGTCACAGGCACTACTGTCGACGTACTTCATAACAAGCACGCACTGTACGTCAACAGCTTTGAACGAATGATTATCACAACTTATCTCTACGACACAAAAGATAGAAATAAAGTTGCAACTGGCCTTCACTAAGGCAGAAATAGCAAATACAATCATCCAGAGGACACATGTCCCAACATAGCATTCATTACATCAGCAGAAGCAACCAAAGGGGTCTGAGTACAGACAAATCCAACAGGCTTAAGAAGCCGGAGAAAATATAGAAGACGAAGCCCATCCACGTAGGTCCTGGATCCAGCCCTGGTCCAGCTAACTACTCGTCTGCAGTCTCGTCGAACTCCACAAAGTAGCCATCCTGGTGGTCATCGTAGCCGTAGTCATACTCTGCGTAAACCACAGCCCCAACGGGGTCAGTACATCCAAGTACTGGCAAGCAAGACTCACAGTTCATCAAAGAGTTTCCCGTCAACACAAGCATTGATGCTTGGGATCAACGGAAGAAAAGGGGTGATATGAAAAGTTGCTGCTGGCTGCTCTAACAACTACAGAAGATAACTACAAGTTCCGGCTAACAGAAAAGATAAGATCGAGGATTGTAACCAACTGAAAGATAACTGCAAACAAACCCATCCTGGATCTCGCCCCTTATCCAAAGAAGCAATCCGAGGATAACTCACACAGGTGGATTAAAGGTGAATCAAGTTATTGTGTGAATAAACCTATTACTAGTCAAGTTATTAATCATGGGGTGTAACATGTTTGATCATTATGTTTAAGTTGTCCTGAGTACTTGTTAGCCAGTACTTTCACCAAGTAATCCATAACCGCGGAAAACACGGCTTCTCGAGAAGATTATCCCTGCAGGGTTGCACCAATTTGGCCGTACACGCAAGAATATCCCGCCAGAGGGGATGCCTCCCACCAAGCGGGGTACTCTACACAACCAACCATTCTCCGCATCAAGCCCAAAGCACCTTGGGCGCACGGCTAATCGAGCCCAGAAGAAAATGGACCCTCATAGCACTCTAAGAACGTGTCCCCCTATATGCCGACTACAAAAGTTCCACCCTGCGCTGGGCTCACAAAAACATGCATGCGGCAAATAGAAAGCACGAACTAAATGAGATGATTTGGACGAGATGCGAATCAGGTCAAGTTGAGGGGGGCGCCCATACTCGCTTCCCACATGCGGGTAGTGCGCTCATCATGGATCAGTAGACAAGACCCTTTTCCTATTAGGGCCGACACTAGCAGGCTCCAAAACCTCTCATGGGCCTCCTGCCGGTGCCTTATCATCAAATTATTATTACCATTAGCAATTAACAGAATTGATTGATTAACATCGAGCCCCCGTTACAAGTAACAAGATAGTAAAAGTAGTAACCGACAACAGACTCGAGTAAAAGCAACCCTAAGCATGCTAGATAATACTCAGGCACAAACAAAGGCTGTAGGTATGGAGGTGAGGCAGTATCATTGGTTCAGGGTATCATGTGATCGGTTTGGAGAACAAGCAACGATACATAGGGCTAGCAATAGTAGACAAAAGGATAGTATCGACAACAAGTGTGGAAAGGAACTCGATGATTCATGTGAGTGATAACTTGCCTGGGAGCTCAACAGCCGGGTACTGAGCTAGGTCCTGGGTAGTGGTGTCGTAAGGATCGTCGGTCTCAACGTAGTCGTCGTCTAACCGAGAAGAAGCAAACAAACAAAACAGAAATGTAAACAATCATTGCCATGGCATTGTGCACAATCAAGATGATGCATGACAATTTAATAGGTGTCTCAAAATGAATTGACTAACAAGATAGCACAAATTAAATGGACCCATATGCAAGGGTTGCATATGGAAAAGGATTCATTAAAAATAAGTGGAACAAATGGTTTACAACTAGTTATTAGGTGAGAGTTGTTATCATGATGCATGTATGATGATGATGACAAGATAACAACAAAATAACAAGGATAGGTGCAAAAGAAAAAGAATAAAACAAGTTTGGAAATTATTTGTTAATTTTGGAAAGTTTTGGTTACTTAGACATGCCACACAACAATTATTGTTTTCATCAAGTTAGAGTGTGCAAAACAATTTACAAATTTTATATTTGAAAAGAACATCAAATTTTAGTTGAATTACATGTTTCACATTTTGAAATTGGACTTTGGATTATTTAATTATGAATTAAACAATAATAAACAGGTTTTAATTGAATTAAACAAGATTTAAAATGTTTAGGCAATTTAAATTGTTCAAACCAGAAAACAAATTTTATATTTGAATAGAACATTCAAAAAGGTGTGAAAAACATATTTTATTTGAATTATTTGAAAACAGAATGAATTAGTTATGAATTATTTCAATTTGCATTTGAATTATTCAAATTTGAAATTTGAAAGTATTTTGAAAACTCAAAACAGTGCACCAATGGAATAATTGGAAAGGTTATAAAATTTGGAGCAATAAACATATAAAGTTTGTATTTATTGGATTCATATAATAAAAGTTATTGAATTTTCAAATTAGGTGTTTATTCTGCCCATTTAAAAGAAATTGGAATTAACAGATTTGATTTTAAACTTTTGTTACCGAGAGGGCCTCTACACGCTGCCACTGCCCAGTGGACCCCCTAGCCAGCGTGGCGCGCGCGCACACGTGGCGGAGGAGGGCAATGACGTGCGGGCCCGCGCGCTGTGGAGGCAAATAGCCAAAAAAGATTGCGCTTGCGGGGATCGAACCCGCAACCACGCGCGAGATTCAGAGCGTGCCTACCATCTGCGCTGTGCTCCGTCAGTTGACAGAGATACAGACGCGGGGAGGTTAAGGTGTTACCCCCCTGCTATCTGAAATTCGCACGCGCAGGCTAACTGAACCTTTCTGTCAGCAGCTGATCGATGCACGCCGGCGGGAGAGTTCACCGTGGATGCGCTCGCGGCGGTGGGTGGTTGGACGCGGGTGTGTGCACGGATTTGCGGTGTTGCAACAGAGAGACGAGAGGGGATAGCTAGCACGGGGAGCTCACCGAGGTTCGTCGAGCTGCAGAGGGACGGGAGCAGATGTCGACGGCGACGGTGGCGTGGATGGCGGCGGCGATCGGAGGCGTCTACGGCTCGGTGGCGGTGTCGCGGAGGTAGAGGGAGGCACGGGCACCTCGTTCCCGGCGTCAGCTGGCGGCTAGCTAGGCCCTAACGGCGGCGAGCGGTTCGGTTTCAGAGAGCTTGGGTCGGGGGGAGAGTTTCAGAGGGTGAGTCCATGGCAGAGGGAGGATGGCGGCGATGATAGGGAAGGAGGGGGAGGTAGCTAGGGTTTGCGGCAGGAGGAGGGTGCCGTGGTGTTTTATGGAACCGGTGGAGGCGTACGGCGCGCCATCGAGAGGGTGAGGGAACGATCGACGGAGGAGAGGAGCTCGTACGCCATGACGTCAGACGGGAGGAGGACGACAGCGACAGTAGAGGGGGTTATCGGGCCAAAGTGGTAACGGGCTGGGCTGGGGGTTTAGTTGCTGCTGCCCTTTTTCTCCTTTGCTATTTTTTTTGTACTGTTTTTTTTTGTAGCATGCAAATGGAAGCAAAACAAAGGTTTTGTTTATAGAAATTTTTTGGAATAAAAATAGGATAAATTTCTTAGTGGAAAATGCAACCTTTTGGGAGTTTTGTTTTCAAAAACTTTATTGTTTGCTTGCTGTGTTAAAAAAAATTAAACCAAATTAATTGAAATTTCCAATATTAGATAATATTAGAAAAACAAGGTATTTTTCAATAGGGTTTTATTTAGAGGTTAGAAGTGATTTAAGGAATTCCAAATTAGTGGTGAATTTCATGGATTCAAATGATTAGAGATTTGAGAAATGGCTTGAGTTTGGAAATAATTTGAAATTAATTGATTAAAGTGATTGATTGAATTAAGCAACAATTTAATAGTTGAACCAATAAGAAAAATAATTTGGAAGCATTTGTTGTTTTTGGATTTGCAAATCTTTATTTGAAAGATTGTAACAGACAAGTGTGAAAACAATGTTTGATTCATTAAGAAAACAATGCAACAGAAATAACATGAGGATGATGCCATGATGCATTGCATAAATTAAACAAGGAACAGAAACACTAGGGTGTTTTCATACTTGGATGTTACAAAACGCCCCCCCTTGAAGGAATCGCGCCCCGAGATTCCCTACTGAGAAATGAAAAGGTTCGGATACTTCTTGCGAAGATCCTCTTCGGTCTCCCACGTTGCCTCTTTATCGGAATGATGCGACCATTGCACTTTCAAGAACTTGGTGCTCTTGTTGCGAGTCTTACGCTCGGTCTCATCTAGAATACGAATAGGGTGCTCCTCATAAGATAGATCATCTTGCAGTTCAATGGAATCATGATCAACTGCACGATCTGGATCTTTGAAACACTTCTTGAGCTGTGACACGTGGAACACATCGTGCACTTTGGAAAGTTTTTCTGGAAGTTCAAGACGATAAGCATTCTCTGCACGTCTTGAGAGGATGTTGAAAGGGCCAATGTATCTTGGTGCAAGCTTTCCTTTCACACCAAAACGATGAGTGCCTCTGAGGGGAGTTACACGGAGATATGCTTTGTCACCAGGTGCATAGACCATGTCCCGGTGCTTGCTATCATAATAGCTCTTCTGACGAGACTGCGCAATCCTGAGATTGTCACGAATGATACGAACTTTCTCCTCGGCTTCCTTAACAATGTCAGGGCCCAAGAGTGAACGTTCACCAGCTCCAGACCAATTGATTGGACTCCTGCATCTGCGACCATACAGTGCCTCAAATGGTGCCATGCCTAGGCTTGCCTGGTAGCTGTTATTGTAGGAGAATTCAGCATATGGAAGGCAATCCTCCCATTTCATGCCAAAGGAGAGACCACATGCTCTGAGCATATCCTCGAGAATCTGATTGACTCTTTCAACTTGCCCCTGAGACTGAGGGTGGTAAGCTGTGCTGAACAGAAGTTTGGTGCCCAATGCTTCTTGAAAACTCTTCCAGAAATGAGAAGTGAAGATACTTCCACGGTCTGAGCTTATTTCCAATGGAACACCATGAAGGGGAACAACCTTTGCTGTGTAGAGCTCTGCTAACTGGCTAGCTGAGATAGTTTCCTTTACAGCATAGAAGTGAGCAACCTTAGTGAGACGATCAATAACAACGAAGATTGCATCGTTGCCCTTTTTGGACTTTGGAAACCCAGTAACGAAGTCCATTTCAATCATGTCCCACTTCCACTCAGGAATTTTCAGAGGTTGGAGTAGACCTGCTGTCTTCTGATGGACTGCCTTAACACGTTGACAAACGTCGCATTCAGAAACGTATTGAGCAATTTCACGTTTCATGCCAGACCACCAATACAGAGTCTTGAGATCCTGGTACATCTTTGTACTTCCAGGGTGAATGGATAGAGGAGTTTCATGAGCCTCCTTGAGAATGATATCCTTGAGACTTTGAATCTGAGGAACTGCAATGCGTCCTTCAAAGAACACAGTTCCCTTGTCATCAATTGAGAAGGACTTGAACTTATCACTGCCCTCCTTGATTTGCTCTACCATCTTCTTGATTTCATTATCACGAAGTTGTTCAGAACGAATCTTGTCCTCGAGAGTTGGGCTGGCTGTCAAGCTAGCAAGGTATCCTTCAGGAACAAGACCAAGGTTCAGCTTCTGGAATTCTTCATGAAGTGGAGGTTGGCTTTCCATGATCATGAGATTATTGCAATAGGATTTGCGACTGAGAGCATCGGCCATAACATTAGCCTTGCCTGGAGTGTAAGAAATGGTGAGATCAAAGTCTTTAATCTTTTCAATCCATCTCCTTTGCCTGAGGTTCAAATCTGGCTGAGTGAAGATGTATTTCAGACTCTTATGATCGGAAAAGATCTCAGTTTTGTTACCCAACAAGTATTGTCTCCATTTCTTGAGGGCAAACACAACTGCTGCAAGTTCAAGATCATGAGTGGGATAGTTTTGCTCATGTGGGTTCAACTGACGTGAAGCATAAGCGACAACTTGACGTTCTTGCATAAGAACTGCTCCTAGGCCTTGGAGAGATGCATCACAGAATATCTGGAAAGGTTTGGTAGTATCTGGGCCAACTAGAACAGGTGTGGAAATGAGTTTAGTCTTCAGGAGGTTGAAACTCTCATCACATTGTGGAGTCCAAATGAACTTTTTGTCCTTCTTGGTGAGATCAGTGAGAGGTTTAGCAATCTTGGAGAAGTTTTGGACGAAACGACGGCAATAGCTAGCCAAGCCAAGAAAACTTCTGACTTGCTTCACCGTCTTAGGGGGTTTCCAATCAACAATTGCCTTAACCTTTTCAGGATCAATGGCAATGCCCTTGGCAGAGATGATATGACCAAGATATGCAACTTCTGGAATCCAGAACTCACATTTGGAAAACTTGGCATATAGACGATGCTCGCGAAGTTTCATGAGAGTGAGACGAAGGTGTTCTCCATGCTCTTCCTCGGATTTTGAGTAGACTAGAATGTCATCAAGATATACCACAACGAACTTGTCGAGGTATTCATGGAAGACAGAATTCATGAGTCTTGGGAAGGTCGCCGGTGCATTGGTGAGACCAAAGGACATGACGGTGTATTCATATAGACCGTACCGAGTGGTGAAAGCTGTCTTAGGAATATCTTCCTTTCTGATCTTTATCTGATGGTAACCCATCCTCAAGTCCAACTTTGAGAATATTGAGGCTCCAGCAAGTTGATCAAAAATATCATCGATACGAGGAAGTGGATACTTGTTCTTGATTGTTTTCTCGTTGAGAGGACGATAGTCAACCACGAGTCTTTTTGTTTGATCCTTCTTGGCAACAAACAGAGTTGGGCAACCCCAAGCGGAGGAACTAGGCTGAATGTAACCTTTGTCCATGTACATATCGATTTGCTCCTTCAACAATTTCAGTTCAGGAGGAGCTATCTTGTATGGATGCTTAGAGATTGGAGCAGTACCTGGCTCAAGCTCGATCACGAACTCAACTGCTCTGTCCGGGGGCATCCCTGGCAACTCTTCTGGAAAGACGTCAGGGAATTCACAAACCACCGGAACATTTTCAATTGCAGGAAGGGGTTTGGCATCGAGGTTGAACAGCTGAACAGAACTTGATCCACATGGAGAATAGACTATCTGGCCTGAAGTGTGGGAGAGAGTTATTGACTTTTGAGCACAGTCAATTTTAGCTTTGTGGGTCTTCAACCAATCCATACCCAGAATGACATCAATGTCAGAATTTCCCAGCAACATGAGTGAAGCAAGGAATATGCGACCTCCAATTAGGATCTCATTGTCCATGCTTATCTTGGAAGTCAACATTTGCGGTCCCGGAGAGTGAACAGTCATTTGATTGCTTAGCGGAACCAGAACTAGGTTGTATGCTTTTGCAAAAATCTTTGACACAAATGAATGCGATGCTCCAGTATCAAACAACACTTTAGCTGGAATAGAGTTTACGGGTAATATACCGAGAACGACGTCAGCAGCTTCCTCAGCTTTGTCGGCCTTGATATGGTTCACCCTCGCGTTCCTCCCGACAGGCCTGTTGTTGGAGTTGAAGGCTTTAGCCGGGGGAGCACGAACCATAGCCTGGTTGGTGTTGGGGCGAGGAGGTAGGGGTAGCTGCTTCTGAGTGCACTTATCAGCATAGTGTCCAGTATCCTTGCACTTGTAGCAAGTGACGACACGAGAAGGACCTGGCCTTGGCTGCCCCATCGGGAACCTCTGACCCTGCATCTTAGATGGGTTGGGTGGGCGGGGACCAAAGCCTGGAGAATTTTTGGCATTTGGAGCCCGAGTGACAGCACCATTTGGCACCCAGATGCGGCGCTTCTGCGGAGGGGTGGTCATGTTGGAGGAGGAATCACCCTCACGCGAGTGCTTGCGCGACTCTTCGAACGCCTTGCGCCCATTCTCCTCATTGAGCGCGGTGTTCACGAGCTCCACGAAGTCCTTGCACTTGATGTTTGTGAGAGCGTACTTCAGTTCCGGGTTAAAACCTCGGCGGAACCTTGCCATCTTCTTGGCTTCAGTGGACACTTCGTCACCAGCGTACCGAGCGAGACGATTGAACTCGTTCTGGTAGCCGAGAACGTCCAGCTTGCCCTGTCTAAGAGAGCAGAATTCCTCACGCATCCTTTCCATGAGACCATCCGGGATGTGGTGCTTCAGGAAGGCATCCTTGAAACATCCCCAGGTGATAGGAAAGCCAGCTCTCATGGTCTGGTAGTTCTCCCACCAAGTAGCTGCCTGACCCTTCAGTAGGTAGGTGGCATACTTGACCTTATCCTCTTCCGCAACATGAGCAATCTCCAAAGCTCTTGCTACGTCACGGATCCATTCATCAGCATCCAGGGGCTCACGTGTTGCCACGAAAGCTTTTGGGCCCAAGCTGAGGAAGTCCTTGATGGTGACCCTTGGAGCATTCTGGTTGTGGTGCTGGTTAGCCTGGATCTGGGCCATCTGTGTCACCACTTGGGTCATCTGAGCCAACAGTTCCCCCATTGGTGGTGGCGGAGGCGGGTTGTTCCTGGTTGGAGGCATCCTGAACAGAAATTCATTTTAGCACAACAACAGAAAAGGATAGACTTGGTAACCGAAAGATAGATTATTCCGACGCATGAATAGATAACCAACAGGTACATCATCACATGTTCAAATACATCAGAATATCCAACAGACCAATACATGGTTCGAAAGACAAGGATAACTAAACATAGCTAGGAATGGATACATCGGTACTCCCATGCTCATCACGCAGGACGGAGGTGAGTAGTACGACGAGAGATACGGTGAGGAGGAACCCCACGGAAGTAGGTATGACGACGATCCCTGTAGATAGGAACTGCTCTGAGAGCAACTCTCGGTGTGGTGAAGTAGAAAGCGTCGTGTCCCTGTGCTCCATAGCGGGGAATCCCTGTGTAACCAGCTCCGAGGTCGAGAAGTGGGCCTCTGATCGGCTCGTAACCTCCAGCATCTGGCAGAGGAAAACCCAGTGTCTGCTGGAAACGCGCAAAGCGCTCGTCTCCAACGAAGTCTGTGGTGTACGTCGCCAGACGCGTCAACGCGAGGTAGAGCTGCTCCCTGACTGAGGCTAACTCCTGAGAAAGTGCGGAAGCAACTGCGTCACTGTGCCTCACGAACTGAGCAGTAGTGTGCAGCCTGGAGCTATCATCCTCGTAGGTATCCAGGTTGCGGTGGAGAGTGAAGTGAACTCCCGCTGCCGTGATGTAACCACGGGGGATGTGACGATAGATGGAATCATCAAACCCCCAGTAGTCAGCACGGAGAACGGTGAGACTCACGTACGCTGCCTGCTGCACGACCATATCCACTGTGGAACCTACTGCCTCGTAGCGGTGGGCAATGCTCCTGCCATCATCCGACAGAATGTAGACGATGGCCCGGTAGAAAGTCTGGTCAAACTCGCGCTGGTGCTCGTAGACCTGGTACTCCGGTGCCCAACGGAACCCCAGATAGGTAACCATGTCTCTCAGCATCTCCGGATAACCGGCGGTGCTCTCACAGCGAGTCATGCGAACCACCTGCGGGTAGTAGCTGAGACCCATCTGCAGATGATTGGGGAAGGTTTTGATTAGACTCCGGTAGATGAAAAAGGATGTGGAAAACAACAACAAGGTTCAACGGACGAAAAGGATGTTGAAAAGAACATGATATCGAAGCAACATCGGGAAAACGAGACCAAAAGTCCTGAGGTACTACAGAGAACCCAAAACACGTGAAATCCTAACTTGAAAGTTTAGGTGAGAACAGAAAACAACGTTGCACTTCCTTACCAGAAAAGGGTGGGTGGGTGGGGAAAGAAGAAAAATGGCAGAATTCCTACTCTCACGTTTCATTTTTCCTATATAGCTACAAAATAGTTTCTAGACTCAACTGCGACCAGTAAAAAGGGATCCTACAGGCAGACAGGCTCTGATACCATTTGTCGCACCCTGGCTTCTAAGGGATACTCATCGTACGAACTGGATAGTAGGTGCTTGGATTATGGGGCATAACTGCTCCCACGTCCCAGCTTCCTGGTAGGCCTGCGCTTATGCGCGACAACACAAGCCCTACTATTCCACCGTCGATGTAAACTATCCATTAGGAGTCACAGGCACTACTGTCGACGTACTTCATAACAAGCACACACTGTACGTCAACAGCTTTGAACGAATGATTATCACAACTTATCTCTACGACACAAAAGATAGAAATAAAGTTGCAACTGGCCTTCACTAAGGCAGAAATAGCAAATACAATCATCCAGAGGACACATGTCCCAACATAGCATTCATTACATCAGCGGAAGCAACCAAAGGGGTCTGAGTACAGACAAATCCAACAGGCTTAAGAAGCCGGAGAAAATAAAGAAGACGAAGCCCATCCACGTAGGTCCTGGATCCAGCCCTGGTCCAGCTAACTACTCGTCTGCAGTCTCGTCGAACTCCACAAAGTAGCCATCCTGGTGGTCATCGTAGCCGTAGTCGTACTCTGCGTAAACCACAGCCCCAACGGGGTCAGTACATCCAAGTACTGGCAAGCAAGACTCACAGTTCATCAAAGAGTTTCCCGTCAACACAAGCATTGATGCTTGGGATCAACGGAAGAAAAGGGGTGATATGAAAAGTTGCTGCTGGCTGCTCTAACAACTACAGAAGATAACTACAAGTTCCGGCTAACAGAAAAGATAAGATCGAGGATTGTAACCAACTGAAAGATAACTGCAAACAAACCCATCCTGGATCTCGCCCCTTATCCAAAGAAGCAATCCGAGGATAACTCACACAGGTGGATTAAAGGTGAATCAAGTTATTGTGTGAATAAACCTATTACTAGTCAAGTTATTAATCATGGGGTGTAACATGTTTGATCATTATGTTTAAGTTGTCCTGAGTACTTGTTAGCCAGTACTTTCACCAAGTAATCCATAACCGCGGAAAACACGGCTTCTCGAGAAGATTATCCCTGCAGGGTTGCACCAATTTGGCCGTACACGCAAGAATATCCCGCCAGAGGGGATGCCTCCCACCAAGCGGGGTACTCTACACAACCAACCATTCTCCGCATCAAGCCCAAAGCACCTTGGGCGCACGGCTAATCGAGCCCAGAAGAAAATGGACCCTCATAGCACTCTAAGAACGTGTCCCCCTATATGCCGACTACAAAAGTTCCACCCTGCGCTGGGCTCACAAAAACATGCATGCGGCAAATAGAAAGCACGAACTAAATGAGATGATTTGGACGAGATGCGAATCAGGTCAAGTTGAGGGGGGCGCCCATACTCGCTTCCCACATGCGGGTAGTGCGCTCATCATGGATCAGTAGACAAGACCCTTTTCCTATTAGGGTCGACACTAGCAGGCTCCAAAACCTCTCATGGGCCTCCTGCCGGTGCCTTCATCAAATTATTATTACCATTAGCAATTAACAGAATTGATTGATTAACATCGAGCCCCCGTTACAAGTAACAAGATAGTAAAAGTAGTAACCGACAACAGACTCGAGTAAAAGCAACCCTAAGCATGCTAGATAATACTCAGGCACAAACAAAGGCTGTAGGTATGGAGGTGAGGCAGTATCATTGGTTCAGGGTATCATGTGATCGGTTCGGAGAACAAGCAACGATACATAGGGCTAGCAATAGTAGACAAAAGGATAGTATCGACAACAAGTGTGGAAAGGAACTCGATGATTCATGTGAGTGATAACTTGCCTGGGAGCTCAACAGCCGGGTACTGAGCTAGGTCCTGGGTAGTGGTGTCGTAAGGATCGTCGGTCTCAACGTAGTCGTCGTCTAACCGAGAAGAAGCAAACAAACAAAACAGGAATGTAAACAATCATTGCCATGGCATTGTGCACAATCAAGATGATGCATGACAATTTAATAGGTGCCTCAAAATGAATTGACTAACAAGATAGCACAAATTAAATGGACCCATATGCAAGGGTTGCATATGGAAAAGGATTCATTAAAAATAAGTGGAACAAATGGTTTACAACTAGTTATTAGGTGAGAGTTGTTATCATGATGCATGTATGATGATGATGACAAGATAACAACAAAATAACAAGGATAGGTGCAAAAGAAAAAGAATAAAACAAGTTTGGAAATTATTTGTTAATTTTGGAAAGTTTTGGTTACTTAGACATGCCACACAACAATTATTGTTTTCATCAAGTTAGAGTGTGCAAAACAATTTACAAATTTTATATTTGAAAAGAACATCAAATTTTAGTTGAATTACATGTTTCACATTTTGAAATTGGACTTTGGATTATTTAATTATGAATTAAACAATAATAAACAAGTTTTAATTGAATTAAACAAGATTTAAAATGTTTAGGCAATTTAAATTGTTCAAACCAGAAAACAAATTTTATATTTGAATAGAACATTCAAAAAGGTGTGAAAAACATATTTTATTTGAATTATTTGAAAACAGAATGAATTAGTTATGAATTATTTCAATTTGCATTTGAATTATTCAAATTTGAAATTTGAAAGTATTTTGAAAACTCAAAACAGTGCACCAATGGAATAATTGGAAAGGTTATAAAATTTGGAGCAATAAACATATAAAGTTTGTATTTATTGGATTCATATAATAAAAGTTATTGAATTTTCAAATTAGGTGTTTATTCTGCCCATTTAAAAGAAATTGGAATTAACAGATTTGATTTAAAACTTTTGTTACCGAGAGGGCCTCTACACGCTGCCACTGCCCAGTGGACCCCCTAGCCAGCGTGGCGCGCGCGCACACGTGGCGGAGGAGGGCAATGACGTGCGGGCCCGCGCGCTGTGGAGGCAAATAGCCAAAAAAGATTGCGCTTGCGGGGATCGAACCCGCAACCACGCGCGAGATTCAGAGCGTGCCTACCATCTGCGCTGTGCTCCGTCAGTTGACAGAGATACAGACGCGGGGAGGTTAAGGTGTTCCCCCCTGCTATCTGAAATTCGCACGCGCAGGCTAACTGAACCTTTCTGTCAGCAGCTGATCGATGCACGCCGGCGGGAGAGTTCACCGTGGATGCGCTCGCGGCGGTGGGTGGTTGGACGTGGGTGTGTGCACGGATTTGCGGTGTTGCAACAGAGAGACGAGAGGGGATAGCTAGCACGGGGAGCTCACCGAGGTTCGTCGAGCTGCAGAGGGACGGGAGCAGATGTCGACGGTGACGGTGGCGTGGATGGCGGCGGCGATCGGAGGCGTCTACGGCTCGGTGGCGGTGTCGCGGAGGTAGAGGGAGGCACGGGCACCTCGTTCCCGGCGTCAGCTGGCGGCTAGCTAGGCCCTAACGGCGGCGAGCGGTTCGGTTTCAGAGAGCTTGGGTCGGGGGGAGAGTTTCAGAGGGTGAGTCCATGGCAGAGGGAGGATGGCGGCGATGATAGGGAAGGAGGGGGAGGTAGCTAGGGTTTGCGGCAGGAGGAGGGTGCCGTGGTGTTTTATGGAACCGGTGGAGGCGTACGGCGCGCCATCGAGAGGGTGAGGGAACGATCGACGGAGGAGAGGAGCTCGTACGCCATGACGTCAGACGGGAGGAGGACGACAGCGACAGTAGAGGGGGTTATCGGGCCAAAGTGGTAACGGGCTGGGCTGGGGGTTTAGTTGCTGCTGCCCTTTTTCTCCTTTGCTATTTTTTTGTACTGTTTTTTTTTGTAGCATGCAAATGGAAGCAAAACAAAGGTTTTGTTTATAGAAAATTTTTGGAATAAAAATAGGATAAATTTCTTAGTGGAAAATGCAACCTTTTGGGAGTTTTGTTTTCAAAAACTTTATTGTTTGCTTGCTGTGTTAAAAAAAATTAAACCAAATTAATTGAAATTTCCAATATTAGATAATATTAGAAAAACAAGGTATTTTTCAATAGGGTTTTATTTAGAGGTTAGAAGTGATTTAAGGAATTCCAAATTAGTGGTGAATTTCATGGATTCAAATGATTAGAGATTTGAGAAATGGCTTGAGTTTGGAAATAATTTGAAATTAATTGATTAAAGTGATTGATTGAATTAAGCAACAATTTAATAGTTGAACCAATAAGAAAAATAATTTGGAAGCATTTGTTGTTTTTGGATTTGCAAATCTTTATTTGAAAGATTGTAACAGACAAGTGTGAAAACAATGTTTGATTCATTAAGAAAACAATGCAACAGAAATAACATGAGGATGATGCCATGATGCATTGCATAAATTAAACAAGGAACAGAAACACTAGGGTGTTTTCATACTTGGATGTTACAGAGATCCAGGATGGGTTGGTGTGGTGGTTAGTTGTAGTTGGTTACGATACGCTATCTTATCTCTTTCTGTTAGACCGGAAGTTGTAGTATGTTCTGTAGATGGTTAGAGCAGCCAGTTGCAGCATCTTTTATACCCTTTCTTCCGTTGATCCCAAGGCATCTGTGCTTGGTGTTGACGGGCTACACTTTGGTGAACTGTAAGTCTTGCTTGCCAGTACGTTTATGTACTGACCCCTTTGGGGCTGTGGTTTCCGCAGACTACGCTTACGAGGATCCCCGTGACGGCTACTACGTGGAGTTTGACGAGGCTACTGACGAGTAGGTAGCGGACCCGGGCAGGATCCGAGACATCGTGGATGGGCTCCGTTTTCTTTTCATTCCCGGCTTCTTAAGCCTATTTGGATTTGTCTGTACTCAGACCCTTTGAATGCTTCCGCTGAGATGTAATGATGTTATGTTGGGACATGTGTCCTCTGGATGATTGTATTTGCTATTCTCTGCCCTAGTGAGGGCCAGTTGCAACTTATTTCAATCTTTTGTGTCTTAGAGATATGTTGTGTTATCATCTTGTTCAACTCCGTTGACGTACCATGTGTGTATGGTATGAAGTACGTCAATGGTAGTGTCCTGATTTCTACGGGATAGTTTACATCGACGGTGAATAGTAAAGATTGGTTGTCACACATAAGTGTTGGCCTACTCGTAAGAGATGCGGGTGCCGGTAAGCCCCGTAATCCAATCAAAATACTGTTCAGTTCGTACGGTGAGTATCCTCTAGAAGTCCGGGTGCGACATTATGCCACCAGTTCTTTCAAACGCTTCGACAGGGCGGTGATGGCGTTTGGGTCCCCATAGTTCCAAAGGTTCCAATACCTTCTCATAGCAGGAAGGCCAGGTTGCAAAATAGGGAGATATGGGCCACCTGAGGAGTGTGGCGCCTCCAGAAAGTAGAAGAATGTGCCCTCCCAATCAGCGCATATCCCGAGCAGTTTCAGGTCTAGGTATTGAGAACTCCGGGCCACAACCTTCACAAGGCCATAGTGACGCCTTTGGTCTCCCTCCCCGACGATCTGCCCCGACAGGCCTAGATGGGGGTGTATGTCAAGGTACCCTTTGAAGAAGGTTACGAAGCAAGATATGTGCAAGATGCAGTCTGGAGTAAGGTGGTGCTGTTGGATCCCGTACAACTTGAAGAGTTGTAGTAGGAACAGGTGGATCAGAGGGGAAAGCCCCCCTCTCCAAGTGGGTGCCGAACAAGACGCACTCACCAGCCCAGGCTATAGGAACGACCTCCATGCCCGGGACCCGCCATGGAGAACAAGAATGCGTTGGAATGAAGCGTATGGAAGACATGGCGTCGAGCTCCCCATGCACCAGCTTGGATTCTGACCATTCCACACCAACAGATCCCGTAGGAGGAGGAGGAAGGGAAAAAGCACGGCATCGACGCAAGGATCTGGCACTCAGGTAGGTGGAGGCCATGATCGCAAGGTTCCATACCTTAGTCTCTCATTTGCCTTTACAGGGTTGGAGGGGTGGAGGGGGCCGCAAGTTTTAAAGAGATTCTACACGGTAGGCACTTTGTGTGACCTGAAGGCCAACTCTAATGGGAACGCGGCGGGCGCGCTGCGTGCAGTGGCCAGGGACGGCACGTTCAGCGAGGAGAAGGGCGCGGGCCAGTAACTCGCGACGTTACTGCCCCATGCCCGGGGCTACTGTCGGTTTAATGCCTTCTAGGGGTCCTTCGATCGTTGGATACGTGGGTCCAGGCTTCCACGTTGGGCGAACTCGATGGGTCGGGTCCCAACCGACCGACCTCCCCCGGTGGAGAAGGGCACCCCGGGTGGCGCGACCAACCCGTGGCCGCCCTTTGCAGGATGAAGACAATGCGTGGAGCGTCGTGGTAGGGAGACAGTTACACTTGGGGGCGATCTCTCTGCCTTCCTCCCACACGTAACCCTATATCGGAGGGTGACTACATGTGTGAAAACCCACCAGGAGTTGGAGGGGGAGCCGACGGATATAAAAAGGAGAAGAGAAGAAAGGAGAGAAGAAAAAGAGAGG
Organism: Alopecurus myosuroides; assembly: GCA_028641055.1. Taxonomy (NCBI): domain Eukaryota; kingdom Viridiplantae; phylum Streptophyta; class Magnoliopsida; order Poales; family Poaceae; genus Alopecurus; species Alopecurus myosuroides. The sequence goes on along the minus strand of CM054057.1, from coordinate 279,872,288 downwards.
AGAAGGAGGGAGAGGAGAAGAGGGGATAGGGGGACGAAGAATCGAGAGTGTGGCATTCACATTGTAACTTTCCCACAAAAGATCAATTCCATATCAGACATGCATAATGTAGGGTTCCATCTCATAATGGCCTGAACCTGGGTAAAAAGTCGTGTCCATGTGCTGAGTGTTTTCCTGTAACCTCTCCCCCGCACTCTACCACCTGGGGAGAGGCGGTACAGGAGTCTCCCTCGCCAACTGCCGAACAAAATCAGTGAGCTAGAAGTCGGTCACTCCTGGTTTCCACGTTTCGACATGCGATAATTTTGACCCTGAACTTTCTCACAGTTGAAAATACTAGAATAAGTCACGCGATAAACCGTCTGTGCCAGATAGCAAAGATAAACTAAAACTGATATACAAACCCAAACATGAATTTCTTTTTACTAGAAACGAGCAGAAATTGATAAACTGGCAAATATGAGAAATTTTTGGAGAACTCGCAAAAATTCCAGTTTATTAGATAAGTAAAATGTATTATAAGTGCACACTCGCACTATAAAAAAGAATAGGACTAGAAATAAAACAGTTTATCTAGCCTATTACAAGCCCATAGGGCCTAATTATTATGAACTAAAATGGTTTCTATTTACACAACAGATTTACCCTTCTCCCGCGGAGGGTCTGAAGTATTCAAACCGGCTTATTCAGCTATCGGGTCTTGATTCTCTCGGGTTTTCTCTAGGGCATTGTCCTTGGAAGAATTATCAAGTCCAGATGTGCCAGCCGAATCTGCCAGATGCACATACCTCCACCCCAAGTGCGATGCTGCTACACTGCTGCGCCTTGATGGTGCCAGATTTTCTTGATGCTTGTGATGTCGTGTTAAGAACCCCAAGAGGAGGGTGTGATGAGCACAACGGTAAGAAGTTCCCTCAGTTAAGAACCAATGTTATCAATCCAGTGGGAGAAAGAGAATCTTTGGAAGGTTGATTCCACTGACGGTGGTGATGGCGCCTCACCGGTGTCAGCAACAACGCAGAACCTGCACACAACACAACCAAAATACTTTGTCTGAACGGTACAGTGAGGTTGTCAATCTCACCGGTCTTGCTGAAAACAAAGATTAGACGTATAGTGTGGAAAATGGTGTATGTTTTCAGTAAGTAAAGAAAGCAGTGAATTCTAGTGGTTTGTTTAACAGTGTAGGAAAATGGACCGGGGTTCATAGGTTCACTGGTGGTGTCTCTCCATATAAGATAGCATGCTGGGTGAACAAATTACAGTTGTGCAATTGACAAATAGAGGTTGCACCGTAGTGCACATTCATGACATGATGACTACTATGATATTTAGTGCGGGCATTACAACAATATACATAAACCGTAATCCAACTGCATCTATGACTAATAATCCACCCTCAGGTTATCATCCGAACCCCCTTAGGTATTAAGTTGCAAGCAACAGATAATCGTATTAAGAAATGTGTGCAATGTAAGCAATGATTGTGCACGCGGACACTCACACCGCTGTTTTCTCCCTAGTGGCAACAACACATCCTCCCCCGTCACGTTTCTGTCACTCGAGCACAAGCGAAAAGGAGGCATGAACCCAACTATCAGGCATAAGTACTCCCTCTTGGAGTCACTAGCAACTACTTGGCCAGAGCAACCAATAGCAATGAAAAGCATGCGAGATCACAAATAACATATGCAATAAAGACTATAATCAACTTGTCATATGTTCAATATTCATCGGATCCCAGCAAACTATTACATAAGAACAATATCGATCATGTTAGGCAGCTGACGAGATCTAAACATTGAGGCATAGGAAGAGAAGACAACAATCTAGCTACTGCTATGGACCCGTAGTCCAAGGATGAACTACTCACGCATCACTCCGGAGGCAGGCATGGTGATGAAGAGGCCTCCGGTAATGATCTCCTCTCCGACAGGGTGCCGGGAGACAACTTCACAACCCCCTGATCTAGGGTTGACGAAGACGACGGCTGTGGAACTTTTCGTGGATTTTTGATCAAGTGCCTAGGGTTTTCCTTCGTAGGGGAATAAATAGGCGAAAGGGCGACGTCGGTTAGCCACCAGGGTGGCCTCACCACCCCCAGGTTTGGCCAAGGGGGGGCGCCTGGCTATGGTGAGGGCCCCCTGGTGCCCGTCTTTGACTCCTCTTCGGACTTCCGGACGCTTATCGGGAAAATAGGAAATTCGGGATTCGTGGGGTCCAATTCCGAAAATATTTCCAGAACAACTTTTCTGAAATTAAAAACAGGGAACGGGCACTTGGCATGTTGTTAATAGGTTAGTCCCAGAAAACGTGTAAATTTGCTATAAAGAAGGGAGAAAACATGTAGCAATTGGCATAATATCAACATGGAATATCAGAAATCATAGATACGTTGGAGACGTATCAAGCATCCCCAAGCTTAGTTCCTACTCGTCCTCGAGTAGGTAAACGATAAATACACAAGAATTTCTGAGGTGACATGCTACCAACATAACTTGATCATCAATAATGTAAAAACATATGTAAGTTGAGATCATAGAACTTAAACACAAACATGATAAATAGAACTTTAATAATAAATCATAGCAATCACTCTGCATCATCAGAAGTAACTCAAATAAAAGATCATGAATAACAATGCAAAGAAAGATACACGTTTGTTTCAAATATAGAGAGAACATGTCAAAGTGATATTTTGCAAGTCCTTAAGAGTGGGGCAAAACATAAATACCAAGACACCTTCAAAGTTCATGAGGAAGACTAGAACAAATAGTTGGGGAACAAGCAATAACACATCATGAATCAATTAATAATATTTCTGGGACAAATGCACATAAAAATTAGAATGGCAAAAATGCTCTCTCAACTGTGCATAAAGTTAGAAGATGGCGACTCAACATAAAAGTAGAAGAAAGGCCCTTCGCGGAGGGAAGCAGGGATCAACTCATGCGCTAGAGATTTTATTTTATTAAACAGAGGTATTAAAAACTTGACACTCCTCCCATCCATCTTACACAAACCATGGCTAACCGAATCCTCGGGTGCCTGCTAGCAATCACATACCGTGGAGGAGTGTCTATATTTTAAGAGAGGTGTATGCTAGTGTCAACGAATGGTAAACAGAAAATACAGTACGTCACAAGCCAACTAGATTTCACAAGAACGGATCCCATATGAAGGACGCATCTGGGTAGAAGGTCATCCCTCTTTCTTTTTTGTTTACACAATTATACTTTCACTGATAAATCAGGGGCAAAAATAGTGAAGAGAATTTGTCTGCATTAATTTGGGGCTGGGCACCCTGCTGCCAGCTCTTCTATCAATTGGATAAGCGGATGAAGCCACTAGTCCAGGGTGTGAAATCCAATCAACAAGTGAGATAAAGATTCTCTATTTACGTCCTCATGAGCAAAAACAAGAACACACAACATGAGTAATTTTGAAGAATTTAAAGGTAACACATGAGCAATTTACTTGGAGTGGCACTTAAATACCACATGTAGGTAGGTATGGTGGACACAATGGGAAAGCCTTGTTTTTTTGGGAGTTGGATTGCACGAATAGAGCTCATACTCAGTACATGTGGAGGCTAGCAAAAGACTGGGAGCGCCAAATCAAGAGAGCATAAGAGCCATAATCAAGCATAGCGACATAAACATCATTAATCAAAGCATAAGTGGTACCACAAGTTCAAACAACTAAATGATCATGGAGGCTATTCGTGACTGGTTCATAGTCATACACACAGTGTGAGCATGCGCCAAGTCAACCAAATAAAATATTCAAAGGAGAACACCACAAATTTATGCTCCAGTATGATAAGAACAACTCATGATTCTTTCAATGGAACATTAAACACTCTTAGCTATTTGAGGCTAACCATGCTACTCAATAACCACAAGGCTTTAAAACTAAAATAACATCTAGCATGATATGAAAAAGTCTAGCCACAGTCTATACACGGTTTTACTTGCACCGTTATAAATTCTACCTCAAGCAGCAGTTTGTTTTCTCAACAAGCACCATACAAAACATGCTTTAACAAAAACTCTCCAAATGCTACAACAAGAAAAAATGAGAGGACTCACATAACACTACTAAAACTAACATCTCTAAATAAGAGATGCAATGAAAACAAGAGCTAAATATGAATTTTTGCAGCAACTAGAAGAAAAACTAAGAATACTAAGTATTATCATGAAAAAGCGGAGCATGTCACCTTTCAATAAAAGAATGCTGGGGTCCAACCAAGCTTATTGCAAAAATAAAAACAAAATGACAGCAAAAATAAAAGACGCTCCAAGTAAAGCACATAAGATGTGACCGAATAAAAATATAGTTTCACTAGAAGTGACCTGATAATTTGTCGATGAAGAAGGGGATACCTTGGGCATCCCCAAGCTTAGACGCTTGAGTCTTCTTGGAATTAGCTTTGATGTACCTCCGGGGAATCCCCAAGCTGAGGCTCTTCACTCTTCTTGATCACGTCATATCATCCTCTTCTCTTGACTCTTGAAAACTTCCTTCACACCAAACTTCTCACAATCTTCATTAGCACCGTTAGTGCAACTAGCATAGGGTCCCTCGCAAATGCGAGGGAAACATAGGAACTGCAACTTATATTTTATCCATGTTAACAATACATGAATAGGAATAATTTGGCCTACAACAAAAAGGTTATGTTAAATGAAATATCTCTGGTCAAGAAAATAATTATTGTTAATTTGTGGACCAAATATTTTATGAAATTCCTGAAGAACGGTAACCATGTGTTTCTTTTGTAAAGAGTAGTGCTACAACAAAGGTGCAACTATGATAAAACAATAATCCTAGCGCTAAATAATTGATCTAGTGAGTAAAATAATTTAGATGATCTGGATTCGTGTGGCTGCTGGATTTTAGACCCTTTTATTTTGCTTTTAGTATGGCACGCACATTTGCATGGCTAAAATTTTATTTATTTATGTTTTTATATCATCTCGCATTGATTTTCAGTATTCATTCGGCTCAATGAAAATTATTATTTTTATTTAGCGTCATGATACTTATATATGGCCTTGATATGTCATTGGAATATATTAGTGCATTTATCCAATATTTATATCCTCAAAAAATTTAGCGGACTTTGGTAAATATATTTTCGGTGTGAGGTTGTTAATAATGATTTGTTATGTGAAAACCCAAATATCATAGTATGTCACTTTTCACAGAAAACTTTGTTTAGTTTACATCATTTTTTTTAACTTATCCTTCATTTTCTTCTCACATATTGGTGTGTATTATCTTATATCGTGTTGCACTCGGAGATGCTTTCACAAATTATAATATTGCTCTACTCACCTGTCATGCTTAGCCATCTAACAAAATATAATTATTTATGACTTCCTCCATCCCAAAATATAAGACACCCTTAATTTTTGTTGGTGAAAAACTTACAATTTTGATTATGATTATACTTATAATATATTCACAAATTAGTATAAAATATAAGAAGTAAAAATATTTTGTAAGACGAAATGCAAATATACCATTCATAAATTTATTTTGTAAGATGAATATTTTTTTTTTGAAATAACATAGCTAGCGTTATATTAGGGAGTTTTTTATTTAGAAGTTGCTGAAGTACCCTCACCCTCTATCTCAACGGACTAAATAATGCATGTCTGTTGTAATTACACTATGATTTATTTTTAATTTATATCATGTCTTGTGCATAGTGCTCTTGCAGACTTGCGCTGCCCTTTATTTTGTACTCCCTCCGTCTCAAATTAATTGTCACCAAAGTAGACAATAGTGGATGTATCTAGACATAATTTAGTATTAGATACATCAACTCTTATCAATCTTGGTGACAATTAATTTGAGACGGAGAGAGTATATTTGTTGTAACTACTTGAAATTAGTCAAAACGGTTGGATAACCCAACTAACCTTGTTATTTTTGTCTGGAATACGATTGAGTGACTTGTTAATCAGAGAGATTAGCTCAAACACCACCGCCCCAGAAATCACCCCTTTTACCGACTTCACAATCTTCATTTGAGGGTTTGTTTGGCTCGAGTAATTCTAAACACAGTGGTATTTCTCCTATTAATGGGGAGTTAAATAAAGTCCAGAGGATTGTGCAATATGAGAGGGAATTATTTGGGTCACCTGTTGCGGTGAGGAAGTTGTCTGTTGATCCGACACCTGCTGTTATGAATGTGCATGTCTCTGATAAGTATAACACCACGAATTGTCGGGGTGACTTTGTAAGTAAAATTTCTTATATACATTCTGTTGGGGTTTTATTTTGTGATGACACAGTGTTATTGAAAAACACTCATCTTGGTTCTTCGATGCAGGAGTGTAACATGGATCAACATACTGTACCCGCTTCTCTTGCTTCTGAGACAGCCACTGTTGATACCAATGATTCTAGCATGGGCACGGATGGTGTGCTGGATCGCACTACTGGCTTGGACAAGGCTTATTTACCTGGTAGTGAGGTGGGCGTGCAGTAGCATATGGCGATGGTCACGGATGCTGTACCAGCCACACGGCAGAAGATTGTGCTGCCGCAGGCTCATTTTCCTCTGCCGGGCAGCGATTCCGTTGCGGAATCGGTCCTGCTGGTGGACGCCGGCAGCGGCACTCGGTGCGAGATTGCGGGGGTACAGCAGCCAGCGAATCTCTGGTTTCTGCAGTGGCAGGTATTGCTGTTGCTGCTACTCTGCCTTGCGGTGCTACGGATATGTCCGAGATGATGCCAGGCAACACTGATGATCATAATACGGTAGGTTTATTGATGGATGGTACCGTGGATTTTCTATCTGAACTTGGACACTCTACTGTTAATAGTAATACTAAGGAGTTGACTCCTGTAAATTGTTCCCAGATAATTGGACGTGGACAGATTTTTGAGGATAAAGACGTGATCGCGTTTGGAGGGATCACCTCCCCTAATTCTGATGGAATTCGATCAAGCACAAGGATTCGCGCACAACCTCTGGCTGATGTACCCTCTATGGAGTGTGCGATGAGGTTGTCTCAACGGCGTGACGAGGAGCAGAATTTAGGTACGAGTCCCCGCCCTATACATTCTTTTGTTGAGTTGAGTAATGAGTTAATTATCGAAAGGGCGTCGAGGCTAGGGGTGTCTTTAGGTTTGGATAAGGTACATGAGGCTAGTTCGGTTAGTATTATTAAGAGCATTGAAGCGAAACGTAAACTAATTTTTTTACAACAACCTGGCTTTGATAGAGAACACGATACAAGTAATTTGACAATTAAAAAGGCCTCTGTTCTCTCTGAAGATGTAGTGGAGGAGGAGGAGAATATGGCACGGGATACTTTGATCACGGATCATCCTCTAATTCATAAAAAGACTATACGCAAAAATAACAAAGGCACTGGCCTTTCTGTTAAAAGGAAGAGTGCTAGATTAGAAAAACTGAAATTATTATCGCAATGAGAGGAATGCTATGGAACAGTGATGGGTTTGGGGATTCGGCAAAACATTTGTTTGTTAAAGAAACCATTATTGAAAATAAGTTAGATTTTATTGCCATTATTGATACGAGAAGAACTGATTTTGCACATCATTTCTTGGCTCATTTATCTAGTGGATTGGATTTTGTATGGTACTGTTTACCACCACAAGGTCAATCTGGGGGGATACTAGTACGTTTCAATAGACAGAGTATTTCAGTTCAGAATTTTGTCACTGGGAACTTTTGTATTAAGTTCAAGCTGAAATTATGTATGGATGGTTTTGTTTGGTCTTTGGTGATTGCATATGGGGCAGCACAAGACGCTCTTAAACCAGACTTCTTGGCTGAGCTGGTGCGAGTGTGTGAGAATGAGGAGTCTCCTCTTCTGGTGGGGGGGGGGGGATTTTAACATTATTAGAAGACAAGAGGAGAAAAATAATGATAATTTCCATGCTCGTTGGCCATTTATTTTTAATGCGATTATTGAAAGTCTTGACTTGAAAGAATTGGAACTTTCAGGCAGACAATATACGTGGGTCAGTAGAATGCCGGTACCAACCTTTGAAAAGTTGGATCGTTTTCTAGCGAGTGTGGATTGGGAACAAAAATTTCCCCTTGTCTCGGTTCACGCTTTGTCAAGGTCGGAGTCAGACCACACACCCCTTTTGTTGGACTCGGGTGAATGTGCTCACCTAGGGAACACATCTAAATTCTCTTTTGAACTATCCTGGTTGAGAAGGGAGAGTTTCATTGAGATGGTAAGTAGAGAGTGGAGAGAAACGAAGGGAGGGTCCTCACCCATTGAGATTTGGCAAAACAAGATTAAACACATAAGACAATTTTTGAGAGGTTGGGCGAAGAATATTAGTGGAGAGTATAAAATATTAAAACAAAAATTGACACTTCTTATTGAGGAGTTGGATATTAAGGCGGAAACATCCCTTCTTTCTACTGATGAAAGAAAGGCTAAAAAAGATGCAGATCAGTGTTTAGCGAAACTAAGGAGAGACGAGGAATCAAAATGGGCTCAGAGGGCAAAGGTTAAACATGTTCAGGAGGGAGGGAATAATTTGAAGTATTTTCATTTGATTGCAAATGGAAAACATAGAAAGAAACGGATTTTCCAATTGGAGCAGTATGAGGGAACGATTGTTGGTGAAAATAATCTAAAAGTGTTTATATCGGAATACTATAAAAAATTGTTTGGGGCACCGGAGCATAGCCATGTTACTATGATTGAAACATTGAACACGGATATGCCTAAAGTGTCGAATGAGGAAAATGAGACCTTGACATCTTCTTTTACTGAAAAGGAGGTGTTTGAGGCAATTTCTCAGATGGAGCACAATAAGGCTCCTGGTCCGGATGGTTTACCGGCTGAATTCTATCAAAAATTCTGGGATGTTATCAAGACTGACTTGATGGCTCTCTTCTCTGAATTTCGGAAGGGGGAGCTACCTATTTTTAGGCTTAACTTTGGGGTTATAACTTTATTGACTAAGAAAGACAATGCATGTCGCATTGAACAGTATAGACCTATTTGTTTGCTTAATGTGAGCTTTAAGATTTTTACCAAAGTGGGTACGAATCGTGTTTCGTCTATTGCTCACAAAGTTATTAGACCAACTCAATCAGCTTTCATTCCGGGACGTAACATTTTAGAGAGCGGTGTGATCCTTCATGAGACAATACATGAGTTAAAAACCAAAAAGTTGGATGGTATTATTTTCAAAATTGATTTTGAAAAAGCTTATGACAGTTAAGTGGTCCTTTTTGCAGCAGGCACTTAAAATGAAAGGGTTTGATCCTAAGTGGTGTGAGTGGGTAAACACTTTTATTCAAGGGGGGAGTGTGGGGGTTCGTGTTAATGATGAAATTGGACACTACTTTCAAACATTAAAGGGGCTGTGACAAGGGGATCCTCTATCCCCTGTCTTGTTTAATATTGTTGCAGATATGTTGGCTATCCTCATAGCTAGGGCGAAAGAGGATGGTCAAGTTGGGTCCTTAATACCACATTTGGTGGAAGGGGGTATCTCTATTCTACAATATGCGGACGATACGATTCTATTCTTAGAAGATGATATTGATAAAGCTGTTAATATGAAATTAATTCTGGCATTGTTTGAACAATTGTCAGGGTTAAAAATTAATTTTCACAAGAGTGAACTTTACTGTTTTGGCAAAGCAGTTGAGAGGCAAGATGAATATAGATCCTTATTCGGATGTGAGGTTGGCTCTCTTCCGTTTAAGTATCTTGGTATCCCCATTCATTATAGGAAATTTCTTAACAAAGAATGGAAAATGGTTGAGAATCGTTTTGAAAATAAATTAGGATCTTGGGCTGGAAAAATACTGTCATATGGAGACAGGCTTGTTCTTATTAACTCGGTTCTTTACTAGCTTACCTATGTTTTTGTTATCCTTCTTTCTAATACCTGTTGGGGTTAGAAAGAGGTTGGATTTCTTTCGTAGTAGGTTCTTCTGGCAAAGTAGCCTACACAAAAGGAAATATCGTTTATCTAAGTGGGATATGGTTTGTAGGCCAAAAGATCAAGGGGGTTTAGGTATTGAGGTTCTAGAGATTAAAAACAAATGTCTACTATCAAAATGGATTCATAAACTCCTAAATGACAAGGGGTATGGCAAGAACTTTTAATGAATAAATACTTGTCTAATAAAACTCTGACTCAAGTTCAAGTTAGACCTTATGATTCACCATTTTGGAAGGGAATCATGACGGTAAAAAATGATTTTTTCAAACGAGGGTCTTTTCAGATAGGCAATGGCCTGTCTACTCGGTTTTGGGAAGACATTTGGTTAGGACTGACTCCTCTTGCTGTGCAATATCCTTCACTATATAATATTGTGAGGCATAAAAATGTGTTAGTGTCAGAAGTGCTGTCACATAATCCTCTCAATATTCAGTTTAGACGGACTCTCTTTGGGGAGAGATGGGAAACTTGGCTGCGATTGGTTCGTAGGCTTATGAATGTTCATATAAACTCAGAGGAGGATCGATTTGTTTGGGGTTTGACTGATACAGGTGTGTTTTCAGTGAAATCTATGTATTCTGACTACATGCATGGACATACCCCTTTTCTTCATAAATATCTCTGGAAATTGAAAGTTCCTCTAAAGATTAATATATTTATGTGGTTCTTGCAGCGAAAATGTGTTCTTACTAAAGATAATCTAATGAAACGGGGTTGGGAGGGTTCTAAGAAGTGTGTGTTCTGTGACAATGAGGAGTGAGTTAATCATTTGTTTATTACATGTAATTTTGCTAGCCATATTTGGAGATTGCTACATTTTACATTTAACATTGTCAAACCATCCAGTATTGACCATATGTTTGATAGCTGGTTACAAGAGGTGGATAAGAAATCTAAAGCAAGAATTCAAATTAGAACTTGTGCTTTCTTATGGGCTATTTGGAACTGTAGAAATGATGTTGTGTTTAACAGATCAAGAGGCGTTCACTTTTTGCAGGTTGTTCACCTAGCCACATATTGGATCCACGTGTGGTCTTTTCTTCTGCCGGTGGAGCATCGGGTTCTTATGGACTCTGGATATGCTCGTTTGATGGCGGTCATTCAGGCTATCTACAACCAGGGTGGTTGGTTGCATGCTAAAAGAATTCAATGAGTTGTATTAGAATTTTGTTATTTGTGTTTCTCTGGTTGATCTTAGTATCCAACCTGGATGGTGCGTGAGTTGTAATAAACTGGATGCTTGTTTCCCTTTTTTAAATAAAAAGCTACAGCTGTGTGCATCACCACGATGCAGAGGCTGGGGCTATGCTCCCATTTCAAAAAAAGTGGGCATGCCCATCTTGACACGCCTACACTCTCCTACAATTTACATTGTGCGCTGCTGAGAAGTGGACATAATTAATGCATATGCATGTAAGGGCTGTCGTCTATGCCCAGCGCCGCTGGTCTAAAACGTCGGAATCATATACCCCTCCGTCTCAAATTAATTGTCTCAAAGTTGGACAAAAATATATGTATCTAACACTAAAACATGTCTAGGTACAACCAATTTTGTCCAACTTCGAGACAATTAACATGAGACGGATGGAGTACTTTACTCATCAGATTTGACGGCGCCGGTAGCTAGAGTGTAGAATCTTATTCTAATCTCAAGATTGGATCGAAGCTAATAATTTCTTGGACAACTGAGAATTAGTAAAACAAAAAAAAAACTAACTTTCCTTGCACACCGTATGTGTCATACGTACCTACACCTCACTATTCCTTGCAGTCTCAAATTAAAAAGGAGTTACAGCAAAACTCTCAATTCCATGGCCATAGTTTTAGCTCATATTTGCTGCAATTGACTTACAAAATTAGTGCATGGTGCCGAAATTCTGGATCGGTATACATACGCATATACGACACATACGATTATTTTGCTAAGGGCATCTCCAGTCGCACCCCCCCCAGAGCCCCCCAGGCGGCCTTTTTAGCGCCGGAAGCGGCGAATAGCGTCGTTTCCTCACCAGTCGGCCCCCCAGAAGTCCAAATAGCGCCGTTTCGACGCTATTTCGCGCCGCGGCACCTAAGCCAAACCCAACCCGCTGGGTTCGGCCTGGGGGGCGAAACTGCGCAGCAGCATGCGCGGGCCAGCTCTGTCAGTGACGCGCCGAAAAAACGCGGGAACAGAAACCCCCGCCCGTGACCTTCTTCTCGGCGCCCGCGCCGTCAAAGGCTGCCGGAGTAATGGCGTGGCGGCCGGCCAATGCATGCACCCCAGTCAAAGGCTGCCGGATTAATGGCGTGGCGGCCGGCCAGTGCGTGGCGGGGGCGGCAGCGGTGACACGCGCGGCGCAGAGACTGGCCCGCCAGGCTATAAAAAGGGCGCTCGCCCCTCGTCGTTCTCCCATTCTCGCTTCCTCCTCCTCGTCGTTCTCCCATTCTCGCCTCCTCCTTCTCGCCACTCTCGCCGCACCTAGCAACGATGCCTCGCCTCTGGGATGCGTGGCCCGACAGCGACGGAGAGGAACAGCAGCCGGCGCAGGAGGTGGCGCCCGAGCAGCCGCCGGCGCAGGAGCGGTGGCGCCCGAGCAGCAGCCCGCCCAGGAAGAGCTGGCGCCCGAGCAGCCGGCGCAGGCTGCCCGGCGCTGGAGGAGGGAGAGGAGGAGGCAGCCGGTGTGGCCGAAACAGCACGCTGCCTACCACTCCTTCGAGACCGCGCGGAACGAGGAAGCGTTCCACCAGGTCCTCGGCGGCCTCGAGCAGGCGGCAACGGCGGCCGAGGCTGCCGCCGTTCGGGCATCTCTGGAAACCCACCGGAGGGAAGAGGCGGAGCGCGAGGCGTACCGGCAGCTAGCCGAAAACGCGGCGTCGGCCGAGCAACATGTGCTCATCGCGTAGTACGAGGCCGATCGGTGGCAGGTGGTGCTGCAGAGCGAGCGGCGCAACCGCCAGCCCTCCGAGCAGGCGCAGCTGCACCGGCTGCGGGTGCAAGGCCGGGCGGAGCGGCGCTGGCTCGCCATGGCGGCGAAGGATGACGGCGAAGCTGGCCCCTCCAACCGGCTCGCCATGGTGGCAAAGGGTGACCGCGAGGAGGACGACGATGAAGACGACGACGCCTAAAATAGTCGCCGACATAGATTTATTTTCGCACTGTTTAGTTTATTTCTCGATGTTTTAGTTCAAATTTGCGTCGAATCAAATAAAATGTGTCGACTTTTCATTCCTCTGTTTTTTGGGCCGAAACTTGGGCTCGGGGGGCGACTGGGAAGCGTGCCCCCCAGGTTCCAGATTAGCGCCGTTTGGCGCCGCGGCGGCCCCAAAATGGCGGCGTTTTGGGCCCTGGGGGGTGCAACGGCTGGAGATGCCCTAATTAATCAACTAATCTACGTATCCATGATTTTGGTCCTAAAGATGGGGCTTCCACGTTGAGCAGAGCAGGTGCACCTCAATGACATCGATTGTCACGATACGGCAGCGTCCGGTCTGATACCTATGGGCAAAACTTATCAAAATACAAAACCTTCATGTTGGTGCTCTGTAATTGGTGCCTTGTATGGGCCTACCAATTTTACTCAATATTTCTGGTGGATTTCTGGTTTTTTTCCAAATCAGTTGAACCTTCATGTTGTTGGAATTGCTGCCTTCTGCTGGGCAATTTGGAAAACTAGGAATAGGGCTTGTTTTGAAAAGAAGTTCATTACATCACATGTTGAGTTAATATGTTACTTATGTGCGTTTCTTCGATACTGGGCAGGTCTTCAAGCACCTGGAGATAGGAGCAACTTGGAGGAGGGAGCGAGGATGATCCAGGCTGCAGCACTGGACCAACATGCCCGGAACCAAGCCAGGATGCGCAGAGCAATTGATTCAGAAGCAGCTTCTGATGAAGACCTTGATGTCGTTGGGTGATCGTACTTTGTTAGTTGGTGCTCCAGTTTGTGACCCTGCCTGCGTGCAGTATGGTTGTATTTTGCAATACTTTGCTTCACCTCGTTGTGTCCTTTGTGCTAGCGTTTCGAAACTTCTGTTGGTTGGCTTAGATACTTTCTGTTTGCAGGTTTGGGGGTCCCTTTTCCTTCCTTTGAGGGGACTGATACCTATCCCAATACTTACTTCAGGTTTCTTTGTTTTTCCTCGTTTTTAGTTTGTTGTAAATAAGACCTCTGTTCTATTGTCTCACGATAATGGAACCCAGCTCTAGTCGTTTGGAAAAAAAAAATCAAAATACAAAACCTAGAGTTAGAACGTTTCTTACCATGGACATACTTACATTTTGGGACGCCAGAAATTTTGTTGTTCCAACACACCGAAGTGCGACCATCTCCATCCTGGCCAAATTAATGGCCTAGCTGAGGTGTAGCTGGATTCCAATGGAAGAAAAATAGATGACTGGCACGTGAACCGGTTTCCATCTGCAATCACCATGGTAAGACTGTCGTACGAACGGAAGGAAGTGGAGGCCTGGCTCGTAGCAACCATTACGGGGCAAGGGAAAGTGCAATATATGAGAGGACCGGAACATGGCAATGACAAGATTGAGAATTTGGGTTGATACTATTCTAAATATTCAGAAGGGGAGACATGGAGACGGCAAGGGGCAGTTACATGCAGTCGCAGTAGGACGGATAGTACACTACAGGACGCGGATGCTACGGCGACGGCATGCCCCGTCGGCGAATCCCCAATGGCCGTCGGCGTATGTAGTGGCCGACTGTGGCCGTCTGCGTATCACCGTCGGCCTCTACGTCCGTCGGCGTATCAGATTCCCTGTCGGCGTCTAGCTCACCATCGGCGTATCCCGTTTAGGCCGACGGGAGCCCGGTTGGCGTATAAGCGCGCAATTATTTTATTTTATTTCAATTTTTTTATTTTTTCTGCATATTTTTTGTTTCACTTTTTTAACCACTTAATCACACTATAGTCACATTTATTTTTATCTTTAACAATTTTTAATTCTAATCTAAAATACTCGTTTCTACTAATATTTCCCGGTCGGTCACCCATCATGAGATTGCTCCAGGCCCAGCACGCTTAATTTCGTAGTTCCTTTGTTATGATATACCTAGAAACAACGGATGTGTCGTTGATAATATTATCCAATCAATCCTGTTAACCTTAACCCTTGAACCATCATGTCACACTCTATTATTTTGTGAATTCAAACAATTATTTCAATAAAATATAATAACTGATAATAAATTTGAATTCAAATAATCTTAAATTTAAATAATAATTAACATGTTTGCCTTTTCTATTTAATATTCAATAATTCATATCTATAAATCCGTAAATCGAAATTTGACAAATAATTAACTTGAGAGCTATAATTTTTGAAAATATTAGACCATGTTAGATGCACAAATAACCAATTAGTTTCATATGAAAAGGTTTCCATCCCCCTCTTTTAAAAAATACAAGTTTCTGCCGATTCCGCTGGAAACTGGTCAAATTTGAACTACAGGTATCTCATAGTTTGCTCATGATTTTTGCCAAAAATCATTTTTAGGTACACAATTACCTATTTCAACATAGATACACCAAGAGTTTCTCAATATTCAACCCCTAGTTACGAACAGTCATGCCCGCCGCCTTGACTTTTTCCTTGAACCGGCTTAGAAAATTCCAAAAAATTCAAAACAACCCAAAATCATGCGAGACCTTCGCTTGGTGTCATTATATAGGTCCTAGTATACAAAAAAAATAATAAACTTGGAATACGAAAGTCGTGTTGAAAATGTGTTCACAAAAATAAGCTATCTGCTCCGAACATTCGAGGGTTTCGGCCCAAATGACGAGTGTTATGGCCATATCCATGGCATAGTTTGTTTAAATGTTCCCATATTCCACACAAACATGCATCTTGAAAGCACGGACAATGTTGACGGAGGAAGTTTTCCTTTTTATTGAAGCAAAAAACCATTTCCTATTTTCCGAGTGTAAAAAATGGTTTTTTTTGTGAAGGACCTACCATAAATATGTTGCAAAACTTGAGAGCTATAATTTTTGAAAATACTAGACCATGTTAGATGCACAACTAACCAATTTGTTCCATATGAAAAGATTTCCATCCACATCTCTTGAAAAACACAACTTTCTGCCGATTCCGTTGGAAACTGGTCAAATTTGAACTATAGGTACCTCATAGTTTGCTCATGATTTTTGGCAAAAATCATTTTTAGGTACACAAGTACCTATTTCAACATAGATACACCAAGAGTTTCTCAATATTCAACCCCTAGCTACGAACAGTCATGCCCGCCGCCTTGACTTTTTCTTAAACCGGCTTAGAAAATTCCAAAAAATTCAAAACAACCCAAAATCATGCGAGACCTTCGCGTGGTGTCATTATATAGGTCCTAGTATACACCAAAAATAATAAAGTGTTGAAAATGTGTTCACAAAAATAAGTTATCTCCTCCGAACATTCGAGGGTTTCGGGCCAAATGACGAGTGTTATGGTCATATCCATGGCATAATTTGTTTAAATGTTCCCATATTCCACACAAACATGCATATTGGAAGTACGGACAATGTTGACGAAGGAAGATTTCCTTTTCATTGATGCAAAAAACCATTTTCTATTTTCCGAGTGTAAAAAATGGGTTTTTTGTGAAGGACCTAGCATAAATATGTTGCAAAACTTGAGAGATATAATTTTTGAAAGTACTAGATCATGTTAGATGCACAAATAACCAATTTGTTTCATATGAAAAGGTTTTCATCCACTTCTTTCGAAAAACACAAGTTTCTGCCGATTCCGTTGGAAACTGGTCAAATTTGAACTACAGGTACCTCATAGTTTGCTCATGATTTTTGGAAAAAATCATTTTTAGGTACACAAGTACCTATTTGAACATAGATACACCAAGAGTTTCTCAATATTCAACCCCTAGCTACGAACAGTCATGCCCGCCGCCTTGACTTTTTCCTTAAACCGGCTTAGAAAATTCTAAAAAATTAAAAACAACCCAAAATCATGCGAGACCTTCGTGTGGTGTCATTATATAGGTCCTAATTTACACCAAAAATAATAAACTTGGAATATGACAGTCGTGATGAAAATGTGTTCACAAAAATAAGCTATCTCCTCCGAACATTCGAGGGTTTTGGGCCAAATGACGAGTGTTATGGTCATATCCATGGCACAGTTTATTCAAATGTTCCCATATTACAAACAAACATGCATCTTGGAAGCACAGACAATGTTGACGCAGGAAGATTTCCTTTTCATTGAAGCAAAAAACCATTTTCTATTTTCCGAGTGTAAAAAATGGTTTTTTTTGTGAAGGACCTACCATAAATATGTTGCAAAAACTGAGAGCTATAATTTTTGAAAATACTAGACCATGTTAGATGCACAAATAACCAATTTTTTCATATGAAAAGGTTTCCATCCACCTCTTTTGAAAAACACAAGTTTCTGCCGATTCCGTTGAAAACTGGTCAAATTTGAACTACATGTACCTCATAGTTTGCTCATGATTTTTGTCAAAAATCATTTTTAGGTACACAAGTACCTATTTCAACATAGATACACCAAGAGTTTCTCAATATTCAACCCCTAGCTACGAACAGTCATGCCCGCCGCCTTGACTTTTTCCTTAAACCGGCTTAGAAAATTCCAAAAAAATTCAAAACAACCCAAAATCATGCGAGACCTCCGCGTGGTGTCATTATATAGGTCCTAATATACAGCAAAAATAATAAACTTATAATACGACAGTCGTGTTGAAAATGTGTTCACAAAAATAAGCTATCTCCTCCGAACATTCGAGGGTTTCGGGCCAAATGACGAGTGTTATGGTCATATCCATGACATAGTTTGTTTAAATGTTCCCATATTACACAAAAACATGCATCTTGGAAGCACGGACAATGTTGACGGAGGAAGTTTTCCTTTTCATTGAAGCAAAAAACCATTTTCTATTTTCCGTGTGTAAAAAATGAGTTTTTTTGTGAAGGACCTACCATAAATATGTTGCAAAACTTGAGAGCTATAATTTTTGAAAATACTATACCATGTTAGATGCATAAATAACCAATTTGTTTCATATGAAAAGGTTTCCATCCACCTCTTTTGAAAAACACAAGTTTCTGCCGATTCCATTGGAAACTGGTCAAATTTGAACTACAGGTACCTCATAGTTTGCTCATGATTTTTGGCAAAAATCATTTTTAGGTACAAAAATACCTATTTCAACATAGATACACCAAGAGTTTCTCAATATTCAACCTCTAGCCCCGCTGGATAAAAAACCCAACTTATAGGTCTACACCCGGTAGCGTTAACCCTTTCTTGTTTGTTCCGTTCTTGCTCATGATTTTGGTTTAAGAATGTAGCTTGAATAATATCCACGATAATGTAGATATGTTTATCCTTTTCAAAACGAGCTAAAGAACGTCGAAATCCGAGTTCGAATGCAAATGTTATGCTCAAAATGGTGAGAGAGAGCAAAAAAAAAAGGATAGGCCGACATGGTTGCCGTCGGCGTATCACAATTTTTTTTTGCATTTACCGCTGGCTTTTCGGGCATACGCCGACGGCCCCGATATTTGGCCGTCGGCGTATGGAATCCCCGTCGACGTTTAATTGTTCTCCCGTAGTGGTAGAGGCATATACCAGAGTAGTCGATGCCGTGAGCAAGCCTTCTATGTGCAGCATGCGTCGTCGGCAGAGCATCAAAGATCCCCAGCAATATGCAAAACAGCTAATTAAGCACATTGGAATAGGAGCATGATTGAGGGTATTATTGAAAGCATGGCCGATGGCCTACTCTTCCGGCCGCACGCAGAAAATGTGATGGAGAGAGATAGCGTAGGGCTACGCCGTAAGGAGAGGAGTTGATGTTTAAAGGTAGGGCAGGGGTTGCGGCCATGCGGGTACGATCTCGGCAGGTACGATTTATTTCTTCGGAACTCTTCTCGCACATGGGTCATAATAATCTTGTCAGGTCTATGGGAGGATGACTAGTAACGTGTTGGATTTACGTAAAACTAATATGATGGGCTCTTCTTATTAAATGTCAGCCGTAAATTTTAGATATAACGTTTAAAATTATTCAGATGATGTGGATCAACCTCGTGGCTCTATTAAAACACCCGTATATTGCTTTTAGTATATAATAGATTGAAATAATAAATCCACATGGTTCAGTTTCAACACAATCCTAACACTCATAAACACATTAGCTAATGTCACAACTACTTTTAAAACTCTTTCTCAAAAGAACACCAAAAGAAAGAGATTAAGATGCAAATGCTTTTATTGGCAGAAATCTGTCAAAATAGGACATCAAGCAAAGATGATTTTTTTGGAAAATCTTCCGTTGCTCAAATAAAAAAGTGTTCAACTAAGAAACGTTGCATATATAGCATAGGATTACGCACAAAGAAACGCAAGTCATTTTGAATTTTCTGTGATTTTATACTTATTGGACAGCAGAAATATGTTTCCTGCGCAAAAATCCGAAATATAGTCTCAACTTTCCACTAGAGGCTTTACTTGGCTCAACAAATACACAAAAGAAAAGATACATCAGAGTTACTAAGGAAATAGACAACACCCAGGTGCAAAGCACACAGAAAGAAACAAAGGAAAACGGGTTGAAAACGGAGAAATAAAACGGGCTGTCTCCGGGTAGCGCTTTTCTTTAACGCCTTTCAGCTAGGCATAAAAAGCAACTCAAATATTTTAAAGTGAGGAAGGATCAACATCTATAACTTCCTCTAAATCATTATTTGCAGCAATAGGCACTCTAGGTGTTTCTGAAGATTCAACATGAAGGTCACTCCTTGTTTCATTAATCGTTTTAGCAATTTTCAGCACATATTGAGATTTGGGTTTAGTTATCTTGGGAACATACATGAATCTTTGCTCTATTCCCACAAAGGCTTTCTCCTTTTTTAATTTAAGAGATGAAAAAGTTAAACTTAAAGTTCCCATAGCCTCCTCTAGTTTACCAATCCTAGAATTTTGATCATCACGAGTGTTGCCATCTTCTAGAACAGTGATTCTTTTATCAATAGTTATCATTGATTCATTAACTTTGCTAGCATTATCAAGGAAAATTGCTAAGTTCATTTCCAAAGATTTTACTTTATTAATAACATCCTCCAAAGTGGTCTCAGTTTTAACAGTTATAGTGGGGGCGCTCCTACCAAACTTTCAATCAAATTGCAGGCTTCCAAGGCAGGAGTTCCTAGAAAATTTCCACCCGTAAGAGTATCTAACACATACCTATACCAGTCAGTAATACCAACATAAAAATTCCTCAGGAGTATCAAGGTAGAATATGTTTTTGTACACCTATTATGAGCATCGTTTATTCTATAACAAGCATCTTTTAAACTCTCTCCCCTATGTTGCCTAAAAGAACGAACCTCAACTTCAGGAATACTCATTCTAGCAAAATAAAAGCAAGCAAATAAATAACAACTATAAAGTAAACTATTTTTTTTTGTATTTTTGATATAAAGAAGCAAAACAAGACAAAAATAAAAACAAGACAATAAACAAAGTAAGGAGGTTGAGAGTGAGAGACTCCCCTTGTCAGAAGACTTCTTTCTCCCCAACAACGGCGCGAGAAATTCTTGCCGCTATGGATGGAGACCGTTGCGGAAGGAAGTCTTCTTATGTATGTTTGTTTTATTCCCCGGCAACAGCGCACAAATTCTTGCTGCTACGCCTTGATGGTGCCAAAAATTCTTGATTCTTGTGATGGCGTGTTGGGAACCCCAAGAGGAGGGTGTGATGAGCACAGCGGAAAGAATTTCCCTCAGTTAAGAACTAAGGTTATCAATCCAGTAGGAGAAAGAGAATCTTCAGAAGGTTGATGCCACTTACGGTGGTGATGGAGCCTCACCGGTGTCAGCAACAACGAGGAACTTGCACACAACACAACCAAAATACTTTGTCCCAACGGTACAGTGAGGTTGTCAGTCTCACCGGTCGTGCTGAAAACAAAGATTGGACGTATAGTGTGGAAAATGGTGTATGCTTTCAGTAAGTAAAGAAAGTAGGGAATTGTAGTGGTTTGTTTAACAGTGTAGGAAAATGGACCAGGGTTCATAGGTTAACTAGTGACGTCTCTCCATATAAGATAGCATGTTGGGTGAACAAATTACAGCTGGGCAATTGACAAATAGAGGTTGCACCGTAGTGCACATTCATGACATGAATACTACTATGATATTTAGTGCGTGCATTACAAAAATATACATAGACCGTAATCCAATTGCATCTATGACTAATAATCCACCCTCAAGTTATCATCTGAACCCCTTTAGGTATTAAGTTGCAAGCAACAGATAATCGCATTAAGCAATGATTGTGCACGCGGGCACTCACACCGCTGTTTTCTCCCTAGTGGCAACAACACATACTCCCCCGTGACGTGTCTGTCAGTCGAGCACATGCAAAAAGGAGGCATGAACCCAACCATCGAGCATAAATACTCCCTCTTGGAGTCACTAGCAACTACTTGGCCAGAGCAACCGTTAGCAACGGAAAGCATGCAAGATAACAAATAACATATGCAATAAAGACTATAATCAACTTGGCATAAGTTCAGTATTCATCGGATCCCAGCAAACACATCACATAGAATTACATAAGAACAATTTCGACCATGTTAGCCAGCTCACGAGATCTAAACATTGAGGCATAGGAGCAGAAGACAACCATCTAGCTACTGCTATGGACCCGTAGTCCAAGGATGAATTACTCACGCATCACTCCGGAGGCGAGCATGGTGATGAAGAGCCCTCCGGTGATGATCTCCTCTCCGGCAGGGTGCCAGGAGACAGCTTCAGAACCCCCCTGATCTAGGGTTGACGACAACGACGGCTGCGGAACTTTTCGGGGATTTTTGACCAGGTGCCTAGGGTTTTCCTTTGGAGGGGAATAAATAGGCGAAAGGGCGACGTCGGTGGGCCACCAGGGTGGCCTCACCACCCCAGGAGCGTCCAAGGGGGGCCACACCTGGCTATGGTGAGGACCCCCTGGTGCCCGTCTTCGACTCCTCTTCGGACTTCTGGATGCTTCCGGAGAAAATAAGAACTTCGGGATTCGTGGGGTCCAATTCCGAGAATATTTCCAGAACAACTTTTCTGAAATAAAAAACAGCAGAAAACAGGGAACTGGCACTTGGCATCTTGTTAATAGGTTAGTCCCGGAAAACGTGTAAAAATGCTATAAAGAAGGGATAAAACATGTAGCAATTGGCATAATATCAAGATGGAACATCAGAAATTATAGATACGTTAGAGACGTATCATGCGCCAAGGCATCAGCCGTGTCGTCTAGTTCATACAAAGGGCGGGGAGGAGCAAAAACAGCCTAAGTCACCGTCTGAGGAACAACAACCCGAGTCACAGTACGAGGAACAACAAACGCAGAAGACAAAGATTGAACAGATAGCCAACTCTTTGGCAGAACCTAACACACTACGGCCATAACTCGGGAACGGAAGTCCGATTTACGCTCCATAGAAGGGAAGAAACCAGCCACAAGATCCTTTAGTTTTAAATTTTCCGGGATAGTGCATCCTTGAAACCGGCATTCTTTCTCTATCTTGGCGAAGTATTTTTTTCTCCTACTTGGTGCCGCCCACTCTGAACTGAGGAAACCCACCAACAAGTAGATCCGGATTCATATCCGGGTGATAAGCTTTTGCCAGGGTCATGACCTTGATAGCTCCTCTGTGGCAGGATGATAACTTGTGATCTTTGATCCATTGAGGCACACTGGAAAGCTCGACAAGAAAATCGTGAAGTTTTTGCGGAACAATGTCCTAGTCTCTCACATACTTGATACACTCGCCTCCTCCAACATATAACTGCCGGATCATAGTAAAAATACCCTTAATTTTCATATTTGGAAGCTACAGATTGTTGGAGTTTCTTTTCCCTAAAAGGTAGAAGAATATTCGGGTTAGGACAAACCGCTTAATGAAAAACAGAGATCAGAAGACCTCAGGAAATATGAACTGAAGAAAATCTGGGTTACCAAACACTGCTGGTAATCTCACTAAGCAGCTTATTCTGATTTTTAAAACCAGATTTAGTCTCTTCCAGCTTTTTCTCGACCTTCTCAGCTCTGGCGATAAGGAGTTTTTCTCTGTTCCCAAAATCAAGCTGCATAATCGACAAGTTCTTAGCAGCCGAATCAACAGTTTCCTCCGGTTCTCCTTGCAGCTTTCTAGCTTCTTCAGTCTTTATGGCCTCTTGAGCCAGCAGATTTTTCAGGTTTAAAATCTCTTTTTGAGCACCGCATTCCAAAGCCTGCAAGAATAAATAGATGAAAATTAAGCTCTGAAGTTTACAGGTTGATAATCACTTCACGGGTATGAATAAGTCTCAGGTTACCGCAGGCAAGGATAATGCGGCACTTGGGGGCTACACTATTTCAATCTATAAACTAGAAGGACCAATTTCGATGTCCCGAGTGGCTGCAGGTATACAACCCGACACTTGGGGGCTACACAAGTTAAAATTTCTATCCAAGTTAAGTGCAAGAGTTCAGTTCCGGTTTATAGTAAACTTATAAACCGACACTTGGGGGCTACATTTCAACCTCAAGGATATAAACAGAAATCTCTAGGCCATCTTAAAAATATAAACTGAGCGATTGGGGACTACTGACCATGTACATATTCTAGTACAAGTACACCTCATATGTTTTATTCAACATGGCTATAATGCTATCTTCACGAAGCCGGTTCTGAGAGAGCTCATGGACTAAAGCTTCAAAATTATGGCCCTCAAGAGAGCCCATGCTAGGAGTTGCAACTTTTGACCCACATGCCGGCTTCACATCTTCAGTAACTTTTGACAGAACCGTGGAAGTTCCTATATTCTCCATGAACTGAGACATGTTGATCTCGACATCCGGGTCATGATCAGGAGAAGTATGAACCGGCTAAACAACAACTGGTTCCACATCCCATCTACAAATCAGGCGCAAAATCATCATCATCCTTATGAACCGGCAATGAAGACGCTGGTTCGTCTACTTCTTCATCAATAATATTCTTCTGCAGGTCGCTGGCGAGAGTTGCAACTGAGATTGGCACAGCCTTGGTCATAGACCGAGCCCTGCAGAATCAAAGATACAAGTTTATATGAAAAACTGAAGGAAATATAAGTTCTACGATAAGTTAGATAAAATCCGGCTTATCCAAAGTTGATGGAAAAATCACTTCCACCACTAAAGCGAGAAGACCCAACGTTTGGTGAATCTGTGTGGTATGAACGGCTTAGCTCAGGCCGGATCCCCCTCGCAAAGGGGTGAGAAACTGTAGGAGAATGTGGAGACTTGGCAACCCAGCGAGGAGAAGGTTTGCCAGGCGAACCTGCATCCAGATCACTTGAACCGGAGCTCCGGGTTCTCCTCTTTTTATTAGCTTCTTCAACGTCCTGCATTTTCTTCGGAGTGAGGAGGGATTCAAAGTTGATTTTGAGAGTCTAGATAAGGGCACCTTTGCAACTACCTGTCGGGTCCTCTTTTTAGTCACTAGAGACTCTTTCTCAAAGTTTGTGTTGAAACCAGTGACTGGAGTAGTGGGGTTGAGATCCGGAAATTCCTGGACCGGAGTATCCAGAACTGGCCCTCCTTGCTCTTTGTCAAGACCGGCCTCCTCCTGTTCATCCTGCGAAGAACCGTCGTCAGCAAATTGATTATGCAGGCGACCAAGGGAGTCAAGTTCAGAAACCTCTTCCTCTTCGTTGCCCTGCTCCCCATCTTCATTCTCGTCCGGAGACATAGGTGGCTCCTTAGTGGTAACCCAATACTCATCTGAAAGCTATGAACCGGAAAAAGGCCGGGTTAGGAACATTGAAGAATAAGTTCATAAAACAAGACACTTTGTCAAAAAGTGCAAAGATAGCTCACCGGAGGTGCCGGGTTCACCGCAGAGAAAGACGGAAGACCAACTTTGTGGAGTCTGTCCCTCTTTACCCAAGTAAATCCTTTAACATTTTGGTCAACTCAACCTTAGAAGGGACAATAACAGAGTATATCATTGTATTAGTAGAAGAACCTGTATACTCGTGGAACATGCGGTTCTTAATTCTAAGGGGATGGATAAGCTTGGTCAGCTAAGTCCAGGTAAAATTTAAACTAGTCAGCCCATAAACAATTAAGGATTTGACACGTTTAAGAAAAGGAGTGAGTTTAGAACGGGCTGCTGGTTCTGTGAAAGATTTCATCTTGTCGTCATAAACTAGACACTCGACACGATAACCCGGAAAATGAGGTTCACCTTCTGGGGATGTATCTTTGCAGAAGAAAAAGGATTTTTGCCACAGTTTAGGATGGCTAGCTAAGGGGACACCCAGATATACTATATCTTTCCGCCTCTTGAAGGAAACACCCCCGCAACAGATCAAATCACCCCCAACAACTTCCAGGTGCTTGTTGCAATAGAAATACTCTAGGAACAGGTCCAAACTAGGCTCAACCTAAAGATAATCTTCGCAAAGGACTACGAAGTTGCTGGCATTAAGACTGAAATTTAGAGGCATATCTTCAGGATCTAACCCGTAGAGAGATAATATATGGCAGAAAAATGAGATCCGGGAGCACGAAAACCCCGAGTCACGTGAGCCTAAAAACAATTACCTCACCCGGCCCTAGGGTAGGCCGAGTCTTGTTCACATGCACGCGCCAGGAGATGTTATCCGGTAATAAACCGTGATCTTGCATCTCCTAGAGCCGGTGGTGGGTGATCTCTGATTTGCACCAGTTCACAGTCATCTGTTTATTTTTTATGGAAGAAGGACGGACGACACTTCCAGTGTTCCTTTTCTATGCAGCTCAAGCGCTCTTACTGGCCATGGATTTCTCCTTCATCTTCTATTCTTGAATGACGGCGAAGCTCCAGCTGCGGCAGTGCTGGAAGCAGAGATTGAGCTCTCGGGTAGCGCTGGAGGTGGAAGATGAAGTGGAGGGGAACGAGGGTAGAATGACCCAGTTTTTACTCTCGGTCTCTATTTATAGGTGAGGGCTAAACCTAGGGTTTAGAGCGGTAATTTTGAAAAATAGCCCCTAGGATTATTACAGTTCCAGATTACCCAAGTTGGATCTATGAGATACAGAGATAAAAATCTCGGATTTGGTGCATCGAAAGCGCAAGAGCCAGTTGCGAGATAAGGCAGGAAATTTTCACTTCCTCGAATCTCGAGGATAGACTGCAAACATAACTACCAGATCAAAACGATTCAGATTAAAATGGGAAAGTGAAGAGTGAGGGAAACAGAAGAAAATTCTTATCAGATCAAGATCAAGCGCTTGAACATGAATTTTCTTTCTGGTTCATCAAGACAGGGTGGTAGCAAGACTCGAATTATTTCTCCCGCTGAGCAGTTTTTCTCTCACGAGCTTAGCATGAACGAGCAAGCCATAGTATAGTGTTCATGTTAACCCGGGGGCTAATGTTGGGGGAATATATACGGGGGCACCCCAAGATGCTTGTCCCGGAACCGGATTTAATAAAATACGATTTATAATTAAAGTGCCGGGTTATTCGATGGCGGCAAAGGGAGAAACGGATTACAGCATGGAAACTCGGAGGCCTAGCAGCAGGATTGTGCTAGCTTGAACCTGACAAGGCCGAGCGGAGCCCGACGGGGCTACGCCCCGGAAAAAAGGCTTCAGAACCGGTGCCTCGATCCAGAACCGGCGGGCCTAACCCGGATCACGAGAGGAACCGGAAAGGGACCAGACGGTCGAGTTTAGATAAGACCCCGAGGACAGGCGTTACCCGGATTCTCATGTAATCTCGAGGAACTTGTCTGCTACGAGTTCCTGGGACGTAGAAAGACATGTTCTAGTTCATAGCAATAGCTCTCGAGACATCGGAAGCCAGAAATGCTCCTTGTAATCAAGATCTCGAATTCTCAATAGTTAAGAGGAAGGAGTAGGTTGTACCCTCAATAGAGGGACCAAATCTGGGTAAACTCGCGTCTCTCGTTTCCACCATAACCATTTTGATACTTCGCTTAGAAGCAATTGCCTCACAAACTAGTTCTCACATGAGGACACTTGCCGTGACAACACCACAACAAGTACCGTAGGTAGGTACAATGTAGTCCGCATTTTATCAAAACTCACACAAATAAGTTACATATTGTGTATATTAAATCGACAAAAATGCAAAATAGATTAACCATGGCCCATTTTTACATATTATTTATTGACCAAAAAGGTAAAAACTTGTTGGTATCATTTATTTTGGCCAACCCATATATGAATTAACTGAATAATTTCTACCGGAGATCTAGAAGTCAACCATTCATCCATGGTAAAATTTGGACCTAAAGTTTAGTCTCGAACGACTGCTAATTCATAAGGAGTTGGACCTATTTATTAGAAATACTCTTCCAATTTGTTACCAAGTATGAGTACAAGTACAAGTGCTGCACCACGTTTCGAAATTGAGCCGAGCTACAACTCATCCCATGTGTACGTGTTGTGTTTATTTTTGTCATGCATGATTGGAGAATCTACACGGGCCATCCAAAGCCGGTGGTCGCCTCTCCACGTCCTCGGCTCTGGCCTCCTCCTGGTGGTTCGTTGGGGTCCATCTCCACGTCCCGGTCGGAGAAGTCGTCGCTCTCGCCTCCGTCCTCGCCACGTACATCCGTCATTGCGGCGAAGTGGTGGTCCAGCATCATCTGCCTGATGTAGGCATTGTCGATGCACTCGCTTCGATCTGCCCCTCCGCAGCGTAGTGCTCTTCTTCGAATGGGGAAAGCTGTTGGTCTGGTTTGCCGAGCGCGACCACCTCCTCAAGCGTGACCCCATGCTCGTACGCAGCCGGTGCCGCCTGGGTAGCCTTGTCTACAATGGCCTCGGCCACCATGGCTTGAACTCCCTCCGCCGGGCCGCCCTCCCCTTCAACGGGCGGCGCCACGGGGCAACAACTTGTTTACGCTAGAGAATTTAATTTTTTTGTCCCACATAGTCCGTCAAGATGACTGTGCAGATAATGAGGCATGCCCATACATGCAAGGATCGAGATCACGATTTATCGGGCAGCGGATTCAATGTAGTCGTAGAAGAGATATGAACAATAGTAGATCCTCACAACTAGATCTAATTGAAAGGATGTCGCTAAGCTTCCCTCGTCAAGGATCACACGTGTGATTCCTCTTATGAGGTGCATGCATACACTTATGTCAACCTGTCAGCGCTCCGTTGTCCAGGACTCGGCACCGACGAAGAGAGACAACCTTCCGACAATGCTAATGGTAGCACTAATCGAATGCGTTTAGAGCTACATGAATATGGAAATTTCTCAACACATGAGAGAACCAGAATTACAGCTAGATCTAATCAGGACATAACACCTCAAAACCCAATTAGACAATGCTCTAATTCAATTATAGGGGCTCTAATTAGAAGCTCTAATTAGACCCTCTAATTCTACTAGAGAGAGAGAGGCTTGAGAGCCAATTGTGTATTTTTCCTTGAGCTTTAGGGTTCATTATATAGTGGGAGGGATGGGAGACTTGCAAAAGAGGATGGAGGAGTCCTAATTGACCTAGGAAGGGATTAGCCGCATTAAGGAGGTGGCCGCACCCCTTCCTTAGCCCAACTCGGATTGGCTACAAGTGGAGACCAATCCCACCTCCCTCTTTTCTTTTTTTATTTTCTCCTTTTTATCTCCAATAAATTCAGGAAAAAACACGGGAAGATGAGTACCAATATGTGAAGCCATCAGGGCCCACCTAGAATCCCTTTTAGGGTGCGGCCATAAAGGGCATTTCTGCCCCCCTTCGTCATTCCCTCCCCCCTTTCTGGATTTTCTTTGAAACTCTTCCGAAGCACTTTGAACCCAATAGATAAAATCACCAATTTTATCTAATGATGTTAGAAACATATTGCTAACATCATGGGACATCTCATGTCCGCCGTTACCTCTCATATTAATTCTGCCTAACACCGGCATAGTTTCTCTCTAGTAGCAACTTACCCGGAACCACTCTGATTGACACTAGACTTTTTTCTGTGACACCGTATCGACTTAAAAATTCATAAAACCAATAACAAAATATTAATTATCTTAATTAAAGGTCGTCAAGGCTTAAGTGTGTGACCTGTAAAGACTCGATACCACACATACATGTTCGGGAACTTACCGAACAATAACCAACAAGTGGACCGTGGACGCCCATGATGTCTCATGTGTGTTCACGAAGAACGAGAGAACCTTATAAATTACTCATTGCACTTATTACCTTAACTCCCCGTACTAACAGTATCACGAGGTGAGACTATATGATCTGATCTGATCAAACTCTTTGACCATAACACATAAAACTCGTTACCGATATCGTCCTCTTTTCTCATACATATCCTAGATGTCATTGTGATATGTCACACTGTGTCTTACCAGACAATTGGTTGACATCGATGATACTGAGAGGGACCAGAGTATGTATCTCTCTATCGTCTAGAGGAGTTAAGTACTAATTGAAAGAACATTTATTAACCCCTTAAGGTTTTTTTTGTGTTAGTTAACAACACTAGCGATGATTTAACAATGTATTAAGTGGTACATGTTTTAAAGATAAATCTTACAAGCATCGTTCTCCAAAAAGGCCAGCGAAAAGCTGTTGCGATGCTCTCTGTCAAGGCCAGATTATTGGGCCGGGATATTTGGCCTAGGACCGGATATTCTGGTGGGATCCAGTTGGAAACTTTCTGGGAGAATTTTGGCTAAGTACCAACCTATGACATTCCTTTCAAGCAAGAATATTGGGCCAGGATATTTATCCCAGGGCCGAATATTCCAAGGTGAACATTTCTGGCAGAAATTAGAAAATCCACTCGGTAAAATTTGGCAGTTCACACGATAAGAAATTGAAATCCACTATAAAAGCAGTACGCAAAAAAAGAAAAAGCATAAGTTCACCCTAATATATGTCGAGAAGTTCACTTTGTCACCGTCGTGAAGTTTATATCATGCATGGCCCAGTGAAAATCAGAAGTACTCGTTTAAAAAATTATTAGAAAACTAAAGTTGACTCGGTGAAATTTGGAAGTTCACTCGATGAAATTTGGAAGTTCATTTCTTGTTTTCGTCTATAGAAAAAAATAGTGCGTGGCACGAAACAAAAAGTGCGTGACCGGGAGTTTACTTTCACATAAATGAGAAGTTCACATTAATTATATTAGGAAGTTCAATATACTCTGTTTTTTTGGAGGAATTTTCAATAAAAAAATACATTTTCCGTAAAAAAAGAACTTTTTCAGTTAAAAAAGTCGTGACCGGGAGTTCACAACTACGACACTAGGAAGTTCGGTATGCTCTGTTTTCTAGCCGGAAATTTTACGCATAGAAATCTTCCATACGACATCCGGTTGGACAAATCGACCATCTCGGCATGCAATTTACTACTATATGAGTTTAATTTAACTCTCAGATACCGCTGCCCCCGCCTGTGCAACACAATCATGCCAATTTATAAGGTTTCCATGTCTTCTCGGTTTCTCCGTTATTACTAGTTTCAAAATTAATCAAAATCCGTATGAAATTTCCAGAAAATGTCTTTACAAAAAAGTTGCGCCTAGTAAATACCTTTCCAACATCATAATATTTGTTACGTTTCGATAAGCGATTTCAAAGTAATTGCCAAAAAACAGCCCGCTGGATTTTTTTTTTGAATTGATTGTTTTCAAAACTGCTCTTAAATCGTAAGAAATTTCGAAACTTGGTAGAAGCAGAAAAGTTGCACATTTTCCATACCTTTTGAACAGTATATCGCTTGCATCGATTCGACAAACGGTTAAAAATTACGCCCAAAATACGGTACAAAAACAAACAGATTCACAAAAATAGTGTTTAGTATATTTGAAATTGTTTTAAGTCCGTAAGGAATTGAAAAATTGGTACAATTAAACAAGTTGCAAATTTTCCATACATTTCGAATGGTATATCGTTCGCATCAATCTGACGAGCGGTTAAAACTTACGCCCAAAATACAGCACGAAAACAGACAGATTTACAAAAATAGTGTTTATTATATTTAAACTTGTTTAAAATCCGCAACGAATTTTGGAACTTGGTAAAATTAAAAAAGTTTCGCATTTTCCATACCTTTCGAAAGGTATATCATTTTTATAAATCCTTCAAGCGGTTCAAAAATCACTGTCCGCAAAAACAGAAAATCCGGATGTTCCACCTAGAGAAGTTCATTTTCTTATGAAACGTAAGTTCACAAAATATTGTAGAATAATTATTCTAGAATAGGTTCTAAATAGCCTTATTCAGAAACCCCATATTCGAAAGCGAACCCACCGAGCGATCAGTCCCACTCCCCCACCTACCGACCCGCCCTGAACCGGTCAACCCCAGTCCCCGCCAACACGCATTCCTCCTCCCAGTCCCCGTAGTCTACCGACGCGTCGAGCGGGGCCTCCCTCCGGCCTTCCTCGGTACTGAGCTGGGCCTCCCTCCGGCGGGCCCCTGTTCCTCCCCATCAGAGCGAGGCCCGTTGGCCTCCAACTGCGCCGGTCCCAGGGACGCCACCGCGGGGTCGCTAGCTTCCCAGGGCGCGGCGCCTCCTCTCCGAAGAGCGCCCGGCGACCAGACTCCCCTCCCCGGCGCGCGACTCTTCTCCCCACCGCGTGCGGCCACCAGCCTACCTTCCCAGCGTGCGTGGCCGCCTTCCTCCCGTTTCTAGCAAGCGGTGGCTATGCTATGTGCAGCAAAGTGCAATGCGCCGCCAGAACCACGGGGTGCAGGGGAGGCCCCCACCATCAGCTGCATGACGCGGATCCCCGGCATCGCCCCACCGACCTCCTCTACGTACATGCGCCCACCCATTCTCACCCCTCGCCTCCTTGGCGAGGTAACCGACAAAGTTCACTTTAAACAGGCTGGGAGTTAACATCGAACACTCCAGAAGTTTAATTTTAGGCCATGTACAATGCTAGCCTTTAGTGTGGACGTTTAATTAGTCAGTTACTCCATTCACACAAGCGCCTGTGGCTTGGTAACTAAATTTTGCAAGTGTTGTTGAAGCGTCCGGCTCTTAAACTTGCGCCGACGCTATGAAAACGGCTGGGATTCTTGGATAACCGCTGGGAATAAAATCCTTAGCGCCTGGGTAAGCACCCGCGCTGTACATGCTCTTAGTCGGAGTTCACTTTGACCATGACGGGAGCTCACATTGTATCATGGGGGAGTTCACTTTTCACGCCCGAAAAAATCACGTCGAAAAAATAAGTTCACCTTGCATGCCCCGGAAGTTCACATAAAAAAGAAATTCGCTTAACCTAAAAAAAGTTCGCTTTATACCGCCGAAGAAGTTCACATCGAACACGCAAAAAAAAAAGTTCACTTCGCACCGTGCGAAAGTTCACCTCGAGCGCGCAAAAAAGAAGAAGTTCATTTTGCACAGTGCAGAAGTTCACTTTCGGTCGCGAAAGAAGTTCACTTTCTGCCGCGAAGAATTTCACTTTAAGTGTCTAGAATTTTTTTTTTTATGAAGTTCACTTTGACCGTGCAGAAGTTCACTTTCTGTCAGGAAAAAGTTCACTTTGGACGCCCAGATTTTTTTTTTCCTGAAATTCAGTTTGACAATGCAGAAAAAGTTCATTTTCTGTCGCGAAAAAGTTCACTTTGGTGTTGTACGAAAATTGGCTTGCTGTTCCGCCGAAGTTCACTTCCCTGAGTAATAATGTAGGAACCATCTTAGAGGGGGTTCCTGAATAACTTATTGAGGAAGTAGGAACTGGTTTCTAAATAGCTCTCTCTCTATATATATCACTCAGGAGAAGCCAAGCAAAGGCTAACTTAGAGGACCCAAATCAAGGTGATGAAGGTATGATCATCGGTGTGCTGAAAAGCCAAAGAGTAGTACTTCCTGTCAGACTAGAAGGCGCCGGAAGAATCATGATATTGAGCTTGTCTCAAGATCCCAACCACTAGTATTTCAGGTGCTGTCTCAAGCGAACCGGAGTCCTAGGCTAACTGCCATGAGTCACCGAATAATAGTCAATGCTCGGCAGGCATTGCATCATGGAGAAGGCAAAGGATGCAAACGTTATTGGCATCTTGGTGAGAACTTTAGGGATGTACATTTCAACCTTTGGTATATTAAAAATGCCAATGATGGATAGGTTAGTTTGGAAAGCTGAACTAGTCTGGCGTTGGCTCTGCTACGTAATATCGATGCCTGTTCCAATTTGGCTGGTGCAAACATACCATGTGTTGAGCGTTGCACTTGCATCCCTCGGCATTTCAGTGTTGAGCATCAAAATTCTTGAGCATGTTGGGTCTAATTTCAGTATTGATGCATCTTGTTATGTTCACATAATGGAGCAAATGAAAATCTAATCAAAGCTGCTGAAAAGAAATCTTATACCTACGGTGGGTCACAGGACGGCCTAGTTCTGCAAAAAAGTGCCAATTGCCCTGAGATGCAACAAAATTCTTAACTGTTCTCCTTCTCATAAGAAGAGTTGTTGACAAAAAAAAATCAAGGCAGTCTGAAGCTTTTGTACATGTTTCTTGTAACCAGAACATATATCTGTCTGCCTTCCACTTGGTTATAGGCAGGACAGGGAGGGCTGTTGGTTACTCTGACAAGAGAACAAAGAGCTTGTAAAGAAGGAATGCCGCATGCTATGCTGCAGGCATTTACATACTGGACAGTTGCCTTTGCCCGTTGAATCATTTTTCAGGGAAAAGGGAGACTTGGAATTTGGAAGGCGTTTAATTGGCTTAAGGCTTTCTTTTGTTCTTTCAGTTTTGTATACTATTCACAGGATCAGTTTTGTTGTGAACCATGAGCCCTGTGGTACTTGTTCAGAAGTTGGCATATACGCAGTCTCGCAATTCAACTAAATTTTGCACCGAGTGATTTATTCTCGCATACCATGTCTAACCATTCGTTCTGATGTACATTTTTTATTAAGAGAAACAAAGTTTTTAACAAGATATACTGGGAATGTACATGAAGAAGCAGAGGATGTACAAAGCTTCAAACCAAGCCCCAAGGAAGGTAGAAAACTCTTTCATTCTAAAGGAGGGGATATAACTATAAACTTTTGTGCTGAAAATTCCAGGAGCCTAGAATAGGATTAACATTTAACACTGAAAAAAAAGTTGCAGCCACTATGAAGACTTCCATGATAGTCTTTACACTATGTGATTGCTCCATTTTACTTTTAATATTCCCCCTCCTGATAGTTTGCACCATATGTTTGGTGGATGGCTACTAGGGATCCAAAAAAATGATAGAAGACGTATACGCATTGGGACATGTGCATTTTTGTGGGCGGTATGGAACTGTCGCAATGATGCAATCTTTAACAGGGTGCACAATATTCACTTTTTGCAGGTGGTACACAAGGCTACTTATTGGATTTCTGCATGGTCGCTCCTTCTCCCACAGGACCAGCGCCAGTTTATGGAGGCTGGATGCAACCGGTTGTTGGCTTTAGTCCGGGTCATCCTTACCTCCAACGGGTGGCAGCATGATTTTAGGATTTCTGCTTCGTACTGGACTATGGTCCTTTCGATGTCGTTTTTTTTCCATTCGGATTTTACGTTGATGACATTCGCCTTGTAATACTCTATATGAATTTATTAATAAAAGCCGTATGCATCTACCCGATGCAGAGGCTGGGGCTTTGCCTCCTTTTCAAAAAAAAAAAATGAAGACTTCCATGAAGAAGCCATGTGTAAAGAAGTCATTGTAAGGCGATCTTACAGCAGGAAAGTAGCAGATAGTGCAGATGTAGCCATTGGTGGCATGAAGACTACACCTATGGTGTTGAGCCTATATAATTCAGGAAAAGCCAAGCAAAGCCTAACTTAAAAGGTCCAGATCAAGGTGATCGAGGTAAGAGCCTCAGTGTGCTGAAAAGCCAATGAGTAGTATTACTTCCTGTAGGAGTATGAGGCGCCAGGAAAATCATAAGCTCCGCATTTTCTCAAAATCCATACAACTAGTCTAGGAGGCACCATATGAGGTATACTCATGGTCCCAAATGTAGCGCCAAGAGTCACTGATCAATAGTCAAGGTTGTGCCGATATTATATTGAGGAAACATAGCCAAGGTGGTGCTGGTAATATTTTGGAAATGGAGCCAAGCGAAAGAATATTTAGTTTCTTTCTTCTTTTGACCAGCTTGGACCAAAGATAATGATCATCATTCCAGGTCTACCAACAACCATCATGGCTCTACAGGCAAGAAGCAGAGTCGACTCGCACGGAGTGAACATAAGTGTTATGTGATAGTGAGTTCTCAATAAAGTTGCCTTGACTGTAGCTAGAGACTATGTGTCCTCTACAGACTGTTAGAATACGAGTATGACTAGGATAAAATTATAGAGTCCATATTGTATCCAAGTCATACAAATACCACAGGAAACGAGCAATCTACGCGCTCAACTCTCCTCTCAATCGGTTTTAAGATAAAACTATGTTCCATTTTATGAAATTAGCATCAGTTCTGCTCCTTGTTGCCCAATTATGGATTCCACGACTTTTCAAACTAAATTATGAGATCAACATACCGAAAACGATAGTATTTCCTATTGAAAAAAAACCTTTCTAACAATATTACCTAAAATTAAGTTAGAACTTAGAAAAGAGGGCATTTATGGATACATTTGTTTTGCTTCTAATATTTATTGGTGAGAACAATATACTTTACTGGCAAGCTTAGCTTAAACTTATTATGAATTGAATCACATCCTTCTTAAGGACACACAAATAGTTTGCAAATAACCTGAATCTCTAGGCAGTTACAAAATTAGGTTCCCTGGACCATGATCATTCTGTCGTGTTGCCGTTACTGGCAACATCTGCATGAGTACTTGTGTAAGGCATGCATAGGGTTTATTAATCTTATGAGTATTTCACTATATTAATAAATTCTACTTGTAATAGAAAGTGTTATGTGGATTGGATTACGGAATGTGTTGGATGATCTTAAAGGAGCAACTGTGAAATTATGCAAATCAGATTGTCATAATTATGAAATTGAGTATGCAGAATTTTTATGTTCGGAAACAAGCCCTTTACCAAGCCTTACGGCCGAAAAGAAATGTCCTCAAATCAATGAGAATAATGCAATGATGAGTTTGCAAACTTTGTGAATAGTTGTTGTAGTGTAATGGTCCACACTCAAGTATAATCTGGAGGCCTTACATGGGGTCATAGTGTGGAAGGGTCAAACAAGTGAGTCTCTGAAGTTGTTTTACTGGCTTAGGTCTTCTTTGGCTTTTCTTTCAGCTTTGTACGCTAGAAACTGGATATACACAGTTTGCCAACTGAAGTAGACCTTTTGATGTAATTATTTACCGGAGAGCTATGGGGGAAGGCTTTCACAGTATATTTTTTAGAATTAAAGATTATCAACAAAATATACTAGGAATGTACATGAAGAGAGAGGGATGTACAATGCTTCAAGGCAAGCCCTAAGAGAGGCTCAAAGTATAAAGCAGAGGATATACATATCCTTCTTTTACTGAAATTTCCAAAGCCATGACGAGGATTAATATTGTGAAGAAAATTGAGTTTTCTCGGACTCTGAGATGTTCCATGCAGCCTCAATGATGGCTTCCATAAAGAAGCCAAGAAGGTCCATGTGAAAAAAGAACTTCCAGGAGGCTGTAGAGAGTGCAGATGTAGTCATTGATAACACGAAGATATGTGGCTCATGTTGAGCTTATTTATATCATTCAGGGTGATAAATCAGAGGCTAACTTCGAGGTCAGATCTAGGTGATCGCAACCACTTCATGGATGGTTGGCAAGTGATGAAAAAGGTGGAGTCAACTACTCCCTCGTCTCATAAAAGTGGGTAAAATTGGATATATCTACACTAAAACATGTCTACATACATCTATTTTTGTCCAATTTTATGACACTTAATTTTTTTTTTTCTCGAAAAGGGGGAGAAGCCCCAGCCTCTGCATCGAGTGATGCACGCAGCTTTTATTAATTATTAAAGTTTCAGAGTGGTCTTAAAAGTTTACAAACGATATCTGCTGGCAGAGACAGGCCTCCCGTACACAGAAACAGAACAATAAAAAGTAAACTACGAAAGTCTACTAATGTGCTGCCACGTATGTCGGGAGAAAAAATCCCGTGCCACCGTAATGAGGCACTTGCATCCATCCAGCATAAGCTCCCTCTGGTCCGAAGGCAAAAGGAACGCCCATAATTGGATCCAATGCACCGCCATATGTATAACCTGTAAGACATGAAAATTATCTTTTCTGTTAAAAACAATATTATTCCTACAGTTCCAAATGGACCAACAAATGGCCGAAACATCAAATACGAATTATATTTTTGTTCTTCTTATCAATCCCATTAAACCAGTTCCCAAACATATTCGAAATACTAGACGGGGGAGAAATATTATAAGTACAAAAAACTACCCGCCAAACAAGTTGGGCAAACGGACAGCGGATAAATAAATGATCAACCGTCTCCTCATTCCCACAAAAGGAACAATGTGTATCACCTATCCAATTACGCTTAGCAAGATTATCCCTAGTGAGCAAAACTTTCTTATTTAAGAACCACATAAATTTTTTAATTTTTAGAGGTATCTTCAGTTTCCACAGATACTTATTCAGAAAGACGGTATGTCCATTCATAAGGTCTTCATACATAGATTTAACAGAAAAAAACCCTTCCTGATTAAGATCCCACTTGAACCTATCAGGGGTGGAATTAAGGGTAACAGACATCAGACGCAAGCAAAGGTTAGACCACAAACCCCAATAAGCACCAAAAAGATTCCTCCTAAAACCGATATTAAGAGGTGGTCCATTGTGAAACACATAATGTACCGAGACATGTTTGCGTTGCACAATGTTATATAAGAGAGGATATTGATTCATAAGTGGTGTCGAACCTAACCAAGTATCATCCCAAAACCTAATCGTTTCCCCATTACCTAATAAAAATGAGCCTCTACGAAAGAAGTCATCTTTAACTTTCATTAGACCCTTCCAAAAGGCAGAATCAGTAGGTCGTGCCTCTACCTGAGCTAAAGGTTTGCTATGAAGATATTTGTTTTGCAACAACTCCTGCCAAACACCTTCTTCATTCTGCAGTTTCCACAACCACTTACTAAGCAAACATTTATTTTTCAACTCTAACACTTCCACTCCTAATCCTCCCTGATCCTTAGGTCTACAGATAATGTTCCACTTGATCAACCTATACTTGCGTTTATTCTCATCGCTTTGCCAAAAAAACCGAGATCTATAGAAGTCTTGCAAACCCCCTTTGGGATCTCCATAAAAGATAACATAAACATGGGTAAACTTGTCAACACCGAGTTAACAAGAACTAATCGATCCCCATAAGACAATAATTTTCCTTTCCAGCAAGCAAGTTTATCCTCAAAACGGCTCTCAACTGGATGCCACTCAGAGTTTCTAAGTTTTCTATGATGGATGGGAATACCCAAATATTTGAAAGGTAAGGACCCAGACTCACACCCGAAGATTTGTTTGTATTGATCCTCCACCTCAATAGCATTCCCAAAGCAGAAAATTTCACTCTTGTGGAAGTTAATTTTGAGACCCGACAACTGCTCAAAGATACACAAAATTAATTTCAGATTGAGAGCCTTAGAGAGATCATGCTCTAAGAAAAGAATAGTGTCATCAGCATACTGTAGGATGGACAAACCACCCTCCACTAAGTCTGGAATGAGGCCTCCAATTTCCCCATTTTCCTTAGCCCGAGCAATCAAGATGGCTAACATATCTGCAACAATATTGAAAAGAATAGGGGATAGGGGATCCCCTTGCCTAAGGCCTTTTTTCGTTTGAAAAAAATGACCAATGTCATCATTCACACGAACTCCAACACTACCTCCCTCAACAAATTGCATGATCATTTTACACCACTCTTGTGCAAATCCCTTCATACGCAGGGCCTGTTGGAGAAAAGGCCATTTAACTTTATCATATGCCTTCTCAAAATCAATCTTAAAGAGAACACCATCCAATTTCTTCGACTTTAGTTCATGAATGGTTTCATGAAGGATTACCACTCCTTCCAAGATGTTTCTCCCAGGCATAAAAGCCGACTGGGAGGGTCTAACAACCTTTTGCACAATTTGGGTAATACGATTAGTACCCACCTTTGTGAAAATTTTAAACTAACATTGAGAAGACATATAGGTCTATATTGCTGAATTTGCACCGCATTGTCCTTCTTAGGAAGCAAGGTAATAACCCCAAAGTTCAGTTTAAACAACTGAAGATTACCTTGTTTCAGTTGAGCAAACATGGCCATCAGATCGTGTTTGATAACCTCCCAAAAGGTTTGATAAAACTCAGCAGGAAACCCATCCGGTCCTGGAGCCCTATTTAACTCCATCTGAGAGATGGCTTCAAACACTTCTTTCACTAAGAAATCTGATGTTAGAATGATATTTTCCTCAGGAGACAACTGCGGTATGTCATGATTGTAAGACTCAATTAAAGAAATGTCATTGGGAACCGACGCCCCAAATAGTTTCTTATAATATTCAGTTATATAAGATTTTAAATTATCATGACCAACAATAGTTCCCTCCTCCTCCTCTAGCTGGAAAATCATTTTCTTTCTATGCTTCCCATTAGTAATCAGATGGAAATACTTAGTGTTATCTCCCCCCTCCTGAATATGTTTAACCTTTTCCCTTTGTGCCCATTTAGTTTCCTCCACTCTACGAAGTGAGCATAAACGATCATTTGCTTCCCTCAACACATCCCTTTCTACCGACGAAAGAGGGATACTCTCTGCCTTGATATCAAGGTCATCGATAATCTTAAGCAATCTATCCTTTTCCTTCCTATAAATACCGCTTTGATTCTTAGCCCACCCTTTAAGAAAACGTCTTAGATGTCTTATTTTATTCTGCCAAACCTCTATGGTCGAATCCCCTTTGATCACAGCAGCTCATTCTCTTGCAATCATCTCGTAAAAACCTTCCAACCATAACCACGAAAGTTCAAAAGAAAAACGAGCAATGTTACCCACATGAGCTATATCCCCAAAATTCACAAAGAGGGGAGTGTGATCAGAACCAGTCCTGGTCAAAGCCTGAACTATAGCCAAAGGAAATTTCTGTTCCCAATCAACAGAAGATAGGATTCTATCCAACTTTTCATAGGTTGGAGTAGGTCTCCTACTAGCCCAAGTAAACTGTCTACCTGAAAGCTCAATCTCCTTCAAGTCTAAACTATTAATAATAGCATTAAACATAACAGGCCATCTAGGATTATAATTTTCCATTATTCTTATCCTCGGGCTTTCGTATAATATTAAAATCCCCACCCACCAACAAAGGTAGTGGTTCATTTTCACAAATACGAACGAGCTCTGATAAGAACTGGAGTTTAAACTCATCTTGAGCAGCCCCGTATACTGAAATTAGAATCCATTCAAACCCATAACTTTTAGACTTAACATACAATTTAACACAAAAATCACCCACATCCACATTTTTAATCTCGATAGATAAAGAATTAATGCTGATAAGCATCCCCCTGATCTTCCCTTAGGTGGTAAGCAAAACCACATAAAGTCTAAGCCCGAAGCTAGATGATTGAGGAAAGGAGTTGCAAAATTTGATCTACCGGTCTCCAGTAAAGCAATAAAGTCCAATTTTCTTTCACGTATGCTTTCTTGAACAAAAAGATGTTTCCCCGGGTCACGGAAACCTTCACTATTCCAGAACATACCACACAAATTATGCATCTTGATTTTGTTTATTACGATTGATCCGAACACTGCGTCTTTTACTAGTCAATGGAAAATCTTTTTTCTTCCTTGTTTTTTTATCTTTCTCGAAGTTAACCGCCAAATCAATTGGAACATCATACAGAACACTAAGTTCATCCTCAACAAGATTAGTAGTAAGGCTAGCAACCTTATCAAGCACTAAACTTTCTGGTTTGCTAGCATAATTATTATCCAAGTTACTCTGTAGCAACGTCATGGTTCTACTTAAATCATTATCTTTAATAAGCTTAGCGGATTGCACATCTTAGCATCAGAAGACCCCAAGGATACCCCCAAACTAGCAGCCCTATCCGCAATATCTTTATCATAAAAATTAAGCAACGAAAAACTTTTATTAAGATTAGTACCTGTAGAAGAAGTCCTCCTAGCAGCCAGAGCCATAGCTCTCTCCAATTGTGTATCATCTGCATTTGGCTGAGCACGTAGCCGATCACTCGAACGCACGCCCAACATGGCTGCATCTGGAAACCCCCCCGAAATCCGAGGTCCTCTTCCTAGAAATGTCCATCTCCAAAAATAACGAACCCCCAAAAGGGAACATTGGTAAGGGCGTTGTAATCTTTGATCCACTGTCGGCCTCTACAGAAATATCCCTCTCGGTAACCACATGATCATTGAAAGGATGAGCAGCAGGTGAAAGTACCAGGCTGTCCGTCTCAACAGAACCACAAGGAGCACACAAAGCATTGTTTAATCCATGGCTGGAAACCAACGTTGATGAGACAGCATGTATAAGAGGAGGATCCGCACTGCTCATTCGAACCAAAACAGGTAATGGAACTGTTTGCTGTCGAGGAACAACAGCATCTGCCGCGACGGCAGCAAGACCAACAGCACCCGCGGCAGCATTGGTACTCCTAACAGCAGCAGAACACACAGCAACCTCTGCTGCAGCAGCAGATTCAGAGAAAAGAGCATCAGCAGCAGCAAATTCACTCACCACGGCAGCCAAATCCTCTGTATTTCCTGCCACGGCAGCAGATAAGCCAGAGTTCGGATGTGAGGCAGCATTAGGACCCTTGGCCACCTCCCTATGAACAGAAGAAATAGTGTCCTCTACAGTAGCGTCCACAACAGTGTCTGACCGTTTAGGAGATGACGCGAACATGAGTGTCACCTCTCTACGAGCCCGATCAAAAGCTTGCCGAACAAAGGGGGAAAACAAAACCCCCACCTTCACAACCTTGTTATTTGTGGAATCATTACCATTATCATGAGGAGCACTAGAGGTCTGCTCAGAAGCATTGGTGCTTTGGATTTCCTTATTCTTGCCAGTCAACTCATCTACTTTATCCTGGAAATCATCCCCCAAACCATCAGAGTCATCATCACTATCAGTGTCAGTATTCCCATCTCCCACCATGTCCACATCATCAGAGGGTTGTAAAACTAAACCCTCCACCTCGAAAGAGAGCCTATAGAAACCATCCTTAATATACATGTTGAAACGTTTGGGAATTTTGCTATGGTTAATACACCCAATCTTGATACGAAGAATACCGTGCTTCCTAGTAAAAGCCATGTCAATCTCTAGGGTCATGCCAAACATGTCCCCCACAGCCCAAAGAGCCAAGTAATCGCCTATATGAGGGCTCGGGATCCCCTCTACTCTCAGCCATACCTCTGGTAACGAACTTGTAGGTTGGGGAACCTGAGTCCAACTGTCAATGGTGATCTCACAAGTACTATTAGGAACAATACATCTCCCAAAAAAAATTTAACCTCTCTAGCTCGGTGCTATTGGGGAATTCCACCTGAAAAATATTGTGTCCCATTCTAACAACGTTCCAGACAAAGTTATCAAATGGAACCAACCTCTGTAGCTGCCTAATAATCCCTGGAATAGTCATTTCCCCTCCGGATACAACGATAGATGCCAGGCGGTGATTTTCCATTTTCGGCTTATAAGAATCAGTACAAGGAAACTTGAAAAATATCAACTCCTCATGTCCATATCCGTACACCAAAATTTGCGGTTTTGGAGCTGTCAACAAATGACATTTTCTTTCTCCATGAGCTGGGCCCTCACAAATTTGGAAGATATCGACGGTACAAGCCTTAGAGTGGTGCCCAGCCAGACCACATCTATAGCACTTTTTGGTCTTCCTCGGAACCGCATTAGCAACAGCCGTAGCAAGAGCCGCCGCCGAAACAATTCCACGGCTATGATCATTGTTCTCCACCCGAGGAGCAGCCTCTACTGCCACCGCAACGGCAGTAGACCCCAAAGTAGCACTCACCCCAGTACTCGGAACAGCCGGTGTGAGCGTACTGGTTACAGTAGAAGAAGTCACCGGCAAGGCAGTAGGAAAGGAGCGTACGCATTACATGGTAGAATGTTTTTAAATAAAGTCGCCTTGCATTCTCAGAGCATAAATTATGATGTGGTGTGATCTCTACTATTTTCCTTTTTGTCCCTCGCAGCTAATAGTCAAGGCCTGATGTTTTTCAGGCCATGTCTGGTTCTTCCTATTGTGTTTGAGCTGAGATAGAAATCAGAAATGTAGTATTATTCTGAATTGGTTCATATTGAAAATGTTGGTACTAGAGTTGAAATATAAATGTAGTGCTACTGATATTGAAAATGTTGATACTTGAGAGTTGAGATAGAAAAGTAGTACTATTCTAAACTGGCTCATGTTGCAAATGTTGGTGCTGGTTCCCAACTTGTAGCTGTTGCATGCACCGCATGCGTGAAATGGCCGACTTGATGTAGCTTCTTTTTATAACCGGATCTGCTCATTCATTTAGTTTTGCATTTTCATGTCAGAGCGTTGAGATTTGACAAAGCTATACATGACAATATGCATCTAGAAGAACAATATGTGTGTTTGAAGCATAGCATCCTTCTCTCTTTCATGGTCACCATCAGTGATCCATGCATGGAAACTAATTTTCCGCTTGCAGAAAGAGGAGTCTTAAAAAAAGTATGTGAGCAAGTTGGAATAGCAAGAAAGTAAGTTAGCAAGTTGGAGAAGTTGTGAAAGTTTTCATGTGTATTCTTTCACACTTCTGCATTATATACAGATTCTCCCATTTTTCTGCATGTTAGACTCTTAAGGGCTCGTTTAGCTCCCATCATTTTGGACAAAATATGTGGAATTCATTTGACAATTCCATGGTAGACATGTTTGGCTGTCATGGAATTGAGCATGTGTCATTTCATTTGGAATTTTAGCCACTGCCTATTGTATGCTATGTCAATTCATATCTCTAACCCTATCATTTCACTTTCCAAATAAAATGAAATGATGGCATGATTTCATTTTTGCGAAATGAAATGAAATGATGGGTGTCAAACGAGCTCTTAGAGCATTGGTAGATAAGAAAAATGTCAAGTGAGGTTTTGTTATTTTCAGAGCCAAACATTCGGCTTTGAAGTGGATCTAAAAATTGAATGGGTGTTTTTTTAGGTGGTACTTCGCTATTGAATTAGTTGGCCATTATATTTTTTTGCTGGGATTTTTATATTTATTTTCACTGATCGTACACTATAATGTAGCTGGAATGTTATCTGCTGAGTTTTGTGCATAATATTTTAACGTTATCAGCACCGTGACAAGTAAAAAAGTGTTCTTATTTGCAGAATGTATATCAGTCATGAATACCTAATAATTTAGAAGTTTCTTTTTTCGGATAGAATAACTAAGAAGTTTTTTTTCTGTGGGGAAGAATAACTCAGAAGTTTCTTTTTTTTCACGTGGTTAGTCTGAGGACGTATCGAGCTGACTCTCCAGTCTCCAGCATGAGAGGCATGATGGCGTTGCAGAACTAGGCGTAGGCGCACGGAAGGGCGATTCGAGACTAAGAGTGTCTCTAACATCAGCCCTAAATGGGGCAGCCACTTTGGGTGTTATAGGGCTGT
This sequence comes from Alopecurus myosuroides, assembly GCA_028641055.1. Taxonomy (NCBI): domain Eukaryota; kingdom Viridiplantae; phylum Streptophyta; class Magnoliopsida; order Poales; family Poaceae; genus Alopecurus; species Alopecurus myosuroides. The sequence continues at coordinate 279,827,690 of CM054057.1, read as the reverse complement.
CCTATATAGGGCAGCCACTTTTCCGGCGGACCTAGATAGCCAACGGTTGCCCTATAAACAGTTTGAACTGCATTCAAACATAGAAATTCAAACCAAATTTAACTAAATTTAAACGGTTCAAAATACATTCAACGATTACACATTTAAACACAGAAATTAACCCTAAATTCGACTAAATTAACACCTAAATCTAAGACTCCTAGTCGAAGTCGTCAACATCATCGTCGGTGGTGTCCCAAAAGCCCGAGCTCAACTCCAACGAGTCGTCATTGTCGAGCACGACGGTGGGCGGTGGACGGGCCAGCCTCGTCGCAACACACGTGCTTCTTCTTGGATGCGTAGAAGTCCACCTCCGCCTGCAGCAGCTCGGGGTTGTCGCGGCGAGGAGCGATATGCGGAGGTTGTCGATCTGCTCCGCGCGGCGGTTGAGACGCTCGCGGCGCGTGTGCTAGTGCTTGTCGCGGTTGAGGTGTTGCAGCGGCGGTGCAAGGAACTCGGCCGTCCCGCGCGTCTCCGTCGGGAAGTTCATCTCCGCGCGGGGACGGCCAAAACGCCACGCCGCCGCGTCACGCGTGCGCCGCCAGCTCCACCGTGTCAAAGGTCCCCACCCACCAGCGGACGCCGTCAGCGGTTATCTCCGCAGCGCAGCGGCCGGAGGGGCGCAACCGCACGCTGAGGAAGCCGGCGGAGCTCTTCAGGGAACGGCGCAGCCTCAACGGCGGAGGACGATTGGGGCCGGGGGAGGGCGATACGCGGGCGGCGGTGGGCAATGGGTCGGGGACGGCTGACTGGGGGTGTAAGGCCAGGGGGAGTAAAAGGGCGGCGTGACTGCGGGGCGGCGGGAAGTTTCTGGTTGGTGGTTGGCTGAGCGAGCAGGTGGGGTTGGAATTTGGGGCAGCCGCTTTGCTGCCCCAAATATACATCACTCTGCTACAATATAGGGCAGCGCCTTATATTTTTTTCCGGACAGTGATGTATTTAGGGCAGCCTTTGTAGACCGTTTTTTGCCGTTTTGTGCTCCATATGACATGTTTTCTTACATCCTTGCCCTATTTAGGGATGCTGTTAGAGATGATCTAAAGGTCGGTTTTGAACCGGAGTAAAGGTCCTGCAACATCTAGGCTAGAAAAATAATGTCTCCCATCAATGCAACTCGTGAAATTCGAACTCAAGACATTGGCAGGTTACCTGAGGAGGAGAATAGTACTCTAACCGAGCCTTTTTCTGTAGAGAAAGTGTTTAATGCTATTGATCAAATGGAGCTTAACAAAGCACCGGGACTGGATGGGTTCCCTGCTGAGTTTTATAAAAAGTTTTGGGATGTCATTAAAGTAGATCTCATGTCCTTATTTTCCCAGTTGCATACAGGGGAATTACAATTTTTCAAGTTGAACTCTTGTGTGATAACCCTGCTCCCTAAGAAGGAAGATGCATGTAGAATTGAGCAGTATAGGCCTATTTGTCTACTTAATGTCAGGTGGGTACGAATAGAGTCACTTCTATTGCACAGCGTGTGATTAGACCCACTCAATCAGCTTTTCTTCCAGGGAGAAATATTTTAGAGGGGGTGGTTGTGCTGCATGAAACTATCCACGAATTAAAGCAAAAAAAGTTAGATGGGATGTTGCTTAAGATCGATTTTGAGAAAGCATACGACAAAGTTAATTTGTCCTTTCTACAACAAACACTTTGCATGAAAGGTTTCACGCCGCAGTGGTGTGAATGAGTTGGAGGTTTGTTCAAGGGGGTAGTGTGGGGATCAAAGTTAATGATGATATTGGTCATTATTTTCAAACTTTAAAAGGATTAAGACAAGGTGATCAGTTATCACCTATTCTTTTCAACCTGGTGGCTGATATGTTGGCAGTCCTAATTGCTAGAGAAAAAGAGGACGGACAGGTTGGAGGTTTAGTCCCTCATTTGGTCGAAGGAGGGGTCTCTATCCTTCAGTATGCTGATGATACAATACTGTTTCTTGAACATGATACCGAGAAAGCAGTTAATATGAAACTATTGTTATCATTGTTCGAGCAGTTGTCGGGGTTGAAGATTAATTTTCACAAAACCGAGATCTTTTGCTTTGGGGATGCAGTGAATTATGAACATGAGTATAGACACATATTTGGGTGTGAGGTCGATCAACTCCCGTTTAAGTATTTTGGCATTCCTATACATTATCGTAAGTTGTTGAATAAAGAATGGAAACCCATAGAGGATAAGTTTGAACAGACACTTAGTTCGTGGATTAGCAAGATGCTCTCATATGGAGATCGTCTAGTTCTTATAAATTCAGTATTATCGAGCCTACCTATATTTTATTCTCTTTCTTTGAGGTGCCGGTTGGGGTACGTAAAAGACTGTATTTTTTTAGATCTTGTTTCTTTTGGCAGAGTGATCAGCAGAAAAAAAAAGTATCGTTTGACCAGGTGGAATATCGTGTGTCGTCCTAAAGACCAATGGGGTTTGGGGATTGAACTGCTCGATGTTAAGAACATGTGTTTACTCAGCAAATGGTTGTTTAAACTCTTGACTGAAGAGGGGGGTTTGGCATGAGATGTTATATAATAAGTATATTAAGGGGTTACCGTTGGCTTAAGTGGAGTCAAAACCGACAGATTCTCCTTTTTGGAAGGGAGTAATGAAGATGAAAGTAGATTTCTTCTCTAACATCTCTTGTTCAGTGGGTGATGACCTTAGTACTTGATTTTGGGAGGAAACCTGATTGGGTAATAAGTCGCTATCAATTCAATATCCATCTCTGTATAATGTGGTGGCACATAAAAATGTCACGGTGTCTCATGTGCTAATGGGTGATCATTCTAATATTACCTTTAGAAGACCGCTATTAGGTGATAAGTGGGAGCGATGGTTAAACTTAGTGGAAAAATTGATGGATGTATCTCTTGATGATATGCCAGATAGGTTTAATTGGAAGTTAACACAGTCATGAGTGTTTTCGGTTAAATCTTACTATGAGCACCAAATGAATGGAAATACACGATTTCTACACAAATATCTCTGGAGGTTAAAGGTCCCACTAAAGATTAAAATTTTCATGTGGTTTCTTTACCGAAAGGAACTTTTGACTAAGGATAATCTAGTGAGAAGGAGGTGGACGGGGTGTAAGAAATGTGTGTTTTGTGCGGAGGATGAGACTGCTGATCATTTATTTATTTCATGTGATTTTGCTCGTAAAATATGGAAACTAGTTCACTTTACTTTTTCTATCACACCGCCTTTATCTGTTTCCAATTTATTTGGGACTTGGTTAAATGGGGTGGATAAGTGGACCAAAGTAAGTATACGCATAGGTGTATGTGCTTTTATTCGGGCAATTTAGAATTGCAGAAACGATGTTATTTTTAACAATTTGAACTCTGGTAATTTTTTTCTTCAGATTGTTCACCGAGCTACGTTAGGATCCAACAATGGTCGCTCCTGTTACCAGAACACCAGCGAAGACATTTGGATTCTGGATGCACCCGGCTCGTCGCGGTTGTCCGGACTATCTTCAACCAGGGTGGCTGGTTGCACACTAGGAGATTACAACATGTGTAATTTACATGTGTGGAGGATTTTTCGTTGGCTTGTGTATTCAGCCACGCTTCGTTTTGCTACGCTGAATTTTCGCGATTTAATATAATAAGCCGTGTGCATCGACTGGATGCAGAGGCTGGGTTTTCCGTTTAAAAAAAAATGTTGCGAATGTAATCGATTTTAAACCTTCCGCCGCGGCGATGCATGCCAATAGTTCTAGTACTTTTGGTTACCATGCAGCAAGACCTCCATGAATAAGCCAAGAAGAATAATGTGAAAGGAGACCTTCCAGCAGGAAAGTTGCAGAGGGTGGATATGCATTCATTGCGGACATGGAAATTGCCGCTCCAGGTGATTTTTCTGCAGGAAAATTGCAGAGGCTGGGCTGATTTTTCTGCTCACCGCCGCGAGCTCCGCCGCTTTTAAACCGTCGGCCGCAAGCAACGGTCAACAGATGGGGCCCACAAACCGCTCCAACGGTCAACAGCTGAGCCCACAAGCCGCACCAACGCCCAACAGCTGGGGCCCACAGGACGCGCCAACGGTTCTATGATGGGTCCCACATGTCAGCATCCTAACGGGGGCAGAAAATAACGGTGGGAGCAGTGAAAGGAGTCCTTGCGCACAAACTAGGGGCAAAACTGAGGTCGATTCGGCGCTAGGGGTAAAACTGAGGTCGTGGTGCCAACTGAGGGCACCTTGTTAAATAACCCATAATGCATTGGCAGGGTATCCTCATAGCTAAGACATGTTGCGAATGTAATCGATTTTAAACCTTCCGCCGCCCGGCGATGCATGCCAATAGTTGTACTCCCTCCGATCCATACTAATAGGTCCTGAAGTGGATGTATCAAGCAATAAAACATGTCTAAATACATCCAGTTCAGTACTATTAATATGGATCGGAGGGAGTAGTAATTTTGGTTACCATGCAGCAAGACCTCCATGAATAAGCCAAGAAGAATCATGTGAAATGAGACCTTCCAGCAGGAAAGTTGCAGAGGGTGGATATGCATTCATTGCTGACATGGAAACTGCCGCTCCAGGTGTTGAGCCTATATCATTCAGGAGAAGCCAAGCAAAGGCTGACTTAGAGATTCAGATCCAGGTGGCCTGAGGTAAGAGAATTGGTGTGCTGAAAAGGCAAGAGCCCAAGAGTACTACTTCCTGTAGGAGTAGGAGGCACCGGGAAAATCATAATCTCGAAACTGGCTCGACTTGCTCACCACTAGCCGAAGATGTGCTGTCCAAAGGCCTCCATGAAGAAGCCAAGAAGTGCCATGTCGAAGGAGATTTTCCAGCGGGAAGGCTGCAGATGGCGCATATGTAGTCGTTGGTGACATCAAGACTGCACCACCGGTCTTGAGCCTATATAATTCAGCAGATACAGGTGATCGAGATAAGAGCGTCCGTGCGCTGAAAAGGAAAAGAGTAGTACTTCCCGTAGGAGTAGGAGGCTCCGCGGAAATCATAACAATCTGAAACTTGTCTCGGCATCCAGACCACCAGCCTATGAGGCGCTGTCCCAAGTGTACCTCCAGGAGCCATTGAACATCTGATAGTCAAGGTTTGGTCGATCGTATATTCTGGATGGAGCCGGCTTGGCTGCCAAGGCATCTTCGGGCCAGCAGATATCATCAAACTTGCCACGAATGATCATCTTCCGGCAAGCGACGACGAACCTGGAGTCAAACTAGGAAAGAAAAGCAACGTATGCGTTAGGATGAGTTTTCAATGAAGTCGCCTTGACTTGACTGTAGCTACCGACAATGGATTCCTATATAAAGAACATATAACTAAAGGGTATTCTTGTATACGCGCTCAGCTCACCTCAACCCATTTTGCTTACTAGCTCAGGTCTTCGCCGGCAATTGCTCCGCCGCCACTGGTGTCTCCGCGGCGCCGCCGTGGGTGCGGGTTTGGCTGTCGGTCCGGCCTCTAGCCACTGATATCGATCAGCCAGCCGTAAGCAAAGTAAGCTTCACTTGTTCAAGCATCTGTTCGTATCATGCATCTAGCTTTTGCTTATCTTCACAAACTGCACTAGTCATTGAGCTCCACTTTTACCTAGGGATATAAAGAAAACTCTGTTGCCAAGGCCTCCACTTGTTCTGAAATTTCCCGTAGAACCTTGAGGGAAAAGAGAGCTGAAGTGCTGAAAAGTGAATCTAAAGCATTTTCAGGTAAATAACATATATAAATTTACGAGTTGATCGGATGCCGTTAACCTTTTGCTTCTGTATATCTGATTCCCCATGTTACTTTCTTGTTGTCTATGCATATGAACATCCTAGAGATCTGGCAAGAGTAGCATATACTACAAGGCAATGAAGGATACTGTACTGTAATTGGGCGTTTTCTCCTGGTGCTCGTAGCTTGTGGTGCTGCACAAGCCGCCGTCGGCTCCACCTACGGGAATGAAACGGACCGGCTTGCTCTGCTTGAATTCAAGAAGGCCATCCTCCTCGACCCGCAGCAAGCCCTGGTATCATGGAACGGGAGCACCCACCTCTGCGACTGGGAAGGCGTCTCCTGCAGGACCAAGGATCCCCGCCGTGTCGTCTCTCTTCGCCTCTCGAATCGAGGACTAGTCGGCCAAATCTCTCCTTGGCTTGGGAACCTGACTTTCCTGAGAAATTTAGCACTGCCGACGAACGGTTTCACAGGGCAAATTCCTTCGTCCCTTGGCCACCTTCGTCGCCTCCAAACAATATATTTGAGCAACAACACTCTGCAGGGGAGCATCCCCAGCCTTGCAAACTGTTCCAGCCTCAAGGCTCTGTGGCTGAACAACAATGGTCTGACTGGGCAAATCCCTGCAGATTTCCCTCCAAACATTCAACAGCTGCAGCTTTCATCAAACGACATTAGTGGAATCATACTTCCTTCTCTCGCCAATATCACAACTCTGAACAAGATAAGCTTTGCATTTAATCGTATCGCGGGAAGCATCCCTGATGAGCTTGCAAAGTTGGACAGGCTAGAGATTCTTTATGTGGGGAGTAATCAGTTGGTAGGCAGGTTTCCACCAGCCATTCTCAATCTTACTACTCTCATTGGCCTGGGACTCAATACAAATATGTTAAGTGGTGAGCTACCGTCTGATCTCGGTAACTCTCTACCTAATCTTCAAATACTCTCCTTCGCCCAGAATTTCTTTCATGGCCAAATCCCACATTCATTGGTAAACATGTCCAATCTACAAGTCTTCGACCTATCAGCAAATAATTTTACCGGGGTTGTTCCTAGCTCCATCGGCAAACTCTCCAAACTTCTCAAGTTCAATATTGAGACGAATAAACTCCAAGCACGCAGCAATCAAGAGTGGGAGTTTATGAGTAGCTTATCCAACTGTACTGAGCTGCAAGGTCTATCTTTAGCAAGCAATCGTCTAGAAGGGCAGGTGCCAAGTTCATTAAGAAACCTTTCCATTCATCTTCAACATCTATATTTGGGACAAAATAACTTGGCAGGGAGTTTCCCTTCTGGCATAGCAAACCTTCGCAGCCTGATCATTCTAGGACTGGATTACAATCAGTTTACTGGTGTGGTACCACAATGGCTTGGAGCTTTAGAAAACTTGCAAAAACTAAGCTTATCCACAAACTTGTTTACAGGCAACATTCCTTCCTCCCTTTCCAATTTATCTCAATTAACAGAACTCCTTCTATACACGAACCAATTCACTGGGCACATACCCACAAGCTTGGGAAACCTTCAATCGCTTGCAACACTGAGTATTTCAAATAATAATCTTAAAGGTGGGGTACCCGAAGGGATCTTCAGAATCCCAACAATTGCGCAAATCGGGCTGTCATCCAACAACCTTAATGGTCAACTTCCTGCTGAAGTAGGCAAAGCCAAGCAGCTCATGATTTTGTTGCTTTCATCCAACAAGTTATCTGGAGATATCCCTAGGACTTTGGGTGACTGTAAAAGTTTGGAAGACATTGAGTTGGACAATAATATTTTCAATGGAAGCATTCCCTCTTCATTTGGCAACCTATTTAGCCTAAAAGTTCTCAACTTGTCATATAATAATCTAAATGGACCAATACCAAATTCTCTTGGGAACCTTAAGCTTCTTGAACAATTAGATTTTTCCTTCAACCGTCTTGAGGGTAAGGTTCCGATAGATGGAATATTTGACAACAAAAGTGCCACGCACATTGATGGAAATCAGGGGCTCTGTGGTGGTGCAGCAGACTTAAACCTTCCTGCATGTCCTGTTATGTCTTTAAATTCATCTAAACACAACTTATCTGTAGTACTCAAAGTAGCGATCCCACTCACCTGTATCCTTTCACTTTCTATGGTGATCTTTGTCTTATTTCAATGGAGGAAAAACCATATGAGAAGATCTATGAATATGTCTTCGCTCGAATTCGACGGCAGATTCCCAAAAGTTTCTTACAAAGATCTTGCCAGAGCAACAGATGGATTCTCAGTGTCCAATTTGATTGGGAAGGGAAGATACAGTTCTGTGTATAGAGGGAAACTACTTCAGGATAAAAATGTGGTTGCAATTAAAGTATTTTGCTTGGAAACAAGGGGAGCACAAAAGAGCTTCATCGCAGAGTGCAGTGCTTTGAGAAATGTTCGACACCGTAATCTAGTCCGTATCTTAACTGCATGTTCAAGCATCGACTCTAGTGAAAATGACTTCAAAGCAGTAGTGTATCAGTTCATGCCAAAAGGTGATTTGCATAACTTTCTGTACTCAACCGAAGACGATGGGAACTCTTCAAAATTAAGATCCATTTCACTAGCTCAAAGGTTAAGCCTTGTGGTGGATATATCAGATGCAGTGGCATACCTGCACCATAACCACCAGAGAAGTATTGTTCATTGTGATCTCAAACCTAGCAACATTCTTCTCGATAATGACATGGTGGCTCATGTTGGAGACTTTGGACTCGCAAAGTTGCAAGTCTATCCCGAATCATCATCATCTGGTGACTCGACATCAATTTCTTCGGTTGCGATAAGAGGAACCATAGGATATGTTGCTCCAGGTATTTTCCATTTTTTAAATGCTTTTTTTATTCCTATTTAACTTGGAATTGGGGGATTTAACAGATCTCTTGGTATGTGCAATCTACAGAATATGGAGGGGGTGGTCAAGTTTCTACTGCCGCAGATGTTTACAGCTTCGGGATTGTTCTACTCGAAATATTCATACGAAGGAGCCCAACAGATGACATGTTCAAGGATGGATTGAGCATTCCAAAGTTTGCAGAGATCAACTTCCCTGACAAGATGTTGCAGATTGTGGATCCACAACTGGCACAAGAGATGTACCTTCGCCAAGAAGCTCCAGTGGCCGATGACAGTGCACTACATTGCTTACTTTCTGTACTTGAAGTTGGCCTTTGCTGCACCAAGTCATCTCCAAGTGAACGCATCAGCATGGAGGAGGTGGCCTCCAAGCTGCATAGAATCAGGGACGCATCGCGCATATATGGGAGTTTAAGAGGAAACTGAAGTACTTGGAGAATTGTAGCTTTGGACCCAAAAATGTGAATTAATTGTCTTGTAGAACTCCTTTTCTCATTTGAGTGACTCGCCACTCTTTGTTCTTGAATAGATAAAGGGTCTAGTTGAAGAAAACAAAGATAACATACTTAATTTAGAGCTACAATTTCCAAGTGTAGTCTTGTTTCCACTCCGTGGCAAATGTTTGTCCAAGTATATACATGGTTTGCTACTCAGGGGACCACAAGGTGTCGTTAATTCTTCTATTCTATATATTGTTACTAGTATAGCTGGTAAAGCAAAGAACTCAACGAGTGTTTACTTTCTCATACTTTGTGTTTGATTGGTACAGTAGCTGTTTTTTTGCTCTCAGGAGTAGAAACTACCGTGCTTGCGCTTGTTACTTGTTAAGGAATCACACTTTGTCTTTGTTGTGTTGAAAATACTCTAATGTTCTAAGACAGTGAAGGAAAGAAGGACAGAATGCCCCATGTCTATGGTGCAGCTTCTCTAAAATTCCATCCATACAATTTTCAGATTTATTGATTTTTGTTGCAAACATATTATTTGCCAGTGTAGTTTTGAAAAGGTTGCCGAACAGAAATGTAAATCATGATTATGCGGAATGTTCTTTTAGATCGAAGGTAGTGATGTCTGACGACGCTTGGATGTTGAGTTCTGCAACAGTTTTATTCAGATTCAGAGTATCAAACTTCAAACATGAATCACACGGTCTATCCTAATCTCTGCCGAATACCGATGATTTGACTGACCACTTGTGGTGGCGCAGAGCAGGATGCCGGAGCGGGACCTCTGGCCGTGGCTGTTCTCGCGATAGAGCCAGGATGCAGGGGTGGCGGCGCCGGTCCGCGTCGTCTCGCCGGCGCAGCGCTGCGAGTTGCGTCCGGCGGCAAGGCAGCAGTGTTGGGGGAATGGGTCCGGGGATGCCCTTTTGGCGAAAGTGGTAGCCGGTTCGCGTCAGACCTGATCTGGTCTCGATGGCAGCAGGTTGCGGGGTGGCAGCGTAGCTGAATCTGCTCGACTGGGCTCCCTGGGCGAGGGATGTGTTGAGACGTGGCTTTCCTATTGTATCGCTCTCCCCTCTCTCTGCCTTGGGCGCGGGCGAACAGGGAAACCCTGACCCCGCCGCCTTCCCTCTCTCTTGTGCCGTTGTCGGCTCAGGCCGCCGGACGCTGCCTGTGTGGTGGCGGCGCCGGCGACGGTGGCCAGACTTTTCGCGCGCGTGTGGGCTGGCGAAGCGGTGCACGGCCACGCGCGACGGTGCTCCTCGGTCCGGTTTCGATCCAGCTTGCTGCGGGTGGCCGTGGTGTGGCCGGTTGGCGGCAGGCTGCCGTGGTAGACTCGACCTGGCCAACGGGCCGGCCCGGCACAGCACAACCCTGTCGACAATTAAACGGGTCTGGCACGGCCCGACACACATCGGCCCGTGTGTAAGGCGTGCCGGCACCTATGCCCGGCCTCAAGGCACAAACCTGACACATGCCTTAATCGGGCCGGCCCGTGGCACGTAAAGCCCGTGGGGCCACTTTTTGGCCCGCAAAAAATACGAGCACGGCCGGCTACTATGGAGGTTTCCTCGGCGAATGTGGGGGAGGGGGGGCGGAGACGCCCGCAGACGAGCGAGGAGGTGGACGGATGGGAGCCGGGAGGTCTACGCCATGGCCGTGCGAGGCCAGAGGGATGCGCCGATGCTTGATGTCGATGCCTCCCTCAATCTAGGTAGAGTTGTGGAGGACGAGGGAAGAAGACGGCGTGTCGGCGTCTCGAGATGAAGGAGGCCAGCACCAGCAGGGGAGGGCGGCGGATCGAAGCAGGAGAGCTCCATGTGTGCTCTGCGCCTCTGCCTCCCCCTCCTTGCGTTCGGCGGCGGAGGCGAGGAGCGAACCAGTGCTGACAGGACTCGGAAAGAGATAGGGTTGGAGGTTGGTGCCTTCTTGACGGATTACTGATGGGCCTAAATGGGTCGTGCCTAGAAGGCACCCGTCCCCAGCCTGTTTGGCACAAGCCTGACACCTGACGGGTGCCCAGCTCGTTTATTCTGTGTCGGGCCAGGCCCCCACGTGTTGTGCTCGTGTGCTCCCGTTGGCCAGGTTTGTGGTAGACTGTGTGTGGCTGGCTAGTCGCTGGTGTGCGGCCGAAGCTCACATCTGGGCCTAAGTGGGTCTCGATAGATGGAGGTGCAGGGGCCTGTGCTGGGATTGGCGGCGGTGGTGCCCTTGCTAAAGTGCTTCGGCGGAGCTTTGTGGGTCCTTTTGGGATTGGTCGGGCCGGTGATGGCCTCGTTGGCTCTGCTGAAGTATCTGGTCGGCTACTGCCTTCTGATGGTGTAGGTAGGTCCCTCCCGCGTGCCACTGTATCGCCGACCCTTGCCGAGGTTTCTTCTACTCGGTTCTATCGTCCTCGCTACATGCACCACGGTGAGACGGCGGAGATGACTGTAAGACCGTGATGGTGTGCACGGGTGGGCGGCAAGATTGGTGGTGCCATATGGCGCGTCCGGGGGTGGGGTTTATTAGAGGTCGAGAGAAATCCCTACCGTCTAGGCACTAACGCGGTGACGCCCTTGGGTGCCGTCATCCTTCCTGAAGGGCGTCACATACCTCTTTCTTATCCCCCGGTGTACCGGGGGAAACCCCAAAACACATGTTCCGGGGGGAACCATTGGAACTGTGTAGGCACTAATGGCGTTATCGTCGCTCTTTTCTTGAAGGCGCTTCTTGGTACGAGGCATTTCGGTGTGCTGGGAGCATGGTGGAAATTCTCCGGAGGACACAACAGTTGCGAGCCTCCTTTGTTTTCTTGAACTAACAATGTGGCCATTGTTTTCTTTTCGTTGTTCCTTTTCGTTTCTTTTGGGAATGATTTCTAATGTTTTGCTCTAGCAGTGTCCTCTAAGATGTATCGGTTGGTTGCTATGTTAATATAGCGGAGCAAAAACCGGTTTCAAGGAGAAGTGACATTCCGGAGCGGGAGTCCGCCACGAAGCGCCCTTGGAAGCGTGTTTTACTGGAGCAGCGACAATTCAGTTCGTCCTACACAACTTCCACACACGGATAACCTTGTATGCGGACGTAGAATGTCCCGGTGTAAACCTGGTTTGTATCCCTTAACAAACCAGTATATTCGAAGTTTCAACTATAGAGGTAGGGCGGTCCCATTATCCAATGAATCCCGAGGACATATTTCTATATATCAACTAATTCCATATACACATAAAACATATCCACGTACGTCTTAGGCCATGGCCCGGGTTGTGGACCTATCCCTGCGCGCATATACGCATGTATATACTCAAGGAACGGAAAGCAACAGTACTTGTGCACTGTCAAGAGATATGCAAATTTTAATGAGCTATGAATGATGCAACTTTAAGATGGTGGAGAAACATGTAATAAGGAGGGAAATGGATGCTACTGTCCTTCTGGTTGTTAGGGCATCACACAATCTCTTTAAATTTGATAAACTCACTCTAGTATTCTAAGACAGTGAAGGAAATAAGCTCTAAAAGCCCTTTTTGTTGCGCAGCCTTTTTTTTATTCTTCTGTTACAATACATGAACACATTTTTGCCATGAATGTTGGGTTTGGAAGGCATAGGTAGGGCACAGGCGACTGCAAATAGCCCAAGGAGGATTCAGATCACCCATGGAGCCGGAGGAACGACGCTCTCACGTTCGATACAACTGAGTCGCCTCGCTTCGGTGTAGACAATGTCGCATGCTCTGCTGATGCGACACCGACGGTCTCCGCGCGATCGACCAGCATCCTATCATAGTTGTACAACATTTATTTCCTTTTCTTGGAAATAGGATTTCATCCTGTTTTGTGAATAAAGCAACGGCCATATCAGATTCACGAACAAGAGAAATATTGGGGCAGCAGCACAAACATGCACAACACAAAAGGAAAGAAGAAATGATACAAGTCGAAGAGCACAAGGAACATATTAACCCAGAGATGTAGCAAGATGGAAGCCAACCACCATTGCGTCCTCCAGGATTGACCCACAACCATGTTTCATAAATGAAAGAGCTTCATCACAGAGTGCAGTGCTTTGAGAAATTTTGGATACCGTAATCTAGTCCGCATCTTAATTACATGTTCAAGCATCGACTCTAGTGGAAATAATTTCAAAGCACTAGTGGCAAACCAACTTGTGGTTGGATCTTTAGGAGGGTGGTTATAGCCCCAGCCCACCAGAGTTTAAACCCCAAGTTTGACACATGTGTGTTGCATTTAGGCGGAATATTCTTTAAGTGGGAAGCGATGTTCCTGTCGACAACGAGGCGTCTGTGGTGACTTCGTCAATCTCAAGACCCGTCGACTTAGTCTTTCAGAGGTGCTCATAGGGGTAGGGTGTGCGCGTGTGCGTTCATAGAGGTGAGTGTATGTACGTGTATATGATTGCTTGTGTTTGTACTGCGTTTCTCAAAAAAAACAGCACTAGTGTATGAGTTCATGCCAAAAGGTGACTTGCATAACATTCTATACTCAACTCAAGACGATGGAAACTCTTCAAAATTAAGCTGCATTTCACTGGCTCAAAGGTTAAGCCTTGTGATGGGTATATATCAGATGCAGTGGCATACTCATAACCACCAGAGAAGTGTTGGGAATATGCTCTAGAGGCAACCATGTATGATGTTATTCCCAATGTATTCATAAAGTTATTAAGTCGTCCTTGTTTTGAACATCTGATACATATCATTGAGTATGTGATTCGATTGTGGAACTATGTATTCATGTTGTTCATACTAGATTGTCCTTGGTCATCAAGGTTGTGCTGGACACACACCCTAGACTAATGTGAGTGTTGGCTGATGACTCGGTTCCACTTGTCATGGGCATGGTGATGACATTCCAACGTTCACAGACTTGGCTAAAGAGGTTAGCAAGTCGGACTGACCCATATTGAGATGCAACGGGTATGTCGTTATTTGCATGTCTCAATCAATGTAATCCTTAGAGCTGAGATTGTCGCACAATCCGAGTTGTGGATCACCGACTTAGGTTCTGTCAAACGTTGTTCCGTGACAAGGTAGTTATAAAGGCAGAGTTCGGGTCGAATGAGAAGCAAACTGCGTGATGTGGATAATCAAGATGGGATTTTGCCCCTCCGAATGGAGAGATATTCTTTGGGCCCTCTCGAGTGATATGATTCCGGAAGCATGGCCATGCGTGACTCGGTTAAGTGTTAACTGAGTCTGTTGACTAAGAGTTAGTCAGATGAATCATATATCACGGACCGAGAAGAGAGTTGAGCTATTAAGGGATGACGATAAATCGCCTATAGTTAGACAAGGTATATCGTGAGGCAAAAGGGACTAAGATGAAAGTCACATTGGAAGGTATGTCGTCATGACTCAATGGGAATTGGGAGTCGGCACGTTCTGCTAGGAACCGCTACCGATTGATCGATTGGGAGTCGGACTCCAATCGTGTCCAAGTCTCCATGAGTCTGCAGGATCGCACACTTAAGAGAGGGAGCAAGTGTATTGGTTGGGTTGGACCCGAACCGGAAATGGACTGAGTTTTTGAGTCGGACTCACAGAGGGAATGGGCCACAAGTGTTGTGAAGCCCACTACCATTCGCTATATAAAGAGCGGCACAGGTTGCCCAACGAGTACGTTACTCCACTCCCATGCGTTGGGAACCCTACCCCCACTCAGTCCAGCCGTCGCACCGGACCTAGCAGTCCGCCGTCGGAGCTCCTCCTCGTACGTGTGGATACCGGCAGAGGTGTTGTACGTTCAGCACTTCGACGATCGCGGGATTGGATCGGGTGGATCGGATCGTGGGACTACACTGCATCGACGCGCTCCATCGATAATCCGCACATGCGCGTCTAGTGGTAATCCTCGTGGCCTTCTACCTCGGCTAGATCTTGGAAGTACCGCGTAGGCAAAAGTTTTGTTTATCTCTACGCGTTCCAACAAGAAGTATTGTTCATTGTGATCCCAAACCTAGCAACATTCTTCTCGGTAATGACATTATGGCTCATGTTGGAGACTTTGGACTCGCAAAGTTGTTCTACCCCGAATAATCACCCTCCGGTGACTCGACATCAATTTCTTCGGTTGCGATAAGGGGAATCATAGGATATGTTGCTCCAAGTTTTTTTTCCCATTTTTTAAATGCTTTGTTTTATTCTTTTTTTTTAAATTTAAACCACTCTATTGAGAAAGCAAGCTGCCTCATTAAAACCTTACAGTCCCCTTAGGTACCCTGGTAAGGAAAAGAGTGTGTGAGAAACTTCCTGCTGCCACATTACAAAATTACATCGTTTAGTAGTTTCTCCACCACAAAGCCCGGTGAATCATCTACCCATAATAGTTCATTCTATGTCTATAGGTATACGCAGCTAAATCATGTGCCACTGCATTAGCCTCACATAAACAGTGTACAAATCTCACCTTCCCAATTTTTGCTACTTCCTCCATGCAAGACGCAAAAATCCTTGTCGTTGCGTCCCACCATTGTTCTTGTCCATTGCAGAGGTTGATCACATCAGACAAATCTCCTTCTGCTTCTATATTATGCAAACCCAGATATTAGCTAGAAGTAGCCCCTCCAACATAGCAAGAGCCTCCAATTTTGTACTATCTGACGCATTCTAAATATATCTTGAATTAGCTGCAATAAAACTCCTGGAACTGTCTCTCAGCACAGCTGCGGTAGAGCCCGTACCGGTTATAGCATCATAGGATGCATCTACATTTACTTTGATCGCTCCTCCAATCAGTTTGGCCCATTTTGATGGCTCCTGTCTGTTGCTCTTTGATCTGGCATTCATAGCGTTTTTGGTAATTGCTAGGATGGAGTGTGCCCACCGGGATGGTGGTGGATGTGTCTCATCATGTACGATTTTCCGTCTCACCCACCAAAGGTACCGTGCCCCGATCGCGACAGTCTCGTGGAGACCGATATTAGGGAGGTTGGGAAGACATTTGTTCTACAAGTTTAGAATCCGCTACAAGATGATGGCACCCGAATCGGTACTGTCTGCTGCCGCCTCCATCACCTGCAGTAGACCAAGACGCTCCCGGAGCTCCTGTGCCATTGTGCAAGAGAAGAGGAAATGTTTAACATCATCACTAGTATGGTGGAAAATGGGGCAGGAATCAACAACCGCTATATGTCTCTTAGCCAGGATCCCTTTAAGAGGGATGATTCCTTTGATAAGCCTCCAAAAGAAGACGTGGACCTTGCTTGAGATTCTAAGTTTCCAGAGCAATGGCCAGGTTGCCGGGGATAAAGAGGCTCATGTCAACGCAATATTTTGAATCACATGTTTGAAGCGATGCTCCCATTATGCGTGGTAGGCAGACCGGACAAGAACACGCCGCTTCTGTTAAGGTGCCAAGCAATGAAATCGTCAAACGAATTTAGATGCAGTGGGATTTGTAAAATTCGTTTGGCATCCGTTTGGTTAAACATTGATCTGGTTAGTTCTTCATCGCAACAATCTCTTCAAAAATCAATCAAATCGCTTACTTTAGTAATCAGTATATTTCCGCGGGGTTCGGTAACTCTTCGAGAGGGACTAGAGTGGATCCACGGGTCCCTCCATATATCAACAAGATCACCTTTCCCAATCCTCCAAATAAAACCACTTTTGAATGTAGTAAGTCCCGCCACAATACTTTGCCATGTAAGGGAGGATCCTTTTTTCGGGCCAGCTTGTAGGAGACACTACCAAATTCCACGCGGTCTGGGACGTTTCAATACCGTTGCGGATGGGCTTCAAACCGTCGCCAATGGCAATCCGATACGTTTTGCGCGGCGGAATGAAAACGTATCAGATCGACTGTCAGGGACGATTCTGCGATGTTTATACGAACACTAAACCATTACGGCTATCCGCAACATACATCAAATCGTCACCACCAGTTGGGCCGTCCAGACTAGGCTCAATAAGCATTAACGTTTTTATTTTGTTGCTATGAGGCGACACGTGGCAAACGAGGTTCTAACGTCCGCTATCGTAATCAGCTGACGTGGCAAAACATGGGAACGTTTTTTTTACGTCACCAGTCTTGACCAATGAGGCGAAACCTTGTGGACCAATCGAAATAAGCCACATGGAAACAAAATGGTGCCACGTTGCCTTCTTCTAGGACAAAATCTGTTCGTCCTGGGCTACCCCACGACGTTTTTTCCGTCGCGAGTCTCGACCAATCAGGCGAAAGCATATGGACCAATCAAAATACGCAACATGGAAACAAAATAGTGCCACGTCGCCTTCTTCTGGGACAAAATCTTCTCGTCGCGGGCTACCCAGCGACCTTTTTTTTCGTCGCTAAACTCGTGGCACGTGTACCAACCAAATGGTGCCACACAACGTATTTTCCATGACCTTTTTTTCCGTCTCGGATTTGGGTGATGTCATCACCGTGTCGGGGACGTTATTTTTACGTCGTCTAATCGCCCACTCATAGTAGACCACGTGGGCTGGGTATACATCGCCATGTGTCGGTATTTGACTTGACGGACTTTTACGTTACGTCACTATGATGTCGGTTTTGGTGCTATTTGGGTGGTTACATCATCATTATAATTGCCAATTGCACACATGCAGAAAAGGAAACCACATAACATGCATCAAATACTTAGTTTTTCTCACAGAATATCAAACAAACATACAGAACCACAGTTTCAAGGACCACACATCTGCTCAGCCAGCATCTCAAGTAGGGCATGTCCTTCTAGTTGAGATTTCTTTAGCGCAACTTGTTGCTTCCGAATGTCTTCCATATCAACTATAAGCTTCAACCTCGGTTGCTCGGATTCTGCTTTCGTCATCCTCATATCAGCAATTGTTCTGCGCACGTTCACATCAAGCTGCGGTTCAGGCTCAGACTTTGAAAGACATGATTCCACACGAGTGTTCTTTGAGAAAGTATGCTTTCCACTCTTCGGCATGACAACTTCACTATCATCCTCGTCCTCAACCTCTGAAGCAGATCGAGACATCACCATTTTCTTGCTTGCCTATCAAGCATGCAAAGAAAATAGATGAAAATAAAGATGACAAGAATGTACAGAATATAGATGAAACTAACAGATGACAAGCATGTACAAAAAATTGATAAAAACTAGCAGATTATAGTCAAACAACGGTGTGTGTCATGAACTAGCAGATGAGAAGCATAGATGAAACAGCAGGTGTCAAGCATGTGAGGAAGATAGATGCAAATAGCAGATGACAAAAATCTACAAAAAAATGATGAAAACTAGCAGATTATAGTCAAACAACAGTGTGTGTCATGAACTAGCAGATGAGAAGCATAGATGAAACAGCAGGTGTCGAGCATGTGAGGAAGATAGATGAAAATAGCAGATGACAAGCATCTACAAAAAATAGATGAAAACTAGCAAATTATAATCAACCAACTGTGTGTGTAATGAACTAGCAGATGAGAAGCATAGATGGAATAGCAGGTGTCAAGCATGTGAGGAAGATAGATGGAAACCATGTTGAAATGACAACGACAGCCTTAATTACTATAAGTGGATTTCACGGCCTTAATTAGATTGCCAAAACGTCTTATATTATGGAATAGAGGAAGTAGCACAAAATATATGCGCCACATTGATCAAACAGTTCAACACAAGTTAAGAAAGCTGCACCCTAGTTGTTGCGATATCATGAAAGAATGTCGAGCTGCCGAGTTAGGGAATAACCTGCAGCTCATTGTCCACGCTGGATTGTGATTGATAAGACACGACTCTTTCAGTGGCATATGATTCCTCTTCAACATCATACATATGCATGTACTGAGATCCAGAGTCTTACTTCTTGGTCTTTTTTGGGGGGGGGGGTACAGTAGGACATGAAAGAAAACTTGCTGGCTTTACGCCCAGTTCATGCATTTTTGCATTGTTTGCCATGATAGTTCTGGCACGCTCTTCTTCAATTGGGGTGTAGTGGTGATCCTAACATGAATAAAGAACTAAAAGTAAAGTACAAATATAACACTTCATAAGAACCTAATACAACATAAAAAATTAAGGCACTCATCTTGTAAGAACAGTACAGTGCAAGTAATATAAATTCTGATCCTAACTAAGCCTGATAGGATCACAAGCAAAGTGACATTAAACCTAATACGTAGTATACAAGCTAGATTGCTGCAAATGAGCAAAGTTTTACCAAGCAAGAAGGCCCCCCTTCCTATTTCCATTACAAGAAGCCATTTAGAGAGATTTATTGCATCAAACATTAGCAGTATAATTAGGATAATAATGAAGCATCGAACATACGATTAAACAGACAACCAATTTAGAAAGATTAACTGCATCGAACATAAGGAGGATAATAAGGAAACATCAAACATACAATTAAATAGACAAAAGCAATTTAGAGAGAATAGTTGCCTGCGTCTTTACACTACAAGAAATATGTTGATACATGACCCTTTTTTAATGACCATGGATGAATTAGTCATAGAAACATGACCATTTTTAATCTGTTGGTCATGACATGTTTGGGAGGGACTAAACACATGACTTTTTTGCCAAAAAAGTCATGATTTTCTTTAACAAGATGGTCATAGGACATGATACCTGGTGTATGACCCTTTTTTTGCTTAACTAAGACCAAATTAATTGGTCATGCGTTTGTTGGCTGTGATGATTTGTATTACTTGGCAGCCACCTCAGCAGGTGGGACGCACTGACTTGTGGGGCCCACTGACACGTGGATGTACCGATTTTGTGATTGGTCTGACAAGTGGGCCGTGGTCTCATGTTTTTTTCTCACGTGGCTTTACTGCTATTACAAGTGTGGCACACCAGCGCCCAGCCCACGCGCACAGCCCAGCGCCCAGCCAAGCCCAACCCACACTCAGTTTTAAGTCAGCAAAAATAAGCGCTCGCGGGGACTCGAACCCCGACCGCGCTGCTTGCTTCGCATGTACGTTGCCACCGAGGTGTAGTCGCTATTCTGTTATGTATCCAGAGACGCATCCTTTTATTCTCATCTTACCTGAATTCTAGACCGAGTTAAAGAGCGAGTTAAGTTGTCTGAATCCTAGATCGAGGCAACTTGTCTGAATCTTAGATCGAGACACCAACTTGTCTGTTCGGAGGCGTGCGAGGCCACCGGCGGCGGGGGAGGCTACCGGCGGCGTGCGAGGCAACCGGTGGGGGAGGCTACCGGTGGCGGAGGCGGGGGAGGCTACCGGCGGCGACGCCGGAGCTCCTCGGTGCTTACAGGCGGGGGCGGAGGCGGGGGAGGCTACCGTCGGCGACGCCGGAGCGCCTCGGTGCTTACAGGCGGGGGCGGAGGCGGCCGGCAAAGGCAGAGCCAAGGGAAGGAGCTGCCCTGGTTGACCTCGCCAGGACAGGAGTGCCTCGCCCTGCTGGTGGCCTCTCTCTGTGCCCTGCTGGTGGCCTCCTCTCTCTGGTTCTGCTCATGCTCGAAGAACAGCAGGGTATGCACCCCTCTCCTCTCTCTGGTCTTGACCCTCTGCTCTTTCTCTCTTGATCTCTCTGGTCTAGCTAGAGCCCCCACCTGCACCTGCTACACTGCTTAAATATTATGAAATTTAAATGTAACAAGAAGCATAGATGAAAGTAATTTAGTGTAATTAAGTAATTAGATATTTATGGCATAGCTAGGTTTTTTGTTCTTGAGTAATTGATTTAAGTGACATAACTGAATAATGAATCAAAAAAATGTATTGATGTGTTAACTGAAGAATAAAGCAACAGATTTGCATGCTTCTGTTACTGCTATATTTTGTAGTGATGCATTATAATTTGCTAGAATAAAGTAACTGATTAGTTTTGTGGTCTTTGGCAGATGGACAGAAGTTGGATTATAAAAGGGGTTAGAAAGCTTTCCACTGAACATATCAAGGGAGTGGAAGATTTCATGCAATTTGTCCGCGCAAGATTTGCCAACGATGCTGCCATTCTTTGTCCATGTTGTCGATGCTTGAACCGTAAAGAACAGACCCAAGGTAGAGTGGAAGATCATCTGCTTCTTAATGGGATGGCCAGCACATATGATAGGTGGGTCCACCATGGAGAAACTTTTCTTCAAGAACCTCAACATGGTGAAGATGATGAAGAGCCACACCATGGTGGTGATGATGACTTTGAGTTTATGGAAAATGTTTTGCAAGATGATGATGGTTTGGACAAAGAGGATGGATATGAAGATGATAGGATTCCTGACCTATTGAGGGATCTGTACAATTCTGAAGACCATGTTGATGGACAGAAGTCACTATTTGCCGAGGTATTAGAGGAGGCTAAGCGTGTAGCTGTTGCGGGGGGAAATTTTCAAGATTTACCTTCACCGTGAAGTTACTCCATGTCAAGTCTTACTACCGGATTAGCAATGCTGCATTCAACGCAATACTGAATCTTTTGACCTTGCAATTCCCTAATAGTGGTGTTCCCAAGAATTATGATGAAGCCTTGAGCATAATTCGCAAGTTGGGTCTAGGTTATGTTTCAATACATGTCTGCCCAAATAATTGTGTCTTGTTTCGAAAGGATTATGCCCTGTGTGACAGCTGCCCCAAATGCAATGCCCCAAGGTGGAAAGTTGCCGATGGGAAAAGATCGATACCGCAGAAGGTTTTGAGGCACTTTCCTTTGAAAGCAAGGCTGAAGCGGATGTTTCTCTCGGAGAAATCATCAGATGATGTACAATGGCACAAGCTCAAGCGGCAGCCTGTGGAAGATGAGTTGAGCCATCCAGCGGACGGAGAAGCATGGAAAGATTTTGACGAGAAATATCCAAAGTTTGCAGAAGATCCAAGGAACATAAGACTCGGCCTTGCCACGGATGGCTTTAATCCGTTCGGAAACCAGAGCACGTCATATAGCATGTGGCCAGTTTTTGTGGTGCCCTACAACATGCCCCCATGGGCATGCATGGATCAGTCCAACTTTATGATGGCGTTGCTTATACCGGGTCCAGAGTCTCCAGGAAAGGATTTCGATGTCTTTATGGAGCCTCTCGTAGAAGAATTGCTCGATCTTTGGAATGGTTTACCTAATACGTACGACGCCTTGACTCCTGACAAGAAGTTCACTCTGCGTGCTGCAGTCATATGGTGCATCCATGATTTTCCAGCACTGCACACTTTGTCGGGAAGGATCACGGCGGGTTATCAGGCATGTGTGCGTTGTGACAAAAACCCTTGCTCAGTGAGGATAAGGAACAAGATTTGCTTCATTGGGCATCGCCGTTTTCTTCCTCGAAACCATGTTTGGCGAAGAAGTACAGAGTTTAATGGTAAGACTGAAACCCGTGACTAGCCGGCAGAATTCAGTAAAGAAGAGCTGAAGCAGCAACTTGAAAAGGTCAAAGATGTCAGACCGGGAAAGCTTGTGAAGAAAAGAAAGCGTGAGGAAGGTCAATGTTGGGACCGAAGGTCATGTTTGTGGGACTTGGAATACTGGCCTGATCTCAAATTGAGGAATAATCTCGATGTAATGCACATCGAGAAAAATATATGTGATAATGTGCTTGGCACATTCCTCAACATTGAAGGAAAGACAAAGGACACTTTGAACTCCAGGCTTGATCTTGAAGACATGGGCATAAGGGAAGAGTTGCATCTAAGGCCTAAAGGCAAAGATTCATTTGAAATGCCACCAGCATGGTATACAATGAGTAAAGAAGAAAAACGTGCATTCTGTGAGTTCATCAGAGCCGTGAGATTTCCCGATGGTTGTGCTGCTAACCTAGCAAAGTGTGTTTCCCCCGATGGATGCAAGCTCCATGGGCTGAAAACTCATGATTGTCACATCCTTCTCCAAAGGATTTTGCCAGCCGCCCTCCGAGGAATCATGCATCATGATATATATGAAGCAGTTGCTGAGCTGGGAAATTTCTTCAGAGAATTGTGCTGCAAAACAGTAAAGCTATCTGTGCTGAAAAGACTTGAAAAGGAAATCCCAATAATTCTTTGCAAGCATGAGAAGATCTTCCCTCCGGCCTTCTTCACCGTGATGGTCCATTTGACCGTGCATTTACCAAAAGAAGCAATGCTTAGAGGCCCTGTGCAATATGGTTGGATGTTCCCAGTCGAAAGAAGGCTGCTTACTTGTAAGCGTTATGTGCGAAACACGACGAGACCTGAAGGTTCGATTGCTGAAGCCTATGTCGTCGATGAGTGCTTGACATTTTATTCAAGGTACTTTGATGATGTGGAAACGAGATGGAATCGCCCAAGCAGAAATAGTGAGAGGGATGATTCGCACATTGGTGATGTGTCAGCTTTCAATCATGGTGTGAAATTTATTGGAGGGTCAAAGTACTTGGAGGTTGATGATGAATATCACAAGATGGTGTGGTTTGTGCTCAGCAGTTGCACTGAGGTGCAACCATATATAGAGTAAGTTATATTTTGTTCACTCGTTATATTTTCTCCTTGGGTTGGAAGGAACCCAACTTTTATCACCCACCAGATGTTTTAACTCACTACTCTTTCCTTGGGTTTGCAGGATTTGCAAGGAAGAGTTGAATAAGCAAGAAAGCCGCATCCCTGTTGATAAAAGGCTTGACAAGGGATTTGCTAGATGGTTTAAGAATAATGTGAGATCTTTAGCCATGGAATCCATTATGACACGATCTTCTTTTTGTGTGTTATTCACCCTGATTTATTTTGTGCAGATTGGCAAGTTGCATGATGAGAAGAAGGTCAGTGATGATCTCTTTGCTTTGGCATGCGAGCCGGATAAGCGAGTAAGAGAGTATTCAACATGTATCGTTGAAGGTGTCCGGTACCACACTCTTGACCGCGAGAAAAACATAAAGACACAAAATAGTGGAATAGTCACCGAGGGAGATCGCGATGGTGAGCCTTTTGACTTCTATGGTCAGCTCAGAAGCATCATTCATTTGAAGTACAACTCCAGCGGAGGCATGGACCATTCAGTTGTCTTATTTTGGTGTGACTGGTTCGATCTTGGTGTCAAGAGGAACGCCGGATTGAGAGATGATGGACACTTCAGAAGCATCAACACTGCAAGGTTTTGGTTTAAGAATGATCCTTTTATTATGACAACTCAAGCAACAAAGGTTTTCTATGTGCCAGACACCTATTTGCAGGGAAGTTGGCAAGTTGTGCAAAGTTCCAGCATAGACACTTGTGGAGTATTAAGGAAACTGAAGTGGAAAAGGGTCCAGGTGGTGGCCCTGTTTCAGCTGTAGTTCAAATTTGGCCCGGTTTCAGCTGAATCGGCAGAAATTTGTCTTTTTCAAATGAGGTGTATTTTGAGCTATTGAGAGGTAGTAAGTTTGTTATTTGTAGATCAAACATGACATAATATATTTAGAATTTTAATTTGTACATTTTTGCAACATATTTTGTGTATGTGCTTCACAAAAATAGCCAGTTTTGACACTCCGGAAAGGGAAAATGGTATTTTTATTCAACGAAAAATAAAACTTTCTTCGATAACATTTTTAGTTGTTCCAATATGCACCTTTGTGTCGAATATGGGCACATTTAAACAAACTATGCCATGGATGCGGCCAAAACATCCGTCATTTCACCCGAAAGCCATGAATCTTCGTACGAGATAACTCATTTCTGTGAACACATTTTCCACCAAATTGTCGTTTTCCAAGTTTATTATTTTTGGTGGATACTAGGGCATATATAACAACACCACGCGGAGATCTTGCATGGTTTCGATTCTTTTTGAATTTTCTGTAATTTTCAAAGCCGGTTTCGGAAAACCGTCAAAACGGGGGACATGACCGTTCGTACCTAGGTGTTGAATCTCGATGAAATCTTGGTGTATCTATGTTGAAATAGGTACTTGGATACCTAGAAATGTTTTTTTCAAAAAATAAAGAGAAAACTACAAGTCACCTGTAGTTCAAATTTGGCCCGGTTTCAGCTGAATCGGTAGAAATTTGTCTTTTTCAAATGAGGTGTATTTTGAGCTATTGAGAGGTAGTAAGTTTGTTATTTGTAGATAAAACATGACATAATATATTTAGAATTTTAATTTTTACATTTTTGCAACATATTTTGTGTATGTGCTTCACAAAAATAGCCAGTTTTGACACTCCGGAAAGGGAAAATGGTATTTTTATTCAACGAAAAATAAAAATTTCTTCTTGAACATTGTTAGTTGTTCCAATATGCACCTTTTTGTGTAATATGGGCACATTTAAATAAACTATGCCATGGATGTGGCCAAAACATCCGTCATTTCACCCGAAAGCCATGAATCTTCGTACGAGATAGCTCATTTCTGTGAACACATTTTCCACCAAATTGTCGTTTTCCAATTTTATTATTTTTGGTGGATACTAGGGCATATATAACAACACCACGCGAAGATCTTGCATCGTTTCGATTTTTTTTGAATTTTCTGTAATTTTCAAAGCCGGTTTCGGAAAACCGTCAAAACGGGGGACATGACCGTTCGTATCTAGGTGTTGAATCTCGATGAACTCTTTGTGTATCTATGTTGAAATAGGTACTTGGCTACCTAGAAATGATTTTTTCAAAAAATAAAGAGAAAACTACGAGTCACCTGTAGTTCAAATTTGGCCCGGTTTCACCTGAATCGGCAGAAATTTGTCTTTTTCAAATGAGGTGTATTTTGAGCTATTGAGAGGTAGTAAGTTTGTTATTTGTAGATCAAACATGACATAATATATTTAGAATTTTAATTTGTACATTTTTGCAACATATTTTGTGTATGTGCTTCACAAAAATAGCCAGTTTTGACACTCCAGAAAGGGAAAATGGTATTTTTATTCAACGAAAAATAAAACTTTCTTCGTGAACATTGTTAGTTGTTCCAATATGCACCTTTGTGTGGAATATTGGCACATTTAAACAAACTATGCCATGGATGTGGCCAAAACATCCGTCATTTCACCCGAAAGCCATGAATCTTCGTACGAGATAGCTCATTTCTGTGAACACATTTTCCACCAAATTGTCGTTTTCCAAGTTTATTATTTTTGGTGGATACTAGGGCATATATAACAACACCACGCGAAGATCTTGCATCGTTTCGATTTTTTTTTTGAATTTTCTGTAATTTTCAAAGCCGGTTTCGGAAAACACATTATAGGTTCCGTCGTCATCTTTGTGTAAACAATTTGGTTATTTGTAGATCAAATATAACACATTATAGGTTCTTTGTGTAAACAGAGTGTACGAAGCATGATTCAACCCCGAGACGCGGACGGTGACCGCGGCGATTTCGAACCGGTCTAGAAACAGGTAATAGAAATTCGTAAAAATCCAAAACAAATGGAAAAGTTATTCATGTTATGTGACATAGCAACCGAAATAGTTGGTTTGAATTAATCAATACCCTATTATTATTCCAAAGTTTCAAATGTGAGGCCAAAAATAGAAAAAACAACTCAAAATTTAGTCTCCAAATCGTAATTCCCGCTGTCGGCGCCTCCTGTCCCGCCTCCGACCAAATTAATTCCCGCCCCCGACCAATTAATTCCCGCCCGCTCCGACCAATTCATTCCCCTCTCCGCACACCGCACCACCGCTCAGATCCAATCCCCTCTCCGCACACCGCACCATCGCAGCACCGCACCACCTCTCTCCCGACGGCGACGGAGGAGGCACCACCGTACCACCGCACCCCCTCTCCCCATCGCACCTCACCGCACCACCTCTCCCCCCTCTCCCCACCGCACCGCACCATACCACACCGCCACACACCCCACCTCTCTCCCGATGGCGACGGAGGAGGCACACCTCACCCCACCTCTCCCCACCTCACCGCGCCACCGCACTGCACCACTATCCCCTCTACCCTCTCCCCACCGCACCGCACCACCGCACATCACCACTATCCCGACGACGGCGGCAGGAGGCGGGACAGGAGGCGCGACAGGAACCACGACGACAGCGGCATGAGGCGGGACATGAGGCGCGACAGGAACGACGACGATGACCGCGACACCATCGATCTAAAACTCGTCGACGGTGAGTTGTCCCGTCCATCTCCCTTAGCTAGCTCCTTGTTCTAGGTTTAGGGTTCTTCTCCATAGCATGATTTGATCCCCACCTGCATGATTTGATCCATCTCCATAGCCTAGCTCCTCCTTCTAGGTTGATTCTAGGATTCTAGGAGAACAGACACCAATCAGGACAGGGTTTTTGCTGCCCCTGTTGATTTATCTGAAATTAGCCATGTAATCCTATCTTATTTATGTTGATTCTTGATGCTACTGTTGTTTAGTTTAGGGCTCATTGATGCTACTGTTGTTTAGTTTAGGGCTCATTGATGCTACTGTTGTTTAGTTTAGGGATCATTGATGCTACTGTTGTTTAGTTTAGGGCTCATTGATGCTACTGTTGTTTAGTTTTACAATAACTCTGATATGAAATCATATTTGCTAAGAAAAAATGCTATATTTCCTAAGAAGGAAGTTAATTTCCTGTTACATCAAATTTTCGTGTGAACAAATTCTTTTCATTATAATTTTTTACTAACCAGATCAAAACCCCAGGTTGAGATCATCAATGGCAAAGATGTCAAAGAAGAACCTGCTGGCCGGTAAGTAACCTTGTTCCTTATGCTTTTCCTGCTACCTTGTCTATGTTTGCTTCCATGTATCTCTAGCTTATTACATGCTGTTCTTGTAATATATGGTTATATTTTTTCATTGTATTGCATGCTATTATGTCCTGTTCTAGCTATGGTCATATTTTTTCTTGTGCTTGTTAAGGTACCAGGAATAAGGATAAATAAAACATGATAGGATAGATAAATTGCCTAGAATGGGGTTGTTTATTAGTTGCTAATGAATTAATTGTACTCAATACCATGTTTCAAAGATTCAACTTACTTGTTTTCGTTGTCTTGCTTCTCAATGCAATTCAACCAAATCAAACTCATGGTTACTTAATTTTATCTTTCAAAAAGAAGCACCTGCCACGTAATACGAGAAGATTAGGGTTCAGCAAATGTTGAGGAACACTCGTATATTCCAGTCCCTTGGCATCGGTGCACTAGTATCCATGATTAGGAATTCAAACAATGTTGTTACTGAAGCTAGTGCAATTACAACCAATGATTCAACATCTGCCATAACTCAAGACTCAAGCTCAGAGTACAGTCCTGAGGACGATGGAGTGATTGGTCAAGATGAAAGTGATCATACCGTAGTGAAGAAGCAAGTTAAGGTGGGTGTGGTGGTGGGAAAGGGGGGCTTAATTTGTGTGCTCTTTGTTTAATCTGTGCAAAGACTTTTCTTACTCACTATCTAATGCCATTGTCTTTGTTGTTTCTACGAGGGACCCAAGGTTTCTAGAAGGAAGAAGTGTGTTGTTAAGAAGGTAAGCAGCAGAAGGACAAGCACACGGATACGCACACTTGATTCAACTCAATCTTCTGCAATGGCTCCTGGAAGGGTGGTGGCTCCAGATCTAGAAGGAACTAAAAGAATGCTAGCTTATATCCGACCAGATCAAGATGACAACTGTCTCTTCAAAAGGCAGAAGAAGGTGTTGGCTCCAACCAGCATGGAAGAAACCACACCACACCTGCATGTGGATGAAGGAAACACAGGAAACATGGATGGAGAAAGGACAATGCACAATGATGGTGGAAGATTTCTATGCAACAATGTACAAGGCCCACTGCATGTGGATGAAGGAAGCTCAGGGAACATGGATGGAGAAAGGACTATGCAAGTCACTGAACAGAATCAACATACTTCTGATGGAGGCAAGTCACTCCTATGCCATTCCTACATTTGGTTTGATGTATCCATCTGTAGAACATGCCATCTTACTAGTGTATTCTGTTAACCGATGTCATGCATGTATATATGACATTCTGCTATATTTGCATTTTCAGATGAAACTGCTTTGGTTAAACACAAGAGAAGGGGAACATGGCTAGAGCGGTTAACCAAGGGATTGGGTGAGAAGGTCACCATCCAAATTGCTCAAGGGATGAACCGTCCAGAGAAGCCTATGCAGGCTGCATTGCTTGCATCAGAGTGTGGCTATATTGCAAGATATATTCTGCCGGTGCTGCCTCACTTTAAGGAGTACAAGAAGGACCCCAACATTGTCAAGAACTTCATTGGGAAAGTTTCTGTAAGCTAACTGCTTTGAACCTGAATCTCATGTTCTTGCTATGGATACCACTGGCAATATGATTATCTGACTGTCCCATTGCCTTGTTTCCTATTTTGGTAGGCCAATTTTCACATTGACGCTACTGAAGAGACTCTTGAGAAGACTTGCAAAGACATCTTGAAGAAAGTATCAAAGAATAGACGCCACTTGATCAAGAAGGATTTCTTCAACGACATGGCAGCTAATGAAGTTAGCGCCAAGTCCCCGGTGGAAGGCTTGTCAGACAATGAATGGC
Organism: Alopecurus myosuroides; assembly: GCA_028641055.1. NCBI lineage: Eukaryota > Viridiplantae > Streptophyta > Magnoliopsida > Poales > Poaceae > Alopecurus > Alopecurus myosuroides. The sequence goes on along the minus strand of CM054057.1, from coordinate 279,798,308 downwards.
AAAAGCTGGTAGAAATGTGGTCTACCCCAAAACACAAGGTATGTATGTTCACGCGCTATGAGTTTTGTTAATGCTTGCTGTGATGTATCTGCTGCTGTTCTTAATTGTACTTTGCTCATTTTTCTATTGTAGCAAACCTGTGAAAGTGCCAAAAAACAGAAGTAAAGTCAAGTTTCAGCAAAGGACAGGTTCTCGATGCTATGCTGCCCACATATATCAAACTGTAAGAAAACTCATGTTTTTCAATTGGCCTAAGAATCTTTTGCCTTAAAAACTTATAGTCTGCCTGCTGTCTTGATGGAAAATGTTTCAGAAGGAGGATCGCAAGGGCAAAACCTTGACTGCGGTAGACCTGTTTAAGGCTACACATAACAGCAAGAAAAAGAGGGGTTTTCCCAGGAAGTGCAGACAACTATAGTAAGTTACTTGTGCCCCATGAAAACTTATGTATTGTCTCTCCCAGGAATTGTTCAAGGCATACTTGATGTTAGATGATCTATTACATGTGTTCAAAACAGATTGTATTAGATTATATTGATAGATTTAGATGGAATTTTTAGCAAGTATAGTTAATACAGTTCTGCACTATGCTTCTACATGACCTGCTTGTGATCTTGGTTGGTGCCCAGCAATTCTCTCTAGCTTGTTACATGGTAGTATATATGTTGCCTGTTATATGATATTTCCAGATGTGTTGCCTGCTAAGGTAGCTCCAATTTGCTATAACATAATTTTAATATGTGTATGTGTGTTGTGCATCTGTAATTCCAGAAGGACATGGAGACTATGTTGGATGATCCAGCACAAGAAGGCCAACAAAAGTCTGATGTCGCAGTTGTTGCTGATGTGCTTACCAAGAAATGCCCTTCAAGCACATTCCTCAAGAATGTTGGTCTTCAATCAAGCTCATCCAGGAAGTTTAGTAAATCAGATCCTGCTGTGGCTGCGCATGTCATTGAGCTAGAGGAGAAGCTGGAGAGGGAGCAAATCCAAAATGAAGCGATGCGGGCAGAGCTAGCTGAAATGAAGAAGAGGACCGAAGAAGCAGAAGTTGCACAAGCTGTACGTGACAAGGAGCATCTTCTGCTACAACAAAAGACGGACGAAACTCATGCGCAACTAGCTCTTCTGATGGCGTTGTTTGGAAGCAAGGCTCTCTGATGGTAAGTTCCCCTGTGTGTTTGATGTGTTCTTTCTCCTGTGAGCATCATGCATGTTCTGATTTTAAACTGTGAAGCTCTATGTTTGGCCGTGAAGCTATAGCTGAAATGATTCCAGTTTCAGTTCTTTTCTGTATTGCTCAATGCACTTTCTGTCAGGTTTTCTGAAGTTTCTGTTGTGTTCCTTTTTTCAGGTCAGATAACAGGAAGTGGAGTTCAAGATAGAAGTGGAGTTCAAGATAGAAGATACTAGATTTTTGGAAGTGGAAGTGCAGCATTCTGTTTTCTGTTTTACTTTTTTTCGTTGGCACCTGGTGGTATCAGTTTTTCCTTGAATGAGTTATGGCTCTAGATGATTTGAATGAACCTGGTGGTATGAGTTATGTGAACTTGGAATGTTGTGAACCTTGAATGTATGAATTCTGTGAGGATTTGCATTCTGGAATGATGTGCCTTGAATATGAGTTCTGTGAGGATTTGCATTCTGGAATGAGTTGTAGTTCAAATTTACTGGAATTCAAATTTGTTTGTATGGATTTGAATTTGACCTATATATATGCAATTGGGCTTAACAGTAAAAAGCCCATGGCATCAGCCCAACTACTAGTGGGCTGTATTCAGTTATAAAAACAATCGAATTTAAATGGACCAAAAGTAGTCAACAACCAGGAAATACATTGGACCATAAATAGGCCAAGGCCCAGATTCGAAATGGATGAAAAAGGCCTAGGCCCAGACGAAATTTCACATGAGCCTTTTAACCTGACAACAAATTAAAGGGAAAAAAATTATTGGGCTAAAACATTGGGCTGGCCCATTTGGTGGAGCAGTATGGACTGGGCTGAATCTCTTCCATGACCTAGTCATTTGGTCATAATTTTTGCCACGTAGGATTGGCCACGTAGGATGTGACGTGGCTATGGCAGGATATCACATGAACAAATCAGTTGGTCATAGGGTTATGACCCCTCTGATTGGGTCATAGAGTCTATGACAATTCCATTCAATTAGTCATTGACGATCAAATAAGACGCTCGGTATGTGACTTTCCATTTTTGGTCAAAAAGGGGTCATGAATCAACCTACGTGACCTTCTAGTGACAAAAATTAAGGGTCACGTATCAACATATTTCTTGTAGTGTTAGGGTCTTCTGTCTTGCTGCGTTTCTCACCTTCAATTTTCACTCGTTTCTACGTGCTTGCAGACATTGACGGTGATGTTGCGGCGAGGTTGGAGACGAGGTGACAGATCTGGATTTGATCAAACTGCTCCTCCAATCTGCTAGCAGTAATCTCATCTATCTTGCTCCACAAATGGTGCAAAGCATACTGCATTGAATCTGGCCATTCAGCGTCTATCCACTCAACAAATCCACAGTTTTTGACTTCCTAATAAATATATATAACAGACAATACATCAGTATTTATGTCTTCATAGATAAATTTTAATTGCTGCAACATAGATTGCTACCACTTGATCCCCCTAACTCTAAATTTGAACAGACAGTACATATGTAAATTTAACTAGGAGAGATAATTACAAAGATGAGATCAATTTGGCTTAAATAAATTATTTAGGACAGCTAATTACCATGGAAGCATATGTTGCTCATTATCATAACAGTGGATATCATTAGATAATTACCATTAGATATCTAAATTACTTAAAAGAGATAATCTATGAGATAATCAGTAATTAGCAGATGTTGCTCATGATCATAACAGTGAATCTACATCTGAAAACTCACATTCTTCATTGTACAAGCCAGAAAACGCCTCCCTGTGTCCCTATCTTGATAAGCTACAAATCTCTCGGGCAATTCTTTGTGAACGCAACAAACATATGTTGAATCAACAGCAATGCCGCAAAATGTTGGACCCTCGAGGGCATCGGGAGTGTAGCCCCCTTCTGGAAACTATAACAAGATCATCAGAGAAAAAAAACGAGAGACTCAATCGACGAATCCTGGAAATCCCCAAATAGAAAGAAAAGAGCTAACCCTAACCCTAACCCTAGCCAAGCAGAGACAGTATGCCGTACCTCCGCGCTTAATGGACCCTCGCTCGACGTCTCTCCATCACCCCAGCTAGGCATCTCGACAGCGACGGCGGCGACAGCCGGAGGAGAACCACGACGGCGGAGAATGAACTCCCGACGAGCTCCAAATCGCCGGAGAAGCGCGTGGCTGAGAGTGGCTAGGCTGGTTCGCTCGACCGACTGAGCCGCTGCGTCTGGGCTGGTCTTAACCAGTTAACCAGCCACGGGCTAGGTCCAAAGGGAAGCCCGTAACGGCATTCTTCGCCACATCGGTCCTGCCAGTGGCCCAGCCTTGTTAGAGCGCGTAACAAAGAGCGATCAACGTGCCATGTGGTCGTTAGTCCCAGAAAGGGTACTCACACGCAATTTTTTCCAAAAAGAGCGTTGACCTATAATCGCTGCCCCAAATGACGTATGTTTTTGTAATTATCTTGGCGGAGGCTATGCTCCTATTTCAAAAAGAATGTACGGTCGTGCGTCCACATTAAAAAATGCCGTAGTAAGTGAATCATTCCCCTAAAAAGAGGGGAAGTTGCAATTTGAGATCAAGATGGATTCATGGGGTACCCGACCTCGTAATTATCTGGATTTGCATCTCCCAAATGAGTGGAAGCTCCAAAAGGAACGGGCAACATTTGAACCGGCAGACCGATGCCACTCTTCAGATTTTTCAATTTTTATTCAAGTAGTATGCACAACTATTTGGTGACAACGTTAATGGGCCATGCCGACCTTGATCTCGAACTTCTCTCCGACGACCAGCGACAGGCCACTCACGCCGAGCACTCCGCTCCTCCTGTACCTGGTGCGGGCTGCCTTCAGCTCAACGCCGTTTACATAGACAGTGAACCCCTTTGGCGGCGCCGGCGACTGGAGCCCCATGAAAACCACCTTGCCGATGACCAGCGGCCTGCTCGGCTCGTATGAGTTGTGCACCACATGCGACCTCATCGTGATGCCCATGCTCTCCGTATTGCCGCTGAATCTCACCAGGCTCCACTTGCTTGTGGCCCCGCCCATCTCCGGCGACTCGCCGTCGTCCAAGAATAGGTCCCCGGTGGCGGTGCCATTCTCTGCGAGCGCCACAAGGAGGCGGAACTCGCTGTGGCGTCCGCGGGACGTGGTGAGCGCCCGCTGCTGCAGCGGCAGGATGTTTCCACCGGCCAGGTGCACGTTGGCCGAGTCCACTGGCGCCGGGAGCGTCACTCGCTTGCCTGCCCGCGTGGCGACGGCGAGGGAGTAGTCGTAGATGCTGAACCACCGGCCGGCCGGGAAGTAGGCGTCGACTGTGGTCGCGCCGGCCTCTAGCACCGGAGAGACGAGCACGCCGCGTCCGAGCAGCACCTGCCTGTTGACGCCGTAGGTGTTGGCGTCGTGCGGGTAGGAGAAGAAGAGCGGGCGCAGGATGGGCGCCCCCGTGGTGTGCGCCTCGTACATGAGCGTGTACATGTAGGGGAGCAGCTGGTACCGCGTCCCGAGCGCCTTCCTCGCCGACCGCGCCGTGGACTCCCACCGGTACAGCTCCCGCCGCATGGTTTTCTTCTCCGCGTGGGCCCTCATGAACGGGTAGAAGGCGCCAAGCTGAATCCAGCGGGTGCAGAGCTCCTGGCTGGCGTTGCCGGTAAAGCCGCAGACGTCAGAGCCGACCATGGGGATGCCGAAGAGGCCAAAGCTGAGGACGGTGTTGATGGAGTGCCGGAGCTCGTCCCAGCGCCCGTCGTTGTCGCCGGTCCAGTGCGCGGCGTAGCGGCCGGAGCCGACGAAGGTGGAGCGGGTGAGCACGAAGGGGCGGCGCTGCGTGTCCTTGAGCAGGCCAGCGTGCGTGGCCCGCGCCTCGAGGAAGCCGAAGAGGTTGTGCGCGTCGTACTCGGTCACGCCGTTGTAGTGCGTCGCGGTGACGGGCACCGTCCACGTGTTGATGTGGCGGTGCCAGCCGGAGTTGTTGATGGCGTAGGGCGGGTCGTCCAGCGCGTTGAGCGGCGCCAAGGCCTTGAAGTTGGCCGGCTCGTTCATGTCGCACCACAGCCCGTCGACGGGGATGGTCCGGCGGAACTCGGAGATCTTCCGCTCCCAGTAGTCGGCGCCGCGCGGGTTCATGAAGTCCGGGAAGTAGACCTCGCCCGGCCACACCTCGCCGACGAGGTTGGTGCCGTTCCACTTGAGGAAGACGTCGTCGTGAGGCGTGGCGTTTCTCTTGATCTCCGGGTCTAGGATGACCACGTACTTCTGGCCGTTGCTGTGGAGCCGGTCGACGAACGGCCGGAGCTTGTTGGCCGGGTAGTTCACCGGATCCAGAGTGAAGTCCTGGTAGCCGTCCATGTAGTCGATGTCCGTCCACATCGCCTCCAGTGGGATCTTGGCCTTGGCATAGCCGGCGACCACGCCCTCCAGGTCAGCCACGTCCTTGTACCCATACCTCATGATGCGATAGGTCCGGTCCGGTTCGGACCTCATACCGAACCATCGAACCTACCAAACAATTAGCAGGGTTAGGTTTGTCCCGCACCTAGTGTTTCAGGTCCATGGGTAATCCTAGGTTCGGCCCCTCCTATGTATATGCTTGCGGGTGAACGATCTAACAACTGATCACCATCTAGTTCGGCCTACGGAAGGTGCCGTGTTCCTGCACAGTCTCGATGGGGTTGGAGCGGAGGAGGCGTCCGCGGCGGAAGATCCAGCTCGTGCTGCGTCGGCGACCCCCGCAGTGGCATGAGGCCGAAGTCGAATTTTGTTGGGTGCCGTCGTCGTCCAGCGCAGGTCGGCGTCGTCCATGTCGGCGAAGAAGGACGTCGAGCTCCCAAAGGAACATCCCACACCGGCGGCGAAAGACAGCAGCAGAGGCGCCTGAGCCACTCATGTGACCAATTGCTGCCTCCAATGGCTGCAGCGAGCTTCTTGCTTCCATTAGCTGGATGCCTGTATCCGGTGTGTGCGTGCGTACAGGGAAGCTAGGTAGCTTGACGAGTGGCCAGTGTGGTGCGTGGCTGCGTGCACGCTACAGCAGATCACGGTGCGCATTCGACAAGCCGACACTGTACAGTCGACGAGCCGACGGACGCGGCGGCAGATCCGCTGGAGCGTGACGTTCCCGCAGACGGCGGCGGGGATGACTTGGAAGCAGTCGAAAAAGTAGGATGGCAGGTGGCCGGCGGCATGCTCAGAGCGGTGGCGCCCTCCAGACTCCAGTTCCATGCCTGCATGACACCCGACCAGATCAATCCATGGACGGCACCGTAGGTCCGTAGCTAGAACGTGTAATCGTCACACCGGACTGTCGGCCCGCCTGACAAGGCTCCATGCAGCGCGTCCGCGGCGAGGGCCTCCGGCATCCTCCAGACTCCAGTTTGTGTGCCCAGAGGTGCGGTTAGGCCCTAGGTTCCATCAGGTTAGAACCTTGTTGAACCTATTTTTTTGTGGATCGACCCTTTACCCTAGTGGTAACGAAATCAAGGTCCGGTACAGCGGTTCAGCGGGTCGGACCGAACCCAACGCATCTATACCCATACCTGCACTGGTGGAACCCTGAGTGCAAGAGGTGGAAAAAACAGAGTGAGCAGAGCAGATGCAAAATTAGCCAGGTAGTTGGTTCGATTATGGGCTGGACGACGTACCGAATGACCAGTATGGCATGGGGGCAGGGCGGCCGATGAGGTGGGTGTACTGGTCGACGACGGCGAGCGGGGAGGGGCCGGCGAAGAAGTAGAAGTCGAGCACGCCGCCGATGACCTTGTAGGTGATGTGGGAGCCGGCGTAGAGTATGTCCATCCCGTTGCTGTTGAGGAGGAGCACGCCGTGCGCGGCGCCGCCCGGGGAGCGCACGTCCATGTAGAACGGGTGCGAGCCGTAGAGGTTGAGGTCCAGCTGGTCCGACCGCCCCAGGTCCTCGTTCCACAGCGTGAACGTGTCGTTGTGCCGGAGCCGGAACGTCCGCTTCGTCTGCTCGCCCAACCCGTACAGGGATGCACGCTCCGCCGGCAGCGCCGACGTCACCTCCAGGTACCTGCAGGTGCATTTCCATGCCGATGGATCACTTCGCTACGATCGAGTGGCATAGCAAAAGTATTTATTATGACACGTAAGTAACGCTTGTCCGTTATTATCGGTTACCGGTCCTTGAAGACGAGGGTGCCGGAAGTGTCGAAGAGGACGTCGCCGGTGGAGCGGCGGGAGACGGTGAAGCGGAACGGGGCGGTGTGGATGGTGAAGTTGAGGTCCGAAGACGCGCTGGAGAGGGTGCGGCTGCTCGGCAAGGCGGCGTTGCGCCGCGCCTGCTCGAGCATGACGTCCTGCAGCGCCGGCCGCGGGATGATATCCCGGGGGACCTCCCATCGCGGATGGTCGGCGTCGGTGATGCGCACGTGAAACCGGCTGTCCGTCTCCAGGCTGCCGCCGTCATGACATTACCAAATCAGTGAGCAAGAACCAACTTATCGAGGATGACGATCATACACACACAGACACTTGCCTTGCAGTTAGGCTGAGCCTCTCGACATCCGGCCCCAACTCAGCCGTCCCGCCTACAAGCTTCAGCCGCGCCGACATCAGCTTCCCCGACCCGGCGACCGACACGACGTCATACCCCGCGTAGCCACAATGAGGCAGGATGCAGATGAGGACGCTGAGGAGCGCGACATGATTAGCAGATGACGAGCCCATCGCCGTCAGATGATGGTGTGCAACACAATGACGCCCAGCAGCTATTGAAGGCTGAGCTTTATATAGTAAGAAGTTTTTCAATGATTACAAGTCAATTTTTAATGCCAATTTAATCCTACTTACTACTCCCTCCGTCCTGGTGTATAGGGCATAATATCAAATACATGCAGTCCCATCTATTAGGCACATTTTGCATTAATTCTCTTCTAATTAGTGGATGGTTGCCTCTCTCCACCCCTCTTCACCAATGCATGTAATCTTTAAACCCCAATGAATGAATACCTAGGGCCTAGAGATTTGCTATATGTGCCCTATACACCAGGACGGAGGGAGTACTACCCATGGTTATAGTACTCCCTCCGTACAGGATTACTAGACCCCTAGTGAATTGCATCGCGACCAAGGTAACATTCTATTGGGGTGATATATCGAGGCATGATCTACCGTTTCCTCCAATGACGTAATTTCCTTAATAATAGCCATTAATTAGGTCACACTTATTTAGGCAAATTAATAATTACGACCCTATGGAGAGAGAGGAAGGTGAAGATTTTACATTAATTAGAACACATTTATTTAGGACAATTAATGATTAGGGGCCTTATGGAAAGATAATTTCTGGACAAATAGTTTTTCGCTAGGGGACTAGTAATCCGGACGGAGGGAGTACGTGGATATACATGTGGATAGTTACTCCAAAGTTAATATAGACTTATCGCTTCATCCAAATCAGGAAGTAATTAATGCTAGAACAGAAATATTAATTGCAATTATATCGTGCTCCCTAAAAATTATTGTCATCCTAACTTTGTACTCCCTCCATTCCAAAATGTAAGATGGTTTAGCTTTTGTCTAATTCACATACATCTAGATGTATTTTAGTGTGTAGGTTCACTTTTCTCCGTACTTAGTCTATATTGAAATATCTAAAATATCTTATAGATACTTATAATTTTATGTATTAATAATTGGTCACTTAGAGAAGTTTCACATGGGAAAAAGCTAAATGTTTAATTATTTTGAAACGTTGTCATTATGCGAATCGTCCCGTTAAACATCAATTAAGACCAGGAGACACGTGAGATTGATTGTACTCCGTCTTCGCCCCGCAGAAGATACACTGATAGAAAAAGGACTTCCATACGCCCCCATCAGTCCCCAAACTTTGCGCATCGTGACTAAAGGGGTTTTAGTCCCGGGTCGGGAGGAGACCCGCGACAGAAGGTCATGCGTCGTGGGTTGGGAAGCGCGTGGAGGCGCGTGGAGGGCTTTAATTCCGGTTGGCCTGGCCACCCGCGACTAATGATCCAGTCTGCTGGCCTCTCTGCCTTTAGTCCCGGTTGGCCTGGCCACCCGGGACTAAAGATACAAACTGCTCGCCTCCCGCGCGGCGGTTTTATTTCGCGAGCGAGAGGCAGAGGCCATTGCTACAGTGCGCACCCGAGAGTCTCTGTTTCTTCTTCTCTCTTCTCTTCTTCCTCTCTTCTTCCTCCACCAAGCACCCATGGGTTCTCAAGTTTGGAACACTCTCCGTGTGGCCATACCATGCCGCAAGAGTCTAGACGTGGCCTACACCAATATGTGCGAGAGGCTCCCCGGTCTTCTTAAGCATTTGAGCAATCTCTATGAAGAAGCCGATGAACAACATAAGTTCTTCGGGCTTGATCTAGAGTATACGGCGAATCAACGGGATGTTGCCGTCATCCAGATTGCCTTCAAGGAGATCGTGTTGGTCTTCCAATGGGCAAGGTAACGCACACGTACAATCGATCTCTCTTGTAGGATAGTGTTGCATTTTCGATTTATTTGTTGCATTGGAAGAATACATGTGTTGCAACATATCTAACACGTGTTCTATTTTTGTTGTTGCAGTAGTTCAAAGCATTCTCCGACCCTTGTTGATTTTCTTGTCAACAAGGGGTACGACTTCTGTAGCGTTGACATCACTCAAGACCGGCAGAAGTTGATGCGATTGGGTATTGTGATACCTGAAGATCACTACATTGATCTTCAGGATCTTATCCATTTTGATGAGTCGTACGGTCACAAGACCGGGATGGCTCCGATGGCAACCGCCTTCATCCACGCCGACTACAAAACCATGAAGTCTGGTTTTCCCTCCAAGAATCACATGCATTGGTGGAAGAACCCACTGGACCGGACCAACCTCGACTATGCAGCCATAGATGCATACGTTGCCTACGAGTTGTTCCGCATCTACTCGACGGAGCTCGAGTAGATGGTGTTTGTGTACCGTATCTTGCGTTCGATATATGCATCTAATGGATATATTAGTATGTAATGGATATATTATTATGTAATGGATATTATTTCTATATTAATTCGTAGCTATATTATTTCTATATTATGTCAAATACATATTTCAAAACAAACAAACAAAAACACATCAAGAAAACAAACAAAAACACATCAAGAAAACAAAACAGAAAAACTACCGTTTCTAAATTAATCTAAGCCAGGAAAACATAGATCTAGTCAATACCAAACTCATCCAGTTGGATTTACTTCAAAATACATTTTTAAACTCATTCTAAAAATAATAGAAGAGCCTACTGGTCTTTTATTAAAAAGGATGGTATTTTCATTTGGTTGTTGACCTTGATGTGAGGCTAAGTACTATGGATAGATCTTTTCAATATCTATCCAGAACATTTTAGTTTGTCCATTTTGGTTATGTATTTTAAAAGTTAGGTTCAAATCATTCTCACAGATAGTCATTGCCAAAACAGTTCTTGTGTCCAAAATAATAGTCGAAACTTGGATCTGCAAATTTTATATGGTTTAGATTTCATATGGTTTGGTTCATGAATTTTATCAGATTTTATTTTGCATTTAGGAAAGGCGAAAATAAATTAGTTTTATTTTCCTGAATTTTTTGATATATTATTTGTATTTTTAAGATTTTAAAATGTATTAGTTTTATTTTTCTGAATATTTTGATATATTATTTGTATTTTTAAGATTTTAAAATGAATTAGTTTTATTTTTCTGAATATTTTGATATATTAATAGTATTTTTAAGATTTTAAAATGAATTAGTTTTATTTTTCTGAATTTTTTGATGCTTTGATGAGTCAAGGCGACCGGTCGGCCTTGATCAATTCCAAGGTCACTAGCTCTCATAGTGGAGGTAGCTCTAGGTGAAAAGGGAGTAAGAAACCTTGAAGGAAAGGTGTTAGGAGGAACAAAGCTAGATGAGTATACTCCTTTATAATTCTAGCCGGCTTGGAGCATTAGGGAGGGGACAACAAATTTGGGAGGTAATACAATAAAAGCATGTCAATATCAACCGCTTGCATGAGTCCATCATGGCCCCAGTTCCATGAAGGACGATGCAGCCAATTGGTAGAATTTTCTATTATTTTTTAAATATCAAACCAGCTTGTGCACGTTCCGGTGGTTTTCTGATTGCTGTTAGGACGGATTTCGATAAAGTAGCCCGGGAGGAAAATTTTATGTGAGTTCGATAGTGGAGGAGAAAACATAAAACCATAAGTTGGAGATGTTGAATGTTTATGTGGTCCGGTGTTATTTGACCATAAGGATGCGTTTTTTTGGGAAAACCTATAGAGTGTTGCGTGCTCAACACCTAGTGATTATGGGAGGATAATTCAACCTTATTATATACGAAAATGAGATTTTTTTTTTGGTTTTCTCCATCGTTTAAATATGTGTAATTTTATTGTCATGATTGATTTGTTACAACTCCGTGAACTTCACCACATTGGTAAGAAGTGCATGTGGACTACAAAACAATTGCACCCCACTACGGGAAGTTCATGATAGGGTTCTTGTTTCTTCCTCATGGGAGGCCTTCTTTCACTTACGTTGTTTACTTCGCTAACTAGAGTGGGCTCAAATCATAGCCCTTTTTTTGGTTGATTTGGGTAACACTCATGCTCTTAAAACAAGGTAGTTTTGTACGGAATTTTCTTGGTTCTCGTCTCCGGAGTTTATTTCGATGGTATTGGCGAAGTGGCCGAACTGCAATCATCGCTAATTTTGGATTATTGCAAAGATAAAAAATACTTCTTGCAGAAATTCCTTAAGGGTTGGTCTTTCAGTAACATGTATGAATCTTGAGGAGAACATATTGGACGTTATGTGAGAATAGGGAGCTTGATGATCGAGGTGCTTTAGTTGAACATAAGTGGTAGCATGGATACAAATAGAACAAAACCTGTCAAGATTACATGGAACACTGGAAGAATACTAGCAACATAGAGGTGAGGAGCATAGGCTGTTACGAGGCTATAGTAATATGCTATATTTCCATGAAATTACAAATATGCGTAAACGGAAGCGGTAATCCTATCTTTAGAGGATTATGGGTTGAACATAAAAAAGACTAACAACTTAAAAGGAATATTATTCAGTATTATAAAGCTTTATTTCGGAAATAACCAATGCCGATGGTTCATCTCCATGACAATACTTGGAAAAACGAGTGAAGGCTATCGGTCTGGATTGTGCTGAGCTACTAATCATTTATCAGTGGAGGATGTTAAGAAAGCCATCAAAGCTACTAAAACAAATAATGCACCTCGACCGGGTAGGTTCAATGTGCAATTTTACAAAGAACTATGACCAGAAATCAAGTTTTGGGTCACAGAAATGCTTGGGTATTTAGTTTCATGTAAGCTGGCTTTAGCTTTCCTTAACTTTCGAGTGATCACTCTCATCACTAAAATCAAAGATGCAAATGGATCAAACATTACCCGATGACTTGTGTGTTGAATGTACTTTTCAAATTGATAACTGAATTGTTGAATATGCGGCTAACCACCTTGGCTGCAAAAGTAATTCACTAAACTCAAAAAACTTTCATTCAGGGAAATCAAATTCAAGAAGGGATGCTGATGATCCATGTAGTACATGATATGAAACAAACTAGTGCGAAGAGTATTGTTCTAAAGCTCGGTTTTAAGAAAGCATGCGATAAAGTGCAATGGCCTTTCCATTGTGGTGTTCCGATGAAGAAGGATTTTTCTATTACTTGTAATGATTGGATGGATTTGGTAGTGGAAACGTGTGTAGTGTGCATATGAATTAATGACAAGAATAATGAATATTTCTACACTTATAGCTACTCTAGGAAAAAATCATGGACACCTACATGGCGTGGTTCCTCATTTCATCAGCGAGGGACAAACCATTTGCAATATGTGATGATGTCATTATATTCCTTGATTTGTCAGATAGATCAATCGCAATGATGAAGTTTCCACTCTGTTGTCATTAGGCGATGTGCGGTCTGAAAGTAAACTTTCAGAAGAGTGAAATTATATTTTCCAAGTAGATCAAAAGGAACATAATGTGTAGCAAATCTATTCAATTGTAAGATTTTTTTGCTACTAATTAAATACTTGGGGACCTCAATCTCCCATAGGAAGATTTTGGCTTTGGACTTGGAGTTATAGATAACCATTTAAGAAAATATAAGGTAGATGGCAACATGTGTCGACACGGGGGAGGAAACTATATATGAACTCCTACCTTAATAACATTCATGTCATGAGATTTTTCTTCCTGTCCAAGGGGATGCATTATAAATTTGACACTGTATGATGCAAATTTCTACTAGGACAAGGTCGGTGGCCAACAAAAATAACATATGATTGACTAACAAAGCATGAGTAGGCAGAAGGAGTTTGGTGGCTTGGGATTAACTGAGAGTAGGTCAAAAAACATGTCTCTACTGGCCAAAATGATCGTAAAGCTGGATAGGGGAGAGACATATTTGTGTTGTCGAGTCATGCAATAAAGTTATTGAATGGTGGGGAATTCCTTCAATCTAATAAAACAAGTGCATCTCGGTTTTGGAGAGGTCTATATTCCAACAACTAGGTAAAACAAGGCATGTGTTACCTATTGGTGTACGTTGCAAAGTTTGAAATTTTGTGTCCATCTTAACTGCCAAGATCTGCTATTAAGATAACGAAGCATGCTCATACATGCAATGGTTTGGTACTTACGAACACCGACGGCAGAAGAACGGTGTAGTCGTACAAGATTCTGAACAAACATAGATTGTCACAGTTAGGCCTAGCAATAGGTATGTTGCTAGCTCCCTTTTCAAGGATCACACGTGTAATCCTCTTATAGTATCCACGCATCCACTTGCATCAACCCGATAGCGCTCCTCCGTCTAGGACTACTCGGCGCTAACAAAGAGATGACAACCTTTCGACGTAGCTTTAGTGGTAGATCTAATCAACTAGATTAGATCTATTTGAGACGTGTGTTCTCAACACATGATAGATAGAGAGATTAGAGTTAGCTCTATATGGGAGAGGACACCTCAAAACCCCAATTAGAAGAAACTCTATTTCTACTAGAGTGAGAGGGAATAGGCACGAAGGTTCTCTCATGGGGGGTGGTAGTATAAATAGTAGGAGGCAGGGGATACCTGCCAAAGGGGGCTAGGTCGGTTTGGGGGGTAGCCAAGCTGGCTGCACCCCTTTCCCTATGTCAATTTAGATTGGAGTCCGCAACTGGGGAGTCCCTTCCCACTTTTTCATCTCCTTTTTTGTTCCTTTAAATTTTAGATTTCCCTTTTCTCTCCAAAACAAAACAAGAATGATCTGGGGGGATGTCATGTGCCTGCCCTGGTAGAGCAGGGACCAATGCGGCCGCACCACAAATATTGTGGCACCACCCGAGGCCCCTTCTGGGACAATGCCCCTTCTTAGGGTTTTGCCCAAAACTCTTCTAGAACCCCGTGACCGCTATAGATAAAATCATCGGTCTTATATACTAATGCCAAAAACATATTTCTCACATACCGGGAAATCGAATGCCTCATATTTCTCTTTAAAACAATTCTGCCCTCTCCGGACAATATTTCCCTCCCATAGTAACTTCACTGGAACACCTCCAAATGACTCTGAAATTGTTCCTGCGACGTCGAAATGAATCCGGCCTTTCTCAAAACCACTTAGAATACCATAACACTCTCGATCAAAGGTTTACACAGCTTAAGCATGTGACCCGTAAATGTCCAGCAACACACAAACATGTTCAGAAACTTGTTGAACAATAACCAATAACGGAACCATGGACACCCATGGCTCCTGTATGCTCACGAAGGAAGAGGGAACCTTAAAGTTACTCATTGCACTTATCCCCTCAACTAATGATACCAATGATATCACGAGGTGAGACAATGTGATCTAGTATGATCAAACTCTTTGATCATAACACATATAAAACTCGTACTGGTATCGTTCTCTTTTCTCATACATATCTCTGATGTCTGATACGTCCATTTTGCATCACAATTTTATATTGTAATTTTATGTTATTCATTGATATATTTCATATTATGATGCATTATTTATGTTATGTCATCTTATTTTGCATGTTTCATAATTATTAGAGAATAAACACCGGGACCAGAAATATGATGGAAAAAGCACCGTGAACCCTATTTCAGGAAATCAGAAGAAGAAGGGGGCATCGGGAAAGTCTTAGAAGTCCAAAAGTGGGAGCTAGCTAGGAAGAGACCCGGAGGGGGGCCACGAGGGGCCGACACCATGCCTGGGCGGCCCCTATTGGCCACGCCTAGGGGTGGTGTGGCCACCCTGGCCCACCTCTGGATGCCTCCTTTCGCGTACTTGACCCCCGGTAACCCTAAGTGATGAGGGGATAGTAACCCGGTAGGCTAACTCCCGGGTGTGATCCGGCCCAAGCGACGGCTGGGCCCAATCTGGCTGGAGACAAAGAAACTTCTGGAAGGCCCAGGGCTTGTAAGGTTCGTAACCCGGATTGTGGGTTACGGTAAGGAAAGTTAGGATTTGTATGAAGAGTTCGAGTAGGACTCAGAGAGCACTCCGTAGGGCAGGCCAAGGGGGGGTATGAGTGCTATATAAACCAACCCCTAAGCTTAGCCTGGGAGATTCAAGTCATATCGAGTATCCATCATAATTCATATTGAGATCCGGCGAGTTGTTTTCCGGTTCTTAGATTGCTTTCCGCCATGTCTTCTTTCGAGCTAAACCCTCTCCCAAATACCTGTGTCGACTTGCCCCAAGATCAGTTACCCCCGGTAACATCTGCCGTGATTATCCCACGACAGTTGGCGCCCACCGTGGGGCCTGCGTCCAAAGGTGTTTGCATCACGGGAGAAGCTCGGAAGAACATGAAGAATCTCATCGTCGGAGAAATCTACGTCAACAGCCAAGGAAAGAAGATGGTAGACGATTCTGGCTGGGGGCCAGAGTCGGATCACCTCGAAACCGGATCCGTCGTGACAATCGGCCACATCAACGTCTTCATTGGTATGGTATGTACTTCCAATTCGAATCGTGATAATCTTGGATCTGATTCCGTGTCAGGGGAAGATGAGCATGTTCAATCAGAAAAAGAAGAATCGATCGGAACAACGGATCAGACAGAGAGGGAGGATGATACCGAGTCTATACGGGATTTGTCGGAGGATCGATATGAAAGGGAAAACAGCGAGGAAGAACAGTACGAATCTACACCGGGCATCATGCGCCGGGTTGCAGTCTATGCGGCTCCCGCGACCAATCTCAATCAAGAAAACGCGGCCGCAGCGCCAGCCGGGGCGGTTCAGGCAGCGGCCCAGCAGCAAGGAGCAGTTGACCCGGTCTTGGTCCAGGTCGATGGAGAGTCGGCGTCTGTCACCAGTCGCCCAGCAGACGAGGAGCGACACGCAAATATGTTCGGGTTCCAAGCAAACCGGACACCGGGGGCGGGCCCCTCAAACCCGCGTCACCCGGCTCTGTTTGATAATAATTTGATTTTGGACCCCACAGTCTTGGCCACAGTTATTACCCCAGAAAACCCGGCAAGACGCCGTGGATATGTTAGAAGAACAAAGGGAGCAAGCCTTGGAAAGATCAGCCATATATCAGCAGGACTTGCGAAGATATCATAGCCGGCGGGTGAAAAGCCGGGTCTTCCAGGAGGGAGACTTGGTCCTGCGCTTGGTTCAGACAAACGAGGGAAAGCACAAACTATCGCCACCATGGGAAGGACCTTTCATCGTAAGCCGGAGTCTGCATAATGGGTCATATTACTTGATAGATGCAAGAGAAGAATCGGCCACAATCAACGACACTGCTCACACTACTGCACCTATGCAAGAGAGAGATAGACCATGGAACGTGGCTCAGCTACGTCCGTACTACACTTAGCAGAAAACGATGTAACAGGCAGCAGGTTTCAGACGCACTCTTTTCCTATCCGGGGCACCCTTGGGGACTGGATGGGTTTTTAATGAGGCGGCTTGCTGACTCAATTTTCTCATATCAAATAAAAAGGAGGTTATCAAGAAAAGAGGCAATTATCATTTATACGGTGTGCATATTTTAGGTCTTGAGGGCTGGTTGCTCCTATAAGCACAGCTGCAAACTCAAAAAAGACCCGGCCTTGATGCCAATGAGTTATAGGGGCCGTCACTCGAAAAAACGAGTGCGGCTACAATCTTATAACCGGACAAAGAAGTCCAAATTTCTCGGCTATTCTTACTTAAGCTCGATGTGACTCGCAACGAAGTGGCATGATTCGTTCGCTTACGATTAATGTCGGTCATGAGACCCAAACGGGACTTGCTTGACCCCGTTTTCGTATTGATGTAACAACATGGTATCCACGCGAAAGCCGGCTTATAGTACAAGATAGTCGAAAGGGTCATCTAAACCACAAGTTATGCAGAGTATAAGGCCGACAGCCGGAAACTCAACGGTTATCAAGCATAACTTCAAACCTCATAAAAAGCTGTCCTGAAGTCTTGGGCATTCAGCGACAGGCGATTCGTTTCCTTGAAAAAAAAAAAAACAATCATGTGTCCTAGACGCGGAAACCCGGACTGGGGACTTATGAGCTCTAAGGAAGAAACAGCATCATCCAGCCGATAAAATTACAACGAGCCACGCATCCGGGTCTCAGGAGCTTAGGGATTCAGGTGTAAAACCGTTCCCTAGACGCCAACGACACCCGGAGGACGGGTCTTGCTAAGGAAAGTATAAAAAAAGTATAAGGTATCGAGAATAAAGCAAGTGGATATCAAGAACAAGCAAATGCAAAGACACATTCATCAAAAGCCCAAAGGGGCGCAAAGTGCATCGGGAGTTTCAATAAAAGTATTACAAAAACCATAAAGTATCAAAAGAGCACAGGCGCTCTGCTTAAACGAATAGTAAAGCTGTTTTAACGATGCTTTGCCGGCTGACGTATGTGGAATGATAGGTATTACTTCAAGCTGCAGGGTCCATCTTGGCCTTGCCCTTGTCGCCACCGGTAGTTGCGGCGCCACTCGGGTCAGCAGCAGTCCCGGGTTGTGCAGCAGAAGTTGCAGGAGCAGAGTCGGCCTCGGTCTTCTTGGCGGCTTCTTCCTTCATCTTGATCGCCTCCTCCCTCCAACGGGCAAGCATATCGAACGGCTGGGGGCGGTTCGCCTTGACAACCTTGTCATTAGCATCATAAGCCGGGAGAATCACATCAATTTCTAGGGCATCAGCGATAACACTAGCCGGATGACGGACTTCTTTCTGAATAGCCTTGAAGTCCTTTGGCAAAAACTTGGACCCATCCAAGTTGAACTCCGGGAATCCGCTCATAAGTTTGGCCAGCTCTAGCTTGGGAGCGTAGGCCTTAGCCAACGCGAGTCCCCGGGTTACCCCAAATCGGCAGGAGGACCGTTTCCAGTGCCAAATCCACTCGGGGATTGTAGAGCAGCATTCCAGTAATCTCTTCATATTATCTGGCCTGACACCCGGCAGTCGCAACTCGTCAAGTATCCAACTGACTCCGCTGCAAAGTTGGCGAAGAGTATTCTTGATGGTTTTAAGCTTGGCAGCATCATCTTCTTCGGGGGCAGCATCACGTGGGCCTGCTAAAAAAGGCAAAAGGAGCAAAGATAGTAGGCAAGCAAGTGCAGTTGTTCAAATCAAAGCAATCCGAGTCATAAAAAGGTGAAATTTAAAAATCTTACCAGTCGCAGTACGGTGAACATCAGCAATTTGAGCAGAAAGAGTTGTAAGTTTGTCCTTAGCCCTGTGAGCTCTCTTCCTGTACTTTTTTGTCATCTTTTGGCACCTGCGAGCCTCAGTCTCAGCAGCTTCACGAAGGGCCGTTTCCTTTTCAATACGCTTGGTGGACTTGGCCAGCTTCTTCTCCAACTGTGAAACATAGTCCTGTAAAGAAGCATGAAGAGGGATCAGCCAGAAACATTATACAAAGTTCCAAGCAAGTTACCTAGTAATTTACTCGGAACTTGGGGACTATGTATGGAAACAATTGATGATTAGTCGGGATTACCTCGTGCTTGGTTATTAAGGCATCTAGTATGTTTTCTTCGTCGCCCTTTAAGGTATGGAGGGCATCTAGCATTTGAGCAAAGGTCATGTCTTCAGGGCGAAGTTGAGAAGGGCCGGAGGATTGGCCCTCTTGTGGAGGAGTTGTTCCGGGTTTGGGGGTCGAAACCCGGATTGTTTGAACGTCCGGGATAGGAGAGCCCGACTTGGTCTCCACAATGATGTCTTCGTCCACTTCTTCAGAGGGCTGGGGTGATGCAGTCTTTGGTGGAATTGGGTCCTTAAAAGGATCTTCTCCATTTCCGTCCTCGGCCTCGTCCTCAACCTCAACGTCCATGTCATCACTCGGCTTCTCTTCTCCCTGCTCTTCTGATTCAGGGATATCCGGGTCGCTCAGCGTAACTGTGGCGCTGAAGAGAAGAAGGGAGACATTGATCAATGGAATATACGAAAAAAAAAGAAAGGTAACCAGTACGAGAAAATGTAAGTAAAGGTAGTTTACCCGGTGTTCACGGCATAATCCGGGGGAAGCTCGCCGCTGGAGGCGGATGACGTTGGTATGAGCACTGGCTGCGGTACGCGAAATTGCCCGGCAAGTGGATGATTAGGAGACGGATGACGTTGAGGAGATTGGGAAGGTTGAGCTGGAGGGGTACTGGCTCGATGAGTGGGTGAAGTGGAGATACCCGGGTTAAGGGGATCATCCCCCGGAGAATTCCGGGTCACCCTACGTTTAGTCGGGAGAGGGTCCTTCAAGAAGGGTGAATGTGATAATCGCTCGTTAAGTTCATGCATAGCAGCAAAGGAGTAAGGCGCACTAGACATAGAAGAGAAGGGAACCTTTTCAACTACCCCTCTAGCCTTCCTTTTGTTTCCAACTGAGGGCTCCTGGTCAGACTCGGTGGCTTCCGGGTCATTTTCTTCTTCCTCCTCTTCATCCCCCGACCCTGAAAGCCGAGTAAGTATCAGATAAGAGAAATAACACAGATGAAGGGCAGGTGTAAAGGGTGTGGGAGAGTACCCTCATCATCATCAACAGATTCGGTTTCCTCTTCGGGGTCTTGAGAAGGAGGAGGGTTTTCGACTTTCCAGAAGGTGTCGTCAGCCTGTGAACAAATAAACACAAGTGGTGGTTAGAGACTATAACGGACGAAAGTACTGAAATAAGAAAAAGGAGTCAGGTCTTACCGCTGGGGCGGGATTTTCCCGAGTAAACGGGGGTAACCCGGCAGTGTTCTTTATAACATCTAGTTTCTCCATCAGGAAGCCCTTGATGGTCTTGTTGGTGTTACCGGCAGGGAAGTTCTTGGTGGAGTAGCGGAGGGAATCTGTGACGTGACCCGAATATTCGTGTAACAGCTTCGAGCGAATCGAGTTGGGCTGAACCCGGAAGTCTACCCAAGTCTTTATTAGATTGAGCCCAATAAGGCCGTGGGCTGAGAGAGCTGCTAGTTTGGCCAGAAGGGGCTGAATCGCTTCCCTATCAAGATCAGATGCAAAAGCACTGAAAGATTCGGAGGGCTCGAGAAGGCTCTCCGAATAACCCGGTAGTTTCCTCTCACCATCCGGAGAAGTGTCGTGGCAATAAAAGAAGGATAATTGCCAGTTTTTGGCGTTGGAGTTCAGGTTGAGAGGTGGCATCAATGAGTGTTTGCGGCGCTGGATGGATACCCCGCCGCAGGTAAGAAGCGTTCCGTCACCGCTCTCATGGCATGGTTCGCATTGGAATAATTCGGTAAAAAGAGCAAGGTTTGGTGGAGTGCATAAGTACGACTCGGACAAAACTATGAAGTGGGTGATGTTCAGCATAGAGTTAGGCCCTATGTCGAACACCCGGAGGCCGTAGTGGCTCAAGACTTCCCGGAAAAAAGGGTGACCCGGAGGACGGAATCCCCGGGTCACATGCTCGGTAAAACAAATTACCTCGTTCCCGATGGGAGTGGGATGGGTCTCATCGCCAGGAGCCCTCCAGTGTATTTCCTTTTGAGAAGGAAGGATTCCTAACTCGGCCATCCCATCTAGCTTGGCCTTTGTCGTTGAAGACCGACCCCAGTTGGCAGAAGTGGTTCGAGAGGCCTTTGCAGAAGCCGGGTGTTTTCCTTGTCTTTTAGGAGCCATGGAGTTGACCTGTAAGGGACAGGAAATGTATGGAGTAAGATTCGGAACATCAAATCATTCGAGTCCGGAGACGTCAAGGCGTTGAAAGCTAAAATGAAACCCGGATAATGCACTACGATGTTAAATGCGGAAGATTTTCCGGGTGTCAGATGAGGTTGAGTAAATTGTTAATTACTTACGCGTTGAGGTGAATTGGGTGAACATGGATGGTTGCCCATACCTTTATTGTGGAGGGATTAGCTGGAAAAAGAGGATTTTTCGGGTGTTAATGCGACAGGCGGAAAGAACAAGGTGGAATGGATCTAGATCGAAAAGCTTGCAAGCAATCTTATGCAAAGTTGGATGGCCAATAAAGGCGCGGGGATGAGCTGCGACTACGCATCAGGTGATTAAAGGAACTAAGGTCTATCGAAGCGGTTCAATTTGATGATATCAGAAAATTAGTTTACGGGTTGACCCAGATCCAATCTTGGTCAGATTGAAAAGGCTGCGAGTTTCAATTGAATGGTTGAGAAAGGCTTACCAAAGGAGTTGAGGTCCGAAGTGAGGGTGGAGCGTGGCGCGGCTTGAGTGTCACGTCACGGCCCTCGATGAGGAAGCGCGGGTGTGACAGCGATGCTTAATGGCGGTGCTGGATAGCTCGAGGACGAGTGCGGCCGGTGGTGGCCTTATCTTTCTTGGAGCGTGCGAGCCCGGTGGCAGAAATTGCGAGGGAGCGTGGAGAAAAGGGATGATGAGACGAGATGAATGGCTTAGGGTTACCATCGGCTGATATTTATAAGGGAGGTGGTGAGCTCACCTACGGCCCGAAAGCCGGAAATTACGGAACAGTAATTATCCGTGAGGATCTGGCGGCATATGCATTCGGAATTAGGCAAAATATCCCGTTGACGGGGGAAGTGCAGCTTGCCCCGAGATATCAGGGATCTTTATCGAGTAGGGCCCCGACATTTTAGGGTTTAAATTTGGAAAGGCCAGTTAAGCATTCAAGGAAGGATCGAGCTATCACATGACAGACATGGAGCTGTGCCTGGCCATCTGTTAAAGCAACTTAACCGGTTCCCATAGGCTTGGGCGTTTTACATCTTTTTCAGGGAATAGCGAGCGCTCCGAGGATGAATCCGTGAAGCCCGCGCTATCCTGGGGACTACTGATGAGGGGATAGTAACCCGGTAGGCTAACTCCCGGGTGTGATCCGGCCCAAGCGACGGCTGGGCCCAATCTGGCTGGAGACAAAGAAACTTCTGGAAGGCCCAGGGCTTGTAAGGTTCGTAACCCGGATTGTGGGTTACGGTAAGGAAAGTTAGGATTTGTATGAAGAGTTCGAGTAGGACTCAGAGAGCACTCCGTAGGGCAGGCCAAGGGGGGGTATGAGTGCTATATAAACCAACCCCTAAGCTTAGCCTGGGAGATTCAAGTCATAGTTGTAACACCTGTTATCGAGTATCCAGCATAATTCATATTGAGATCCGGCGAGTTGTTTTCCGGTTCTTAGATTGCTTTCCGCCATGTCTTCTTTCGAGCTAAACCCTCTCCCAAATACCTGTGTCGACTTGCCCCAAGATCAGTTACCCCCGGTAACATCTGCCGTGATTATCCCACGACACTAAGTCTCAGAGAACCATCGAGGAAATATTCCTCCGCCTCCTCGGGGCGAAAAATAACAGAGAAAGAAAAACTCTCTGGCAAGGAGAAATCTGCCGGGGAAATCATCGCCATCGTCACCGTCATCGCTCCGGGCATCATCAAGATCGTCATCGTCATCATCATCATCACCAGCACCATCACACTCACCATCCATCTCCATCCCGCTATAACAATTAGGGTCCTATATCGTTGTTCTTCACTAGATCTCTCTCCCGGTGTGGATTACTTGTTAGTAGTTGATGCTTACGAGATTTATCGGTGTTTGCACTTTATGACCAGATTGTTATTCATCATTATATCACCTCTGATCATGATCCATATGATGTCTTGTGAGTAGTTCGTTTAGTTCTTGAGGACATGGGAGAAGTCAAGATGTGAGTAGTGGAGTTATGTTGAAGTAATATCTAGTGGTTTGATATATAAGTTGTGGTGTTATTCTTCTAGTGGTGTCATGTGAACGTCGACTAGATGATACTTCACCTTTATGGGCCTAGGAGGATGCATTGTGTATTTGGCTACTAATTGTGGGGTTGCTGGAGTGACAGAAACCTAAACCCCCGTTAGGAAACCGATGCACGAGGAAGTGTAGGATCCCGAAGTTTAAGGCTTTGGTTAGATTTATCTTAATTACTTTCTTGTATTTGTGGAGTCTTGCAAGGGGTTTAATCACAAGTATGTATTAGTCCTAGCTGGGCGGTGCATTAGCATAGGTTCACCCATACAACACCTATCAAAACAATAAATATTAGTCAACTGTATGAAACGAAAGCGCTTGACGAAATTCCCATGTGTCCTCGAGGACGTTTGGTAATCAAAAGTAGAACAACCGGCTTGTCCTTTGCTCTCAAAAGGATTTGGCCACTCGCTGCAATTATATTTATTGTCTTTTATTACTCGCACTTTATTTATCTGCTATATCAAAAACCACCAAAAACTCGTTTGCTAGTGTTTACAGTGAATCCTCTATCTAACCTGCTTGTTAACACCTTCTGCTCCTCATTGCGTTCGACACTCTTATTTATCAAAAGTACTACGATACACCCCCTATACTTGTGGGTCATCAAGACTATTTTCTGGTGCTGTTGCCGGGGAGTGAAGCGCTATTGGTAAGTGGAATTGGTAAGAGACACTTTTACTGTGAGTGTTGTTTTTTATTTCTGTCTGCTGTTTTATTTCATTATGGAGAATCCTTTTGGTTCTCTGTTTAAGAGCACTACTGTTACTGCTAGGGTAGTAGATGACCTATTATCTGCTGAATTGGATACTTTTAAAATACCTAAAAATTGTTGGACGTGTTATGGATAACTGCTATTTTGGAGATGGAATTGTCCATCCCGGTGATCATTTGCTCTTTATACATGAATTGTGCGAGTTATTCAGGTGTGCAGGTATTACAATGGATCAAGTTAAAAGGAAATTATTCTCTCTATCACTAAAGGGTAGAGCTATGGAATGGTTCAAAATACTGAAGAATGGTCAATCTATTGAATGGGAGAAATTGTACCTCTCTTTTATTCTAAATTGTATCCTCCCAGTGAGATTCATAAAGATCGGAATCAAATATATAATTTCTGGCCTCATGATGGAGAGAGTATTGCCCAAGTTTGGGGGAGAATGAAGTTATTAATGCTTAAATGTCCCGTTCATGAGCTCCCGAGTAATATTTCTATCAATAATTTTTATGCAAGGCTTTCTCTTCATGATAAGGATTTATTGGATGCTTCTTGTTCTGGATCATTCACATGTATGAAGAAAGAAGCTAAATGGGATCTTCTTGACCGTATTCAAGAAAACACTGAAGGATGGGAGAATGACAGAGGTAGAAAGTCAGGTATAAATTATGATTATGAATGCATTAAAGCTTTTATGAGAACTGATGATTTCTATAATGTTAGTGTTGTTTGTGGTATTGATTCTCAAACTTTGCAAATTGTCTTAAAGCCTTTGCCTCCTATCTTGATATTCCCAAAAAGGAGTTGAGCAAGTACCATGCACCTTACAAAGATATTGTTCCTGCTAGAAATATAGAAGTGCATGCTGTTAATCCTTCTATGCCTGAGCCTTATATTGAGAAAATGCCTTTCCCTGCTGAGGTAAAGGAACATTCTATTGTAGCTAGTGTGGTTAACAAAAGTATAAAGACATCTATTGAACCTGATGAACAAATAACTGTTGAACCTACAGTAGCTATAGTTAAAGACCTTGTCTCTGGAAATGTAAAGGATGAACATATTGTCCTCTGTGAGGATGCATCTAATATTGTGTCACATCCCAATAGACCTAAGAAAACTAGTGTTCCTGTGCTTTTTGTTAGGATTGGTGATCATTGCTATTATGGTTTGTGTGATATTGGTGCAAGTTCTAGTGCTATTCCTTATGAGCTTTATAAAGAAATCATGCATGAAATTGGTTCTTGTGAACTTGAAGATATTGACGTGGCTATTCAGCTTGCTAATAGAGAAACTATATTTCTGATTGGTATTGTAAGAGATGTGGAAGTTTTATGTGGTAAAACTAAATATCCTGCTGATTTTCTAGTACTGGGTACGGCTGCTAGTAAAACTTGTCCTATAATTTTTGGTAGACCTTTCTTGAACACTTGTGGTGCTGTTATAGATTGTAAGAAGGAGAAAATATTAACTAAATTTTATGGAAAATCATATGAGTTTAATTTCTCCAAATTTGCTAGAGCTCCTTATGAATCTGAATTGCCTAATGAGAATTTTAGAGTTCAACATCTTTCCTCTATTGCTCTTGCTCCTAACAATGTTTTGCAGCAATATATGGAGGACCATGAAAGTGAGGTCTTTATGGAAGAGAGAAATGAGATTGACGATATTGTTCTTCGTCAATCGGTGATACTGAAACATAATTTACTTGTGGAAGACTTGGGTACCACATTACCACCCAAGGAGGATCCTGTTTTTGATTAAAAACCTTTGCCTGATGATCTTAAATATGCTCAAATTGATGATAAGAAAACATATTCTGTTATTATTAGTTCCAAACTTTTAGGTGAAGAAGAGGAAAGATTATTAGGTGAAGAAGAAACACCGTGGAGCTATTGGATATACTCTTGATGATTTGAAAGGGATTTCTCCCACTGTATGTCAGCATGTTATTAATATTGAACCTGATACAAAGCCAGTAGTTGAACATCAACGTTGTTTAATTCCTAAGATGAAGGAAGTGGTAAGAAATGAGGTATTAAAACTCCTTGATGCTGGTATTATTTTCCCTATAGCTGATAGTAGATGGGTAAGCCATGAGCATCGTGTCCCTAAGATGGGAGGAATGACTATTGTGCCTAATGAAAATAATGAGCTTATTCCTCAAAGAGTAGTAGTTGGTTATAGAATTGCATTGATTTTAGGAAAGTTAACAAGGTTACCAAAAAATATCATTATCCTTTGCCTTTTATTGATCAAATTCTAGAGAGGTTGTCGAAGAAAACTCATTTTTGCTTTCATGATGGTTATTCTGGATTTTCTAAAATTTCTGTTAGGGCTCAAGATCAAGAGAAGACAACCTTTGCTTTTCCTTATGGTACTTCTGCTTATAGACGTATGCCTTTTGGTTTGTGTAATGCTCCTGCTACGTTTCAAAGATGCATGTATGCTATTTTTCATGGTTTTTGTGAAGAAATTGTGGAAGTATTCACGGACGATTTCTCCGTCTATGGAACTTATTTTGATAACTGCTTGCACAATCTTGATAAAGTTTTGCAGATATGTGAGGAAACTAATCTTGTTCTTAATTGGGAGAAATTCCACTTTATGGTGAATGAAGGAATTGTTCTTGGTCTTAAAATTTCTGAAAGAGGTATTGAAGTTGACAGAGCTAAAGTGGAAGCAATAGAGAAAATGCCCTATCCAAGGGATGTTAAAGGTATTCGTAGTGTTCTTCGTCATGTTGGTTTTTATAGGAGGTTTATTAAATATTTCTCTAAAATATCAAAGCCTCTTACTAATCTTCTTCAAAAAGATGCACCTTTTATTTTTTGATGATGATTGTAAGGAAGCTTTTGAAACTTTAAAGACAACTTTAACTACTGCTCCTATTGTTCAACCACCTGATTGGAATTTACCTTTTGAAATTATGTGTGATGCTAGTGATTTTGATGTAGGTGTTGTTCTTGGACAACGAGTATATAAGAATTTGAATTTTATTCATTATGCTAGTAAGACTCTTGATGCTTCTCAAAGAATTATGCTACCACTGAAAA
Source organism: Alopecurus myosuroides (assembly GCA_028641055.1). Taxonomy (NCBI): domain Eukaryota; kingdom Viridiplantae; phylum Streptophyta; class Magnoliopsida; order Poales; family Poaceae; genus Alopecurus; species Alopecurus myosuroides. The sequence continues at coordinate 279,771,161 of CM054057.1, read as the reverse complement.
AGAGTTCTTAGCTGTAGTTTTTGCTTGTGATAAGTTTCGACCTTATATTGTTGATTCAAAAGTCACTATTCATACTGATCATGCTGCTATTAGATACCTTATGGAAAAGAAAGATGCTAAGCCTAGGCTTATTAGATGGGTGCTGCTTTTACAAGAGTTTGATTTGCATATTGTGGACATGAAGGGTGCTGAAAATATAGTTGCTGATAAGTTGTCTGGATTCGAAAACATTGCTTATGACCGTATTCCCGTTAATGATAGTTTTCCAAATGAACAGTTGGCTGCAATAAAGGTAAACTCCCAAGACAGTCCTTGGTAAGCAGATTATGCTAACTTTATTGTTTCCAAGTATTTGCCTCCAACATTTACAGCTCAACAAATAAGGAAATTCTTTTATGATTTGAGGCATTATTTTTGGGATGACCCACACTTATATAAAGAAGGAGTAGACAATATTATGAGAAGATGTGTTCCAGATCATGAACAACGTGAAATATTGAAAAAGTGCCATGGTAGTGCTTGTGGAGGACCTCACGCTGGAGATAGAACCGCACAGAAGGTTCTACAATCATGTTTCTATTGTCCTACTCTCTTTAAAGATGCACGTAATTTTTTTTATGTTGTGATGAATTTCAAAGAGTTGTAATATTTCTAGACGTAATGAAATGCCTATGAGTTATTCTCTTGTTATGGAACCTTTTGATTGTTGGGGATTTGACTTTATGGGTTCGTTTCCTCCTTCAAATGGTTACACTCATATTCTTGTTGTTGTTGATTATGTTACTAAATGGGTAGAAGCTATACCTACAAAAAGTGATGATGGTGAAACCTCTTTTAAAATGCTTAAAGATGTTATTTTCCCTAGGTTTGGTGTGCCTAGATATCTTATGACTGTTGGAGGATCTCACTTTATTCATGGTGGTTTTAGAAAAACCCTTGCTAAATATGATGTTAATCATAAAATCGCCTCAACTTATCATCCTCAAACCAGTGGGCAAGTAGAATTATCAAATAGAGAAATTAAATCTATCTGTCAAAAGACTGTTAATAAATCTAGGAAAAATTGGTCTGATAAGTTGAATGATGCTTTATGGGCTTATAGAACTGCTTATAAAAATCCTATGTGCACGTCCCCTTATAAAATGGTTTATGGAAAAGCTTGTCATTTTCCTTTAGAATTAGAACACAAAGCTTATTGGGCAGTGAAAGAACTTTAAACTTGCTGGTAAGAAAACAATGCTTTACTTGAGTTCTTTAGATGAATGGAGATGTGAAGCTTATGAAAATGCTAGACTCTTTAAAGAGAAAGTTAAACAATGGCATGATAGGAGAATTCTTAAAAGAGAGTTTCATGTTGGTGAGAAAGGTTCTATTGTATAGGTCTCGTCTCAGATTTTTTGCAGGGAAATTACTCTCAAGATGGGAAGGACTTTATGTTATTAAACAGGTGTATGGTTCTGGTGCAATAAAAATTGCTTCCCTTAAAGATAACACTACACAAGTGGTGAATGGGAAAGACTCAAACATTATATTTCCGGGGATTCTTATGATGAAGATGTTGATATTGTTCAAGTAATCACTCCGGAGAAGTTTATTAGAGGGAAGATTCCAGAAACTTCAGAGTCAGTTTCCGAATAGGTAACAATTCTGTTAAGAAAAAGTTCGCGTATCGCTTTCCGACTTTTATTTTCATCATATATGGAACATATGAAAAATATTGAGCCGAAGAGGGGTAGGAGACGGTGCCCGGGGGCACCACACCATGCCTGGACGCGGCCCCACCCCTTTTCGTGCCTTCCTATGGTGTGGGCGCTTCGGAGCCCCTCTCCGACCCGTTTTCGCATTGCACCTTCCTTTTGTTACGCATATTTTTGCTATATAATCCCCCAGACCCCCCGAGGTCCGTATATCGTTTTCTCGTTGTGTTTCTGTTTCGACTTGTTTCTGCCAGGATATGTTTTTAGTTTTAGAAGCACCATGGTCTCTGCCAACAACAACGAGGGCAAGGGACCGATGAAAGAGGATCTCCAAGACCGGAAGCCGGAGGAGGAGATTGACAGTGGAGCTGAAGGAGATGTGGAAGAAGACCCACACGTGCACCCACGCACCACCGTCGCAAGAATTGGAGTGGTTGCAAAACCTTTCAAGCAAACGGCGAGGATGAGCACTGGAGGGAAGGCCCCACGTCACTTCTTAGCTTCAAGGACACCACTTCGAGGCATTAAAAAAACCTTTCCATACCTTAATACATGAGTATGAATCTATGAGGGTACCCGAGGCAAAGTTGACTTCTCGTTGGGATATGGATCATTCTAACCGTGCAGGTGAGGAAAGCCCCCGATCTAATATAGTGTGGGGGAATAATTCCAATAGCTGGGATTCACCGCTGAACAAGTTCCAGAATCGTATTGAGAGCAATATGGAGCTGATACGCAAGCTCATCTACGTGATTGATGATTTGAAGGAGTCAGTTGATAAGTTTATTGAGAAGGATTCACCACCACCACCGAAGAAATAATTCGTCATTGGTATTGGCATCTCCTTGGTTTGTTCCAAGCTTGAGGGAGTGTCGCGGTATCACACCTTTATCTTTCACCCTTTTTACCTTTTGGTAGAGTCATATCATGTAACATCCCAAGTATGAAAATCATCCACTTAGAATGTTTGTTGCATGTTTATTAAAGCATTGCATCATGTCATCATATTGTTTCTATGTTGGTTGCATTTGTTTCTTATTTGTCACAATTGTTTTCCACTGTTTTCACAACTCAAATTCAAACCTTTTTCAAACAGTGGTTTCATACTTGCTCTGTTACAACATTTTGAATAAAAATCACAACTAATAACAACCATTTGGTTCCATGTTTTTCCATAATGATCACTTGTGAAAATGATGGTTTTAAATCAATTATTCATTTTCCAAACACAATTTAAAAATTCAAATCCAAGCACCCAAACAGAACCATTTTGAATTTATGTTGTTACCAAATCAAACCAATTCAAATTGCCTAATTACCATAGGGGTTACCCTATTTAAAATATTGGGTTTTATTAATGATTATTAATATTAACAATTTCACCCAAATTTGGTTTAATTTTTAAACAGCAAGCAAATGTTTGAATTTTTGAAAACAAAAGCTACCAAATGTTTGCATTTTATCTAAGGAATCTACCCTAATTTTTCCAAATTTTTCCCTAACTTAAAAACTATGTTTTTCTTCCAAAAGCAAAAGCTACAAAAAAAAAAAACAGAAAAGGAAAAATAAAAATAAAGCAAAACGCAGCGCGCGCGCAGCAGATAAACAAACCCAACCCACTAAGCCTACGCGCGCGCAAGACCAGCCCGCCTAAACCTATCACTTACCGCTTTGAGAAGCGTGCAAGCTTCTGTCTGGTGTACGGCGGCAATCCGCCGGTGCCACCGCGGTAGAAACGGCCCTCCGACGGCGATCCAAGCCTCCAGCGGTCTATAAAGCATGCCCTAGGGCTCCGCGTCGAACCCTAGACCCCCTAGGCTCCTATTCCCTCTCCGCCACCGTCAATCGCCTCCTCCCCGTCGATTTTCCCCTCCTCTGTCACCCTCGCCGGAGAACCCCCTCTGAACCCGACCACGTCGTCGACGCCATGGCCTTCCACTCCCCCACCTAGTCCCTGAAACCGAGAGGCCTCTTCTTCCTCTACGTTTCGGACACAGCAGCGCCACCGGAGATCGACCACACCTCCCCCGCCGTCCACGAACAACGCCTCCGTCGTCAGCTCTCTGCAACCCGACGAAATCCCGGTGAGCTCCCCGCGATACCCTCTCTCCCATCTCTCCCTCTGTCACTTGCGCGTGATCCCGTGCACGTTCTGCACACGTCCATCCCTCAACCGCAGCGAGCACGGCCGTGCCACTCAACGCCGGCGAGCTTCTGCTGTTTCTGTCAGCCGTGGAAGAATTCCGTCGTCAGTTAAAAATTCAGAACTTGGCGTTGAATGTTAACCTGTCCGCGCCTGTTATACTGTCAAACGACTGAAGCTAGCGCACTGGTTGCGCTCTCTCTGAATCTTGCGCTGGTCACGGGTTCGAGCCCCGCAAGCGCCAACCTTTTTTTGGCTATTTTTCGCTTCAGCGCGGAGGCCCACTGTCAGCGGCTCTCTCTGCCACGCGTGCGCGCGCGCGCGCCACGCTGGCACGGGTCCACTGGTTAGTGGCTAGGGGTAGAGGGCCGCGTGGTAACAAATGTTTTCTGCGCGAATTTCTGTTTATTCCAAATCAATTTAAATAACAGATTTGAATCAAAACTTCAAACTTTAATATCTTTTATTCTGTAAATCCAATAAATGAAAAGTTTATATGTTTTCTGTTCCAAATTTCCTAATCTTTCCAAATAACCTATTTGTGTACTGTTTTGAACTTTCAAATTGCAATTCAAATTTAAATTCAAATCAATCAATTGTATTTTGCTAAAATTCATAAGTAATTCATAATAATTCCAAATCATGCAAATAAAATACGATTTCAAGGCCATTTTGAATAACCTATTCAAATATAATTTTTGTTTCCTGGTTTGAATAATTTAAATTGCCTAAATAATTTAATACTTGTTTAATCCATTTAAATTTGATAAAATCATAACTTGCTCAAAATAAAATATTTTTGAACATGCAAAATATGTTTTCAAACCATCAAAGTGTGAACTTTTCAAATGTGAGTTTGAATTCATGTTTTGAACAAATAAAAATTCAATTAAATTCAAACTTGTTTAAAATTCATTTAAAACTTGTTTAATATTGTTTAATTCATAATTAAATAATCCAAATTCCAATTTCAATATTTGAAACATGTAATCCAACTAAAATTTGATGTCCTTTTCAAATATCAACTTTGTTATTTGTTTGGAACATTTTAAATGTTTGAAAACAACAAATACTTGTGTGTCACCTTTAAGGCACCCAAAAATTCCCTAAATTAATAATAAAATTCTAAATTGCTACACCCTATCTTAATTTGATTCTAATGTTGTTATTTTGCTGTTTTCCTTTTGCATGCATCATACTAAACCACTAGCACCTGTTGTTTAGTTGGAAAACAAATAATCTAACCAAAATCCATGGGCTTTTCATATGCAACTCAAAATTGCATATGTGTCCATTTAAATTGTGTTATCATATCAAATAGTTTATTTTGATGCATCTACTAACTTGTCATGCATCATATTTGATTGTGCACTATGCCATGATGATGATTGTTTATATTTCTGCCTTGTTTGTTTGCTTCTTCTCGGATAGACGACGACGTTGATACCGACGACCTTTACGACACCCCTTCTGAGGATCTAGCTCAGTACCCGGCTACTGGGTTTGCAGGCAAGTTATCACTCACATGAACCATTGTGTTCCTTTCAACATTGGTTACCGATACTTTCCGTTGTTCTTTTCTGCTAGCCCTAGTGGTAGTTGTTTCTGTTACGAACCTATCACATGATACCCTAAACCCTGATATTGCCACACCTCCAGTCCTAAAACCCCGTTGCTTGGGCCCGTGTCTTACTAGCATGCTTAGGGTTGTTTTGCTCGAGTCTGTTATCAGTTACTTTCTGTTATTATATCTGTTATAATCTGGGGCTCGATGTTAAACAACACCTGTTAATTTGAGGTAATAATAATTTGCTGATAAGGCACCGGCAGGAGGCCCGGCGTGGTTTTGAGGCCTGCTAGTGTCGACCCTAATAGGAAAAGGGTCTTGTCTACTGATCCATGATGAGCGCACTATCCGCATGTGGGAAGCGTGTATGGGCGCCCCCCTCAATTTGACTCGATCCGCATCTCGTCCAAATCACCACACTTAGTTCGGGCTTTCCATTTGATGCACGCATATGCAGGTACGAACCCGAGGCCAGGGTGGAACTTTTGTAGTCGGCATTTAGGGCGGCGTGGTCTTCCAGTGCTATGAGGGTCCTCCTTTTCTTCGGGGGGCTCGATTAGCCGCGCACGCACAACACGTGGTGCTTTGGGCTTGATGCGAAGAAGAGTTGAGTTGTGTTGAGTGCCCCGCTTGGTGGGAAAGGCCTTCCCATCTGGCGGGTTATTCTTACGTGTACGGCCAAATTGGTGCACCCCTGCAGGGATAAATCTTCTCGAGAAGCCGTGTTTTCCGCGGTTATGGTTGACTTGGTGAAAGTACTGGCTAACAAGTACTCAGAACAACTTACACCTAACTAATGATAACTTGACTAGTAATAGGCTTATTGACACAACAACTTGATCCATCATTAATCCAACTGTGTGAGTTATCCTCGGATTGCTTCTTTGGATAAGGGGCGAGATCCAGGATGGGTTTGTTTGGTGGTTAGCTATAGTTGGTTACGATACGCTATCTTACCTCTATCTGTTAGACCGGAAGTTGCAGTATCTTCCGTAGTTTGTTAGCGCCGCCAGTTGCAGCACCTTTTATACCTTTCTCTTTCGTTGATCCCAAGGCATCTGTGCTTGGTGTTGACGGGCTACACTTTGGTGAACTGTGAGTCTTGCTTGCCAGTACGTTGTTGTACTGACCCCTTTGGGGCTGTGGTTTACGCAGACTACGACTACGGCTACGATGACCACCAGGATGGCTACTTCGTGGAGTTTGACGAGACTGCAGACGAGTAGTTAGCTGGACCAGGGCTGGATCTAGGACCTACGTGGATGGGCTTCGTCTTCTTTATTTTTCTCCGGCTTCTTAAGCCTATTTGGATTTGTCTGTACTCAGACCCCCTTTGAATGCTTCCGCTGAGTTGTAATGATGCTATGTTGGGACATGTGTCCTCTGGATGATTGTATTTGCTATTTCTGCCTTAGTGAAGGCCGTTTGCAACCTTATTTCAATCTTTTGTGTCTTAGAGGCATGTTGTGTTATCCTTTTGTTCAAAGCCGTTGACGTACCATGTGTGTATGGTATGAAGTACGTCAATGGTAGTGTCCAGATTTCTACGGGATAGTTTACATCGACGGTGAACAGTAACGGTTGGTTGTCGCACATAAGTGCTGGCCTACCCGTAAGGGGACGCGGGAGCTTTTAAGCCCCGTAATCCAATCAAAATACTGTTCAGTTCGTACGGTGAGTATCCTCTAGAAGTCCGGGTGCGACAAATGGTATCAGAGCCTGTCTGCCTGTAGGATCCCTTTTTACTGGTCGCAGTTGAGTCTAGAAACTATTTTGTAGCTATATAGGAAAAATAAAACGTGAGAGTAGGAATTCTGCCATTTTTCTTCTTTCCCCACCCACCCACCCTTTTCTGGTAAGGAAGTGCAACGTTGTTTTCTGTTCTCACCTAAACTTTCAAGTTAGGATTTCACGTGTTTTGGGTTCTCCTTAGTACCTCAGGACTTTTGGTCTCGTTTTCCCGATGTTTCTTCGATATCCTGTTCTTCTAAGGAACCTTTCGTCCGTTGAAACCTTGCTGTTGTTTTCCACTTCATTTCTTCTACCGGAGTCTAATCAAAACCTCCCAAATCATCTGCAGATGGATCTCAGGTTCTACCCGCAGGTGGTTCGGATGACTCGCTGTGAGAGCACCGCCGGTTATCCGGAGATGCTAAGAGACATGGTGACTTATCTGGGGTTCCATTGGGCACCAGAGTACCAGGTTTACGAGCAGCAGCGAGAGTTTGACCAGACCTGCTACCGGGCTATCGTCTACATTCTGTCGGATGATGGCAGGAGCGTTGTCCACCGCTACGAGGCAGTAGGTTCCACAGTGGATATGGCCGTGCAGCAGGTAGCTTACGTGAGTCTCACCGTCCTCCGTGCTGACTACTGGGGGTTTGACGATTCTATCTATCGTCATATCCCCCGTGGTTACATCACGTCGGCGGGAGTTCACTTCACTCTCCACAGCAACCTGGATACCTACAAGTCTGATAGCTCCAGGCTGCACACCACTGCTCAGTTCGTGAGGCACAGTGACGCAGTTGCTTCCACACTTTCTCAGGAGTTAGCCTCAGTCAGGGAGCAGCTCCACCTTGCTCTCACTCGTCTGGCGACGTACACCACAGACTTTGTTGGAGATGAGCGCTTTGCACGTTGCGTTCAGACAGCTGGGTTACCGCTGCGAGATGCTGGAGGTTACGAGCCGATCAGAGGTCCACTTCTCGACCTCGGAGCTGGTTACACAGGGATTCCCCGCTATGGAGCACAGGGAGACGACGCTTTCTACTTCAACACACCGAGAGTTGCTCTCAGGGCAGTCCCGCTCTACGTGGATCGTCGTCATACCTACTTCCGTGGGATTCCTCCTCACCGTATCTCTCGTCGTACTACTCACCGCCGTCCTGCGTGATGAGCATGGGAGTACCGATGTATCCGTTCCTAGCTATGTTTAGTTATCCTTGGCTTTCGAACCATGTATTGGTGTGTTGGATATTCTGATGTATTTGAACATGTGATGATGTACCTGTTGGTTATCTATTCATGCGTCAGAATAATCTCTCTTTCGGTTACCAAGTCTATCCTTTGCTGTTTTTGTGCTAAAATGCATTTCTGTTCAGGATGCCTCCAACCAGGAACACCATGCCTGAACCACCTCCGCTCACGGAGCTGTTGACTCAGATGACTCAGGTCATGGCTCAGATGGCCCAGATCCAGGCTAACCAGCACAACAACCAGAATGCTCCGCGAGTCAGCATCAAGGAGTTTCTGAGCTTGGGGCCGAGAGCTTTCGTGGCAACACGTGAGCCTCTCGATGCTGATGACTGGATCAGGGAGATGAACAGGGCTCTGGAGATTGCTCATGTTGCTGAGGAAGATAAGGTCAAGTATGCCACCTACCTACTGAAGGGTCAGGCAGCTACCTGGTGGGAGAACTACCAGACCATGAGAGCTGGCTATCCTATCACCTGTGGTTGTTTCAAGGATGCCTTCCTGAAGCACCACATCCCGGATGGTCTCATGGAAAGGATGCGTGAGGAATTCTGCTCTCTCAAACAGGGCAAGCTAGACGTCCTCGGCTACCAGAACGAGTTCAATCGTCTCGCTCGATACGCCGGTGACGAGGTGTCCACTGAAGCCAAGAAGATGGCAAGGTTCCGCCGAGGTTTTAACCCGGAACTGAAGTACGCTCTCACCAACATCAAGTGCAAGGACTTCGTGGAGCTCGTGAACACCGCGCTCAATGAGGAGAATGGGCGCAAGGCATTCGAAGAGTCGCGCAAGCACTCGCGTGAGGGTGGTTCCTCCTCCAACATGACCACCCCTCCGCAGAAGCGCCGCATCTAGGTGCCAAACAGTGCTGTCACTAGGGCTCCAAATGCCCAAGCTTCTCCAGTCTTTGGTCCCCGCCCACCCAACCCATCTCAGATGCAGGGTCAAAGGTTTCCAATGGGGCAGCCAAGGCCAGGTCCTCCTCGTGTCGTCACTTGCTTCAAGTGCAAGGAGACTGGGCACTACGCTGATAAGTGCACTCAGAGGCAGCTACCTCCACCACCTCCTCGCCCCAACACCAACCAGGCAATGGTTCATGCTCCTCCGGCTAAAGCCTTCAACTCCAACAACATGCCTGTCAGGAGGACCGCGAGGGTGAATCATATCAAGGCCGACAAAGCTGAGGAAGCTGCTGACGTCGTTCTCGGTACATTCCCCGTAAACTCTAACCCAGCTAAAGTGTTGTTTGATACCGGAGCATCGCATTCGTTCGTGTCAAAGATCTTTGCAACAGCAGTTAAACTACCTTTTGTTGGTTTGGGTTCCCCGCTAGTAGTAAACTCCCCTGGAGCAACTATGCAAACTTCCAAGATCAGTCACGAGAATCAGATCTTGATTGGAGGTCACATATTCCTTGCTTACCTCATTCTGCTTGGCAATTCTGACATTGATGTCATCCTTGGCATGGATTGGTTGAAGGCCAATAAAGCAACGATTGACTGTGCTAAGAAGTCAATAACTCTGTTCCACCCTTCCGGCCAGATAGTCTATTCTCCAAGTGAATCAAGTTCTGTTCAGCTGTACACCCTGGATGCTAAACCTCTACCTCTGCTTGAAAATGTTCCGGTGGTTTGTGAATTCCCTGACGTCTTTCCAGAAGAGTTGCCAGGGATGCCTCCGGACAGAGCAGTTGAGTTCGTGATCGAGCTTGAACCAGGTACTGCTCCAATCTCTAAGCATCCATACAAGATAGCTCCTCCTGAACTGAAATTGTTGAAGGAGAAAATTGATATGTACATGGAGAAAGGTTACATTCAGCCTAGTTCCTCCGCTTGGGGTTGCCCAACTCTGTTTGTTGCCAAGAAGGATCAAACAAAAAGACTCGTGGTTGACTATCGTCCTCTCAACGAGAAAACTATCAAGAACAAGTATCCAATTCCTCGTATCGATGATCTTTTTGATCAACTTGCTGGAGCCTCAATATTCTCAAAGTTGGACTTGAGGATGGGTTACCATCAGATAAAGATCAGAAAGGAAGATATTCCAAAAACAGCTTTCACCACTCGTTACGGTCTATATGAATACACCGTCATGTCCTTTGGTCTCACCAATGCACCGGCAACCTTCTCAAGACTCATGAATTCTGTGTTCCATGAATACCTCGACAAGTTTGTTGTGGTATATCTTGATGATATTCTAGTCTACTCAAAATCCGAGGAAGAACATGGAGAACATCTTCGTCTCACTCTCGTGAAACTTCGTGAGCATCGTTTGTATGCCAAGTTCTCCAAATGTGAGTTCTGGATTCCAGAAGTTGCTTATCTTGGTCATGTCATCTCTGCCAAAGGCATAGCCATTGACCCGGAAAAGGTTAAGGCAATTGTTGATTGGAAACCCCCTAAGACGGTGAAGCAAGTCAGAAGTTTTCTTGGCTTGGCTAGCTATTGCCGTCGTTTCGTCCAAAACTTTTCCAAGATTGCCAAACCTCTCACTGATCTCACAAAGAAGGACAAAAAGTTCGTTTGGACTCCACAGTGTGATGAAAGTTTCAATCTCCTCAAGACTAAACTCACTTCTACCCCAGTTCTGGTTGGCCCAGATACTACCAAACCTTTCCAGATATTCTGTGATGCATCTCTCCAAGGACTAGGAGCAGTTCTTATGCAAGAACGCCAAGTTGTGGCTTATGCTTCACGTCAGTTGAACCCACATGAGCAAAACTATCCCACACATGATCTTGAACTTGCAGCAGTTGTGTTTGCCCTCAAGAAATGGAGACAGTACTTGTTGGGTAACAAAACTGAAATCTTTTCCGATCATAAGAGTCTGAAATACATCTTCACTCAACCAGTTCTTAACCTCAGGCAAAGGAGATGGATTGAAAAGATTAAAGACTTTGATCTCACCATTTCTTACACTCCAAGCAAGGCTAATGTTATGGCCGATGCTCTCAGTCGCAAGTCCTATTGCAATAATCTCATGATCATGGAAAGCCAACCTCCACTTCATGAGGAATTCCAGAAGCTGAACCTTGGTCTTGTTCCTCAAGGCTACCTTGCTAGCTTGACAGCCAGTCCAACTCTCGAGGACAAGATTCGTTCTGAACAACTTCGTGATATTGAAATCAAGAAGATGGTTGAGCACATCAAGGAAGGCAAGGAGAAATTGAAGTCGTTCTCAGTTGATGATAAAGGAACTGTGTTCTTTGAAGGACGCATTGCAGTTCCTCAGGTTCAAAGTCTCAAAGATATCATTCTCAAGGAGGCTCATGAAACTCCTCTCTCCATTCACCCTGGAAGTACAAAGATGTACCAGGATCTTAAGACTCTGTATTGGTGGCCTGGCATGAAACGTGAAATTGCTCAATACGTTTCTGAATGCGACGTTTGTCAACGTGTTAAGGCAGTCCATCAGAAAACAGCCGGTCTACTCCAACCTCTGAAAATTCCTGAGTGGAAGTGGGACATGATTGAAATGGACTTCGTTACTGGGTTTCCAAAGTCCAAAAAGGGCAACGATGCAATCTTTGTTGTTATTGATCGTCTCACTAAAGTAGCTCATTTCTTTGCTGTCAAGGAAACTATCTCAGCTAGCCAGTTAGCAGAACTCTACACAGCAAAGATTGTTCCCCTTCATGGTGTTCCATTGGAAATAAGCTCAGACCGTGGAAGTATCTTTACTTCTCATTTCTGGAAAAGCTTACAAGAAGCATTGGGCACTAAACTTCTGTTCAGCACTGCTTATCACCCTCAATCTCAGGGGCAAGTCGAAAGAGTCAATCAGATTCTCGAGGATATGCTCAGAGCATGTGGTATCTCCTTTGGCATGAAATGGGAGGATTGCCTTCCATATGCTGAATTCTCCTACAACAACAGCTACCAGGCAAGCCTAGGCATGGCACCATTTGAGGCACTGTATGGTCGCAGATGCAGGAGTCCAATCAATTGGTCTGGAGCTGGTGAACGTTCACTCTTGGGCCCTGACATTGTTAAGGAAGCCGAGGAGAAAGTTCGTATCATTCGTGACAATCTCAGGATTGCTCAGTCTCGTCAGAAGAGCTATTATGATAGCAAGCACAGGGATATGATCTATGCACCTGGTGACAAGGCATATCTCCGTGTAACTCCCCTCAGAGGCACTCATCGTTTCGGTGTGAAAGGAAAGCTGGCACCAAGATACATTGGTCCTTTCAACATTCTCTCAAGGCGTGCAGAAAATGCTTATCGTCTTGAACTTCCAGAAAAGCTATCCAAGGTGCACGATGTGTTCCACGTGTCACAGCTCAAGAAGTGTTTCAAAGATCCAGATCGTGCAGTTGATCATGATTCCATCGAACTGCAAGATGATCTCTCTTATGAGGAGCACCCTATTCGTATTCTCGATGAGACCGAGCGTAAGACTCGCAACAAGAGCACAAAGTTCTTGAAAGTGAAGTGGTCGCATCATTCCGATAAAGAGGCAACGTGGGAGACCGAAGAGGATCTTCGCAAGAAGTATCCGGACCTTTTCATTTCTCAGTAGGAATCTCGGGGCGCGATTCCTTCAAGGGGGGGCGTTTTGTAACATCCCAAGTATGAAAATCATCCACTTAGAATGTTTGTTGCATGTTTATTAAAGCATTGCATCATGTCATCATATTGTTTCTATGTTGGTTGCATTTGTTTCTTATTTGTCACAGTTGTTTTTCACTGTTTTCACAACTCAATTCAAACCTTATTCAAACAATGGTTTCATACTTGCTCTGTTTCAACATTTTGAATAAAATCACAAATAATAACAACCATTTGGTTCCATGTTTTTCCATAGTGAACACTTGTGAAAATAATGGTTTTAAATCATTTATTCATTTTCCAAACACAATTTAAACTTCAAATCCAAGCACCCAAACAGAACCATTTTGAATTTATGTTGTTACCAAATCAAACCAATTCAAATTGCCTAATTACCATAGGGGTTACCCTATTTAAAATATTGGGTTTTATTAATGATTATTAATATTAACAATTTCACCCAAATTTGGTTTAATTTTTAAACAGCAAGCAAATGTTTGAATTTTTGAAAACAAAAGCTACCAAATGTTTGCATTTTATCTAAGGAATCTACCCTAATTTTTCCAAATTTTTCCCTAACTTAAAAACTATGTTTTTCTTCCAAAAGCAAAAGCTACAAAAAAAAACAGAAAAGGAAAAATAAAAATAAAGCAAAACGCAGCGCGCGCGCAGCAGATAAACAAACCCAACCCACTAAGCCTACGCGCGCGCAAGCCCAGCCCGCCTAAACCTATCACTTACCGCTTTGAGAAGCGTGCAAGCTTCTGTCTGGTGTACGGCGGCAATCCGCCGGTGCCACCGCGGCAGAAACGGCCCTCCGACGGCGATCCAAGCCTCCAGCGGTCTATAAAGCATGCCCTAGGGCTCCGCGTCGAACCCTAGACCCCCCTAGGCTCCTATTCCCTCTCCGCCGCCGTCAATCGCCTCCTCCCCGTCGATTTTCCCCTCCTCTGTCACCCTCGCCGGAGAACCCCCTCTGAACCCGACCACGTCGTCGACGCCATGGCCTTCCACTCCCCCACCTAGTCCCTGAAATCGAAAGGCCTCTTCTTCCTCTACGTTTCGGACACAGCAGCGCCACCGGAGATCGACCACACCTCCCCCGCCGTCCACGAACAACGCCGCCGTCGTCAGCTCTCTGCAACCCGACGAAATCCCGGTGAGCTCCCCGCGATACCCTCTCTCCCATCTCTCCCTCTGTCACTTGCGCGTGATCCCGTGCACGTTCTGCACACGTCCATCCCTCAACCGCAGCGAGCACGGCCGTGCCACTCAACGCCGGCGAGCTTCTGCTGTTTCTGTCAGCCGTGGAAGAATTCCGTCGTCAGTTAAAAATTCAGAACTTGGCGTTGAATGTTAACCTGTCCGCGCCTGTTATACTGTCAAACGACTGAAGCTAGCGCACTGGTTGCGCTCTCTCTGAATCTTGCGCTGGTCACGGGTTCGAGCCCCGCAAGCGCCAACCTTTTTTTGGCTATTTTTCGCTTCAGCGCGGAGGCCCACTGTCAGCGGCTCTCTCTGCCACGCGTGCGCGCGCGCGCCACGCTGGCACGGGTCCACTGGTTAGTGGCTAGGGGTAGAGGGCCGCGTGGTAACAAATGTTTTCTGCGCGAATTTCTGTTTATTCCAAATCAATTTAAATAACAGATTTGAATCAAAACTTCAAACTTTAATATCTTTTATTCTGTAAATCCAATAAATGAAAAGTTTAAATGTTTTGTGTTCCAAATTTCCTAATCTTTCCAAATAACCTATTTGTGTACTGTTTTGAACTTTCAAATTGCAATTCAAATTTAAATTCAAATCAATCAATTGTATTTTGCTAAAATTCATAAGTAATTCATAATAATTCCAAATCATGCAAATAAAATATGATTTCAAGGCCATTTTGAATAACCTATTCAAATATAATTTTTGTTTCCTGGTTTGAATAATTTAAATTGCCTAAATAATTTAATACTTGTTTAATCCATTTAAATTTGATAAAATCATAACTTGCTCAAAATAAAATATTTTTGAACATGCAAAATATGTTTTCAAACCATCAAAGTGTGAACTTTTCAAATGTGAGTTTGAATTCATGTTTTGAACAAATAAAAATTCAATTAAATTCAAACTTGTTTAAAATTCATTTAAAACTTGTTTAATATTGTTTAATTCATAATTAAATAATCCAAATTCCAATTTCAATATTTGAAACATGTAATCCAACTAAAATTTGATATTCTTTTCAAATATCAACTTTGTTATTTGTTTGGAACATTTTAAATGTTTGAAAACAACAAATACTTGTGTGTCACCTTTAAGGCACCCAAAAATTCCCTAAATTAATAATAAAATTCTAAATTGCTACACCCTATCTTAATTTGATTCTAATGTTGTTATTTTGCTGTTTTCCTTTTGCATGCATCATACTAAACCACTAGCACCTGTTGTTTAGTTGGAAAACAAATAATCTAACCAAAATCCATGGGCTTTTCATATGCAACTCAAAATTGCATATGTGTCCATTTAAATTGTGTTATCATATCAAATAGTTTATTTTGATGCATCTACTAACTTGTCATGCATCATATTTGATTGTGCACTATGCCATGATGATGATTGTTTATATTTCTGCCTTGTTTGTTTGCTTCTTCTCGGATAGACGACGACGTTGATACCGACGACCTTTACGACACCCCTTCTGAGGATCTAGCTCAGTACCCGGCTACTGGGTTTGCAGGAAAGTTATCACTCACATGAACCATTGTGTTCCTTTCAACATTGGTTACCGATACTTTCCGTTGTTCTTTTCTGCTAGCCCTAGTGGTAGTTGTTTCTGTTACGAACCTATCACATGATACCCTAAACCCTGATATTGCCACACCTCCAGTCCTAAAACCCCGTTGCTTGGGCCCGTGTCTTACTAGCATGCTTAGGGTTGTTTTGCTCGAGTCTGTTATCAGTTACTTTCTGTTATTATATCTGTTATAATCTGGGGCTCGATGTTAAACAACACCTGTTAATTTGAGGTAATAATAATTTGCTGATAAGGCACCGGCAGGAGGCCCGGCGTGGTTTTGAGGCCTGCTAGTGTCGACCCTAATAGGAAAAGGGTCTTGTCTACTGATCCATGATGAGCGCACTATCCGCATGTGGGAAGCGTGTATGGGCGCCCCCCTCAATTTGACTCGATCCGCATCTCGTCCAAATCACCACACTTAGTTCGGGCTTTCCATTTGATGCACGCATATGCAGGTACGAACCCGAGGCCAGGGTGGAACTTTTGTAGTCGGCATTTAGGGCGGCGTGGTCTTCCAGTGCTATGAGGGTCCTCCTTTTCTTCGGGGGGCTCGATTAGCCGCGCACGCACAGCACGTGGTGCTTTGGGCTTGATGCGAAGAAGAGTTGAGTTGTGTTGAGTGCCCCGCTTGGTGGGAAAGGCCTTCCCATCTGGCGGGTTATTCTTACGTGTACGGCCAAATTGGTGCACCCCTGCAGGGATAAATCTTCTCGAGAAGCCGTGTTTTCCGCGGTTATGGTTGACTTGGTGAAAGTACTGGCTAACAAGTACTCAGAACAACTTACACCTAACTAATGATAACTTGACTAGTAATAGGCTTATTGACACAACAACTTGATCCATCATTAATCCAACTGTGTGAGTTATCCTCGGATTGCTTCTTTGGATAAGGGGCGAGATCCAGGATGGGTTTGTTTGGTGGTTAGCTATAGTTGGTTACGATACGCTATCTTACCTCTATCTGTTAGCCCGGAAGTTGCAGTATCTTCCATAGTTTGTTAGCGCCGCCAGTTGCAGCACCTTTTATACCTTCCTCTTCCGTTGATCCCAAGGCATCTGTGCTTGGTGTTGACGGGCTACACTTTGGTGAACTGTGAGTCTTGCTTGCCAGTACGTTGTTGTACTGACCCCTTTGGGGCTGTGGTTTACGCAGACTACGACTACGGCTATGATGACCACCAGGATGGCTACTTCGTGGAGTTTGACGAGACTACAGACGAGTAGTTAGCTGGACCAGGGCTGGATCCAGGACCTACGTGGATGGGCTTCGTCTTCTTTATTTTTCTTCGGCTTCTTAAGCCTATTTGGGTTTGTCTGTACTCAGACCCCCTTTGAATGCTTCCGCTGAGTTGTAATGATGCTATGTTGGGACATGTGTCCTCTGGATGATTGTATTTGCTATTTCTGCCTTAGTGAAGGCCGTTTGCAACCTTATTTCAATCTTTTGTGTCTTAGAGGCATGTTGTGTTATCCTTTTGTTCAAAGCCGTTGACGTACCATGTGTGTATGGTATGAAGTACGTCAATGGTAGTGTCCAGATTTCTACGGGATAGTTTACATCGACGGTGAACAGTAACGGTTGGTTGTCGCACATAAGTGCTGGCCTACCCGTAAGGGGACGCGGGAGCTTTTAAGCCCCGTAATCCAATCAAAATACTGTTCAGTTCGTACGGTGAGTATCCTCTAGAAGTCCGGGTGCGACATATCATGAGTAGAGAAGTTATCATATAGGACGGTTTGCAGTATGGAAGTATCTCTCCTTTAGTTGGTTATCGATGTATCCCTTGGTTTGAGCTGCTGTTATGGAATATTAATGAGAAGTTTCATCATTTACTTTCTACACTTTATTTTAGTTTGAAATTTTTGTTATATGGTTGATCTTGTTATAAGTATTGGTACCAATATTGGAGCATCAAGTTAATCTTGTTGGTTTTGGCAAACTTAGCATTGGTCAGTAGCAACAATACGCTGAGACTTAAGTAGAAAAGAGGGAGTTGCATGTAGATATATTATTCAATGATCTTTCTTTATTGTTGGCTCATAAGCTTAGTATTCTCAAGTAAGATTGTTATTACCTCCATGGAAGATTGCATGATTGGTTCTATCATATGTATATTTGTTTGTTTTCCCTCAACTCTTATGCTTGCTACCCAGCCTTGCTAGCCAAAAACTTGTAGTGAGAGGAAATGCTTCTTGTGCATCCAAATCTTGAGCCCCAAAACCATGCCATTTGTGTCCACCATACCTACCTATTTGTGGTACTTCACCGCCACTCCAAATAAATTGCTTGTGTGCTACCTTTAAACCTTCAAAATTACACCTGTCTTGTGCCCCTGTTTTAGCTCATGAGGACGCAAATAGAGAATATTTATCTCACTTGTTGATTGGACTTTACACACCTTTTCTAGTGGCTTCATCCGCTTATCAAAATGATAGAAGAGTTGGCAGTGGGGTTCCCAGCCCCAAACTTAATACTACAAATTCTCATCACTATTTTTGCCCCTGATTTATCAGTCAAAGCATAATTGTGTAAACAAAAGAGAAAGAGGGATGACCTTCTATACCAGTTGTGTCCTTCAAAGGGAGCCGCTCTTGTGAAGTCTAGTTGTCTTGTGACCTACTGTATTTTCTATTTGCCATTCGTTGACATAAGCATACACCACTCTCAAAATTGTTTTCGATGCCTCTGTTTATCAAATGAAAATCTCTAGCACATGAGTTAATCCCTGCTTCCCTATGTGAAGGTCCTACCTTTTACCTTTATGTTGAGTCAGTAAACCTACTCCTTTCTGTCCTAAGCAAGCAAGTGAGTTGTTGTGATCCATTCATCTATATGTTGATTTACTCGATCATGTCCTTTATTCTTCCTTGTTTAGTACAAATGTTTTCATCTGATTGAATACCACTTTGAAAGTTATCAATGAATGTAAAGAGACTATTATGATTGAGCATGACAAACTCTGCAATATAAGCTCTAATATAAATACTCTGATCGGAAGATAAGTACAATCTATTAATTGTTCTCTGACCAAGAACAAAGTTTGCCTTCACCAATTATGATTTCCTTGTGCACCTTTATTGTGGTTTCCTCTACTTGTTTCAAGTTTAATTATATGAGAGGAAGTTGTTGTCTAGAATGACTTGTATTTATAGATGTGATGCTTCTTGTTCGTATTTTATTTATCGACACCTCACTCCATAAACCTATGGTCATGTTTACTGAGTTCAGTTTTGCTTGGGGACAAGCGAGGTCTAAGCTTGAGGAGAGTTGATACGTCCATTTTGCATCACTATTTTATATTGTAATTTTCTGTTATTCATCGATATATTTCATATTATGATGCATTACTTATGTTATTTCATCTTATTTTGCATGTTTCATAATTATTGGAGAATAAACACCAGGACAGAAATCTGATGGAAAAGGCACCGTCAAGATACCCTATTTCACGAGATCACAAGAAGAAGGGGGCATCGGGGAAATCTTAGAAGTCCACAAGAGGGCGCTAGCCACAAGGAGACCCAGAGGGGGGCCACCAGGGGCCCACACCATGTGTGGGTGTGTCCCGCCTTGGTCGCGCCTGGGGGTAGTGTGGCCACCCTAGCCCACCTCTAGCCGCCTCCTTTCGCGTACTTGACCCCCCGGGAACCCTAAGCCTCAGAGAACCATCAAGGAAATATTCCACCGCCTCCTTGGGGCGGAAAACAACAGAGAGAGAAAAGCTCTCCGGCAGGGAGAAATCTGTCGGGGAAATTCCTCCCCGGAGAGGGAAAATCATCGCCATTGTCACCGTCATCGCTCCAGGCATCATCAAGATTGTCATTGTCATCATCATCATCACCAGCACCATCACCATGACCAGCCATCTACATCCTGCTGTAATAATTAGGGTTCTAAATCGTTGTTCTTCACTAGATCTCTCTCCCGGTGTGGATCACTTGTTAGTAGTTGATGCTTACGAGATTTATCGGTGTTGGCACTTTATGAATAGATTGTTATTCATCATTATACCACCTCTGATCATGATCCATATGCTGTCTTGTGAGTAGTTCGTTTAGTTCTTGAGGACATGGGAGAAGTCAAGATGTTAGTAGTGGAATTATGTTGAAGTAATACCTAGTGTTTGATATTTAAGTTGTGGTGTTATTATTCTAGTGGTGTCATGTGAACGTTGACTACATGATACTTCACCTTTATGGGACTAGGAGAATGCATTGTGTATTTGGCTACTAATTGTGGGGTTGCCGGAGTGACAAAAACCTAAACCCCCGATAGGAAACCGATGCACGAGGGAGTGTAGGATTCCAGATTAAGGATGTGGTTAGATTTATCTTAATTACTTTCTTGTATTTGCGGATGGTTGCAAGGGGTTTAATCACAAGTATATATTAGTCCTAGCTAGGCGGTGCATTAGCATAGGTTCACCCACACAACACCTGTCAAAACAATAAATATTAGTAAACTCTATGAAAGGAAAGCGCTTGACGAAATTCCCATGTGTCCTCGAGAATGTTTGGTAATCATAAGTAGAACAACCGGCTTGTCCTTTGCTCTCAAAAGGGTTGGGCCACTCACTGCAATTATATTTACTGTCTTTTATTTACTCACACTTTATTTATCTCCTATATCAAAAACCACCAAAAACTCGTTTGCTAGTGTTTACAGTGAATCCTCTATCCAACCTGCTTGTCAACACCTTTTGCTCCTCGTTGGGTTCGACAATCTTATTTATCAAAAGTACTACGGTACACCACCTATACTTGTGGGTCATCAATGTCCTTCTGATAAATCACACTGTGTCTGACCAGATGATTGGTTGGCATCGGTGATACTTAGTGGGCCGAGAGGATGTATCTGTCCACCGTCTGGAGGAGTTAAGTACTATTCTTGAATGATCTCGGTTCCATTACAAACCCTAAGTAATACTTAAATGTGGAACGTTATAATCTCCTGTTACGGTAGAGGGTTGAAGACATCCAAAGTACATGTGTCGAATATGCGATCTTAGCCAATGAAAACTTCATACTCATTTTGTTAAATCATAACATAAAAGTTTGTCTCCTGATCAGATATTTGGGTTGGTCAGTACTTTTGTTACCTAACATTAAACTCCCGTGGTTGCCAGACTTATCAAAGTACATGATGAGGAAAACATGATCATCTCACAACACACAAACTAATTTTAGAGACAATATTAGGAACACTTATTTGTTCATATACTCACACCCTCACATAGGTTTTCCTATGAATATTCACTATTCAAGTACCATAGTGGTTATAGCACGAAGATATAAGCTTAATAATGAACTTGGAGATAGAACAATACCTAGATATTATTGTCTCTAGGGAATACTTCCAACAGTCTCCCACTTGCACTAGAGTCAATAATACTCGAGTTAGTATGATGTCATAACACCTATGGAAGTCTGGTGTTACTCACACTTTGCATGTGGTCCTTTAGACCATTGTCCTCACCTTTTTGTCCAAGTAAATTTTGATAAACTTGCATTGGATTTATTAGAAACTGAAATTGTGTGAATCTTGTTCCTTAGTAGCATTCATAATTCAAACTTCTCCTAGTTGAATTATCATACCATCTTTTGACACCTCACTAAGTCAAAAGATTTTTACCCAATAACTTGAAACTCATAGTGTCACACAATATGCTGCAACTATCCTTAACAATATTATTGAGTGCACTCATAATACACTACTGTTGATAGTTATACAACATACAATATTATCAATTGAAAAATCATGATCTGAATTAAAAGCAATAAAGATTTGATTTCATAATTCCACCATGAATACATATGTGAGTAAACATCTCACAATATTATTTGAAAATTTTACAAAATCCACTAAATCGTTCTGCACTATATAATACCACCGTAAATAAATATATGAGAAACATCTAACCATAATATTTAAAGTTTTAATTACAAACAATTAACTGTGTGTATGAGAAAACTTTTACTTAAAATATTCTCCTTTATACTGGTGGCTAAATAATTTTAGCACATTGAAAACTTTCCCATTCTTATGTGCCTATTCATGGCAGAATGATTGGCCAAATCCCAAAGTTGTGACTTGAACTCAACCCATACTATTTGCTCACCAATGGCTACAAAGGTCATGTTTGTTGCATAATCACTCATCAGAAAGGCCCTCAGACACGCTGCCAGTATCGCGCTGCTGGTATTACTACAGAAACCGTACCGTAAGCGCACGCTGCCAGTAATTAAAATGTCGGTAGTGTGTATGTGTTGCCACCCACTTCTAGTACGTTGTCCAGTCCGCAGTGTGCAGCTAGGAGCGCATGTTGCGGGTAACTTATATACCAGAAGCGTGCTTTCTTCATGCGCCTGCAATATCATTTTATGGTATTAAAAATCAATCCTTTATTTATGCTCGTAACCCCATGTTTCCGTAACCCGTGCCCCGTATCATCGAAGCCAACAATAAAGCAATACGATATATATAAAACGAGAAGTCATACTGTGCACTACTATATATTCGCAACTATGTCACACCAAACAAAAGACATGTTTCTAAAATATATATATTTTCTAGTTGCTTCATTCTATGAAATCCCTAGTCGTCCGCGTGTTGGAACTCTCCGGTTGTGCTGATGACTTGATCGAGCAGAAAGGAGGCGATCTCCCCTCGAAGCATTCCTAGAATGTCCTCCAGCAGTGCCGTCTTAACAATTCGTGGAAGCTATATAGTGTAAACTAAGTCATGCCAAAACCAGTACAAGAAAATATAATATTTCAGTAAATGAAAAGGATGTGTATTACATACCATAGATGTAGGGTTCGATGCCATGATGGTCAAGTGTCGAGAAACATAATAGCCGCATAGATTGGTCCCTATAGGCTGTTGGTGGCACCGAGACAACATAGAAATAACCACATTATTCATAAAATATAGAACACATATGTATGCATACATGTTTAAGTGCTCTTGGAAACTAACCGCAACATTAAAGTGGTGAGTAAGCTATGTGTACTTGCAGTATTCCGTTCCTTGTCTCGAGCGATATTTTTCAAACGCTCTGAAGAATATGGATGACAAAAAAATATATAATTTTGTGGAATTACAAATCCGGAGTATATCCTCGATGAAAGTAAATTTATTACGTGTAGATGAAAGTAATAAATCACCTGTCAATAAGATTCTCTATGTTATCAAATTTTATCTTCTGATTCATCGACACATAAGAGTCAAGATAATAGACATTGTATTGCGGTATGGCGAGACAGATAAGAATCCAATGAAACCTACGAATTAAAATAATTACTTTGGTGAACGTGTAACAAAAGTTTTAAACGAAGATGGGGTAGTACTAGCTTACTCTTTAAGAAAACTCCATAGGATTAACTCCTTATCTCCACTCCTCTCCATCACATTGAGGATGTATGCCTCGACATTGTCTTCGCCTTTGTCTCCATTTATCATTTCTTGACAAGCAACAGCGGGGTCGACAAAAGCTAGTGGATATCCATATTTCGAGGCTTGAAGATAAGTGTACCTACATATATAAAAACATACATATATGAACAAACTATATACATAGTGGCTAGTACCACAGATATTGATGAAATGGTTGCTAAATACTCACAATGTGGTACATCTCACTGCGCTGACGTCCATTTCTCTCAAGTTCAGTAAATCAAACAATTCATCCCAATTTACCGGTAATGAAGTGACCGGAAAGCAATGGTGAAAGGCTTCACTTTTGTATCTAACCATGAATCCGTATTTTCGTTTTTCTTCCGGCAGTTTAAAATTATGCATATATACCTTTTCCAACTCTGCACACGCATAGCCAAGCTCTTTGGACACATTCTCAACATTCAATACAAGTTTATCCCTGGCCACATACTTCCTTGTTTCTACAACAGGCCCAAAAACACCAGATTCCAGCATCTCATTGACTGTTCATCGGTCATTGCAGCAATCGGATAAATTTGCAGAATCGGCTTTTCAGAGGCCTTCTGTTTCTTGACTCTTTTGGTCCTGCCCTTCAAATCGGTGGTAAGAGATGTCGGTGTCACTATTCCTTTGGGTGCTTTTGAGCGTGTTATCTTAAAAGGATAGTTTGTTCTTTCTAGGGCTTCTTAGCCCCTACAGGCTTCGGGATGGCCGCTACAACCTTAATGGCCGTCTTCGGGGCGACCGTAGTAAGAGCCTCACTAGGCCGCTACAAAAACGTAAAATGGCCGTCTTCGGGGTGGCCACTATAGGGGCAGACGCACTAGGCAATGCCGCAGTAGGCGGTGCCCCCCCATGAGCCGTCAAGATGGTCCCAGTATCTATAACAACTAGTGGCTTCGAGGGGGCAGCCCTAGCTATCGACTTCGGGGCGGCCCCAGCTAGCGGCTTCGGGGCGGCCATTGTAGGGTCAGTCGCACTAGGCGGTGCCGTAGTAGGCGGTGGCCCTCCATGAGCCGTCAAGACGGCCCCAGCAGTATCCATAACAACTAGCGGCTTCGAGGGGGCGGCCTTTGCTGTCGGATTCGGGGCGCTCCTAGCTGGCGGCTTCGGGGTGGCCACTATAGGGGAAGCCGCAGTAGGGGGTGGCCCTCCATGAGCCGTCAAGACAGCCACAGTATCCATAACAACTAGAGGCTTCGGGGGCGGCCAATGTAGTGGCAACCGCACTCGACGGTGCCGCAGTAAGAGGTGGCCCCCCCATGAGCATTCAAGGAGGCCCCATGAGTCTATGCCGCAGTAGGCCCCCCAGACTTTGGGGGAGGAGGATACGGTATCTTCGCGCGGGCCTCCGCGGAGTTGTAACCAAGGCTAATCTTTGCGGATACACTCGCGGATTTGTTTGACGCTTCGATTTCTTTAAACTTTGTCTCCACTAAGGCCGGGCTTGTATGAGATGCAGGGGCGGGCGGAACATGTGCATTCTCTCGGAAAAACTTCACGAGGTTGGGAACCATGGAACCTATCAAGTCAGCACATTCTTGTCTGACCGCTACTCTAAGCCTCGATTGAAATGCTTCGAACTTTTCTTCAAGAATTTCCGTATCAGATTTCCTTTTCCTCTTTCGCACTGGTTTCAATGACTTGAATTAGGGTTCTCGGTTTCCGACATTCCTATAGTTAAAGTCGTATAGTTAGTAATATACTTAAATATGTCATACCTTTTAGCACAAGCCGTGCCAAAATTCACGGAAAATTCCGGCATGACCTTTGCCAAAAATTGGACATATTGATTAGTGCCGAAATTCACTGGAACGGGAGTTAATCAACATTCCGGCAAAATATAGGCTACTCATGAAAATTCAAATACCTGTTGTGTGCAGTTCAAACTGAAAATTCGCATCAACATTTCATCGAACACCTCTTATGCGCATTTTCTACAAACCTAGAGGAGGCAATGGGAGAGGAGAGGATTCTCACCGCTGGGAGGAGACTGAGAGGATGACGACATCGCAGCATGGGCGTGCCAGCAGAGGAGGGGGCGTCGGGTTCGCTCGGGAGAAACCGTCAATGGCGGCGGCGGTGGGCCGGTGCGGATGCAGACGCGCTGGGCTGGCGAGGAAGCGGCGGGGCTGGATGGAGGCGACGGAGTCGCGGTCCTGGGAGAGCGGAACCTCTGAATAAACTGCTGTCAAATTTGAACAGAGCAGTTGCGCGCGCGACTTATTACCCCCTCCCCCCCCAAATTACATTAGTGGCATCGTGCGACTTTAGTCACGCGCTTCTGATAAATACTGGTAGCGTCCACATAGTGGCACGCGCTTCGGGTAATTTTCGGGAGCGCGAGGCAAAAGGCGCACGCTGCCACTAATATGCAGCCTAGTTTTCCATATCTTTTTCATTTTGCCACGGTTGTTATAGCAATAATACATAAATAAAATAAGCGATATATATATATATAACATATCGATGCAATATAATGATAGTTATGATGGAATTAATAATAATAGATACATAAGTTCAACATATTATATTGTGATCGACCATCTCAACAATAAAGAAAGCAATAATGATAGTTACATATTAACTCCAAGATATTACTGTGACCATCTCAACAATGTGAGACCAACTCTTTAGATGTAGAGGATATCCATCATCTTCTCCAATTTGCGCCTCCTAGTGTTCCTGAAGGTGATGAGAATAGCTTGGCCAACCAAGAACCCTCTAGGCTCATGGAACTCCCTCCATGCAGTCGAGCTTAGGATGACGCGAGAATCAATGGCAGACGTGGTGTACGCGACGGTGGTGACTTCACCATTGTTTCCGAGGCGTACTCCTGATGGCTCCCAAGTGTAGGAGATCAATTGTAGTACTTTTCGAATTAGAAAGATTGTCGAACCCACGAGGAGCAGAAGGAACTGGTAAGTAGAATAGCAAAGGAATAATAAAAGCAACAAGTGTTTTTGTGTTTTAAGTGTGTAGTGCAAATAAAGTAAAATGCGGAAAGTAAATTGCAGCAAGTAGTAGGTCTCAATGAGAGACAAATCCCAATCCTCTAATGCGCAAGAGGACAAGCTCAAGTGTGTGTTTGTGTCTTATATGTGGAAAAC
Organism: Alopecurus myosuroides; assembly: GCA_028641055.1. Classification (NCBI taxonomy): domain Eukaryota; kingdom Viridiplantae; phylum Streptophyta; class Magnoliopsida; order Poales; family Poaceae; genus Alopecurus; species Alopecurus myosuroides. Next base: position 279,744,895 of record CM054057.1, on the reverse strand, counting down.
GTTCCCGAGGGCTGCACGGATTTAGCTGGCATAGTGATTCATTGCATAACATGTTTGTATATCTTGTCTAGTTTTAATCTTCTTCGAACGGAGCCACAAATAGGAATAGCTAGCACGCTATGACGTCACGGCGCACTTTTATCCTCCCGATGGGACGTGACGGGGCGAGAGCAGAAATGCTGGCCCACCTTGTCAGCTTTTTGACCGGAAACGAGACGTCGTTCCCGGTTTTTACGCGAACTGCACGCATTAAATGCGCACGATCCACTGTTAGGATCGTGGCACAAAACAACATCTGCCGCCCTTTCATTTCGCCTTCGCACGCGGCGGCCGTGATGGATGCCAAGTAGCCCAGTGGACGATCAGGATCGACCGGTGCTGTGTATAAATGCAGGCCTTAGGTGAAACGGTGAAAATTTCCCGGCCTTCGTCTTCTTCGTCTTCATCTTCCTTGCTCTCCACCTCCCCTCATCTCGAGCTCGCACTAGTGCCAATGGCGGGAAGCAAGAAACGCGGCGCCGTTGTCTCTTCATCGAAGGTGCCGGAAGAGGTTCCCGCGCCACCCGCACCGCGCTCGGGAGATTGGCGCTCGCCCAACACCACCCAGAAGAGCATCAAGGAGATGCAGCGGGAGGGGTTGCTGCCTCCGGAAGCTGAGAAACGGGTGCGCCTCGGCAAGAAGGAGGAGGTACCCAATCCTCACGCGAACGAACGTGTGGTTTTCGCGGACCACATGTCGCGCGGACTCTCCTTCCCTCTTCACCCCTTCCTCGTGGCATTGTTGTATGTCTATGGCATACAGCTCCACGATCTGCCTCCAAATGCAGTGCAGCACATCTCGTGCTTCATTGTATTTTGCGAGTGCTTCTTGGGCATTCGCCCACATTGGAGCCTCTGGAAGGCCCTATTCAAGGTTCGAGTCTTCCGCGAGAAATCGCAGGTAGAATCTGAGCCGGGCGAGCCGCTGCGCACAGGTGGTTTCGGCATTCAGGCGAAATCAGAAAACAGCTACTTCGGGATGTACTTCATCGATTCCGCCCAAGGATGGAGGAAGAAGTGGCTTTACGTCACCGACAACAGCTCGGGTGGGATTCAGGAATTCCACCCGTTCGCCGTTCTGAAGAGGCGGAAATACTGGGCGCATAGACTGTCGACTGAAGAGAACCAGATCGTTACGCCGCTACTCGCCAAGGTGGCCGCCCTTCGGGACCAAGCCGCTGGAGTCGTGCTAAACGGGCTGAACCTGGCGAGCATCTTCCTCAAGCGTAGGATTCAGCCCCTGCAGCACAGGCCTTCCACGATGTGGGAGTACTAGGGCACTGAAGACCCCAGTCGCGTGAGCCGCGAAGAGCTCTCGAACGTCGAGTTCGAGAAGAAGATCGCGGCCATCACCAGCTTGAAGGTGGGAGAAAATTTCCCCGACTGCACGGTCGCAAATTTCGAGGCATCAAGGCCTCCGCCACCCGAAGTAAGTTTGTCTTTCCTTAAACTTCATTTCTATCCTTGTTCTAAAATTTGGCCGACTGAATTTTTCTCCTGCTTTTCTTCCGTCTTCTTTGATAGAGCCTAACCATGGCCACCTGCTACCCGCCAATGTCTGGGGAGGATGCCTCGGATTTGTTGGCGAGTAACTTGGACGGCCCAGCCGACACCAGTGTTGCTGATGCCTCCTCGAGCTCCGAGAGTGACTCCTCGGATAGTGCGGAGGATTCGGGTGACGGTCTCCTCCAGCGCAAACGCCGTCGAGTGGAAGGCGATGAGGCCACCTCCAAGGACAACTCTTTGGACGAGGAATCGCCCGGGAAGTGGCCCCTCATCGTGACTCCGCTGCGCATGCGCGCCCCTTCTCCTTCATTTCCAAATATCCAAACCGCCTGGAATGCGGATATGTTGGATGACGAAGATGACAACGAGTAAGTTTCTCTTCTTGTTCTTAGTCGAACATTTTTCTTTCGCGTCTTTTGACATATTGTCTTCATTGTAGCCTGCAAACTATTAGCCCAGGTGTAACACCCGGGGGATTTCCCCCAGCTAGAATTGTTTGCTTTTCTTTCTCATGGCATTGCATCAGGCATCATATGCATTGCACTCTTGTTTTCAAACCAATTTCAAATTTAAACCTTTTCAAATATTTTAAATTTTCAAAACAAACACTTGCACACTTGGGCATTTTGGATGCCAAGTGCAAAGAAACCAAACTTATAATTTTTGGAGTAGTGAAACCTCCCCAAATTCAAATTCAACCCAAATTCATCTAAATTCAAACTTCCACAAAAGTTTGAATTTTTCAAAATCAAAAATTGGTGCACTTGGGCATTTTCAATTCCAAATGCAATAAAATTTATTTCATAATTTTTGCATGTGTAAAACCCCTCCAATTTCAAAATTCTCTTTCACTTTTACAAAAAAAAACAAAGAAGAATAAAAAGAAAACCCTAAGCAGGCCAACACGCTAGGGGAGGCAGGTCCAAAGCCCACCTACCACCCCAGCGATCCAGCCTCGCAGCCCACCTCTCCTTCCCCTTCCTCTTGGAGCTCATGGCGCCGCTGCTACGGTCGTCGTCAGGCCACGGTTCCGGCGGGAATGGAACCGTGGTACGTTCCTCGTCGGCTTCGTCTCCTTGGCCGGCGCGGGGAGGCGTCAGGAGCGCCGCGCCGTCGAGATCCTCCGACGTCGAACTCCTGTACGTCGTCATCGCCAACTGCAACCCGTCCTCGACGAGCCCGTCCGCCCCCACCGAGCGCCCCACGGTGAGGCCCCCCGTCCTTCCTCTTCCCCACACGGCGCCCACGCACCCCCCCGCGCGCTCCCGTGCAGCAGCAGCAGCGAACCGCACGGCCGGCCGCCTCTCTGCTCGCTGCCATCGCTCTGTCCGTCCTCGTCCTCGTCAAGTTCAGTTCTGAATTCGCGATCAAGTTCACCTCAAAAGCCCACGCTCCCTGTATCTGTTACAAACACGCACAGCAGCCCAGTGGCTTGGTACCCTGTCCGCACTCCCTGGAGTCCCAGGTTCGAGTCCCCCTGGAAGCAAAAGCCACCCCTTTTTTTTTGTCCATTTTCTTTTATTCTCGAAAAACCAGAAAACAGAACTGAGTCTTTATTTGTAAAATCCATAACAAATTGAAAAATGCTCCAATTTCAATGATTCAAATTTCTATGGATTCAGAATCTTGTGCTCTTTCTGTTAGTAACAAAGTTGCAACATGTTTCTGTAATATATTTTGCACTAAATAATTAAATACAGAAATGGCTATTAAAATTTGAAACTTTGGAAATTCATAACTTGAGTTCTGTTCACCCAAATTGAGCAAACTTGGGCTCTAAAAATTTGTCTTAACAAACTCTACACATTGGTATTTTATTTGGTCACAATGGAATTAAATTTGAACATGTTTCCTTCTGTTTACTAAAAAGGGCAGAATAAAAATGCTTATGAAAAAATGCATAATAAATTCAATAATGATCCAAAAATTATGTTTAATAGCTCATAATGTTCAGTGAAACATTTGCTACATGTTTTCAACCTTTTCAATACAATTTGTTTACTGTTTTTCCTAATTAAAATTGGAGCAATAATTCAATACTTTAATTACACCTTTTAAATTGCAAAATTCATAACTTGGGCAATTCAAATCCAATTCCAACATGTAAAATATGTTTTCCATCCCATTTTTCATGAAATTTGCAAATATAAACTTTGTTTTATGTTTCGAATAATTTAAATTGCTGAAAACAACTATTTCTTAATTAATGCATTTAAAATTGTCAATTTAATAACTTGCTCATCTAAAATCCAAATTCAACAAATGAAATATGTATTCCATCTAAAATTTTGTGTTCTTTCCAAATATAAATTTTGTTATCTGTTTTGAACATTTAAAATTGGTGAAAACAACAAATGTTTGTTTAAATCATTTAAAATGCCAAAGTTCATAACTTAACAAATAAAATTCCAAACTTGGTAAACAACATATCAAACTGAAGCTATTGTTGTTTTCTTATTGTTTTCATCATCCATGCATCATTCTAATCAACTTTCACATGATGGTTATTTGTAGATCATTTAATTTACATTTATTCATGGGTTTTTTCATATGCAATCCAAATTGCATATGGGCCCATTTAAATATGTTTACCATGTCAACTGGTTTACTTTGATGCATCAGTTAATTGTCATGCATATAAAATAGGATCATGCTGGATATTTTGCCGTAATAGTAATTGTTGCATCCGGTGTTTGTTCTAGTTTGTTGCTTCTTCGCGGATAGGACGTTGAGATGATGTGAGCAACGACAAGTTCTGCGGATGTACCTCTACTTGCTGGATCTCAGGCAAGTATACTCACTTGCTGCCTATGGCTGCCTTTCATCACTTGTTACCTATTCTTTCTGTTATCTTTATGCTAGCCTTATGATTCGATGCTGGTGTCTCGATCCTATCTTATGTTTACCTTGCAGCCATGATATAGTCTTCCTTCCACTTCCTATTACCTGTTGTTTGTTTACCTTGTTGGCCCTTGTGTCGTAGTTGTATGCTTAGTGTTGTTTGCGCTCAAGTCTTGTTGTCCGTCTTATCACCTGTTTAGTTTGATAGTTGGGTTTCAATTCAATCAACTTCATGTTAATGTTTTGGGTAATAATAATTTGATGATAAGGCACCGGCAGGAGGCCCGGCCTGGTTTTGAGGCCTGCTAGTGTCGACCTTAATTAGGAAAAGGGTCTTGTCCTCCGATCCATGATGAGCGTACTAACCGCATGTGGGAAGCGAGTATGGGCGCCCCCCGCAACTTTGATTCGATTCGCATCTCGTCCAAATCGCCTCATTTAGTTCGGGTTTTCCATTTGCCGCATGCATATGCAGGTGCGAACCCTTGGCGCCAGGGTGGAACTTTTGTAGTCGGCATTTAGGGAGACACGTTCTTAGAGTTCTATGAGGGTCCCCTTTTCTTCGTGGGGCTTGATTAGCCGTGCGCTCAATTGCACGGGGTTCTTTGGGCTTGATGCGAAGAAGAGTTGGGTTGTGTTGAGTGCCTCGCTTGGTGGAAGTGCATTTCCATCTGGCGGGTCATTCTTACGTGTACGGCCAAATTGGTGCATCCCTGCAGGGTTAAATCTTCTCGAGAAGCCGTGTTGTCCGCGGTTATGGATGACTTGGTGAAAGTGCTGGCTAACAAGTACTCAGACAACTTACACCTAACGATGATAACTTGACTAGTAATATAGATTACCTCCACCATGAAAATGAATGTCACTTTAACCAACAGTGTGAGTTTCGTTGGGTTGCTTCCTTAGTAGGGGGTAACATTGGATGGGTATTGTTTGGTGAGTAGTTGTAGTTGGTTCTGATTCGCTATCTTATCCCTTTCTTTTAGCCGGATGTTGTAGCGCGTCTCTGTAGTTAGTTAGTGCAGCCCGCTGCCGCTTCTTTGCAACAATCCCTTCCTTTCCGTTGTACCCAAAATATTTGTATCTTGTGATGATTGGTCACGCTGGTATCTTGTGAGTATGGTTTATCCACTTGCCAGTACTTAACCGTACTGACCCACGAATCCATTTCGTGGCTGCATATTCCACATTGCAGTCAACAGGTTTGAAGTCTGACGACGTTAGCTTGGGAATCCCGCCGGCTTGGCCTGGGCAGGGATTGGACGCCATCGGTTATCTTGAGGACTCTTAGTCCAATTTGTATCTTGTCCGTAGTCGGACACTATGTTGTTTCTTCCGCTGTCATTTGGATCTTTGTATTGTATCAGTTGTAACCTTGACTCGTTTGAGTCATCTTGTATATATCTTTTCTGTTGTTGTTGCGGAATATTCGTGAACTGTTGTAATGTTATCACAAGTGGCAACCTGGAATCGGTTATTATGTGGATTTTGGCGGAAATGCTGAAATCTGCATAGTTCCCGATCTCGGGGCGTCACACCAGGTAGATTCGTCTCTTCCCGTCCTGACAAGAGGAAGAGGGTTGAAAACGCGGGTGGGCCCCCTACCGCCGACACCGTGCAGAATTCGCCGAGTGTGGCCCCTATAGCGGCGACTAAGGAATACAGAATTTCTAGGTTTGCTGCTGGGGCCTCGACTCCGAAGGAGGTGTCGGGTAGCTTAGCGGATCCCCTTTCCTTCGCCCAAGGCCAGGTAAACCTTGCTGCTTGCTTCTTCAGTACTCTTGTCAATTTGGATCTGTTTTTTATTGGGTGCATGACAGTGCTCCCGATGGGAGTAGCCACTGAGGCTGTAGTTGATCGCATGCGATTGGCTACAGGCTTAAAGATAGACCTTTTCCTTTCTTTTGGCTTTATCGGGTGCACGACAGTGCTCCCGATGGGAGTAGCCCCCGAGGCTATACTCGAATGTTTTCAATCGTGTACGGGCTCAAATTTCTCTTTTCTGATTCCACTATCTTCATGTTCTTTGCAGTCTCTCATTGACTCCCTTGCGGCCGTCGGTCGCCGTGTCGTTCTTGCCGAAGCGGAATGCGGGGTCCTTCGGTCAGATCGTGATCGACTCGCTAGCGAGAATGAGCTCCTTCGGGGTAAGTTTATTGCCTTCCCAAGCTCTATCTCTTTATTTCTGCTGATTTCTTTGTTTCTGATAATCATTGCTACGCAGCTCAACTTGAGTCTATGAAGGCCGAGAAGGCGAATGGCTCCACTCGGGCAACTGCTCAAGAGGCTCAGCTGGCAGCTATTCGAGAGGAACTTGAGTCCTATCGCACGCTGTCGGCTGACCTTGAAGGAAAGCTTGCGGCCGCCCAGGATGCTCTGAAGAATCTGGAGGAGGCTGGTACCAAAGAGGACGCCGACCTCGTTGACTTCCTTCGTCCTCTGGCCGAACGCTTTGCGGGTAAGTTGCTTTTGGTCTATTGTTGTCTTCTGGTTGTCGGATAGGTCTTTAGGTTTTAACATTCTCCTTTGCAGGTCTTACGGGCGTCCCACTGGAGCTTCCTGGGATCCCACGGGTAGATGCGCTAACTGATTCCTGCGCTTAGCTCAGGAGGCACGCCGAAGGGATTTGCACCCTGATTGGCGATGCCACTCGAGTGCTGACACAGCTTCACGCTCGCCTTCTAGTCAACGCCGTGTCTCCACCTGTGCTGGGCGATCTTCTGAGGATCTTCTCGGAGAGCAATCTCCTTGACACCTACGCGGTTGCTCAATCAAAGTCTGGGGCGAAGACCGCCATCCAGTTCGCACTGGCGAATGGAGTCACCGGCTTGGAAGAGGCGTACTCAGACCTTCCCGTCGATCCTTTAACGGGCAAAAAGGTAGGGCTTCGTCGTTTTGGCGAGCCGGCTGGAGTCCTTGCTCGGAAGTTATCCGAATTATTTGCCCGTGCTAGGGGAGGGACCACCGCGAGTGGCAGCACAACTGCAGCTCCTTAGTATATTTCCTTTGTATTTTTTTTGATTGTAATGAACCCTGGGATGTGCTCTCGTATTTTCATCGTTTAATCGAGATGTCCTTCTGAGATGCTTTGTGCTATTGATTTGTTGTGTGTCTCCCGATGGGAGTAGCCCCCGAGCACCTGTCGAATAGGTGGTTGTGATATCTCGAATGGGGCATCTTATTCTGTCAATTTCCTTGTATTCTTCCAGGTAGCCGGGGATGCCGCGGAGTCTTCGGGTGGACATGCTACCCCAGCAAATCCTCTTGTTGCCGCTGTTGGGACCTTTGCAGGCCTCCATGATCGTGTTGCGGATGGTGAACGTAAGCTATAAGTATTGCGTGGGGTAGTGGATGTAGCCAAGTCCAAACAAAAGCTGGCGGTTGAACGCGAGCAGTTTGTGATGGATGAATTGGCGTTTGTTGCTAAGGATTTGCTCTGTAAGTAGTTCAGCCCCCTAGCCTTCTTTGTCCTGTATCTTTCTTTGATCATATACCTTTGTTTTTCAGTTGTTCAGCCGGATGATAGGAGTGAGAAACAGTGGGTTGAAAACCACATCCTTCAGGAAGCTGGCAGCTCAAAACTCCATGCGAGTAACTTTTGGTCCGATCGTAGTCGAGGCTTTGTGCTTGCTACCTTGAAGTTCCGGGTTATCCAGGCGAAGATACTCGTGAGTTCCTTTCACGAGGTTTTGATTGCAATGAACGCTGACTTCTATCCGTTGGAGAGGGGTCCTAAGGATTGGAGCCATCTTCTCAGGGTGTTCGGGCGAGGAGGAGAAATTCGCGAGTGTGTTCGCAATCAGATGACTTGCGGCTCGGTAGTGGCCCTCTCTTTCGTCCGGTTGTGGCATCCCGAGGTGAATTTCAGCTCCGTAGCTAGACTTCCTGATGGTCCAATAGTCGACCTTTCTCCTCATTATGCAGATGTTCGTCCCGCGGCGGAGGAAATCATTCGATTGACCTCTGCTGAGGTAGATCGAGTTTTGGCGGCTGAGAATGCTCATTGCCATGTGTGATTGTAGGATGTATGTATCCTGTGACGCTTTGTAATTGTAAAAAACTGTTGTAAGGTGTTTACCTTGTATACATGATTTTTTCTGTGATGATGTGTTAGGTGTAGCCCCCGTGTGTTTGAGGGGTGTATACATGTTGCTTTTAGCATGTAAGGATGGAGAACTCGAATATCTATGGTTGAGAAACCATGTATTTTATTGCAATGACTGAGAAGTCATGTGTTTTTCTTTCGAGCTACAAGATGGCTAATATAGCCTTATTATGATGAGTAGAAATAAATCTAAGCATAAAATTTGCGGAGTTGTGCAACATTCCAAGGGTTGGAATAGATGCCTCCAGTCGCCGGATTCTTCAGTCGATAGGCACCACCTGGGATAGCTTCGTGTATTATGAAGGGTCCTTCCCATGGTGGCTCGAGCTTGTGTCCTTCCTTCTGCTTGAGCCGTAGCACCAGATCTCCTGCCGCGAAGGCTCTGTGGCGTATGCGGCGACTGTGATAGTTTCTCAGCGACTGTTGGTATACTGCGGATCTTGCAAGTGCAATATCACGCATTTCGTCGAGTGCGTCCATATCGTCCGCTAATGCCCTGTTGGAGGTTTCTTCGCTATAAGCAACAACCCGTGGGGCGCTGAACCTGACGTCTTCAGGAAGGACTGCTTCGGCCCCGTATACCATGAAAAATGGTGTGTAGTTTGTGGATCGATTTGGAGTTGTGCATAGGCTCCATAGCACGGAGGGTAGCTCTTCTTCCCAATGTCCCGCTGCTGGGTGTAGACGGTCGAGTAGACGTTTCTTGATGCCAGCCGAAACTAGTCTGTTGGATCTTTCGACTTGGCCGTTGGTTTGCGGATGGGCAACTGAAGCAAATTTGAAGATGATGCCCTTTTCTTCACAGAACTGATGTGTTTCCTTTGCCGTGAAGTTGCTACCTTTGTCAGTAATGATGTCGTGTGGTACTCCAAATCTGCATACGATGGAGTTGAGGAATTTGACGGTGCATTGGGCGCTAGCCGAGGTTACTGGCATTGCTTCGATCCACTTGGTAAATTTGTCAACTGCGACCAGCAAGTGTGTGTATCCGCCTGGCGTGGACTTGCGTAATGGTCCTACCATGTCCAGCCCCCGTTGTGCAAAGGGCCAGGCGATGGGTATCATGTGTAGTTCTGTAGCAGGTGCGTGCGGTTTTGGTGCGAATCGCTGGCAAGCGTTGCACCTGTCGACCAGTTCCTTTGCGTCCCTGGCTGCTGTGAGCCAGTAGAATCCTGCTCGGAAGGCTTTTCCCATGATTGGTTTCCAGCTAGCATGATGTCCGCAGTCACCTTGGTGGATGTCCCGTAGTAATTCCTTGCCATCTTCGGGTGCTATGCATCGTTGCAGTATGATTGAGATGCTTTGCTTGTACAATTCGTCGTTGAGTACCCGAAAGGATTTGCTACGTCTGATTATCTGTCGAGCCTCGCGAGGATCCGCTGGGAGCTGTTTGGTGGACAAGTAGTCGAGGTATTTCTGCGTCCAGACTGGCTCGACCAGAAAAACTTGTCGCGAAATATTATGAATGGCTCGTCCAGACTGGCTCGTCCAGATCTGCGGGCTGACCTCTGTTTCCAATGCTGCGGGTGCTTCTGCAGTTTTCTTGATTTTGACTGATCGCCTAGTCATCCGCTCGAAATATATCCCTGGTGGTATGGGTGTGTTTGTGGAACCCATGTTTGCCAGCCTGTCTGCTTCTTCATTGCTGGACCTCGCAATGTGTTTCAGTTCGCACCCTTTGAAACTTCCTTCGAGTAGGTTGTACATGTCACGATAAGCAACCATGTTCTCAGCGATAGCGTCGCACTCCTCCATTGTTTGCTGCACGATGAGATTGGAATCGCCGTAGATCATCAGTCGGGTGGTTCCGCACGCGACTGCCATCTTCATCCCATGCAACAGGGCCTCGTACTCTGCGTCATTATTTGATGCTATATCATCGGGTGGAAAGTCTAATCGTAAGATGTACTGCAGCTTGTCTCCTCTGGGTGATATTAGAGCGATCCTAGCGCCTGCTCCTTCGTTTCTCTTGGATCCGTCGAAGTACATAATCCTGTTACTCGTGTATTCTGGCGGCCCAGGCGTTTGTAGTTCTGTCCACTCGCTCAGGAATTCCACGAGTACTTGGGATTTGATTGAATTGCGCCCTTCATAGATGATGTCCCAGGCGCCCAGCTCGATGCTCCATTTTGCTATTCTTCCGGATGCCATTGGGTTGTTCATGATTGTACCAAGTGATGCATCGTTAACCATTGTTATGGTATGTTCCTGGAAGTAGTGCTTGAGTTTTCGAGATGTGAGAACAACTCCATATGCGAGCTTCTGGTAGTGAGGATATCGTTGTTTGCACGGCGATAGGACCTCGGTGATGTAGTAGATTGGTCTTTGAACTCCATATGCCTTACCCTCCTCAGGTCGTTCGACCACGATGGCCGTGCTGATGACCTGGTTTGTTGCGGCTAGGTATAGGTATAGTGGCTCTCCCTCTTGTGGTGTTGCCAGAATGCGCCTGCTTTGCAAAGATCGCTTCAGGTCTACGAATGCTTGCTTGGCTTCTGGTGTCCATTTGAACTTGTCTGTCTTTTTCAGCCGTTTATAGAAGGGTAACGCCTGCTCACCCAATCGTGCGATAAATCTGCTCAAGGCGGCTAGTCGCCCTGCGAGGTGTTGGACTCCGCGTAGATTGGTTGGCTCCTTCATTGTCAAGATTGCTTGTATTTTCTCTGGGTTGGCCTCGATGCCTCTGGCGGATACCAGGTACCCGAGAAGTTGTCCTGCTGGGACGCCGAAGACACATTTTGTCGGGTCGAGCTTAATCCTGTATGCGTTTAGAGCGTCAAATGTTTCTCTAATGTCCTCGAGGAGTGTATCCTCTACTCGAGTCTTGATGACGATGTCGTCAACGTACACTTGTACATTCTTGCCAATGAGCTTGGCGAGGTATTTTTGCATGCAGCGCTGATATGTTGCGCCTGCGTTTTTGAGCCCGAATGGAATTGTCGTGTAGCAGTATACACCGTGGGGTGTGATGAATGCTGTCTTTTCCTCGTCTTCCTGTTTCATCCGGATCTGATTATATCCCGAGTAGGCGTCCAGGAAGGAGAGGCGTTGACAGCTTGCGGTGGAGTCCACGATCTGGCCGATCCGCGGGAGGGGAAAGTTATCCTTGAGGCAATGCTTATTCAGTCACGTGTAGTCGATGCACACTCGAAGGATATTGGTTTTCTTCTTTGGGACCAGCACTGGGTTTGCAAGCCAAGTGGATATCTTGATCTCCCTGATAAATTTTGCTGCTAGCAATCTGTTTACTTCTTCTCCAAGCGCTTTCTGCTTGGGTTCTGAAAATCGTCGAGTGGTCTGCTTGATGGGTTTTGCATCTTTGAAGACTTCGAGTGAGTGCTCGGTGAACTCCCTGGGTATTCCTGGCATATCTGAGGGCTGCCAGGCGAAAATTTCCCAGTACTCACGGAGGAGTTCGACGAGCGCGCTTTCCTATGCTGGCGAGAGGGTAGTTGAAACCATCGCCATCTTCGCAGAGTCTGTCGGGTGAACTTGATGCTTTCGAGTGTCGCTGTTGGCGCTGAATTCCAATTCTGGCGCGTTTTTCTTTGTGGGGGGCATCACGGAGTGATTCGTGGTCTTTGCTATCTCCTCCAGTTCTTCCTGCATCCCGAAAGATTTTGCGATCTCATTGAACTCGATGTCGCACTTGTTGGATTTTTGGAAATCTCCGTCGATGGTGATTACACCATATTCCCCGGGTAACTTGAGCTTCAGGTATGCGTAATGTGGTACTGCCATGAATCTGGCGAACGCTGTTCGACCAAGAACGGCGTGGTACTGTGAGGGCCAGTCGACTACTTCAAAGTCAAGGAATTTTCTTCTGTAATTGTGTCGATTGCCCAGCACAACCTCTAGATTAATTGTTCCGAGTGGACGGATCGCTTTTCCTGGAACTATCCCGTGGAAGGATGTTTCTGATTCCGCAAGAGCATCCAGGTTCCTGTTCATCCGGTGGAGCGTATCCGCGTAGATAATGTTGATGCCGCTGCCTCCGTCCATAAATACGTGGGCTAGTTCGTAATTGCCAATTTGCGCTTGGATTACTAGAGCGGCGTGTCCTGGTCGATAGACTCGTGGTGGGTGGTCTTCCATGGAAAAGGTGATCGATTGGTCTGCCATCTTCAGGTACTCGGGCCTTGTTGGCGGGGTTTGCACAGCCATGCACAGTTGCCGCGTATTTGTCTTCTGAGTCCTGCGGGATGGGCAGACTTTTTGTATCATCCCTAACTGTCCAGCCGGGTTCGGGTACGCATTAGCTCCGGCGTTTGGCGTGGGTGGCGCGGGTAGTGTGGCTAGCGCTATGTTTTGGTTTCCTGGTGGAGATAGGGGTTGTGGCGGCTGGAATCCTTGATGTCCTCCTCCTGGAAGTGGTGGGTAATTTTGACTAGTTGCTGATCTTCTTTTCTTCGAGAAGGCTTCGTGGATGTCGATGAACTTTCGACAGTCCTTGAGAAGGTGAGTCGCCTTAGTTTTGCCCGTGCGCTTATCTGTAAATAGATGTAGCAAGAACTATGCGTCAAGATCCTCCTCGGGACTTTTGTCTTCCGCTTTTGGTTTCCACTCGCGATTTCCGTGACGCCCATTATCACGGTTTCGCGTGAATTCTGCCGCTACCATCTCTTCCTGATCGTCGTGATCGTAGTACTTCCTCCTTTTCCTTCGTCCATGGCGGTCATCCTCAGGTGCGGGCGATGACGTTCGCTCGTTGCGCATCGCATCTTCTCCATTAGCCCATTGGTCGGCTATGATCATGAGCTCCCCGATAGTTTTGGGTGCGGCTCGGCCCAGTTCTTCTCTGAAATCAGTTCGTCAGGCGCCTTTTGCGAAGGCCTCAACCGCTACTTCTTCCGAGATGTTTCCTGCGGTGTTCCTGAGCGTGGTCCATCGCTGGATGTACTCGCGGGTGGATTCGCCGCTCTTTTGTTTGCAGACTTCTTCAATGGTTGATGGTCTCTTGTAGGTGGCCTGGAAGTTCTTGCAGAAGTCGTAGTGCAGGTCGTCCCATGATGCGTAACAGGATTTCGGCCTTGCTTCCAGCCAGCTACGCGCTGCGCCAACCAAGTGTAAATTGAGGTATTACATAGCCGTGTTCTTGTTCCCACGTTGGCATTTTACTGCCGTGAGGTAGTCGTTCAGCCACGACGAAGGTTCGAGTGAACCGTCGTATTTTGTTACTTCTGTGCTGAGCTTGAATCTCCTGGGTAGGGGTGCTTCGCGGATGCCGCGGGTGAAACACAGCGCGCCGCAGGTCTCGTCATCCGAAGAACTGGACGAGGAGCGCGCGCGGTTCCTTGCAACTCTTGCCTTGTCCACCTTATTCTGCGCGATATCTGACCGCGCGCTGTACCCGGGCTGGTCGCGATCAGCTTCCTTCCTTGGCTCCTTGCTGCGCTTTCGTGAGCGGCTGCTGCAACGTCGCGAGATTTTATTTCTTGGGCTGCCTTCGCTGCTACTTCGACTATCATCGCGTCGCCAAGCTTCTTTTCCTCGACCGCGATGAGGTGATTTGTCCCTTCTAGGTGAAGTGCTCCTATGTTTGCGTGCCGCTTCTCTTTCTTTTTCCTTTTCTTTCTCTTGCTTCTCGGCAGCTTTCTTGCGGTCGTAGGAGGCGAGCCTTGATGCCGCTATGCCCAATACTTTCCGGACCTGTTTGTACTGCTCCTCTCGGGGGTCGTTCTCCTCCGGCTGGTTCATCTGCATGTAGGTTGCTGCTGCCAGGACCGCGGCAGCAGGAGTTTGCGGGTAGACGTTTCCGTCCTCGTCAACTCGCATGAGGGAAGGTCCGAGCGACCTGCTGATTCCGCCTAGGGATTCGGCGTCCATGGATGCCGTTTTTGATGCGGGTCCCTTCCTTGTGGGTCGAGTTCCGACCGAAGGTGTTAAGGACAGTTCGGCCCGGCGTAGACTCGACTCGTCCGCCAACTTCTTCCGACGGGCTAGGTCTATCCGAGCTTGTTTGATGGCTGTGGCCGCTCTCACTAGATGATAGTGGTAGGCGACCATATCTTCGTGGGGGGCCCCAGCCACAGGCGGCTTGCTTGTTCGAATGGCTTCCTTGGCTCGGTCCCAAGCGTCCCGCGAGACGCTGATCTCGGCGCGTTACGCAGCGCTGTGCTCTGTTTCTGGGGGTTGTTCCGATCCTGCCATGTAGACCTGAGCCAGTCGTGGCTCGTGCGTCCTAGGCGTAGCTCGGAAAGCTTTCTGGACTTGGGAAGGTTCCTCTGTCGAGAGGGTATGGTAGTTGCTTGTGTTCAAGTAGACGGACTCGCCACTTTTCTCCAGATGAGGGCGCGAGTCGACAGCTTCTGACTCAGATCCTGATTCTTCAGGGAAGTGGAGGATCCCGTCCTTGTTGGTGTAGAACTTTAAACTTCCGAACGTCAAGGTGACTCTCTTCTCCAGATCGCTGAATACCGGGCGTGATTCCGGCGAGTGAGGGGTGACCACGACGGATCCAATCCGAATAGGATTGGTTGGAGCCGAAGTCGAAGGTTTCCAACGCGAGTTGGATGATGAAGCCGAAGATGCCGGAGATCCAGCGCCCGCCGTTCCCACAGACGGCGCCAATTGTCGAATCTGCGTATCGACAATTCCCTCGGGTGAACCCATAGGGTTTCGAATAGGAGAACCCATGAGCGCTGGTGGCGATCGTCGGCTAGACAGGGGGCACGATTTATCCAGGTTCGGGGCCCTCGTAGAGGTAAAACCCTTACTCCTGCCTCTGTCGATCTGTATTATCGAATAGATCGGTTACAATGGTGGTTGCTCTAGTCGAGAGTATGATCTCGAGCTCAAGGCTTTGGTGGTGCGATATTGCTTGGTCCTCGTCCGGTGGTTCTCCTGCCCTTATATAGGTGGCCAGGTCTCAAACCCTACCCGGAGAGGATTCGAACTCTAACCCTATGTCGGTTACAAGTTTCCTAACTTAGCCCGCAAGGCATTGCGGGTGGGCTTCAGGTGGGCCTTCCAGAACACTCCAAGGGTTTCTCTTCTTGGGCCTTAACCTTGGGCTTTAAGACGGGGTGTCCTTACCCGCAGGGTCCAAGATTCATCCCTTCGTCAATGAGGGGGGCATTTATAAAGGTACATCGTCATCATCAGAGGTACACCAGGGGTCCAAGATTGCTTGCATTTGCCTTCCTGGCGTTCCGGCGTTCCAGACACTTGGAATGAGATCCTGTGTGCTCAACTGTAGGCAGTTAGCTTCCGCCTGGGAAGGCAAAGTACCGAGCTTAACTTGGAATGAATAGCATCAAGCCAAATCCAAGTGATCTAGCAACCATAACCACTTTTGACGAATTGTCAGTCGTAACTAGCATTCAGAAACTTCAACAGTTCATTGCGCATGTTCTCAGCCACCTTATCTTCCTTGGATTTCTCAAGCTTCATAATTATCTACAAACCAGTAGTTCTCTTAGGTTGGAATAAGTTTTGCTTCCGGCAGGTAAAACGTCTAACTGTTGTGCAACACATACATTTATAACTCAAAAGGTACGCATAAAATGGTAGAGATATTATTCTCACCTTTTTTTGCGAGATATTTCATTCCTTTGACCTCTTTCCTGATCCTTCTCATGACCAAGGAACTATATAAAAAGAGAAATCTTAACACATATATGATCGTTTGAAGGACAGACGAGGAAGGAATCACGGAATCAATAACTTTCTTGGTCATCCTGGGCCTTGGTTATGAAAACAAAATTTGTAGTTTTGTGACCCATATTGTATATCTACCCTTTTAAGAAGTGATATTCTATCCTCTTACCAAACTTTATCAGAAAAATCTCTCCTTACAAAATTAATAGGTTTTACAGATATCTTAATGTTTTTGCTCTTGGGTGTATGTGATTCCAATGTTTAGTACAAATCTATAAAAATCTCAGGAGTCTTTGTTTGATAGACGCGCCGTGTATTTCTTGACTATAGTTTCTTGCAGGATTGAGAGTTCCATCTGACAATCCGTCAAATCATGTTTTCTGATGTACTTTAATTATAATTGAGGCAAACTAAAAACTTCATGCAAGATAGCAATAAATGTTTGATAGATTGCTGATTTACCACGAGTATTGGTTACCTCAATGAAGATTTATCCACGAGTATGGTCTATCTCGATGCAGAATATGAACAGTAAGCAAAACCCATCATTATTCCATAAATTATACTACATGCACCTGGTACACATGAAACATAATGTATTTCATTCTTTCGTTATTGGTAATGCCCTCTGTTGGTACATCGATTAATCTGATATAAGCATGTTCTAGACAGAAATCTTTTTATATATTATACAATGCAATATCATTGTAATTATCGTCGGAATATTCTATGTCTTTCTTTTGCGTGCTCCCGTGTGTTCATGAAGTTCAGAGCGTGTCCTTCGCCAAGCACCTCACAACACGTGAAAAACAAAACACAGATAACAAGAACGGCGCTGCCAAGCGCGCAAGGTCCTTCTAGTCCAATCTATGCTAAAAAAGAAGGCACCCAATCTGGAAAGTGATGCTGCTTGGGTCACGGGAGACGAGACATTGTGGTGAGCCATCGACCTAGGATTTGAGAACTTGTCTAAATCTTCATGCACTGCTCGAAATGTTCTTTTTCTTTTTGAAAAATGCCACCGACCTATTGATAATAATGAATAATAGTACAAAAGAGTTATAAAGTAATAAAAATTACAAATAGTCTTTAAACCACCGGGCAATGACTACAATGCCTAGAGAAAGCTGCCGGCGAGGGCGTGATCTACCACACATCCAAGACCTCAAGTGCCCTAAGAGGCAGGACGGACGACGAGGGGACATAAAAAATAGATCTGTTATGGTCGCCTTCTCTCCTAACAAACAATTATTGATGGATATTCGGGTGTGTTTGGTTGAGTTGTAGATTTTTGAAAATCAGCTGTGGAGAATCTGTTGTGGAAAATCAACTGTGAGTTGAGAACCGCGGGAAAGCTGAACGTTGTTTGGTTAGAATAACTATGAGATGTGAATTTAATATGAAACGTCTGTAATGCCCACGTGAGTCCGATGGACTATATATATGCTAATTGATCAATTTTTACACTGGTAAATATTCAAATGTGATCATTTTAGAAGAAAATTTTCATTTGTTAATATTTTATACAAATAGATAGTCGAAATAGAAGACGATATCTCAAGTTTATCTCAAAATACATACGTATTACACAAAAGACATGTTCAGAACATAATGTTCACCGTCGACATATTATCCTAGGTGGCTCTTGCAATAAACAAGGCATTAGCTATCCTATCACGAATGGTATTCATGGTAACCTCGTTCTTTTCCTCTGGAGCGTCATCGCCTTGTGCTTGTGTCGCTTCGGGCATATAGTACTCATCTTCATCACATTTATCAAACTCCTCATCCCGCAATCTGCTATCATGAATAAAATTATGCAAGGCCATGCAAGCAATAATGATACGCTTCTGTACGAAGTGGGAAACTAGGCACAACCTTCAAAATGCGCCACTTTTTGGTTTAGGATCCCAAATGCGCGCTCAATGACATTGCGAAGGGAAAAATGCAGAAAGTTGAATAGCTCGAACTTCCCTTGATGTGCACGTTTACGCTGAATGCGGAATTTTGGTAGATGATAATTAATCCCCTTGAAAGGAGGAAGGATCCAGTTCGGTTTGGATAATCGTAATCCACAAGATAGTATTTGTCTAAAAAAAATACTAGTTAGCACGAAGAAATTAATAAAAAAGAGCTTGTATATGGAACGTTTTAAATAACATGGGAGATATTTGTGTACCTTTTGGAGGTATTGGGAACTGATCTGCAAAGTTTGTTAGTGCATGATTGAGAATTCGAATGTCATGTGCAGAACCTGACCAACCATCAACCACAAAGGTAAACCTCGTGTCAAAGTCACAAATAGCAAGCACATTCTAAGATGTATATTCATGCCGACATGTGTGGTTAAGCACCTCATCTTCAGGAACTGAAACCGGGACATGTGAACCATCTATAGCACCAATAGCGCCTTTAAAATGAGGCCAGAAGCGAGCCTCTTTCACATTTGCATGATTAGTACCGAAAGTAGGATCCCTTGGCTTGATGTTGTATTTTGCTAATTTTTGCAAACACAACAATACTTCCTTAAACTTCATATGAACTGTCCACAATAATATAACAAAGAGATTTTCAGCTTGTGCGGATGATTGGGGTCCTCCAACAATCCATAGAAACATGGCAAGTGACTCAACAGATGAAACATTGTTTGTTGACTTCAAACCATATCTAGAGACAAGCATGTCATGTAGCACCATGAAAACTCTCAGGGTCATCCTAAACATCTTATAGAAGTATCGAGGACGACCCAAGCACTCTGTGACCCACTCAATACCAGTTTGTTGAGCATCTATGTAAGACCTTTTCTCATAAAACCTCTCAGTGTATAGGTTACCGAAGTGACCAAGGTGGCAGCCTGTTTGGACAACTCAGCTAGGAGAGAGAATATGAGTGAATCTTAGCATTGAATAAAGAAGGCGATCATATTTAAAGCTTTCCAGAAAAACTGGCCGTTGAAGACGAATCCCGCACGACCGGAACTTCCGGCCCTTCCATCGGAACTTCAGGACCAGAGAAAATCCTTCCTGTCTTCATGACCCTTTCATCAGTTATCATGCCCGCACGACTGGAACTTCCGATGTATGAGAGGAACTTCCGGCTAAAGTTACGGTCCAACTTCCGCTTCAGATATCTCAACATCAAAGAGCAACTTAGAACGACGGAACTTGGCTCAGAACTTGGAGCGGAACTTCCGGAGGTCGGAACTTCCGCTAGCAGAGCGGAACTTTTGACACATCCGAACTTCCGTCTAAACTTCTGAACCAACTTCCGCTTCAGAATCCTCAATACGAGTAGCAAATTGGAAATGACGGAAGTTGGAGCGGTAGTTGCTCCGGAACTTCTGCCCATTTCACTGGAACTTCCGCTACCTGAAGAAATGTCAGGAAAAGTTCCTGAATTTGCATACATTAAAAACACGTATCATGTTGCATCAATCATTAAAACTTATTACGGATGTATATGCACTTTCAATCCCCCCTTTTTGATGGATTGATGACAACAATGATGCGTGGCGTTAAGGGTTAAGAAAAAGCGGAGCTCCCCCTAGATGTGTGCATATTTTGGGCGTTTGAATGCTTTAAGACCCGTGCATCTAGGAGAGAGCTCCGCCTAAACTTTTTATGACCCATACAAGAGAGAAATAGTCATAAGGATTAATAAAGCTAAGATAATAAGTCTCATAACAAGTTTCGAACAAAGACAAGGTCCAACAACCACAGAATAACAAGTTATAAGATCGAACAAGAGAAAAGAACTTGTGATTTCACCCTTGCAACAACCCGAGATATCCTAATAGAACATTTCTCCCCTTTGGCATCAAGACACAAAAAGGAAGAACTGCGAGGCTAGCGTCCCCATGGAGAATCACTCCATCCTAGGGTGAACCGGAGTGCGGGGGGGGGGGGGGGGGTCCTCGCGCTGAGTCATGTCCTAATCACGCTAGTAGCTATGCTTGGAGATCCACATGTCTTTGGGAGTAATCACTTCTTCAGAACCCGGAGGAGACACGGGAAGCTCCATCTTGCGTAGAATGGCATTCTCACGACAAGCAACCTTCTTTTTATAGACATGATCCTCATACAAGCGGTCCTGAAGGTCAAGCTGAAGGCAGAAAGACTTGCAAAGTTTGAGATCAAATTTCTTGAACCACCCAGCGGCCACAGCTGGAGCGGCAGGACCATGGGGACTGGCAGAAGATTAGAACTCCTTAGGCTTCTTGACATGAAAGCGCTTGAAAAAATGTTCAGTAAGTTCCATGGAGATGTCAAGGCGGTCATCATTCTTTGCCTCGCTCCAACGAGCACAGATAAGCATCATGATATAGGGGGGAAAAGATAGGAGACCGTTGATTGTCAATGATAGTGAGATAAATCTCCTCAGCCATGAATCTCAAAACATCAATTTTCTCATTTGAACCATGTTTCTCCTTGGTACAGAATGGGAGATCAACCGCGAACCCATGGACTTGATCCCAATTACCCACCCGTGGAATGAGGTTCTCGCGGTAGATGCGGTGCATAATCTCGTAGAGAGGAAGAAGATCACCAGTCTGACTAGGGCAACCATCCTCAATAGTGATCTCCGAAAGATCCTCATAGGGCATAGAGCTACCAGTTCCATGACAAGTCCAAACTTCAAGAGTGTAGCTCAGAGCCTCTCCAAACTGCTCAAGTGTGGCCTCCAGAACAATATCCTTGGTCATCCAGTGCGTACTGTTTGCATTGTCAATGTGGACAGTGGAGTAGAACTGAAGAATGACAAACTCATCATACCAATAGTTAAGCTCCATAAGTTGAATCACACCATATTCTTCACAAAGGGAAAGAGCTTCATCAAAATAACCCTGATGCTTGGTAAGCTTCATATGCTCAATGTTGATAGAGTGCGGCTCAGTGATTCGAGTCTTCAAACCCATGTAAACCTCATTGTACATCCGTTCCTATTCATTGGTGTAGAAGAACGGATTGACCACATCCGAAGCACGAGGTTGATCATAAGGATTCCTGTCACGGTATTTCTTGTAGAGATGAGGCCTCCAGTTGTTGAATTTGAGAACCGGAGGAGGCCTTGAAGTAACTATTTTCTTGATTGGCTTAGCTGTCCCTTGGACAAGCTTCTGTTTTTCAAGCACCTTCTTTCTAGCTGACCTGGTCTTGGAAATGACATCATACTCTTCCTCAATGGTAAAGCATTGTTTCTTGCAAGAATAGGAAACATCCGATCCACCCGATCCTGTGAAAGAATAGAGAGTATAGAGGGAACCATTTAAGAGCACAAACTATGAGTACTTTAGAGATGAAGGGCATGGTATATGAAAGTAACACTTAAGAAAAAATCAACAAGAACCAGAAGTTCCGGTAAAGAACTGGAAGTTCCGTTGAGGAATAAAGACTTGCAGGAGCCGAAACAATAGAGCTGCGAATCCAGCAGAAGTTCCGGGGATGGCCGGAACTTTCAACCCCTGAGCAAAATGTGAGCAGTTCTAAGAACGGAACTATCCGGATCCTACATGAGTTTTTCAAAACGAGTTGCCATGATGTACCAAAGCCTAGAAGGGAGACATCCGACATGGGGATAACATAAACCCTAACCCTAAAGCACCAATCCCATGAGGAAATCTAGGGTTTCAAATAGAGACCCTAAAGCAAGATGGAAAGGGGAGAGGTACCTGAGGCCATGGAGGAGGACGAAAGGATAGACCCCCGTGGAGCAGATCCGAATGGGCGGCGAGGGACGACGCACGACCCGCCGGAGCTCCGGTCTTGGGCGGCTGCTAGGAGATGGGGAGGGTGGGAAGGCCGAAGTAAATGTAGTGGGCATGGATCCCAAACTGCCACCCCCGCACATAAAATGGAAGAGAAGATACCGCATGCCCGGAAGTTCCGATTTGCGGCCGAAAGTTCTACCTGGGAAGAACAGGAAGATCGAAACCCGAGCGGCTCGAAGTTTCGATCCTGGCTGGAAGTTTCGCTCGGAGGGAAATTCGAGGAATTTTTCCAAGGGGCGGAAGTTCTGGTCTAGAGCCGGAAGTTTTTGATCTACAAAATCAGCAGAAAAACGTCAAAGAATGGGAGACACAGCTTGTGCTAGAAATTTATAGAGGGAGTCTTATGGAGTAAGGGTTCTGGCTTGGGATAGAAACAGAACTGTCTTAAGTAGGGGGATATTCACACGAGGTTGCAAGATCCAAAAATAAAACACAATTTGGTTGTTTTTCCAATAGTCATACAAGAGACACATAGTGTCTAGATAGGCAAATGAAAACCCAATAAGAACCAACTACCCAAAAAGAGGAGGTCGGTGGCCGTAGCCACCATGTTTGAGTGTGTGCCTTTGCGCCGCGAAGATATACCTTGGGCCCAAAAGCACTACTCATAGTGAAGCACACTAAGTCACAAAATTATTAGATGTGCATGAAAGCTTGATTTTCCCATAATAAGAGGAGTGTTCACTCATGAACCGAGTTATGCTCCCCCTATGTCCATGCCTACACACATATAATATAGGTACTTATGCAAGGTGTCAAGTGAAGTTAGATGAATAAATGACATTCAGTTCATTCCTCAAATCCTGAAATGTTGGTTCATCAAGGGACTTCGTGAAGATATCGACAAGTTGATCCTTGGTGGACACATAAGAGAGATACATGTCACCCTTCTCAACATGATCCCGAATGAAGTGATGACGAATCTCAATACGGTCCGTCTTGGAGTGTAGAACGAGGTTGTAGGCAATCTTGATTGCACTTTCATTGTCACATAGAAGAGGCACTTTATCAAGATTGACATCGTAATCCCTTAAAGTTTGCCTCATCCATAGAAATTGAGCACAACAACTTGTCGCATAGATGTAGTCGGCTTTGGTGATAGAGAGAGATATGCAATTTTTCTTTTTAGAAGACCAACACACCAAGGAGTGACCAAGAAATTGGCAACCCCCGGATGTGGACTTCTTATCCGTCTTCTCCCCCACATAATCCGCATCCGAATACCCAATGAGCTAAAA
Organism: Alopecurus myosuroides; assembly: GCA_028641055.1. Classification (NCBI taxonomy): domain Eukaryota; kingdom Viridiplantae; phylum Streptophyta; class Magnoliopsida; order Poales; family Poaceae; genus Alopecurus; species Alopecurus myosuroides. The sequence continues at coordinate 279,721,800 of CM054057.1, read as the reverse complement.
GATTTAACCCTTGGGGTACCAAAGACCAAAGTTTGGGGTGTGAAATAAATATCGAAAGATTCGTTTAACCTCTTCAAAATGACTTTGCCTCGGACAGGCTTGAAACCTTGCACACTTACCAACACTATACACTATATCCGGTCTAGATGCACAAAGATAAAGGAAAGAGGCAATCATGGAGCGGTATACCTGTTGATCTACCTCGTTACCATCCAGATCGGTTTTCGAGTCAAGGGCTATGGAAATTGGAGTATTCATAGGCTTTGATTCATGCATGTTGAACCTCTTGAGCCATTTCTTGGGTATATTTTGCTTGCGTGATGAAGGTTCCTTCATGATATTGCTTGATTTCAAAGCCAAGGAAATACTCCAATTATCTCATCGTGTTCATCTCAAACCTATCGGTCGTAAGCTTGCAAAATTATTCATTGAACAAGGTGTTAGTAGACCCGAAAATGATGTCATCCACATAGAGAGTTGGCATATCAACAAGTCACGTCCAACCGTACGGGTAAAGAGGGTGGGATCGATTAAACCAACATTTAAACTCATGATCTACTAGAAACTCTTTAAGGTGCCTGTACCACGCACGTGGAGCTTGTTTAAGTCCATAGAGCGTCTTATCAAGCTTATATACATGGTCATGGTGGTTGGGATCTTCGAAACAAGAGGTTTCTTGACATATACTAACTCATTAATGGGACCAATTAAGAAAGCACTTTGAACATCCATTTGTTGTAACTTGAAATTATGATCAAATGCATGTGCAAGCAAAATACAAATGGATTCAAGACGAGATACAGAAGCAAAGATTTCATAGAAATCAACACCTTCGATTTGAGAAAACCCTTGAGCCACCAATCTCGCCTTATTGCGAATGACGATAACATCTTTTTCTTGCTTGTTCTTGAACACCCACTTGGTGCCAATAACATTCTTGAAATCCTTGGGTCTTGGCATTAACTTTCAAACCCTGTTCCGCTTGAAGTTGTTGAGTTCATCATGCATGTCTTCAAGCCAATCTTGATCTTAGAGAGCTTCATATACTTTATTGGTTTCAATGAAAGATACAAAATCATGATCTTTGCTAAAATCCGCCAATTGCTTCCTAGTGACAACCCTTCCTCGAACTTGTCCAATAATCTTGTCTTTCGTGTGACCCACACGCTCGAGACTTTCTAGTCTAATCTTTGCTCTACGAGCTAGCATCTTCTCCAAAGATTCCTTGGATATAGCTTGAGCATCACCTTATTCATCGGATCCATGTCCATCTTAAACTTGGGCTTGATCATCAATGGGTGAAGGATCACCACTTGGTTGAGATTTGGTGCACGTAGATTATACGCTCGTTGGGAGACCCCAAGAGGAAGGTATGAAGAGCACATTAGCAAGTTTACCTCAGAAAAAACCAAGGTTGAATCGACCAGTAGGAGGAAGAAATCACTTTCTAAGGTTGTTATCAGCTGATGTTAGCATGGCAAACTACCGGTTCAGCAGCAACGTGGAACCTACACAACACAATCAAATTACTTTGCCCCAACGAAGCAGTGAGGTTGTCAATCTCACCGGTTTTGCCGAAACAAAGGATTAGACGTATAGTGTGGAAAACAGTATTTGTTTGCAGTAATGAAAAGAGAACAGTGATGGCAGTAAGAAAACAATAATTGCAGTAGGAAAACAGCGGTTGCAGTGGTTGTATTATCAGTGTAAAGAAATGGACCGGGGTCCGCAATTCACTAGTGGTGTCTCTCCATAAAAGATATATAACATGCTGGGTAAACAAATGACAGCTGGGCAATTGTCAGATATAAAGGCTACACTGTAGTGCATATGCATGACATGATGATTACTATGTGATTCATGCGGGCATTACAACAAGATTCATAGACCGTTATCCAACTGCATCTATGACTAATAATCCACCCTGATAGTGTCATCCGATCAAACCCCGGGTATTAGGTTGCAAGCAACAGATAATTGCATTAAGAAAAGTGTGTAATGTAAACAATGTAAACATCGTTGTTTTCTCCCTAATGGCAACAACACACCCCCCACCTATTATGTTTCTGACACTTAAGCGTGAGTGAAAGGGAGTCATGAACCCACTATCTAGCATAAATAACCCCTCTTGGAGTTAAAGCATCAACTTGTTCAGAGAATCTACTAGTAACGGAGAGCATGCAAGATCATAAAAAACATAAACATGATAGATTGATAATCATTGGACGTAGCATTCAATATTCATCCGATCCCAGCAAACACAACATGTAGCATTACAGTAAGATGATCTTGATCATGTTAGGCAGCTCACAAGATCTAAACATGAGGCATAAAGAGGAGAGAACAACCATCTAGCTACTGCTATCGACCCGTAGTCCAAGTATGAACTACTCAAGCATCACTTCGGAGGCATGCATGGTGATGTAGAGCCCTCCGGTGATGAATTACCCTCTCGGCAGGTTGTCGGGGGGAGCTCCAGAACCCTTCCGAACTAGGGTTGCCGATGGAGGAGGCTACAAATCTTTTTGGTGGAAAAGGCTCAGGTATTTAGAGTTAACCCAAGGAGGATCTTAAATAGGCGAGAGGGAAACATCGGTGGGTGGCCAGGGGGCCCACACCACCAGCTGGCACGACCAGGAGGGGCGCGCCGCCCTATGGTGTGGGGCCTCCAGGTCCCCTCCGGACTCCGTGTACGTGACAGATTTCTAAGACTCTGTGACTTCGTTTCGTCCAATTTCGAGAGTATTTCCAGAACAACTGTTCTGAAACCAAAAACGGTAGAAAATAGGAACTGACTGTATGGCATCTTTTCAATAGGTTAATCCCAAAAAATTCATAAAAATGACATAAAGTGTATAGAGAACATGTAGCATATGGCATGAAAACAACAAGGAACATCGAAAATTATGGATACGTTTATGACGTATCGAAGTCCTCAAGCTTAGTTCATACTCATCCTCAAGTAGGTAAAACGATAAAAACAAATAATCTCTAAGGTGACATGCTATACCAACATAAACTTGATCATCTAAACTGTAAAAGCATATGTACGCTGAGATCATAGTACTTTAAACATAGGCATGATAGATATAATTCTAAAAATGAAACTTAGCAATCACTTTGCATCATAAAAAGTAACACAAATAAAAGATCATGAATAATAATGCACTTGAAAGTTATACGTTTGTTTTTCGAGCATAAAGAAAACATAGCAAAGTGATATTTCGCTTGTCCTGAAGAGTGGGGCAAAACATAAATGCCTGGACACCTTCAAAGTTCAAGTGGATGGCTAGAACAAATAATTTGAGAGGAAGTAATAACACATCATGAATCAATCAGTAGTAATCAGAATGGCAACTACGCTCTCTCAACTATGCATAAAATTAGAAGATGAATATTTAACATAAAAGTAAAAGAAAGGCCCTTCGAAGAGGGAAGCAAGGAGTAACTCATGTGCTAAAGCTTTTTATTATGTTAAACAAAGGTATTGAAAACATTTTTTTAGAGAGGTGTATGCTTATGTCAACGAATGGTAAGTAGAAAATACAGTACGTCACAAGCCAACTAGACTTCACAAGAGCGGCTCCCATTTGAAGGACGCATGTGGGGTCAGAAGGTCATCCCTCTTTTCTTTTGTTTACACAATTATGATTTAACTGATAAATCAGGGGCAAAAATAGTGAAGAGAATTTTAATAGTAACCAATTTTGGGGCTAGGCACCCCACTGCTAGCTCTTCTATAATTTTGGATAAGAGGATGTGCCACTAGTCCAGGTGTGTAAAGCCAATCAACAAGTGAGATAAATATTCTCTATTCACATCCTCATGAGCTAAAACAGGGGCACAAACATGAATAATTTTTAATGTTTAAAGGTAGCACATGAGAAAATTATTTGGAGTGCGGGTTAAATACCACATGTAGGTAGGTATGGTGGACACATTTAGCAAACTTTGGTTTTTGGTAGTTGGATGCACGAGTAGAGCTCATACTCAGTACAGGTGGAGGCTAGCAAAAGATTGGGAGCGACAAATCAAGAGAGCAATAATGGCCATAATCATGCATAGCGACTTATTAATCAAAACATAAAGGGTATTACAATTCGAAAACTAAATGATCATAGAGACTATAGGTGACTGGTTTTTAGTCATAAATAGGGTGTAAGCATGCGCCAAGTCAACCAAATAAAGAATTGAAGGAGAATACCACAAATTTATGCTTCAATGTGATAAAAAACAACCCATGATTCTTTAAATTACACATTAAGAACTATCAGCTATTTGAGACAAGTCATGATAAAAGAACAACTGCTAAGTATATAATTAAAATAACATCTAACATGACATTAAAAAGTCTAGCCACAGTCTATACGAGCTTCTTTTTGCACTGTTATAAGCACGAAAATTGTACTACCGCTTTCCAACACCAATCATTTTATACTAAAAAAAAACTCTCCAAGAGATATAGCAATGAAACAAGAGATTACTACTACTACTCTACTGGAACTAACAGTTGTGAAAAAGTGATGCATGAAAAATAAGAGCTAAAACGATTTGCAGCAGCTAGAAGAAAAACTAAGAATACGAGCATGAAAGAAAACGAGTATTCATATGAAAAAGCGGAGCATGTCTCTCTCCCACACAAGAATGTTGGGTTTCAACTATGTTTATTGCAGCAAGGAAAACAAAATAAAACAAAAATAAAAACAAACATACGCTCTAAGTAAAGTGCATATGATGTGACCGAATAAAAATATAGTTTCACTAGAAGTGACCTGATAAGTTGCTGATGAAGAAGGGGATGCCTTAGAAATCCCAAGCTTAGACACTTGATTCTTAATAGAATTTTCGGGGATGAACCACAGGGGTATCCCCATGCTTTGGCTTTTCACTCTTCTTGAGCATATTGTATCATCCTCTTCTCTTGACCCTTGAAAACTTCCTTCACACCAAACTCAAATTAATTCTCATTAGAGGGTTAGTGCAAAATCAAAACTTCACATGTTCTCTTTGGAAACAAGAGTTATTAATACTTTTTAAACATTAGCTACACAGGGCCGGTCCTGAAATTTTTGAGGCCCGGGGCGAAACTAAATTTTGGGGCCCTTAATATAAATATCATAACTATACGATGAATATATGTGTAAACGATATGTTCTCAATAACACATAAATGCGTCCAACAATATATATAAAAAATAAATTATGCAAATTACCTTAAAAATTTCTTCTAGTATTTCTCGATGCAAATTCATTTATGATGGGGTCGATATCAACGTCGTCCAATAATTTCTTCTCGATGCATAATGTTGCCAAACCATTTAGCCTCTCTTGGGTCATTGTTGATCGCAAATAGTTCTTAAATAGTTTCAATTTTGAAAAGCTTCTTTGAGCTGATGCGACAGTCACAGGCACAGTAAATAGGATGTGATAAGCAATGGAGATATTAGGATAACAATCGACTTCTCTGACATGCTCAAATATCTCAATAGCAGACATTGCGAAATCTCGCAATGTGAATCTCATAATCTTTGGTTCAGAAATAAGATCATCTACCTCAACATCAGATGAACCACCATGAGAGAAAGTTTTTGAAAATTTTATGCAAGCCTCTTCAAGTTCATTATCATTTAACGACTTTAGAGTGACCGAACTCAGTAAAAACCCGAATATATCTTTAAAGACCATGAGTTCTTTAAATCTTTTCTTCAAAGATGTGATCGCCATGTCAACCAAAACAAAGAAATATTTAACTTCAAAATCCTTCTCAGCTTCTAGAATTTCCTCTTGGCAATTACTTTTATCAAACTGATTCTTCCGCATAATACGACGTTTTACCAGAAACAATGCCTCTACACCCATTTCAGTTGCAATACCTCTAGCAATGATCAAACTAGTAGAAAACCCATCATGTCTATACTTCTCAAAATATTGCGTTATACCTTGTATTTGCTTCAAAGTAGAGTCAATGCACATTGTTGGCGACTGTAACATCTTGCTAATTTTATTTACTGCAAAGAGAACATCATGCCGGATAATCATACCAAGTATAAACTCAAAGCGGCCAAGTGCATCAAATAAATTCTTTGCATCACTTTTATTCTTAGGTTCAATGTCAAGAGCATGACGTAACTCATTCAAAGCCAACCTAAACTCAATAGCTTGATATCTTATTGCTGTAACACTTTTGATTCGACTCTCCCAACGAGTATTAGACAATGATTTCACAGTTAAACTTGGAACATGTTTAAGCAAGACAATCCACCTTTTCGTAGAACTAGCAAATAATACATATATGCGTTGAACAATTCCAAAAAATGTAACAGCTTTCCCACATGATTTTGCCATATCACAAAGAGTGAGATTCAAACTATGGCAAGCACATGGCATATACAATGCTCTTGAATTCATCTTAAGTAACCTTGACTGAACTCCTTTGTGTTTTCCTTTCATATTAGAACCATTGTCATACCCTTGACCCCTTATATTTTCAATACTTAGGCCAAACGGTTTCATAGCTTCAAGCAATACATTTAAGAGCCCCAAACCAGAAGTGTCATCCACCTTCAGGAACCCCAAAAAGTATTCTTCAATTCTTATCTTGCCATTAGATAAATTAACACATCGAACTAATAAAGTCATTTGTTCTTGATGGCTCACATCGGGCGTGCAATCTAGAATAATTGAGAAATACTTAGCCTCTTTAACAAACTTTATGATAGAACAAGTGATATCAGAAGCTAAAAGAGAAATCAATTCATTCTGAATTTTATGACTGAGATAATGATAATGAATTTCTTTGTTCTGAATACGTCTAAGGTGGTCTCGCATTACCATGTCAAATTCTGCAACCATCTCAACAACAACTAAGAAATTACCGTTGTCATCTTGGTAAAGATGCTCACTGTTTCCACGGAAAGCCAAGTTACGCTTACCAAGATATTTCACAATGGCTATTATTCTTAATAAAACTTGTCTCACCCGTTCTTTCTCCTTTGTGATTTGATGCTGCAATTCTTTGTCAATGGTTTCCTCTTTCTGTAGTCTAACCCTCAATTCGTTCCACTTGTTCATATTATTCATATGCTCCACACTATGTTCATGTTCCTTAAGCTTGTCTGTAATATGCCTCCAATTCCGAAATCCATCATGTGCTAAGGAACTCTGGCACCTGCTAGTGTTAGACTTGAAAATCTTACAACAAAAGCAAAAGACTTTGTCAACATCCTTTGAATAAACCAGCCATTTTCTATCATGCTTCTCTCCATTACATAATTTCCTATAATACTGATCAGATAAAAAATGCCTGGATGGATCATCTAGAGGGTATTGCATTATTTCCTCTCTCACAGGTCCTTTCTCAACTAAGATGTCTCTTCCTTTATTATCAAGATTATCCCAATTTCTTGGATCATAAATATCCGAAGTATGAATTGGCTGTTCATCGACACTAGCAGATTGTGTTTGTGCATCAGATGAATTAGCTACATTCTCAGAGGAATTTACATTGTTCTCGCCAATGTTGGTGTCGACATTTTCTGCCTGCTGATCAGATTCAATATTGTCGTTAGTTGTTTGCTCTTCCTCCACAACAACTATTGCCAACTCATCATTTGGATTAATCGAAGAGCTAGTATTCCCCCTGAAAAACTTGTAAATATCTCCTCTCTGTGATTGTACCAAGACAGCCACTCGCTTAGCTCTTTTCCTTTTAGCGCTACCAGATGGATTCCTAGACGACATGATCACGGACAATGCTGAAAAAAATTAAATCAAATGTTAAAAATGAATTGTACTATACTAGCTATGCATCAAGTATATGCAATTAGAGATTGCCGAGTACACTACATATATACAGGCGCTGGTTACATATTACTTATACCTGTTCTTGTGATGACGTGACCTTTTCTTGTGATAGGATCCTCCAGGAATTAAATCAACAAGATGCCGAACTACATCAATATTGCAAGAATTTAGGAAAAATTAGCAGATCACGGCTCACGGACACGGATAGGAAAATTTACCGTGACAGCGGCCGGCGGCGGCAATGACGTGTGACGGCCAAGTAATCCGCAGATGTGAAGAGCCCTGGACCTGACTGGATGTCAATCGTACCGAACTTCCGGTGGCCGATCGGCCGGGCGGCCGGCGACCTAGCGCTGGGAGCCTGGCTGTTTGCCTGTTTCACGTAAGATGGAAAAAACAGGAGTCATGGATCAGCCGTCACCGTATCGAACAGAGATACAGAGGCCAGGGCGTCTAGCGATTGCTGCCTAGGTGCCTCCGTGAGTGCTGGACCATGTGCAGATGTGCTTTACTCGGCCCATTAGCCATTAAACTGATTTTTTTTATTTTGATAAACACACACGTACGTATACTATAATGTACCTAGAGTGAGGCCCCTGGATTTTTGGGGCCTGGGCGGCCGCCCACCCCAAGGGCCGGCGCTGTAGCTACAACCGCTGATGTTTTGTGGAGCAAACAAATCCACTCGACATAGTAAAAGATAGAATGCAAGTAAAAAAGGTTAAAACGAGAACAGTCTGTAAAGAAAAAAAAAATCGGGACACTTCCGTTGCTCAAATCGAAAAACGCAAAGCCAGAAAAAGTTTGAAATTAGCTGAGGATTAAGCACAAAAAATTGTAGTTCATTTTGATCTTTCTGTGAATTTACACGAATTTAACGGTGGGGAATAGAAATTTGTTTCGTGCGTAGAAATCCAAGTCTAACTTCAAGTTTCATTAGAGACTTTACTTGGCACAACAAATGCGAGAAAAATAAAGATACAATGGAGTTTCTATAGAAGTAAAAAAACACCTTGACTCAAAGAAAACAGAGAAAAACAATGCAAAAATAAAACCATGGGTTATCTCTCAAGACGTGTTTTTCTTTAACGCCTTTCAGCTAGGCATAGAAAGAGAGAATCAAGTCTTTAAGTGAAGAAGTATCCAAATTGTAACTTGTTAGAATAATAGAATCAAAAGGAAATTTCATTCTCTTCCTAGTAAAGTGTTCCATACCTTTCATGAGTGAGAATTGATATTTAATATTCTCCTCCTTCATATCAATAACAGCACCAACAGTTCTAAGAAAAAGGCTTCCAAAAATAATAGGACAAGAAGCATTGCATTCAATATTCATAACAATAAAATAAATGGGGACAAGGTTATTGTTAACCATAATAAGAACATCATCAAATCTCCCCAAAGGTTTCTTTCTAGCATTATGAACAAGACGAACATCCAAATATCAGTGTTCCAAAGGTGGTAAATCAAGCATATCATAAAGTTTCTTAGGCATAACAGAGATACTAGCACCAAGATCACACAAAGCATTACAATCAAAATCATTCACCTTCATTTTAAAGATGGGTTCCTAACCATCATCCAACTTCCTAGGGATAAGGGCTTCATGTTTTAATTCTTATTCTCTAATTTGCATGAGAGCATTTGTAATATGTTTTGTGAAAACAATATTCATAGCACTAGCATTAGGACTACTAGCAAGTTTTGTAGGAACATAATTACTTCAGAGATATTGCAATCATCAAAATCAAGATCATTTTTATCAAAGGTAATGGAACCATTGTCTCCCATATTTCGAAAAATCTCAACACTTTTATCAGGAACAATTTCAGTGGTTTCAGGAAATTTTAAACATTTAACAACAGAAATGGAAGTATTGCCAACACCAGTTAATTTACCATTGATAGTAGAAGGTTTACTAGCATGAAAAGCTTCAGTTTTAATAGTGGTATCAATACTGCAAACATTAGCTATATTATTCTTTCCAGCTATTTCATCTTCTCTTTCCCATCTATTATGCAGTTCAGCTAACATCCTCACATTGTCATCAATTCTAACTTGGATGGAGTTAGTGGCAGCAAAAGGATTTTCATGTATGGTTTCAGTTTTAGCAGCCATTTTATTGATTACAAAAGATTGTGCTTCAGACATGGATGAAATACAGGTTTCAGCACAAGCGATTTTAACTTTCAATCTATAAATTTCTCTATTTGAATTATCAAGTTGATGACTAATATTTTTCAACATAAAAGATTGGACCTCTATGAATTTTGCTAATATTGCTTGTGCATAAAGTCTTTAGTGGATCTATCAATTTCTGAAATTCTTTCATTAGCCATTCCAGATCCATCATAAGGATAAATATTACCACTATTAGTAGGATATGGACTATAGTTGTTGCTACCAAAATTATTCCTATAAGCATTGTTGTTGAAATTATTATTTTTAATGAAATTCAGATCAACATGCTCTTCTTGAGAAACCAAAGAGGCTCAAGGAACATTATTTGGATCAATAGGAGCATGGCCATTCACAAGCATAGACATAATAGGATTTCTTGTGCGTATGAACACACGTTCGTTGGGAGACCCCAAGAGGCAGGTATGAAGAGTGCAGCAGCAAGTTTTCCCTCAATAAAGAAACCGAGGTTGAATCGACCAGTAGGAGGAAGAAGTAACTTCAGAAGGTTTGATGCAGTTGAGAGGGTAGGGCGCACTACCGGTTCGGCAGCAACGTGGAACCTACACAACACAATCAATTCACTTTGCCCCAACGAAGCAGTGAGGTTGTCAATCTCACCGGTTTAGCTCATAACAAAGAGGTTAAATGTATGGTGTGGAAAAAACTAGTAAAAAAATATGAAAACATTAGTAGCAGTGTGAAAACAGTAATTGCAGTGGTTGTATTATCAGTATGAGAAAATGGACCGGGGTCCACAGTTCACTAGTGGTGTCTCCCCATAAAAGATAGATAACATGTGTGGTGAACAAATTGCAGTTGGGAAATTGATAGATAGTGAAACATACATGCCATGATGATTACTATGTGATTCATGCATGCATTACAACAAGATACATAGACTGTCATCCAACTGCATCTATAACTAATAATCCACCCTCCGAATATCATCCGAACAAACGTTGGGTATTAAGTTGCAAACAACGGATAATCGCAGTAAGCAAAGTGTGTAATGTAAACAAAGTAAACATAGTTGTTTTCTCCCTAATGGAAACATCACATCCTCCACCCGTCACATTTCTGTCACTCGAGCATAGATGCAAAGGAGGCATGAACCCACTGTCAAGCATAAATACTCCCTCTTGGAGTCACTAGCATCTACTTGGCCAGAGCATCTACTAACAACGGAGAGCATGCAAGATCATAAATAAAATACACATGAAGATAACATGATAGATTGATAATCAAGAGACATAGCATTCAACATTCACCGGATCCTAGCAAACACAACATGTAGCATTACAATAAGATGATCTTGATCATGTAGGGCAGCTGTCGCACCCGGACTTCTAGGGGTTACTCACAGTCCGTTAAACAGTAGATAAATGGCTTACGGGGCATACCGGCACCCGCATCTCAATATGAGCAGGCCAACACGTAAACGTGTGACAACCATTAGCTACTATTCATCGTCTGCGCAAACCATCCCATAGAAATCCAGATACTTCCATTGACGTACTTCAAAACATACACACATGGTACGTCAATGGCATTTGAACAAGTGATATCACAACAGATCTCTAAGACACAAAAGATTGAAATAAGTTGCAAATAGCTCTCACTAGAGCAGAGATAGCAAATACAATCATCCAGAGGACACATGTCCCAACATATCATCATTACATCACAGCGGAAGCATCCAAAATGTCTGAGTACAGACAAGATCCAAATAGGCCTAAGAGGCCGGAAACGAAAAGACGGAGCCCATCCACGAAGTCTCGAATCCTGCCCGGGTCCGCTATCTACTCGTCAGCAGCCTCGTCATACTCCACGTAGTAGCCACCATGGGGATCCTCGGAAACGTAGTCTGCGGAAACCACAGCCCCAAAGGGGTCAGTACATAAACGTACTGGCAAGCAAGACTCACAGTTCACCAAAGTGTACCCGTCAACACCAAGCACAGATGCTTTGGGTTCAACGGAAGAAAAAGGTGATACAAAAGATGCGGCAGCTGGCTTCACTAACCAACTACAGAAACAAGCTACAACTTCCGGCTAACAGAAAGGGGATAAGATAGCGTATCGTAACCAACTAACAACTAACTCCCAAACAAACCCATCCTGGATCTCGCCCCTTATCCAAAGAAGCAATCCGAGGATAACTTACACAGTTGGATTAATGATGGTTCAGATTGTTGTGTCAATAAGCCTATTACTAGTCAAGTTATCATTAGTTAGGTGTAAGTTGTTCTGAGTACTTGTTAGCCAGTACTTTCACCAAGTCATCCATAACCGCGGAAAACACGGCTTCTCGAGAAGATTTACCCTGCAGGGGTGCACCAATTTGGCCGTACACGTAAGAATAACCCGCCAGATGGAATGGCCTTTCCACCAAGCGGGGCACTCAACACAACTCAACTCTTCTTCGCACCAAGCCCAAAGAACCCCGTGCAATTGAGCGCACGGCTAATCAAGCCCCACGAAGAAAAGGGGACCCTCATAGCACTCTAAGAACGTGTCTCCCTAAATGCCGACTACAAAAGTTCCACCCTGGCGCCAAGGGTTCGCACCTGCATATGCATGCGGCAAATGGAAAACCCGAACTAAATGAGGCGATTTGGACGAGATGCGAATCGAATCAAATTGAGGGGGGCGCCCATACACGCTTCCCACATGCGGTTAGTGCGCTCATCATGGATCAGTAGACAAGACCCTTTTCCTAATTAGGGTCGACACTAGCAGGCCTCAAAACAACGTCGGGCCTCCTGCCGGTGCCTTATCATCAAATTATTATTAACCACACAATAACAGGTTGATTGTTTAAACATCGAGCCCCAGAACATAATAAAATATGATAACAGAAAGTAACGGACAGCAGACTCGAGCAAAACAACCCTAAGCATGCTAGTAAGACACGGGCAACAAGCAAAGGGGTTATAGGTGTGGAGGTGAGGCTATATCAGGGTTATAGGATAACATGTGATAGGATCGAACAGAAGCAATGATTCATAGGGTTAGCAGAATAGACAACGGAAAGTATCGGTATCCAATGTTGAAAGGAACACAATGGTTCATGTGAGTGAATACTTGCCTGCAAACTCAGCAGCCTGGTACTGAGCTAGATCCTTAGAAGGGGTGTCGTAAGTATCGTCGGTCTCAACGTCATCGTCCATTCGAGAAGAAGCAAACAAACAACACAGAGAGACAAACAATCAATAACATGGCATAGTGCACAATCATGGGATGATGCATGACCATTTAATTGATGCATAGAGATAACTAGTTGACATGGTAACATAACATGATTAAATGGACCCACATGCAATTTGGATTGCACATGAAAAGCCCATGAATTAAGGTTGAAACAATTGTTTTACAACTAACCAATAGGTGAAAGTGGATTAGCATGATGCATGGATGAGGAAAACAGAAAGAAAACAACAATAGAAACAATTGGAAATAAGGTTTACCAAGTTTGGAAATTCATTTATTAAGTTATGGAATTTTGGTTCCTTAAAGGTGTCACTCAAGCATTTGTTGTTTTCACCAATTTAAATTGTTCAAAATAGACAACAAAGTTCATATTTGAAAAGAACACAAAATTTTAGGTGGAATACATGTTTCACTTGTTGAAAAGGGATTTAAGATGAATTAATTATGAATTAAACAAGTTTAAACAACATTTAAATGAATTTAATTCAAGCATGAACTTATTTGAATTTTTATTTGTGCAAAACATTAAACCAAATTCATATTTGAAAATTTTATACTTTTATGGTTTGAAAACATATTTTATATGTTCAAAGAGAATTTTATTTGAACAAGTTATGGATTTAGCAATTTTAAATGATTTAAACAAGGTTTAAATTATTTAACCAATTTTAATTATTCAAAACATGAAACAAAGTTTATATTTGGAAAGGTGGTTTAATTTAGCATGGAAAACATATTTTATTTGTTGAAAATGAATTTAAAATGAGCAAGTTATTAATTTGGCACTTTTAAATGCATTAAATAAGAAACAGTTGTTTTCATCAATTTAAATTATTCAAAACAGCAAACAAAGTTGATATTTGGAAAGTACATGAAAAATTGAATGGAAAACATATTTTATTTGTTGAATTTGGAATTTTTATGCCCAAGTTATGAATTTTGCAAAATTAAGTGAATTAAACAAGTTTTCAAATATTTCACCAATTTAAAATATTCAAAACAGTAAACAAATTTTATATTTGGGTAGAGAATTTAATTTTGTACAGAATACATATTAAAAATGTTGAATTTGGAGTTGGGATGATTTAGTTATGCATTTTTAGATTTTTGGTATTAATCTGCCATTTTTATTAACAGCTAGGGGCTTAGAAAAAAATTTAGCAGGGATCTAGAAAGATTAGCAAGGACCTGTGTGTGAATAGGGGATTGTGCTGGCTTGGAAAAATAGAAGAGAAAAAGTGGGTTTAATCCGCAGGGGGTGGGATTCGAACCCACCACCCCCTGGGTGCGCACAGCGGACGGGAACCACTGCGGTGGTTGCTGAACTTGTTGACAGTACAGGTTCGTGAGGAGGATAATGTTCAGGTTCGATTGGTTTTACTGAAACTCTAAAACTCGCTGTTAGAAGCGTACGGTGGCCGACGGCGAGGGATCGCTCGATGCTGCGGTGTGCTCGTGGTGATTGCGTGCAGGTGCGTGGGTGTTTGTGACGTGGATGCAGAGAGGGGGGGAACGAGGGAGGAGAGGGAGCCGTGCTCACCGAGGGAGGCGGCAGGGAGCGGCTCGGTGCAGAGGAGTTGGCCGGCGGCGAGAGCTGGACGGCGGCGGCGCCTCCGTGGCTCCCGGCCCGCGCCGAGGGGTCGATGAGTTAGAGGGTGGTGCGGGGACTCCGTTCCCGCGCCTACCCTGCTCGGAGGGGGTACAGGTCGCCGGCGATCACCGGAGGGAGGAAGTGGGGCTTTGGTGGCGTTTAAGTTCAGTTAGTTTCAGAGAAGGGCAGTTGCAGAGAGAGAGAGGTAGAAAGAATGGAGGCGGGGGAGAGAGGAAGAGAGGAGGAGAGGAGTGCGGCTAGGGTTAGGGTTAGGGTTAGCTCGGGGGCCTAGAGTTATAGGGGGAGGGGGAGGAGCTGCAGCCGTTGCTGCCCTTCTGCTGCTACGTGGACATGCTCGGATTCGAGCCGTACGAGGAAGAAGACAAGGGCGAAGGGGTATGGGCCTGAGGGGGAGTTGGGCTGGGCCTGCCCCTCTCTCTCTCTTTGTTTCCTTTTATTTATTTTTGTTCTGTTAGTTTTTTTTTGCTGAAATGAAATAGGAAGAAAAGGGCTAGGTTTGGATGTTAGAAAATTTTAGAAAAATTTGGTATTGATTAATTATGTAACAGCAACAACTTGCCAAGTTTTGTTTTCCAAAAAGTTCAAAATAAAATGCTGTTTGTAATTTGATTGAAATTTGAAAGAATTTGGGATATTAAGTGAAAATTAAAAAGAAACATATAATTAGTTTTTGGACCCTCAAGTCTATTTGAAACAAATTGATTTGGAAAAAGTTTTGTTTCATTAATTTCAAATGGTTGTTGTTTGGAAAATGCAAATGAATTTGAATGCAATTTGAATGAATTTTGAATATTAAGTGAAATATTGAAAGCAATAATTTAAATAGTTTGAACCTTAGTTTAATGGAAACAAATGATGGAAGTGTTTTGTCATTTTCATAATTTTCAAAAGGGTTGCTGTTTTGGAAATTAAATGAATTTGAAAAGGGTTTGGTATTAAATGAAATATTGATTAGGAACAAAACAATAGTTTTGAAATTACAACCTTAATGGAAACAATTGATTGTTTTGATTTGAAATATCATTTTGGAAATTGTAACATCACAAGTATGAAACAAAAGGTTTGAAATTTGATTTGAAATTCAAATAGAAAACAAAGGAAAACAAAGAAAAACAGAGGAAAACAAATGGAAAACAAGCAAAACAAATGCAATGAACATGATGTCATGATGCAAAACATAAAATAACAGAGAGCAAACATTCTAATGGCTATTTTTCATACTTGGGATGTTACAAAACGCCCCCCCCTTGAAGGAATCGCGCCCCGAGATTCCTACTGAGAAAAAGAAAAGGTCCGGATACTTCTTGCGAAGATCCTCTTGAGCTGTGACACGTGAAACACATCGTGCACCTTGGATAGTTTTTCTGGAAGTTTAAGACGATAGGCATTCCTGGCAACTCTTCTTGGAAAGATGTCAGGGAATTTGGAAACCACCGGAACATTTTCGAGTAAAGGTAGAGGTTTTGCATCAAGGGTGTATAGCTGAATGGAACTTGATTCATTTGGAGAATAGACTATCTGGCCAGGAGGGTGGAACAGAGTTATTGATTAGACGCCGGTAGAAGAACTGAAGTGGAAAGCAACAACAAGGTTTCAACGGACGAAAATGATGTTGAGAAGAACAGGATATCGAAGCAACATTCGGGAAAACACGAGATCAAAACACTCCTGAGGTACTACGGAAAACCCATCCGGGCTTCTAAAGGATCAATATCTAATGCTTAAGGAATAGAGGATCTGCTTCCGGGGCTTACACGCCTCCGTTCTCAATCGTGAGTAGGCAACATGATAAATCATGTCACAACCACCTCCATTCCTATGGTCTAGTAGATATAACCATCCTAGAGAAACCAGGATACGTGAAAACCTAACTTGAAAGTTTAGATGAGAAGAGAAAACAACGTTGCACTTCCTTACCAGAAAAGGGAGGGTGGGTGGGGAAAGAAGAAAAAGAACAGAATTCCTACTCTCACATTTCATTTTTCCTATATAGCTACAAAATAGTTTCTAGACTCAACTGCGACCAGTAAAAAGGGATCCTACAGGCAGACAGGCTCTGATACCATTTGTCGCACCCGGACTTCTAGGGGTTACTCACAGTCCGTTAAACAGTAGGTAAATGGCTTACGGGGCATACCGACACCCGCATCTCAATATGAGCAGGCCAACACGTAAACGTGTGACAACCATTAGCTACTATTCATCGTCTGCGCAAACCATCCCATAGAAATCCAGATACTTCCATTGACGTACTTCAAAACATACACACATGGTACGTCAACGGCATTTGAACAAGTGATATCACAACAGATCTCTAAGACACAAAAGATTGAAATAAGTTGCAAATAGCTCTCACTAGAGCAGAGATAGCAAATACAATCATCCAGAGGACACATGTCCCAACATATCATCATTACATCACAGCGGAAGCATCCAAAATGTCTGAGTACAAACAAGATCCAAATAGGCCTAAGAGGCCGGAAACGAAAAGACGGAGCCCATCCACGAAGTCTCGGATCCTGCCCGGGTATGCTATCTACTCGTCAGCAGCCTCGTCATACTCCACGTAGTAGCCACCATGGGGATCCTCGGAAACGTAGTCTGCGGAAACCACAGCCCCAAAGGGGTCAGTACATAAACGTACTGGCAAGCAAGACTCACAGTTCACCAAAGTGTACCCGTCAACACCAAGCATAGATGCTTTGGGTTCAACGGAAGAAAAAGGTGATACAAAAGATGCGGCAGCTGGCTGCACTAACCAACTACAGAAACAAGCTACAACTTCCGGCTAACAGAAAGGGGATAAGATAGCGTATCGTAACCAACTAACAACTAACTCCCAAACAAACCCATCCTGGATCTCGCCCCTTATCCAAAGAAGCAATCCGAGGAAAACTTACACAGTTGGATTAATGATGGTTCAGATTGTTGTGTCAATAAGCCTATTAATAGTCAAGTTATCATTAGTTAGGTGTAAGTTGTTCTGAGTACTTGTTAGCCAGTACTTTCACCAAGTCAGCCATAACCGCGGAAAACACGGCTTCTCGAGAAGATTTACCATGCAGGGGTGCACCAATTTGGCTGTACACGTAAGAATAACCCGCCAGATGGAATGGCCTTTCCACCAAGCGGGGCACTCAACACAACTCAACTCTTCTTCGCACCAAGCCCAAAGAACCCCGTGCAATTGAGTGCACGGCTAATCAAGCCCCACGAAGAAAAGGGGACCCTCATAGCACTCTAAGAACGTGTCTCCCTAAATGCCGACTACAAAAGTTCCACCCTGGCGCCAAGGGTTCGCACCTGCATATGCATGCGGCAAATGGAAAACCCGAACTAAATGAGGCGATTTGGACGAGATGCGAATCGAATCAAATTGAGGGGGCGCCCATACACGCTTCCCACATGCGGTTAGTGCGCTCATCATGGATCAGTAGACAAGACCCTTTTCCTAATTAGGGTCGACACTAGCAGGCCTCAAAACAACGTCGGGCCTCCTGCCGGTGCCTTATCATCAAATTATTATTAACCACACAATAACAGGTTGATTGTTTAAACATCGAGCCCCAGAACATAATAAAATATGATAACAGAAAGTAACGGACAGCAGACTCGAGCAAAACAACCCTAAGCATGCTAGTAAGACACGGGCAACAAGCAAAGGGGTTATAGGTGTGGAGGTGAGGCTATATCAGGGTTACAGGATAACATGTGATAGGATCGAACAGAAGCAACGATTCATAGGGCTAGCAGAATAGACAACGGAAAGTATCGGTATCCAATGTTGTAAGGAACACAATGTTTCATGTGAGTGAATACTTGCCTGCAAACTCAGCAGCCTGGTACTGAGCTAGATCCTTAGAAGGGGTGTCGTAAGTATCGTCGGTCTCAACGTCGTCGTCCATTCGAGAAGAAGCAAACAAACAACGCAGAGAGACAAACAATCAATAACATGGCATAGTGCACAATCATGGGATGATGCATGACCATTTAATTGATGCATAGAGATAACTAGTTGACATGGTAACATAACATGATTAAATGGACCCACATGCAATTTGGATTGCACATGAAAAGCCCATGAATTAAGGTTGAAACAATTGTTTTACAACTAACCAATAGGTGAAAGTGGATTAGCATGATGCATGGATGAGGAAAACAGAAAGAAAACAACAATAGAAACAATTGGAAATAAGGTTTACCAAGTTTGGAAATTCATTTATTAAGTTATGGAATTTTGGTTCCTTAAAGGTGTCACTCAAGCATTTGTTGTTTTCACCAATTTAAATTGTTCAAAATAGACAACAAAGTTCATATTTGAAAAGAACACAAAATTTTAGGTGGAATACATGTTTCACTTGTTGAAAAAGGATTTAAGATGAACTAGGAAATGTGCCCGTGCGTTGCAACGGGAGCGATGAAAAAAAAATGTTTTTTGACGAAAAACGTTGCCAGTGCCCAAAATTTAACCATAGTCGATAGACCCGTGTAGAACAATTTTATTTTGCACCGAGATGCACATCAAGTTGACACAACAGCAACAAAAATGGTTTGAAGGGTAAGAAATATACATTGATACATTCTTATGTCTGTCATAACTTCATATAGATTTCTCTGATATGACCTCTCTTGGTATACATTAAAGGTAGTAAGAAAAATATCCTATTACCTTCGCTATGATCAGCTGCTATTGGGCAAACTGGTATGAATTTCTAACATATAAGTATGTGATTTTTGTTGAATTAACCTACGATTTCGCGGGCGTATCATACAAAAAGGAAGCGAGACACATTTGCTTTATTCAAGTAGTGTACATGAACTTCCGGATTTTTTTAGCGAATGTATTTCCTTTGTGTATGTAGTTAGTTCTGTGCACTCCAGTTAGTTGTGTCAGAGTCTGCTAAGCTAAGACTTGCTACAGCGAAGCGCTAGGCTACTGCAATTCGAGGGCAAAGCAGACTAAACAGACCAAACAATAGAAGGAAAACTCAAATATCTATCTATTTCTCACGGGAACAAAACAACAGCCCCTGGGCCAAATGCTTGGTTGGTTGGTTGGGTCATAGAGCTGGCCAAGGACGATTACCTGGCAGTGTGCCATTCGTCCCCAACTCTACAGGCGATACGGATAGGTTGGCTGCCAAATCTTCAGTTGCGAATATTTTTGGAAAACCTGAATTTAGGCTGAAGCTTACCTAAATGATTCACGACGATGTTGTAGGCGAGCGTCCTGGGGTTGTTGATAAGCATCTGTTGGGAATTGGTGCTGCACAGATGTGTTCGATGGGATTCGGAAGCAAAGATTGGAAGGAGTAGAAGAGCAGGATGATAGAGAGAGGAAGAGGGAGCGTGTGGCATAAGAACAACCAGATCTGAAGAAATAAAATGAATAGAGAGCTCGACGGCTGCTGGTAAGCTTGAAACCAGTTCAGAGGCTCTTATCATAATAACCAACGGACCAAAGAACTCAAGAAGAAATAGGGGGAGCTAGCATATACTGAAGCGGAGGTTTGGGGATGGCCTGACAGACGAACTCGGGCTGGGACAGGGCACGCTGGATCTACCAGAGGTGAGGGACGGGCGTTCGAGGCCAGGCGCAGGCGGTTGAGTAGGCCAGTCTCAAGTTCTGTTACGAGGTATGGCTCCATGTTCGTTTGCCCCTCCCGTGTGCGTGCGCTCTAATTCGGAGGCTAGCTCGCCGGAACTCGCAGGGGATGGCAGCGTCGCCGGGAGTGCACAAGATATGCGGGGATGACTTAGCTAAGGGGCGGGCGTTCCGTTTCCCCCCGCTGGAGGAGAGCGGAGCCGTCGCCGGGCTCAATCTTGTGGCAGAGGGTGGCGGCCGATGGGCTTAAGCTCAGGTAGTCAGGGACACGAGCAGGATTTCTTCGATGGCCTCGCCACCGGCCTATAATTCTTCCCTTACCTCGCCGATGGCAATTTCTGTAATTAGATACTACGAATCGTTACATGGCAAAAAGGCAGTGGTATGTGCTTTGGTGGGAGGGCAAATCGGTAAAATCGTGTTGGACGAAAATTTTGCAAGAAACCTTAATGCTTTTATTAGTAGGTATAGATTAATTATGAATTAAACAAGTTTAAACAAGATTTAAATGAATTTAATTCAAGCATGAACTTATTTGAATTTTTATTTGTGCAAAACATTAAACCAAATTCATATTTGAAAATTTTATACTTTTATGGTTTGAAAACATATTTTATATGTTCAAAGAGAATTTTATTTGACCAAGTTATGGATTTAATAATTTTAAATGATTTAAACAAGGTTTAAATTATTTAACCAATTTTAATTATTCAAAACATGAAACAAAGTTTATATTTGGAAAGGTGGTTTAATTTAGCATGGAAAACATATTTTATTTGTTGAAAATGAATTTAAAATGAGCAAGTTATTAATTTGGCACTTTTAAATGCATTGAATAAGAAACAGTTGTTTTCAGCAATTTAAATTATTCAAAACAGCAAACAAAGTTGATATTTGGAAAGTACATGAAAAATTGAATGGAAAACATATTTTATTTATTGAATTTGGAATTTTTATGCCCAAGTTATGAATTTTGCAAAATTAAGTGAATTAAACAAGTTTTCAAATATTTCACCAATTTAAAATATTCAAAACAGTAAACAAATTTTATATTTGGGTAGAGAATTTAATTTGGTACAGAATACATATTAAAAATGTTGAATTTGGAGTTGGGATGATTTAGTTATGCATTTTTAGATTTTTGGTATTAATCTGACATTTTTATTAACAGCTAGGGACTTAGAAAAAAATTAGCAGGGATCTAGAAAGATTAGCAAGGACCTGTGTGTGAATAGGGGATTGTGCTGGCTTGGAAAAATAGAAGAGAAAAAGTGGGTTTAATCCGCAGGGGGTGGGATTCGAACCCACCACCCCCTGGGTGCGCACAGCGGACGGGAACCACTGCGGTGGTTGCTGAACTTGTTGACAGTACAGGTTCGTGAGGAGGATAATGTTCAGGTTCGATTGGTTTTACTGAAACTCTGAAACTCGCTGTCAGAAGCGTACGGTGGCCGACGGCGAGGGATCGCTCGATGCTGCGGTGTGCTCGTGGTGATTGCGTGCAGGTGCGTGGGTGTTTGTGACGTGGATGCAGAGAGGGGGGGAACGAGGGCGGAGAGGGAGCCGTGCTCACCGAGGGAGGCGGCAGGGAGCGGCTCGGTGCAGAGGAGTTGGCCGGCGGCGAGAGCTGGACGGAGGCGGCGCCTCCGTGGCTCCCGGCCCGCGCCGAGGGGTCGATGAGTTAGAGGGTGGTGCAGGGACTCCGTTCCCGCGCCTACCCTGCTCGGAGGGGGTACAGGTCGCCGGCGATCGCCGGAGGGAGGAAGTGGGGCTTCGGTGGCGTTTAGGTTCAGTTAGTTTCAGAGAAGGGCAGTTGCAGAGAGAGAGAGGTAGAAAGAATGGAGGAGGGGGAGAGAGGAAGAGAGGAGGAGAGGAGTGCGGCTAGGGTTAGGGTTAGGGTTAGCTCGGGGGCCTAGAGTTATAGGGGGAGGGGGAGGAGCTGCAGCCGTTGCTGCCCTTCTGCTGCTACGTGGACATGCTCGGATTCGAGCCGTACGAGGAAGAAGACAAGGGCGAAGGGGTATGGGCCTGAGGGGGAGTTGGGCTGGGCCTGCCCCTCTCTCTCTTTGTTTCCTTTTATTTTTTTTTGTTCTGTTAGTTTTTTTTTGCTGAAATGAAATAGGAAGAAAAGGGCTAGGTTTGGATTTTAGAAAATTTTAGAAAAATTTGGTATTGATTAATTATGTAACAGCAACAACTTGCCAAGTTTTGTTTTCCAAAAAGTTCAAAATAAAATGCTGTTTGTAATTTGATTGAAATTTGAATGAATTTGGGATATTAAGTGAAAATTAAAAAGAAACATATAATTAGTTTTTGGACCCTCAAGTTTATTTGAAACAAATTGATTTGGAAAATGTTTTGTTTCATTAATTTCAAATGGTTGTTGTTTGGAAAATGCAAATGAATTTGAATGCAATTTGAATGAATTTTGAATATTAAGTGAAATATTGAAAGCAATAATTTAAATAGTTTGAACCTTAGTTTAATGGAAACAAATGATGGAAGTGTTTTGTCATTTTCATAATTTTCAAAAGGGTTGCTGTTTTGGAAATTAATTGAATTTGAAAAGGGTTTGGTATTAAATGAAATATTGATTAGAAACAAAACAATAGTTTTGAAATTACAACCTTAATGGAAACAATTGATTGTTTTGATTTGAAACTAGCAAAGTGGCCCGCGCAATTGCGCGGGCAACATCGTAATAGTTTGAAGTCGTCCAGTATATACATGATTTATAAAAGAGTATGAAGAATACAATCATATATAGGAGAAAGGTGGGAAACATAGACCTTCAAAACACGCACAATTTATGAGAATTCATGTTATTTAGAAATTCTTAATTTTCCCAATAGAGACATACATAACATCCCTATAGCACTTGGACATAGTAATAACATGTATAAACATGAGAAAACACATCTTTGATACATGTACGAAGGTCTTTTTGCATGAAGCGCCTTGAGAGTTAACATTCTCCTTGGCCATGCTAGAAAAAAAAAGTAAGACTCATATAACTATCAGTGTGAGCTTGCCCTTTATTATCTGAAAACATCATTTTTTAATCCTGAAAATCTTAGATTTTATAACTTTGTTTGTTATTGGGCAAGATGATAAACCAACTGCCAGCTCGAAAAAAATAAATGTAGGTCTACATGCAAATAAAATCGAACAAAATGAGAGTATCACTAAGTTGTTTCATGCATGAGATAACACAACCATTGAATGGTAATTCATATGACATTTATATATAAAAAAATCTACTAAAGGAATAATAAATTTATCGAATGAAGTAAGCTGCAAGGTAAAGTTTAGATTTTTTTATAGACGAATATGTCCTTTTAAATTTATTACACAAGATAAATGCCAGCATATTCCAAATTTATTTTTGATAAACTATGGACAAATTAAAGCATATTATCTACGTGTACATCCAAGATTACCTATGTACATGAAGAAAGGTTAAAATGAAAACATACAACCAAAATGAAAATAGTTCCTTCCAACTTTCTCATGCTCAAGAGAGACATCATCATCTTCCAGATTCATTTCTGGTAAATTATGGATAAGTCAAAGCATATTCTCGAAGAAAGTTTAAAATGAAAAATATAGATCTTAATATTTAATATGTATTATTTATTATTTTTTAATACTAAGTAACCTTCCATTATATATTAATATAAGTTCTAACTTTTTCCTAAGTCGAAACATTTTGAAATTTGACCAAATCTATCAAATAATGTGGTAATGTCTACGACATGAAAAATGTATACTACAAAAATATGTTTCTAATGTATATAATGGAACTCATTTGGTGTTATAGGTGTTACTATGTTTTTATAGAGACTTGGTTAAACCTAAAGAAGTTTGACTTAGGACAAAGCTAGAGCATCAATTAACTTGCAATAGAGTGGTTAGGTCAACTTCGAGAAAATCAGTAAAATGGATAATTGAGGGAGCATCTCGACCATAAGAATTAAAAACTAACTTTAGCTAAATAATAAGATTGTTTAGGAATTCTTATTTATCAACTTTGGAGGTTCTTAATTAAGATTGGCGACCATTTAAAAAAGGGAAGAAAGAAAAACGATGCTATTTGCCACTGAAATTCAACGTTCCTATCTCCAATGCAACAATTTAAACCATGTTTTAAAGAACATATTGTGAACACTAACTTATGTTATCTCAAATCGGACCGAGTCATTTTCTCTGTAAGTACATTCTTTATTTATGATGTGATACAACATGTGTCTTACATAATAAATAAACATATACAGAGTAGACACATGCCATAATCCCCCAAATCTAAATCAAGGTAACTAAGTGAATAATTACCTCACATTCTTGTGTTTTTTCTAACAAATACAATTATCCAATATTTGTATGGATTCTAGAAGGTTGAGTCCATAATTAATACTCAAGCTTGCTCATTCACCTGCATTTAGAAGAGCAATTAAGCAAGTTGTGTTTGTAAATTTCGGTTATATATGTTTTTCTCCTCTAAGCTATGAGCTTGTGGGATATTTGTTACATAATTCCAAACCACAAATAGAATTTTGTTTAAAATTTCCAACATTATAGTAAGCAAAGAAGGAGAAGCAGGAATAGTTTTTATAGATGTGCTTAACTGATAGTATTCTTTCTTAAACGCCTTAGCTTTATGGTTGCTACCATGAGATGGATGTTTAGAATAGTGCTCGGCCAACAAACATGATGAAGATTCATGGCCTAGCAATGGTCCACCATAAGACCTCCTCAAAACATTGCGGCTTTTTAATCCACTTATGTTATATTCAGTTGTGAAACAAAAATATTGTGTTTGTCTTGCAAACTCCACTAAGATTAACATATTTATCTGAAAAATATATTAAGCTATTGTCAATTAACAATTCAAGTTAAGATGAAATTAGATTTCCAACGACATGGTTATTTATATGATGTCATGTGCTAGCTGAGAATGAAAGGCTGGGTTACATAGTATATCAGAAAACCAAACGAATTAGAAGCAGGAAGCTTACTTAAAACCTTGACGCCAGGAGAGTCAATCTGTAGCAGCCTGGTAGTGTAGAACTCAGCATCCTGCTAGTGTTGAACTCAGCATTATCCGGCTAGGGTAAACATTAGTAAACTATTCATGTCTAAGAAGAGAGTTGATGTGAAAACACTATGCATACCAAACTGAAAATAGAATTACCATCATCGTGCATGCATCATGCATGTGATAGACATCATCATCCTACGGCCAAAAAGCATATGTAGCTACGAAAACTGCTATTAGCACCGAGATTCATGGAGCCCTTAATTTTTTTAAATTCGAATAAACATTTTGAAATCTCAAATAATTCTGAAAAAAAAACAAATGGGTACATCTACACATATACAATGTACGACACAAATTTTGTCGAAATATTCTATCATTCATGATCTGCGCCAAAAAGACAAATATGTGGAAGATAAAATTGAGTAGGCAACATCGTAATAGTTTGAAGTCGTCCAGTATATACATGATTTATAAAAGAGTATGAAGAATACAATCATATATAGGAGAAAGGTGGGAAACATAGACCTTCAAAACACGCACAATTTATGAGAATTCATGTTATTTAGAAATTCTTAATTTTCCCAATAGAGACATACATAACATCCCTATAGCACTTGGACATAGTAATAACATGTATAAACATGAGAAAACACATCTTTGATACATGTACGAAGGTCTTTTTGCATGAAGCGCCTTGAGAGTTAACATTCTCCTTGGCCATGCTAGAAAAAAAAAGTAAGACTCATATAACTATCAGTGTGAGCTTGCCCTTTATTATCTGAAAACATCATTTTTTAATCCTGAAAATCTTAGATTTTATAACTTTGTTTGTTATTGGGCAAGATGATAAACCAACTGCCAGCTCGAAAAAAATAAATGTAGGTCTACATGCAAATAAAATCGAACAAAATGAGAGTATCACTAAGTTGTTTCATGCATGAGATAACACAACCATTGAATGGTAATTCATATGACATTTATATATAAAAAAATCTACTAAAGGAATAATAAATTTATCGAATGAAGTAAGCTGCAAGGTAAAGTTTAGATTTTTTTATAGACGAATATGTCCTTTTAAATTTATTACACAAGATAAATGCCAGCATATTCCAAATTTATTTTTGATAAACTATGGACAAATTAAAGCATATTATCTACGTGTACATCCAAGATTACCTATGTACATGAAGAAAGGTTAAAATGAAAACATACAACCAAAATGAAAATAGTTCCTTCCAACTTTCTCATGCTCAAGAGAGACATCATCATCTTCCAGATTCATTTCTGGTAAATTATGGATAAGTCAAAGCATATTCTCGAAGAAAGTTTAAAATGAAAAATATAGATCTTAATATTTAATATGTATTATTTATTATTTTTTAATACTAAGTAACCTTCCATTATATATTAATATAAGTTCTAACTTTTTCCTAAGTCGAAACATTTTGAAATTTGACCAAATCTATCAAATAATGTGGTAATGTCTACGACATGAAAAATGTATACTACAAAAATATGTTTCTAATGTATATAATGGAACTCATTTGGTGTTATAGGTGTTACTATGTTTTTATAGAGACTTGGTTAAACCTAAAGAAGTTTGACTTAGGACAAAGCTAGAGCATCAATTAACTTGCAATAGAGTGGTTAGGTCAACTTCGAGAAAATCAGTAAAATGGATAATTGAGGGAGCATCTCGACCATAAGAATTAAAAACTAACTTTAGCTAAATAATAAGATTGTTTAGGAATTCTTATTTATCAACTTTGGAGGTTCTTAATTAAGATTGGCGACCATTTAAAAAAGGGAAGAAAGAAAAACGATGCTATTTGCCACTGAAATTCAACGTTCCTATCTCCAATGCAACAATTTAAACCATGTTTTAAAGAACATATTGTGAACACTAACTTATGTTATCTCAAATCGGACCGAGTCATTTTCTCTGTAAGTACATTCTTTATTTATGATGTGATACAACATGTGTCTTACATAATAAATAAACATATACAGAGTAGACACATGCCATAATCCCCCAAATCTAAATCAAGGTAACTAAGTGAATAATTACCTCACATTCTTGTGTTTTTTCTAACAAATACAATTATCCAATATTTGTATGGATTCTAGAAGGTTGAGTCCATAATTAATACTCAAGCTTGCTCATTCACCTGCATTTAGAAGAGCAATTAAGCAAGTTGTGTTTGTAAATTTCGGTTATATATGTTTTTCTCCTCTAAGCTATGAGCTTGTGGGATATTTGTTACATAATTCCAAACCACAAATAGAATTTTGTTTAAAATTTCCAACATTATAGTAAGCAAAGAAGGAGAAGCAGGAATAGTTTTTATAGATGTGCTTAACTGATAGTATTCTTTCTTAAACGCCTTAGCTTTATGGTTGCTACCATGAGATGGATGTTTAGAATAGTGCTCGGCCAACAAACATGATGAAGATTCATGGCCTAGCAATGGTCCACCATAAGACCTCCTCAAAACATTGCGGCTTTTTAATCCACTTATGTTATATTCAGTTGTGAAACAAAAATATTGTGTTTGTCTTGCAAACTCCACTAAGATTAACATATTTATCTGAAAAATATATTAAGCTATTGTCAATTAACAATTCAAGTTAAGATGAAATTAGATTTCCAACGACATGGTTATTTATATGATGTCATGTGCTAGCTGAGAATGAAAGGCTGGGTTACATAGTATATCAGAAAACCAAACGAATTAGAAGCAGGAAGCTTACTTAAAACCTTGACGCCAGGAGAGTCAATCTGTAGCAGCCTGGTAGTGTAGAACTCAGCATCCTGCTAGTGTTGAACTCAGCATTATCCGGCTAGGGTAAACATTAGTAAACTATTCATGTCTAAGAAGAGAGTTGATGTGAAAACACTATGCATACCAAACTGAAAATAGAATTACCATCATCGTGCATGCATCATGCATGTGATAGACATCATCATCCTACGGCCAAAAAGCATATGTAGCTACGAAAACTGCTATTAGCACCGAGATTCATGGAGCCCTTAATTTTTTTAAATTCGAATAAACATTTTGAAATCTCAAATAATTCTGAAAAAAAAACAAATGGGTACATCTACACATATACAATGTACGACACAAATTTTGTCGAAATATTCTATCATTCATGATCTGCGCCAAAAAGACAAATATGTGGAAGATAAAATTGAGTATTTTCTTTCTACGACCACAATTTTTTTATTTTATAATATCCGAAAATGGAACCTATTTTTCAGCAAAACTTTCGAGATGTACAAATATGTATCCACATACCAAATTGTAGAATTTTCCAGTACCTATAAATATTTGTTTTCTGTTTTGTAAAATACCCAGCTCCATCGAGCCTCAGAGTCAAGTTAACGCTGTAGGAGTAGGTATGCACATCTCTGATATTTTTATTTAGTGTAACGTCAGCCTCTTCCTGTTGTGTGCTGCTTCTGTCTATCATCTCCCCACTCCAGGCGAACGCTGCATCCTTATACAACCGATGGTCGGTGGGGTTATACTGAAATCATTAGAATGGACACCAAATTCTATCTAAGCGCAAGCCATATACAAAGAGATCAGACATGCATGCATACCTAGGCCATAATATGTACTCCGTATTAAGTAAGATTAATAGGAAGGGGGCAAACCTGAACGGTACTAAGCTGATGGCTGCGGTGTTTCAGTCGGAGGAACCGGTAACCGGCAGACATGCATGCACATGACGCTGTGACGATTTGAACCATTAGAGACTGAAACGCATGCACATGAGACATGACGGAGTCCACGAGTCTGACGTGGTGAGCACGGGCACTCGGGCAGGGAAGGGCGAGAGCCGATGAGATCGATCAAGATAACGACGTCGGACTGCATCTTGTATTCCTGTGCGTGCACCTAGGGATGAGCGTGGCGGCGGCGTTAGGTCATGGAGGCAGCACCTCGATGGTAATTTTTTTCCTTCAGCCGTATGAACTATTGAGATTGAAACGGTATGGGGAAATATCTTAATGGCATAGGTGGGTAATAACTTGCAAGTCTAAAATTGATGGTTGTGATTTTTCCATCTGTTCAATCTACGGCCGGATGTTTTCGTTTTTTGTGGAATTTTCTAGTGGATTTCTCTATTTCCTGGTTAGCCCGTAATGTACTTTTAATATATAATAGATATCATTTTGGAAATTGTAACATCACAATTATGAAACAAAAGGTTTGAAATTTGATTTGAAATTAAAATAGAAAACAAAGGAAAACAAAGAAAAACAGAGGAGAACAAATGGAAAACAAAGAAAAACGGAGGAAAACAAATGGAAAACAAGCAAAACAAATGCAATGAACATGATGTCATGATGCAAAACATAAAATAACAGAGAGCAAACATTCTAATGGCTATTTTTCATACTTGGGATGTTACAGCAGCTCACGAGATCTAAACATGAGCCATAAAGTGGAGAGAACAACCATCTAGCTACTGCTATGGACTCGTAGTCCAGGGAGAAACTACTCACGCATCACTCCGGAGGCGGGCAAGGTGGTGTAGAGCCCTCCGGTGATGATTTTCCTTCCCGGCAGGGTGTCGGGGAGAACTATAGAACCCTCCCAATCTCGGCTTGACGATGACGGCAACCTCGGGTGTTTTTATTGGAAAAGTGGTATAGTTTTAGGGTTCAAGTATCGGGGGGAATATTTAGGCTAAAAGGCAATGGCAGTGGACGCCCGAGGGGCCCACACCACCCTCAGGCGCGACCGGGGGGGGGGCGCCGCCCTATGGTGTGGCTCCCCTGTGGCCCCTCTCCGGGCCTCTTCTGGACTCCGTGGAACCTTAGGGAATTCCAAGACTTCTGGGCTTCAAATTTTCCGAATCCGAGAATATTTCCACAATAACTTTTCTGAAACTAAAAACAGCAGAAATCAGGGAATTGGCTCTATGGCATCTTGTCAATAGGTTAGTCCGGAGAAATCGATAAAAATGACATAAAGTGTATAACAAACATGTAGCAAATAACATGGAATATCAGAAATTATAGATACGTTTATTACGTATCAACATTCCCAAGCTTAGTTCCTACTCGTCCTCGAGTAGGTAAATGACAAAACAAATAAATTCCGAGGTGACATACTACTATCATAAACTTGATCATCAATATTGTTAACGCATATGTAAGCTGAGATCGTAGTACTTTAAACACAAGCATGGTAGAAATAATTCTAACAATAAAACATAGCAATCACTTTGCATCATGAAAAGTAACAGAAATAAAAGATCATGAATAGTAATGCACTTGAAAGTTATACATTTGTTTCAAGCATAGAGATAACGTAGCAAAGTGATATTTTGCGTGTCCTTAAGATTGGGGCAAAACATAAATTCCAGGACACCATCAAAGTTTAAGAGGAAGACTAGAAAAACTAATTTGAGAGAAAATAATAACACATCATGAATCAATTAATAATGTTTCTCGGACAAATGCACATTAAACTCAGAATGACAACTATGCTCTCTCAACTATGCATAAAGTTAGAAGATCGAGACTCAAGATAAAAGTAAAAGAAAGGCCCTTCGCAGAGGGAATCATGGATCACTCATGTGCTAGAGCTTTTTATTTTATTAAAAAGAGGTATAAAATGTTTGACAATCCTCCCAACCTTTCCTACACAAACCATGGCTAACCGAATCCTCGGGTGCCTGCCAACAATCACATACCATGGAGGAGTGTCTATTTTTTAGAGAGGTGTGTATGTTTATGTGATCGAATGGTAAACAAAAAATACATCACTTCACAAGCCAACTAGACTTCACAAGAGAGGCTCCCATAGAAGGAAGCAACTGGGTAGAAGGTCATCCCTCTTTCTCGTTTGTTTACACAATTATACTTTGATTGATAAATCAGAGGCAAAAGGAGTGAAGAGAATTTAATTGTATTAATTTGGGGCTGGGCACCCCGCTGCCAGCTCTTCTATAATTGAATCAGTGTATGAAGCCACCAGTCCAGGGTGTGAAATCCAATCAACAAGTGAGATAAAGATTCTCTATTTACGTTCTCATGAGCTAAAACAAGAGCACAAAACATGAATAATTTTGAAAGTTTTTAAAGGTAACACATGAGCAATTTACTTTCGAGTGGCGGTTAAATACCACATGTAGGTAGATATGGTGGACACATTTGGAATACTTTGGTTTTTGGGAGTTGGATGCACGAGTATAGCTCATACTCAGTACAAATGGAGGCTAGCAAAAGACTGGGAGCGAGAAATCAAGAGAGCAATAATGGACATAATCATGCATAGCGACACAAACATCATTAATCAAAGCATAAGTGGTACTACAAGTTAAAAAACTAAATGATCATAGAGGCTATAAGTGACTGGTTTGTAGTCATAAACATGGTGTAAGCATGCGCCAAGTCAACCAAATAAAACATTGAACGAAGAACACCACAAATTTAGGCTCCAATATGATAAGAACAACTCATGATTCTTTCAATGAAACATTAGACACTCTCAGCTATTTGAGACAAATCATGCTACAAAAACGACCACTAGGCTTCAGAATTAAAATAACATCTAGCATGACATGAAAAAGTCTAGCCATAGTCTATACAAGTTTATATTTGCATCGTTATGAATTCTACCACATGCATCAATTTCTTTTACCAACAAGCACCATACAAAATATGTTTTAACAAAAACTCTCTAAATGATACAACAAGAAAGAAAGAGAGTACTCACATAACTCTATTAAAACTAACATCTCTGAATAAGAGATGCATGAAAACAGATCAGGAGCTAAAAGGATTGCAGTAACTAGAAGAAAAACTAAGAAGAAGAGCATAACGAGTATTCAAACGAAAAAGTAGAGCGTGTCACTCTCCCAAACAAGAATGCTAGGTTCCAATGATGTTTATTGCAGCAAGGAAATAAAATAAAACTAAACGAAAAATAAAAGACGCTCCAAGTAAATTTCATATGATGTGACCGAATAAAAATATAGTTTCACTAGAAGTGACCTGATAATTTGTTGATGAAGAAGGGGATGCCTTGGGAATCCCCAAGATTAGACACTTGAGTCTTCTTAGAATTTTCTGGGATGAACCACAGGGGCATCCCCAAGCTTTGACTTTGCACTCTTCTTGATCACATTGTATCACCCTCTTCTCTTGACCCTTGAAAACTTCCTTCACACCACACTCAAAAAGTAATTCGCATTAGAGGGTTAGTGCAACAATAAAAAATTCATGGGTTCTGCATGGGCAAAATTTCTATTGATACTATTAAACATTAGAAACAACCACTCATGTTTCGTGAAGCAAAGAAATCCACTTGATATTGTAAAAGAGCAAATGCAATAAAAATGGTAGAATCTACCAAAACCAGAACATTCTTTAATGATGAATTTTTTCAGGGCACTGAAGTTGCTCAAATAAAAAAACTTAAAGAACAAAAAAGTTTCGGAATTAGCTGAGGAATAAGCACAAAACATTTCAAGTCATTTTGATATTTCTGTGAATTATAAGATTGTTTATGGTGGACAGCAGAAATCTGTTTTCTGCGCAGAAACCCAAAACCAACTCCAACTTTCGTTAGAAACTTTACTTGTCACAACTAATACATGAATATAAACATACAAATGAGTTGTTACATAAGTATACAGCCCCGTGACTCAAAGAAAACGGATAGAAACAACGCAAAAAAATAAAACCATGGGTTATCTCCCAAGAAGTGCTTTTCTTTAACGCCTTTTAGCTAGGCCTAGAAAAGTGTAATCAAGTGTTTTCAAATGAAGAAGCATCCAAATAAAAAATTTCTCTAAGACATAGCATGTAGCAATTGACACTTTGGATCCCCCCAGAGGAAGACGCAATATTTAAGCCAATTGTAGTTGCACTAAAGGTCTTATCAGTTTTAGGCATATTATGGGTTTTGGTTTAGACACCTTGGTGACATATATGAATTTTGCTATTTTCCCATAGAAGTTTTATCGTTCTTAAACTTACGAGAAGAAAAAATTGCACTCAAAGTTTCCATAGCTTCCTCTAATTTACTAATCCTTATATCTTGATTATCAAAAGTATTTCTAGCCTCTAGAACAGTAATTCTCTTATTGATGCTTACTATTGATTCATCAATTTTGCTAGAATTATCAAGAAGATTTGGTAAATTTTTCTCCACAGATTCAGCTTCTTTATAAGATCATCTAAAGTGATCTCAGTTTTAACAATTTTAGTAGGTGCTGTTCCAAATAAAGTTTCAATTAAATTACAGGCTTCCAAAGCAGGAGTTCCGAGAAAATTACCACATGTAAGAGTGTCTAGAACATGCCTATACAAGATAGTAATGCCAACATAAAAATTCCTGAGAAGGATTAAAGTGGATTTTTTTTGTGCATCTATGATGGGCATCACTTATCCTATACCAAGCATCTTTCAAACTTTCTCCACCTTGCTTCCTAAAAGAACGAACCTCAAATTCAGGAATACTCATTCAAGAAAAATTAAAAACAGGATAAAAACAACAACTAGAATAAGAACTAATTTCTTTTTGTGTTTTTGATAAAGAGAAGCAAACGAGATAGGAATAAAAGGCTACGGTTTTTGGGTTAGAAAAAATTAGGAAAAATTTGTTAGAGGTTATTTAGGATAACAGCAACAATTGCCAACTTTTGTTTTCAAAATATTTTGAATTATGGTGATGTTTGTATTTTAAATGAATTTGAGCAAAATTGACATTAATTAACTTATTGAAAGAAACATGTTAAACTAGTTTGAACTTTCCATGTTTATTTGAAACAAATTGATTAGAATTGTTTTGTAATTTTCATAAGTTTCAACATGGTTGCTGTTTGAAAAAAAAATGCAATTGAATTTGAATGCAATTGCATTAAGTGAATTATTAAAAGCCATAAATCACTAGTTTGAGCTTTCCATTTTAATGGAAACAAATGGTTGTTTTTATTTGAATATTTTTATTTGAAAATTGTAACAGAGCAAGTATGAAACAAATATTTGAATTTGGTTTGAAAATTCAAATAGAAAACAAAGGAAAACAAATGCATACAGATGGAAAACAAATGCAAAAACAAATGCCATGATGATGTCATGATGCAAAACATAAAATAACAAGAAATAAAACATTCTAAAGGTGATTTTTCATACTTGGGATGTTACAAAACGCCCCCCCTTGAAGGAATCGCGCCCCGAGATTCCTACTGAGAAGAGAAAAGGTCCGGATACTTCTTGCGAAGATCCTCTTCGGTCTCCCACGTTGCCTCTTTGTCGGAATGATGGGACCACTGCACTTTCAAGCACTTGGTGCTCTTGTTGCGAGTCTTACGCTCGGTCTCATCGAGAATACGAATAGGGTGCTCCTCATAAGTTAGATCTTCTTGCAGTTCAATGGAATCATGATCAACTGCACGATCTGGATCTTTGAAACACCTCTTGAGCTGTGACACGTGAAACACATCGTGCACCTTGGATAGTTTTTCTGGAAGTTCAAGACGATAGGCATTTTCCGCACGCCTTGAGAGAATGTTGAAGGGACCAATGTATCTTGGTGCAAGTTTTCCTTTCACACCAAAACGATGAGTGCCTCTGAGGGGAGTTACACGGAGATATGCTTTGTCACCAGGTGCTTAGATCATATCCCTGTGCTTGCTGTCATAGTAGCTTTTCTGACGAGACTGGGCAATCTTGAGATTGTCACGAATGATGCGAACTTTCTCTTCGGCTTCCTTAACAATGTCAGGGACTAAGAGTGAATGTTCACCAGCTCCAGACCAATTGATTGGACTTCTGCATCTGCGGCCATAGAGAGCTTCAAATTGTGCCATGCCTAGGCTTGCCTGGTAGCTGTTGTTGTAGGAGAATTCAGCATATGGAAGACATTCCTCCCATTTCATGCCAAAGGAGAGACCACATGCTCTGAGCATATCCTCGAGAATCTGATTGACTCTTTCGACTTGCCCCTGAGACTGAGGGTGATAAGTTGTGCTGAACAGAAGTTTGGTGCCCAATGCTTCTTGAAAGCTTTTCCAGAAATGAGAAGTGAATATGCTTCCACGGTCTGAGCTTATTTCCAATGGAACACCATGAAGAGGAACAATCTTTGCTGTGTAGAGCTCTGCTAACTGAGTAGCTGAGATTGTTTCTTTGACAGCAAAGAAGTGAGCTACTTTAGTGAGATGATCAATGACAACGAAGATTGCATCGTTGCCCTTCTTGGACTTTGGAAAACCAGTGACGAAATCCATTTCAATCATGTCCCACTTCCACTCAGGGATTTTCAGTGGTTGGAGAAGACCGGCTGTTTTCTGATGAACTGCCTTGACACGTTGACAAACGTCGCATTCAGAAACGTATTGAGCAATTTCACGTTTCATGCCAGGCCACCAGTACAGTGTCTTGAGATCCTGGTACATCTTTGTACTTCCCGGGTGTATGGAGAGAGGAGTTTCATGAGCCTCCTTGAGAATGACATCTTTGAGACTTTGAACTTGAGGAACTGCAATGCGTCCTTCGAAGAACACAGTTCCCTTGTCATCAATTGAGAAGGACTTAAATTTCTCCTTGCCTTCTTTGATAT
The DNA here is from genome assembly GCA_028641055.1 of Alopecurus myosuroides. Lineage (NCBI taxonomy): Eukaryota > Viridiplantae > Streptophyta > Magnoliopsida > Poales > Poaceae > Alopecurus > Alopecurus myosuroides. Next base: position 279,685,764 of record CM054057.1, on the reverse strand, counting down.
GTTCTACCATCTTCTTGATTTCAGCATCACGAAGTTGTTCAGAACGAATCTTGTCCTCGAGAGTTGGACTGGCTGTCAAGTTCGCAAGATAACCTTGAGGAACAAGACCAAGGTTGAGTTTCTAGAATTCTTCATGAAGAGGAGGTTGGCTTTCCATGATCATGAGATTATTGCAATACGACTTGCGACTGAGAGCATCGGCCATAACATTAGCCTTTCCTGGAGTGTAAGAAATGGTGAGATCAAAGTCTTTAATCTTTTCAATCCATCTCCTTTGCCTGAGGTTTAGATCTGGTTGAGTGAAGATGTATTTCAGACTCTTATGATCGGAAAAGATTTCACTGCGATTACCCAACAAGTATTGCCTCCATTTCTTGAGGGCAAACACAACTGCTGCAAGTTCAAGGTCATGTGTGGGACAATTGAGCTCATGTGCGTTCAACTGACATGAAGCATAAGCCACAACTTGACGTTCTTGCATAAGAACTGCACCTAGACCTTGGAGAGATGCATCGCAGAATATTTGGAAAGGTTTGGTAGTATCTGGGCCAACCAGAACTGGTGTAGAAGTGAGTTTAGTCTTCAAGAGATTGAAGCTTTCATCACATTGTGGAGACCAAACGAACTTCTTGTCCTTCTTTGTGAGATCAGTGAGAGGTTTGGCAATCTTGGAGAAGTTTTGGACGAAACGACGGCAATAGCTAGCCAAGCCAAGAAAGCTCCTTACTTGCTTCGCCGTCTTTGGAGGTTTCCAATCAACAATTGCTTTAACCTTTTCTGGATCAATGGCTATGCCCTTGGCGGAGATGACATGACCAAGGTAAGCAACTTCTGGAATCCAGAACTCACATTTGGAGAATTTGGCATATAGACGATGCTCGCGAAGTTTCATGAGAGTGAGACGAAGATGTTCTTCATGCTCTTCCTTGGATTTTGAGTAGACAAGAATGTCATCAAGATATACCACAACGAACTTGTCGGGGTATTCATGGAAGACAGAATTCATGAGTCGAGAGAATGTCGCCGGTGCATTGGTTAGACCAAAGGACATGACGGTGTATTCATATAGACCGTACCGAGTGGTGAAGGCTGTTTTTGGAATATCCTCTTTTCTGATCTTTATTTGATGGTAACCCATTCTCAAGTCCAACTTGGAGAATATTGAGGCTCCAGCAAGTTGATCAAAAAGATCATCGATACGAGGAATTGGATACTTGTTTTTTATGGTTTTCTCGTTAAGAGGACGATAGTCAACAACGAGTCTCTTTGTGTGATCCTTCTTCGCAACGAACAGAGTTGGGCAACCCCAAGCCGAGGAACTAGGTTGAATGTAACCTTTTTCCATGTACATATCGATTTGCTCCTTTAATAATTTCAGTTCAGGAGGAGCTATCTTGTATGGATGCTTAGAGATTGGAGCAGTACCTGGTTCAAGCTCGATCACGAACTCAACTGCTCTGTCCGGAGGCATCCCTGGCAACTCTTCTGGAAAGACGTCAGGGAATTCACAAACCACCGGAACATTTTCAAGTAGAGGTAGAGGTTTTGCATCGAGTGTGCATAGCTGAATGGAACTTGATTCATTTGTAGAATAGACTATCTGGCCAGAAGGGTGGAACAGAGTTATTGACTTTTGAGCACAGACAATTTTTGCTTTATTGGCTTTCAACCAATCCATTCCAAGAATGACATCAATGTCAGAATTTCCCAGCAGCATGAGTGAAGCAAGGAATATGTGGCCTCCAATTAGGATTTGATTATCCTTGCTTATCTTGGAAGTCAACATTTGTGATCCCGGGGAGTGAACAGTGATTTGATTGCTTAGTGGAACCACCATTAGGTTGTTTGTTGTGGCAAAAATATTTGACACAAAAGAATGCGATGCTCCGGTATCAAACAACACTTTAGCTGGAGAAGAGTTTACGGGTAATATACCGAGAACGACGTCAGGAGCTTCCTCAGCTTTGTCGATCTTGACATGATTCACCCTTGCGGTCCTCCCGACAGGCCTGTTGTTGGTGTTGAAGGCTTTAGGCGGGGGAGCGCGCACCATTGCCTGGTTTGTGTTGGGACGATGTGGTGGTGGAGGTAGCTGCCTCTGCGTGCACTTGTCAGCGTAGTGCCCCGTCTGCTTGCACTTGTAGCAAGTGACGACACGAGGAGGCCCTGGCTTTGGCTGCCCCATCGAAGCCCTCTGATCATGCATCTGAACAGGGTTGGGTGGGCGGGGAGCGAAGCCTGGAGAAGCTTGGGCATATGGAGCCCTAGTGACAGCACCATTTGGCACCCAGATGCGGCGCTTCTGCGGAGGGGTGGTCATGTTGGAGGAGGAACCACACTCACGCGAGTGCTTGCGAGACTCCTCGAACGCCTTGCGCCCATTTTCTTCATTGAGCGCGGTGTTAACGAGCTCCTCGAAGTTGTTGGCCTTGATGTTGGTGAGGGCATACTTGAGTTCCGGGTTAAAACCTCTGCGGAACCTTGCCATCTTCTTAGCCTCAGTGGACACCTCATCACCAGCGTAACGAGCGAGGCGATTGAACTCACTCTGATAGCCAATGACGTCCAGCTTGCCCTGCTTGAGTGAGCAAAACTCTTCACACATCCTTTCCATGAGACCATCTCGAATGTGGTGCTTCAGGAAGGCTTCCTTGAAACAACCCCAGGTGATTGGATAGCCAGCTCTCATGGTCTGGTAGTTTTCCCACCAAGTAGCCGCCTGACCCTTCAGCAGATAGGACGCATACTTCACCTTGTCTTCCTCAGCAACGTGAGCAATCTCCAGAGCCTTAGCTATCTCACGGATCCAGTCATCAGCATCCAGAGGCTCCCGTGTTGCCACGAAAGCTCTTGGGCCCAGACTGAGAAACTCCTTGATACTGACTCGTGGAGCATTCTGGTTGTTGTGCTGGTTAGTCTGAAACTGGGCCATCTGTGCCATGACTTGGGTCATCTGAGTCAACAGCTCCGTGATTGGCGGTGGCTCAGGCGGGGTGTTCCTTGTTGGCGGCATCCTGAATAGACATGCATTTTAGCACAACAACAGAAAAGGATAGACTTGGAAACCGAAAGAGAGATTATTCCGACGCATGAATAGATAACCAACAGATACAACATCACATGTTCAAATACATCAGAATATCCAAGACACCATAAATGGTTCAAATGCCAAAGGATAACTAAACATAGCTAAGAATGGATACATCGGTACTCCCATGCTCATCACGCAGGACGGCGGCTAGGAGTACGGCGAGAGGTACGGTGAGGAGGACGCCCACGAAAGTAGGTAGAACGACGATCCACGTAGATCTGACGTGGTCTGGGCCCGACTCTCGGTGTGGTGAAGTACATAGCATCGGCTCCCTGTGCTCCAAAGCGGGGAATCCCAGTGTAACCAGCACCAAGGTTGAGGAGTGGACCTCTGATCGGCTCGTAACCTCCAGCATCTGGCAGACAACGACCAACTGGCTGATCGAAACGTGCAAAGCGCTCGTCTCCAACAAAGTCTGTGGTGTAAGTTGCCAGACGAGTCAAAGCAAGGTAGAGCTGCTCTCTGACTGAAGCCAACTCCTGAGATAGTGTGCTGGCAACTGCGTCACTGTGCCTCACAAACTGAGCGGTGGTGTGCAGCCTGGAGTTATCATGCTCGTAGACATCCAAGTTGTCGTAGAGAGTGAAGTGAGCTCCCTCCGAAGTGATGTAACCACGGGGGATGTGGCGATAGATAGAATCGTCAAACCCCCAGTAGTCAGCATGATGGACGGTGAGACTCACATAAGCTACCTGCTGCACAACCATATCCACTGTGCAACCTACTGCCTCGTAGCGGTGGACAACGCTCATGCCATCATCTAACAGAACATAGACGATAGCCTGGTAGTAGGTCTGGTCAAACTCTCGCTGCTGCTCGTAGACCTGGTACTCTGGTGCCCAACGGAACCCCAGATAAGTGACCATGTCCCTCAGCATCTCCGGATAACCGGCAGTGCTCTCACAACGAGTCATCCGAACCACCTGCGGGTAGAACCTGAGATCCATCTGCAGATGATCGGGGAAGTTTTGATTAGACGCCGGTAGAAGAACTGAAGTGGAAAGCAACAACAAGGTTTCAACGGACGAAAAGGATGTTGAGAAGAACAGGATATCGAAGCAACATTCGGGAAACACGAGACCAAAAACTCCTGAGGTACTACGGAAAACCCATCCGGGCTTCTAAAGGATCAATATCTACTGCTTAAGGAATAGAGGATTTGCTTCCGGGGCTTACACGCCTCCGTTCTCAATCGTGAGTAGGCAACATGATAAATCATGTCACAACCACCTCCATTCCTATGGACTAGTAGATATAACTATCCTAGAGAAACCAGGATACGTGAAATCCTAACTTGAAAGTTTAGGTGAGAAGAGAAAAACAACGTTGCACTTCCTTACCAGAAAAGGGAGGGTGGGTGGGGAAAGAAGAAAAAGAACAGAATTCCTACTCTCACGTTTCATTTTTCCTATATAGCTAAAAAATAGTTTCTAGACTCAACTGCGACCAGTAAAAGGGATCCTACAGGCAGACAGGCTCTGATACCATTTGTCGCACCCGGACTTCTAGAGGATACTCGCAGTTCCGTTGAACAGTAGTTGATTGGATTACGGGGCTTACCGACACCCGCATCTCTTACGAATAGGCCAACACACGTATGTGTGACAACCAACCCCTACTGTTCATCGTCTACGTAAACTGTCGCACCCTGGCTTCTAAGGGATACTCATCGTACGAACTGGATAGCAGGTGCTTGGATTATGGGGCATAACTGCTCCCACGTCCCAGCTTCCTGGTAGGCCTGCGCTTATGCGCGACAACACAAGCCCTGCTATTCCACCGTCGATGTAAACTATCCACTAGAAGTCATAGGCACTACTGTCGACGTACTTCATATCAATCACACACGGTACGTCAACAGCTTTGAACGAATGATGATCACCACTTATCTCTAAGACACAAAAGATTGAAATAAGGTTGCAAATGGCCTTCACTAAGGCAGAGATAGCAAATACAATCATCCAGAGGACACATGTCCCAACATAGCATTCATTACATCAGCGGAAGCAATCAAAGGTGTCTGGGTACAGACAAATCCAACAGGCTTAAGAAGCCGGAGAAAATAAAGAAGACGAAGCCCATCCACGTAGGTCCTGGATCCAGCCCTGGTCCAGCTATCTACTCGTCTGCAGTCTCGTCAAACTCCACGAAGTAGCCATCCTGGTGGTCATCGTAGCCGTAGTCGTAGTCTGCGTAAACCACAGCCCCAACGGGGTCAGTACATCCAAGTACTGGCAAGCAAGACTCACAGTTCACCAAAGTATAGCCCGTCAACACAAGCACAGATGACTTGGGTTCAACGGAAAAGAAGGGGATATATAAGATGCTGCAACTGGCTGCGCTAACCAACTACAGAGATTCTATCACTTCCAACTATTAGAAAGGGGATAAGATCGAGTGCTGTAACCAATTGAAAGATAACGTCAAACAAACCCATCCTGGATCTCGCCCCTTATCCAAAGAAGCAATCCGAGGATAACTCACACAGTTGGATTAGGATGAAACAAGTTATTGTGACAATAATCCTATTACTAGTCAAATTGTAATCATGGGGTGTGAGATTGTGAATCATTAGGTTTAAGTTGTCCTGAGTACTTGTTAGCCAGTACTTTCACCAAGTAATCCATAACCGCGGAAAACACGGCTTCTCGAGAAGATTATCCCTGCAGGGTTGCACCAATTTGGCCGTACACGTATGAATAACCCGCCAGATGGGATGCCTCCCACCAAGCGGGGCACTCAACACAACTCAACTCTTCTCCGCATCAAGCCCAAAGCACCTTGGGCGCACGGCTAATCAAGCCCCGAAGAAAAGGGACCCTCATAGCACTCTAAGACCGTGTCCCCCTATATGCCGACTACAAAAGTTCCACCCTGCGCTGGGCTCGCAAAAACATGCATGCGGCAAATAGAAAGCACGAACTAAATGAGATGATTTGGACGAGATGCGAATCGAATCAAATTGAGGGGGGCGCCCATACTCGCTTCCCACATGCGGGTAGTGCGCTCATCATGGATCAGTAGACAAGACCCTTTTCCTATTAGGGTCGACACTAGCAGGCCTCAAAACCACACAGGGCCTCCTGCCGGTGCCTTATCATCAAATTATTATTAACAATAATAACATTAGCATGATTGATTGATTGATTAAACATCGAGCCCCCAGAACATAACATAATGAAATAGAAACTGAAAGTAACGGGTAACAGACTCGCGCAAAACAATCTAAGCATACTAGTAAGACACTGGCTCAAACAATAGGGTTGTAGGAGGGGTGGTGAGGCAATAACAGGGTTAAAGGATTCATGTGATAGGTTCGTAACAGAAACAACTACCACTAAGGCTAGCAAGAGTAGACAACGGAAAGTATCGGTAACCAGGGTTGAAAGGAACACAATGGTTCATGTGAGTGATAACATGCCTGCAAACTCAACAGCCGGGTACTGAGCTAGATCCTCAGAAGGGGTGCTGTAAAGGTCGTCTGCCTCAACGTCGTCGTCTATTCGAGAAGAAGCAAACAAACAAAACAGGAATGTAAACAATCATTGCCATGGCATTGTGCACAATCAAGATGATGCATGACAAGTTAATGGTTGCATCAAATAAATTAGCTAACATGATAATACAATTTAAATGGACCCCTATGCTAAAAGAGTGGCATATGGGAAAAGGTCCATAATTAAGTAGAACAAATGATTTACCAATAAGGATTAGGTGGAAGTTGTTATCATGATGCATGCATGATGATGATAACAAGATATCAACAAATAACAATAATAGATGCAAAGGTAAAGGAATAAAACAAGTTTGGAAATTATTTATTAATTTTGGAAATTTTGGTTACTAAAACATGTCACACAACCAAATATGGTTTTCATCAATTCAAAGTGTGCAAAACAATTAATAAAATTTATATTTGAAAAGAACATCAAATTTTAGTTGGATTACATGTTTCACATTTTGAAATTTGAATTAGGATGAATTTATTATGAATTAAACAATATTAAACAAGTTTTAATTGAATTTAAAACAAGTTTGAATAGTAATTGAATTTTATTTAGTCAAAACATAATTTCAAATTCACATTTGCAAAGGTCACACTTTGGTGGTTTGAAAACATATTTTGCATGTTCAAAAATATGTTATACTAATCAAGTTATGATTTTAGCAATTTTAATTGGATTAAACAAGTATTTAATTATTTAAGCAATTTAAATTATTCAAACCAGGAAACAAATTTTATATTTGAATAGGACATTGAAAATGGTATGAAAAACATATTTTATTTGCCCTATTTGGAATTAGTATGAATTATTTATGAATTATTGCAAATTACATTTGAATTATTCAAATTTGAATTTTAAATGTATTTGGAAAATTCAAAACAGAACACAAATAGGTTATTTGGAAAGATTATGAAATTTGGAACAGAAAACATATATAACTTTTATTTATTAGACTTATAGATTAAAAGTTATTGATTTTTAAAGTTTATTGTTTATTCTGCTATTTAAAAGAAATAGGAGAAATAAAACAGATTTGTTTAAAAACCTTTTGTTACCGCAATGGAAACATACCCACACGCTGCCAGGGGGGCCCCGTGGCCAGCGTGGCGAGTGCGCGCTTGCGTGGCAGTGGAGCTCAATGGCAAGCGGGCCACGGGTGTCAGAGGGAGAGCGAAAAAAGTGTGTTTATTCCGCGCGCCCGCGGCTCGAACCCGCGACCACGAGGAGGTTCAGAGTGTGCGCAACCACTGCGCTGTTGCGTTCGCTTGTCAGATATACGCTGCGCAGGGAGGATATGGTTTCAGAACCAATCGTTACACTGACGAAACTGACGACGAACCTTTGCTCGACTGACGGAAAGTTTCGTCGGCGGCGATCTGCACGGTGGGGCTCGCTGCGCTAGCGGATGTGCGTGTGCAGGATGTTCACGGAACCGTGCGCAAGCAGAGGGATAGTGAGGAGGCGAAGGTGGAGGCTCACCGCCGTTGTAGAAGGAGGCAGAGGCGCGGTGACGCGAGATGACGGAGGCGTCGTCGGCGGGGAAGAGGACGGCGTCGTTGATCCCGTGCCCCTCCGTGCGAGTGCAGGTGTCCAACGCGTAGAAGGGAAGGTGGCGGACTGATTCCAGTAGGTGGACAGGGAGGTGAGAGCCTAGGTGGGTGGCGCCATCGACGGGTTCAGAGCGCCGTCTCCGGCGAGGGAGTTGCAGAGAGGGGTTCTCGTCGGGGAAGCAACGATTGGCGGCGGCGGCGAGGGAATAGGAGCCTAGAGGGGTAGGGTTAGGTCTCAGGGGGCTAGGGCTTGCTTTATAGGCGCGGAAGAGCGAGGGGGTGGCCGCCGGAGTCGCGCGCGGTCGCGGTGGCGCCTCCGATGCGCTGCCGTACGGGTTAGGGACGATCAGCACGCTTTTTGAAGCGTTACGCTGCGCTAGGTGGGCTGGGCTGGCGCGCGCTAGGCTTAGGTTGGGCTGGGCTGCGTTATCTGCCGCGCGCGCGCGCTGGTTTTGCTCTTTTTATTTTTTCTGGTTTTTTTTTTTGCTGAAACAGATTTGGGAAGAAATTGTTAAGGTTTTGGTTAATAAAAATTACAGAAAAATTAGTTTAAGCTAATTAGGTAAATAGAAACCATATTTCAAGATTGGATTTCAAAAAGTTGAAATTTAAAATGGGGTTTGTATTTGAATCCAATTTGGAGGAATTTTAATATTAATAAACCCTTATGAAACATGCATTTGAATAGGGTTACCCCTAGGGTTTTTATAATGATTTAAAGAGTACAAATGTGTGGTGAATTTTATGGATTCAAAAGGTACTGATTTTGAGAATTGGTTTGAATTTGAAAATGTTTTAGAATTATTTGATTGGATTAATGGTTTGATTAAACCAACAATTTAATGAATGAAAAACAAGGATTAAAATGGTTGTTTTTATTTGTTATTTTTATTCCAAAAGTTGTAACAGATCAAGTATGAAAATAACCATTTGGAATAGTTTGAGTTTGATTATGAAAACAAGATAAATAGATGGAAAACAAATAGTAACAATGCCAACAAAAATAAAACAAATGCAATGAGATGATGACATGATGCATTGCTTGAATTAAAACAAGGAACAAAACATTCTAAGGGATATTTCATACTTGGGATGTTACAAAACGCCCCCCCTTGAAGGAATCGCGCCCCGAGATTCCTTACTGAGATGTGAAAAGGTCCGGATACTTCTTGCAAAGATCCTCTTCGGTCTCCCACGTTGCCTCTTTATCGGAATGATGCGACCATTGCACTTTCAAGAACTTGGTTCTCTTGTTGCGATTCTTACGCTCGGTCTCATCGAGAATACGAATAGGGTGCTCCTCATAAGATAGATCATCTTGCAGTTCAATGGAATCATGATCAACTGCACGATCTGGATCTTTGAAACACTTCTTGAGTTGTGACACGTGGAACACATCGTGCACTTTGGATAGTTTTTCTGGAAGTTCTAGACGATAAGTATTTTCTGCCCGCCTTGAGAGAATGTTGAAAGGACCAATGTATCTTGGTGCAAGCTTTCCTTTCACACCAAAACGATGAGTGCCTCTGAGGGGAGTTACACGGAGATATGCCTTATCACCAGGTGCATAGATCATATCCCTGTGCTTGCTATCATAATAGCTCTTCTGACGAGACTGAGCAATCCTGAGATTGTCACGAATGATACGAACTTTCTCCTCGGCTTCCTTAACAATGTCAGGGCCTAAAAGTGAACGTTCACCAGCTCCAGACCAATTGATTGGACTCCTGCATCTGCGACCATACAGTGCCTCAAAGGGTGCCATGCCTAGGCTTGCCTGGTAGCTGTTGTTGTAGGAGAATTCAGCATATGGAAGGCAATCCTCCCATTTCATGCCAAAGGAGAGACCACATGCTCTGAGCATATCCTCGAGAATCTGATTGACTCTTTCGACTTGCCCCTGAGACTGAGGGTGATAAGCTGTGCTGAACAAAAGTTTGGTGCCCAATGCTTCTTGAAAACTCTTCCAGAAATGAGAAGTGAAAATACTTCCACGGTCTGAGCTTATTTCCAATGGAACACCATGAAGAGGAACAATCTTTGCTGTGTAGAGCTCTGCTAACTGGCTAGCTGAGATAGTTTCCTTGACAGCAAAGAAGTGAGCAACCTTAGTGAGACGATCAATAACAACGAAGATTGCATCGTTGCCCTTTTTGGACTTTGGAAACCCAGTAACGAAGTCCATTTCAATCATGTCCCACTTCCACTCAGGAATTTTGAGAGGTTGGAGTAGACCTGCTGTTTTCTGATGGACTGCCTTAACACGTTGACAAACGTCGCATTCAGAAACGTATTGAGCAATTTCACGTTTCATGCCAGACCACCAATACAGAGTCTTGAGATCCTGGTACATCTTTGTACTTCCAGGGTGAATGGATAGAGGAGTTTCATGAGCCTCCTTGAGAATGATATCCTTGAGACTTTGAATCTGAGGAACTGCAATGCGTCCTTCGAAGAACACAGTTCCCTTGTCATCAATTGAGAAAGACTTGACTTTATCATTGCCTTCCTTGATGTGCTCTACAATCTTCTTGATTTCAGTATCACGAAGTTGTTCAGAACAAATCTTGTCCTCGAGAGTTGGACTGGCTGTCAAGCTAGCAAGGTATCCTTCAGGGACAAGACCAAGGTTCAGCTTCTGGAATTCTTCATGAAGTGGAGGTTGGCTTTCCATGATCATGAGATTATTGCAATAGGATTTGCGACTGAGAGCATCGGCCATAACATTAGCCTTGCCTGGAGTGTAAGAAATGGTGAGATCAAAGTCTTTAATCTTCTCAATCCATCTCCTTTGCCTGAGGTTCAGATCTGGTTGAGTGAAGATGTATTTCAGACTCTTGTGATCGGAAAAGATTTCAGTTTTGTTACCCAACAAGTATTGTCTCCATTTCTTGAGGGCAAACACAACTGCTGCAAGTTCAAGATCATGAGTGGGATAGTTTTGCTCATGTGGGTTCAACTGACGTGAAGCATAAGCCACAACTTGACGTTCTTGCATAAGAACTGCTCCTAGGCCTTGGAGAGATGCATCACAGAATATCTGGAAAGGTTTGGTGGTATCTGGGCCAACTAGAGCAGGTGTGGAAGTGAGTTTAGTCTTCAGGAGGTTGAAACTTTCATCACATTGTGGAGTCCAAACGAACTTTTTGTCCTTCTTTGTGAGATCAGTGAGAGGTTTAGCAATCTTGGAAAAGTTTTTGACGAAACGACGGCAATAGCTAGCCAAGCCAAGAAAACTTCTGACTTGCTTCACCGTCTTAGGGGGTTTCCAGTCAACAATTGCCTTAACCTTTTCAGGATCAATGGCAATGCCTTTGGCAGAGATGATATGACCAAGATATGCAACTTCTGGAATCCAGAACTCACATTTGGAAAACTTGGCATATAGACGATGCTCGCGAAGTTTCATGAGAGTGAGACGAAGGTGTTCTCCATGCTCTTCCTCGGATTTTGAGTAGACTAGAATGTCGTCGAGATATACCACAACAAACTTGTCGAGGTATTCATGGAAGACAGAATTCATGAGTCTTGAGAACGTTGCCGGTGCATTGGTGAGACCAAAGGACATGACGGTGTATTCATATAGACCGTAACGAGTGGTGAAAGCTGTCTTAGGAATATCTTCCTTTCTGATCTTTATCTGATGGTACCCCATCCTCAAGTCCAACTTTGAGAATATTGAGGCTCCAGCAAGTTGATCAAAAAGATCATCGATACGAGGAAGTGGATACTTGTTCTTGATTGTTTTCTCGTTGAGAGGACGATAGTCAACCACGAGTCTTTTTGTTTGATCCTTCTTGGCAACAAACAGAGTTGGGCAACCCCAAGCGGAGGAACTAGGCTGAATGTAACCTTTCTCCATGTACATATCGATTTGCTCCTTCAACAATTTCAGTTCAGGAGGAGCTATCTTGTATGGATGCTTAGAGATTGGAGCAGTACCTGGCTCAAGCTCGATCACGAACTCAACTGCTCTGTCCGGGGGCATCCCTGGCAACTCTTCTGGAAAGACGTCAGGGAATTCACAAACCACCGGAACATTTTCAATTGCAGGAAGGGGTTTGGCCTCGAGGTTGAACAGCTGAACAGAACTTGATCCAAACGGAGAATAGACTATCTGGCCTGAAGTGTGGGAGAGAGTTATTGACTTTTGAGCACAGTCAATTTTAGCTTTGTGGGTTTTCAACCAATCCATACCCAGAATGACATCAATGTCAGAATTTCCCAGCAACATGAGTGAAGCAAGGAATATGCGACCTCCAATTAGGATCTGATTGTCCATGCTTATCTTGGAAGTAATCATTTTAGTTCCCGGAGAGTGCACATAGATTTGATTGCTTAGTGGAACCAGAGCTAAATTGTACGTTGTAGCAAAGATCTTTGACACGAACGAATGCGATGCTCCAGTATCAAACAACACTTTAGCTGGAATAGAGTTTACGGGTAATATACCGAGAACGACGTCAGCAGCTTCCTCAGCTTTGTCGGCCTTGATATGGTTCACCCTCGCGTTCCTCCCGACAGGCATGTTGTTGGAGTTGAAGGCTTTAGCCGGGGGAGCACAAACCATTGCCTGGTTGGTGTTGGGGCGAGGAGGTAGGGGTAGCTGCTTCTGAGTGCACTTATCAGCATAGTGTCCAGTCTCCTTGCACTTGAAGCAAGTGACGACACGAGGAGGACCTGGCCTTGGCTGCCCCATTGGAATCCTCTGACCCTGCATCTGAGATGGGTTGGGTGGGCGGGGACCAAAGCCTGGAGAAGCTTGGGCATTTGGAGCCCGAGTGACAGCACCATTTGGCACCCAGATGCGGCGCTTCTGCGGAGGGGTGGTCATGTTGGAGGAGGAACCACCCTCACGCGAGTGCTTACGGGACTCTTCGAACGCCTTGCGCCCATTCTCCTCATTGAGCGCGGTGTTCACGAGCTCCACGAAGTCCTTGCACTTGATGTTGGTGAGAGCGTACTTCAGTTCCGGGTTAAAACCTCGGCGGAACCTTGCCATCTTCTTGGCTTCAGTGGACACTTCGTCACCAGCGTACCGAGCGAGACGATTGAACTCGTTCTGGTAGCCGAGGACGTCCAGCTTGCCCTGTCTGAGAGAGCAGAATTCCTCACGCATCCTTTCCATGAGACCATCCGGGATGTGGTGCTTCAGGAAGGCATCCTTGAAACATCCCCAGGTGATAGGATAGCCAGCTCTCATGGTCTGGTAGTTCTCCCACCAAGTAGCGGCCTGACCCTTCAGTAGGTAGGTGGCATACTTGACCTTATCTTCCTCAGCAATATGAGCTATCTCCAGAGCCCTGTTCATCTCCCTGATCCAGTCATCAGCATCCAGAGGCTCACGTGTTGCCACGAAAGCTCTCGGCCCCATGCTCAGAAACTCCTTGATGCTGACTCGCGGAGCATTCTGGTTGTTGTGCTGGTTTGCCTGGATCTGGGCCATCTGTGTCACCACTTGGGTCATCTGAGCTAACAGTTCCCCCATTGGTGGTGGCGGAGGCGGGTTGTTCCTGGTTGGAGGCATCCTGAACAGAAATTCATTTTAGCACAACAACAGAAAAGGATAGACTTGGTAACCGAAAGATAGATTATTCCGACGCATGAATAGATAACCAACAGGTACATCATCACATGTTCAAATACATCAGAATATCCAACAGACCAACACATGATTCGAAAGACAAAGGATAACTAATCATAGCTAGGAATGGATACATTGGTACTCCCATGCTCATCACGCAGGACGGCGGTGAGTAGTACGACGAGAGATACGGTGCGGAGGAATCCCCCGGAAGTAGGTATGACGACGATCCACGTAGAGCGGGACTGCTCTGAGAGCAACCCTCGGTGTGGTGAAGTAGAAAGCGTCGTCTCCCTGTGCTCCAAAGCGGGGAATCCCAGTGTAACCAGCTCCGAGGTCGAGAAGTGGACCTCTGATCGGCTCGTAACCTCCAGCATCTGGCAGCGGTAACCCAGCTGTCTGAACGCAGCGTGCAAAGCGCTCATCTCGAACGAAGTCTGTGGTGTACGTCGCCAGACGAGTGAGAGCAAGGTGGAGCTGCTCCCTGACTGAGGCTAACTCCTGAGAAAGTGTGGAAGCAACTGCGTCACTGTGCCTCACGAACTGGGCAGTGGTGTGCAGCCTGGAGCTATCAGACTCGTAGGTATCCAGGTTGCTGTGGAGGGTGAAGTGAACTCCCGCTGCCGTGATGTAACCACGGGGGATGTGACGATAGATGGAATCATCAAACCCCCAGTAGTCAGCACGGAGAACGGTGAGACTCACGTACGCTGCCTGCTGCACGGCCATATCCACTGTGGAACCTACTGCCTCGTAGCGGTGGACAACGCTCCTGCCATCATCCGACAGAATGTAGACGATAGCCCGGTAGCAGGTCTGGTGAAACTCTCGCTGCTGCTCGTAGACCTGGTACTCTGGTGCCCAATGGAACCCCAGATAGGTAACCATGTCTCTCAGCATCTCCGGATAACCGGCGGTGCTCTCACAGCGAGTCATCCGAACCACCTGCGGGTAGAACCTGAGATCCATCTGCAGATGATTTGGGAGGTTTTTGATTAGACTCCGGTAGAGAACTGATGTGGAAAGTAACAACAAGGTTCAACAGACGAAAAGGATGTTGAAAAGAACAGGATATTGAAGCAACATCGGGAAACTCTAGACCAAAAGTCCTGAGGTACTAAGGAGAACCCAAAACACGTGAAATCCTAACTTGAAAGTTTAGGTGAGAACAGAAAACAACGTTGCACTTCCTTACCAGAAAAAGGGTGGGTGGGTGGGGAAAGAAGAAAAATGGAAGAATTCCTACTCTCACGTTTCATTTTCCCTATATAGCTACAAAATAGTTTCTAGACTCAACTGCGACCAGTAAAAAGGGATCCTACAGGCAGACAGGCTCTGATACCATTTGTCGCACCCTGGCTTCTAAGGGATACTCATCGTACGAACTGGATAGCAGGTGCTTGGATTATGGGGCATAACTGCTCCCACGTCCCAGCTTCCTGGTAGGCCTGCGCTTATGCGCGACAACACAAGCCCTGCTATTCCACCGTCGATGTAAACTATCCACTAGAAGTCATAGGCACTACTGTCGACGTACTTCATATCAATCACACACGGTACGTCAACAACTTTGAACGAATGATGATCACCACTTATCTCTAAGACACAAAAGATTGAAATAAGGTTGCAAATGGCCTTCACTAAGGCAGAGATAGCAAATACAATCATCCAGAGGACACATGTCCCAACATAGCATTCATTACATCAGCGGAAGCAATCAAAGGTGTCTGGGTACAGACAAATCCAACAGGCTTAAGAAGCCGGAGAAAATAAAGAAGACGAAGCCCATCCACGTAGGTCCTGGATCCAGCCCTGGTCCAGCTATCTACTCGTCTGCAGTCTCGTCAAACTCCACGAAGTAGCCATCCTGGTGGTCATCGTAGCCGTAGTCGTAGTCTGCGTAAACCACAGCCCCAACGGGGTCAGTACATCCAAGTACTGGCAAGCAAGACTCACAGTTCACCAAAGTATAGCCCGTCAACACAAGCACAGATGACTTGGGTTCAACGGAAAAGAAGGGGATATATAAGATGCTGCAACTGGCTGCGCTAACCAACTACAGAGATTCTATCACTTCCAACTATTAGAAAGGGGATAAGATCGAGTGCTGTAACCAATTGAAAGATAACGTCAAACAAACCCATCCTGGATCTCGCCCCTTATCCAAAGAAGCAATCCGAGGATAACTCACACAGTTGGATTAGGATGAAACAAGTTATTGTGACAATAATCCTATTACTAGTCAAATTGTAATCATGGGGTGTGAGATTGTGAATCATTAGGTTTAAGTTGTCCAGAGTACTTGTTAGCCAGTACTTTCACCAAGTAATCCATAACCGCGGAAAACACGGCTTCTCGAGAAGATTATCCCTGCAGGGTTGCACCAATTTGGCCGTACACGTATGAATAACCCGCCAGATGGGATGCCTCCCACCAAGCGGGGCACTCAACACAACTCAACTCTTCTCCGCATCAAGCCCAAAGCACCTTGGGCGCACGGCTAATCAAGCCCCGAAGAAAAGGGACCCTCATAGCACTCTAAGACCGTGTCCCCCTATATGCCGACTACAAAAGTTCCACCCTGCGCTGGGCTCGCAAAAACATGCATGCGGCAAATAGAAAGCACGAACTAAATGAGATGATTTGGACGAGATGCGAATCGAATCAAATTGAGGGGGGCGCCCATACTCGCTTCCCACATGCGGGTAGTGCGCTCATCATGGATCAGTAGACAAGACCCTTTTCCTATTAGGGTCGACACTAGCAGGCCTCAAAACCACACAGGGCCTCCTGCCGGTGCCTTATCATCAAATTATTATTAACAGTAATAACATTAGCATGATTGATTGATTGATTAAACATCGAGCCCCCAGAACATAACATAATGAAATAGAAACTGAAAGTAACGGGTAACAGACTCGAGCAAAACAATCTAAGCATACTAGTAAGACACTGGCTCAAACAATAGGGTTGTAGGAGGGGTGGTGAGGCAATAACAGGGTTAAAGGATTCATGTGATAGGTTCGTAACAGAAACAACTACCACTAAGGCTAGCAAGAGTATACAACGGAAAGTATCGGTAACCAGGGTTGAAAGGAACACAATGGTTCATGTGAGTGATAACTTGCCTGCAAACTCAACAGCCGGGTACTGAGCTAGATCCTCAGAAGGGGTGTTGTAAAGGTCGTCTGCCTCAACGTCGTCGTCTATTCGAGAAGAAGCAAACAAACAAAACAGGAATGTAAACAATCATTGCCATGGCATTGTGCACAATCAAGATGATGCATGACAAGTTAATGGTTGCATCAAATAAATTAGCTAACATGATAATACAATTTAAATGGACCCCTATGCTAAAAGAGTGGCATATGGGAAAAGGTCCATAATTCAGTAGAACAAATGATTTACCAATAAGGATTAGGTGGAAGTTGTTATCATGATGCATGCATGATGATGATAACAAGATATCAACAAATAACAATAATAGATGCAAAGGTAAAGGAATAAAACAAGTTTGGAAATTATTTATTAATTTTGGAAATTTTGGTTACTAAAACATGTCACACAACCAAATATGGTTTTCATCAATTCAAAGTGTGCAAAACAATTAATAAAATTTATATTTGAAAAGAACATCAAATTTTAGTTGGATTACATGTTTCACATTTTGAAATTTGAATTAGGATGAATTTATTATGAATTAAACAATATTAAACAAGTTTTAATTGAATTTAAAACAAGTTTGAATAGTAATTGAATTTTATTTAGTCAAAACATAATTTCAAATTCACATTTGCAAAGGTCACACTTTGGTGGTTTGAAAACATATTTTGCATGTTCAAAAATATGTTATACTAATCAAGTTATGATTTTAGCAATTTTAATTGGATTAAACAAGTATTTAATTATGTAAGCAATTTAAATTATTCAAACCAGGAAACAAATTTTATATTTGAATAGGACATTCAAAATGGTATGAAAAAAATATTTTATTTGCCCTATTTGGAATTAGTATGAATTATTTATGAATTATTGCAAATTACATTTGAATTATTCAAATTTGAATTTTAAATGTATTTGGAAAATTCAAAACAGAACACAAATAGGTTATTTGGAAAGATTATGAAATTTGGAACAGAAAACATATATAACTTTTATTTATTAGACTTATAGATTAAAAGTTATTGATTTTTAAAGTTTATTGTTTATTCTGCTATTTAAAAGAAATAGGAGAAATAAAACAGATTTGTTTTAAAACCTTTTGTTACCGCAATGGAAACATACCCACACGCTGCCAGGGGGGCCCCGTGGCCAGCGTGGCGAGTGCGTGCTTGCGTGGCAGTGGAGCTCAATGGCAAGCGGGCCACGGGTGTCAGAGGGAGAGCGAAAAAAGTGTGTTTATTCCGCGCGCCCGCGGCTCGAACCCGCGACCACGAGGAGGTTCAGAGTGTGCGCAACCACTGCGCTGTTGCGTTCGCTTGTCAGATATACGCTGCGCAGGGAGGATATGGTTTCAGAACCAATCGTTACACTGACGAAACTGACGACGAACCTTTGCTCGACTGACGGAAAGTTTCGTCGGCGGCGATCTGCACGGTGGGGCTCGCTGCGCTAGCGGATGTGCGTGTGCAGGATGTTCACGGAACCGTGCGCAAGCAGAGGGAGAGTGAGGAGGCGAAGGTGGAGGCTCACCGCCGTTGTAGAAGGAGGCAGAGGCGCGGTGACGCGAGATGACGGAGGCGTCGTCGGCGGGGAAGAGGACGGCGTCGTTGATCCCGTGCCCCTCCGTGCGAGTGCAGGTGTCCAACGCGTAGAAGGGAAGGTGGCGGACTGATTCCAGTAGGTGGACAGGGAGGTGAGAGCCTAGGTGGGTGGCGCCATCGACGGGTTCAGAGCGCCGTCTCCGGCGAGGGAGTTGCAGAGAGGGGTTCTCGTCGGGGAAGCAACGATTGGCGGCGGCGGCGAGGGCATAGGAGCCTAGAGGGGTAGGGTTAGGTCTCAGGGGGCTAGGGCTTGCTTTATAGGCGCGGAAGAGCGAGGGGGTGGCCGCCGGAGTCGCGCGCGGTCGCGGTGGCGCCTCCGATGCGCTGTCGTATGGGTTAGGGACGATCAGCACGCTTTTTGAAGCGTTACGCTGCGCTAGGCGGGCTGGGCTGGCGCGCGCTAGGCTTAGGTTGGGCTGGGCTGCGTTATCTGCCGCGCACGCGCGCTGGTTTTGCTCTTTTTATTTTTTCTGTTTTTTTTTTTTTGCTGAAACAGATTTGGGAAGAAATTGTTAAGGTTTTGGTTAATAAAAATTACAGAAAAATTAGTTTAAGCTAATTAGGTAAATAGAAACCATATTTCAAGATTGGATTTCAAAAAGTTGAAATTTAAAATGGGGTTTGTATTTGAATCCAATTTGGAGGAATTTTAATATTAATAAACCCTTATGAAACATGCATTTGAATAGGGTTACCCCTAGGGTTTTTAGAATGATTTAAAGAGTACAAATGTGTGGTGAATTTTATGGATTCAAAAGGTACTGATTTTGAGAATTGGTTTGAATTTGAAAATGTTTTAGAATTATTTGATTGGATTAATGGTTTGATTAAACCAACAATTTAATGAATGAAAAACAAGGATTAAAATGGTTGTTTTTATTTGTTATTTTTATTCCAAAAGTTGTAACAGATCAAGTATGAAAATAACCATTTGGAATAGTTTGAGTTTGATTATGAAAACAAGATAAATAGATGGAAAACAAATAGTTACAATGCCAACAAAAATAAAACAAATGCAATGAGATGATGACATGATGCATTGCTTGAATTAAAACAAGGAACAAAACATTCTAAGGGATATTTCATACTTGGGATGTTACATAAACCATCCCATAGAAATCAGGATACTACCATTGACGTACTTCATACCATACACACATGGTACGTCAACGGCGTTTAACGAAATGATAGCACAACATATCTCTAAGACACAAATAAATAGAAATAAGTTGCAAATAGCTCTCACTAGAGCAGAGATAGCAAATACAATCATCCAGAGGACACATGTCCCAACATATCATCATTACATCACAGCGGGAGCATCCAAAATGTCTGAGTACAGACAAGATCCAAATAGGCTTAAGAAGCCGGAAACGAAAAGACGGAGCCCATCCACGTAGTCTCGGATCCTGCCCGGGTCCGCTATCTACTCGTCAGCAGCCTCGTCAAACTCCACGTAGTAGCCACCATGGGGATCCTCGGAAACGTAGTCTGCGGAAACCACAGCCCCAAAGGGGTCAGTACATCAATGTACTGGCAAGCAAGACTCACAGTTCACCAAAGTGTACCCCACAACATCAAGCACAGATGCTTTGGGTTCAACGGAAGAAAGGGTGATACAAAAGACGCGGCAGCTGGCTGCACTAACCAACTACAGAACATACTACAACTTCTGGCTAACAGAAAGGAGGTAAGATAGCGTATCGTAACCAACTATAACTAACTCCAAACAAACCCATCCTGGATCTCGCCCCTTATCCAAAGAAGCAATCCGAGGATAACTCACACCGTTGGATTAATGATGGTTCAAGTTATTGTGTCAATAGGACTATTACTAGTCAAGTTATCATTAGTTAGGTGTAAGTTGTTCTGAGTACTTGTTAGCCAGTACTTTCACCAAGTCAACCATAACCGTGGAAAACACGGCTTCTCGAGAAGATTTATCCCTGCAGGGGTGCACCAATTTGGCCGTACACGTAAGAATAACCCGCCAGATGGAATGCCTCCCACCAAGCGGGGCACTCAACACAACTCAACTCTTCTTCGCATCAAGCCCAAAGAATCCCGTGCAATTGAGCGCACGGCTAATCAAGCCCCACGAAGAAAAGGGGACCCTCATAGCACTCTAAGAACGTGTCTCCCTAAATGCCGACTACAAAAGTTCCACCCTGGTACCAAGGGTTCGCACCTGCATATGCATGCGGCAAATGGAAAACCCGAACTAAATGAGGCGATTTGGACGAGATGCGAATCGAATCAAATTGAGGGGGGCGCCCATAAACGCTTCCCACATGCGGTTAGTGCGCTCATCATGGATCAGTAGACAAGACCCTTTTCCTAATTAGGGTCGACACTAGCAGGCCTCAAAACCACGCCGGGCCTCCTGCCGGTGCCTTATCATCAAATTATTATTACCTCAAACATTAATAGGTTGATCGTTTAACATCGAGCCCCAGAACATAAGTAATATGATAACAGAAAGTAACGGGCAACAGACTCGAGCAAAACAACCCTAAGCATGCTAGTAAGACACGGGCAACAAGCAAAGGGGTTATAGGTGTGGGGGTGAGGCTATATCAGGGTTAAAGGATAACATGTGATAGGTTCGTAACAGAAGCAACGATTCAAAAGGCTAGCAGAATAGACAACGGAAAGTATCGGTATCCAATGTGGAAAGGAACACAATGGTTCATGTGAGTGAATACTTGCCTGCAAACTCAGCAACCTGGTACTGAGCTAGATCCTCAGAAGGGGTGTCGTAAGCCTCGTCGGTCTCAACGTCGTCGTCTATTCGAGAAGAAGCAAACAAACAACGTAGAGAGACAACAATCAATAACATGGCATAATGCACAATCATGGGATGATGCATGACAATTTAATTGATGCATCAAAATAATCTAGTTGACATGGTAACATAATTAAATGGACCCATATGCAATTTGGATTGCATATGGAAAGCCCATGAATTAAGGTTGGAATAATTGTTTTACAACTAATCAACAGGTGAAAGTGGATTAGTATGATGCATGGATGAGGAAAACAGAAAAATAACAACAATAGAAACAATTTTGAAATAAGGTTTACCAAGTTTGGAATTTTTATTTATTAAGTTATGAAATTTTGGTTTCTTAAAGGTGTTACACAATCATTTGTTGTTTTCACCAATTTAAATTGTTCAAAATAAATAACAAAGTTCATATTTGAAAAGAACACAAAATTTTAGTTGCAATACATGTTTCACTTGTTGAAAAAGGATTTAGAATGAATTACTTATGAATTAAACAATAAACAAGTTTTAATTGAATTTAATTCAAGTATGAATTTATTTGAATTTTTATTTGTTCAAAACATTAATTCAAATTCATATTTGAAAAGTTTATACTTTTCTGGTTTGAAAACATATTTTATAAGTTCAAAAATAATTTAATTTGAGCAAGTTATGAATTTAGCAAATTTAATTGATTTAAACAAGGTTTAAATTATTTAACCACTTTTAATTATTCAGAACATGAAACAAAGTATATATTTGAAAAGGTGGTTCAAAATGGCATGGAAAACATATTTTATTTGTGTTATTTGAATTAAGTTTGAATTAGTTATGAAATTAACCAAATTTAAAAGGAGTTGTTTGAATTTGAATTTTAGAACAATTTGAAATATTCAAAACATGAAACAAATGATTTAAATAGGTAGAGAATTTAATTTGGTTCAGTATACATATTTTATTTATATTATTTGGAGTTGGAAATTAAAAGTTATTTGCATTTTAATTATAGGGACTAATCTGTAAAAGAAAAGAATTTATTTTAAAAAGAAAAGGCCAGTAAAACCTTTTCTACCTCGCAGTGGCCCAGCCCAGGCCACTGACGAGGGGGCCGTGGGCCAGCGTGGCAGCACGCGTGGCAAACACTGCCACAGACAGGTGGGGCATGCGTGCCTAGGTGGCAGGGCAAAAAAAATTGGCGGATTAATCCGCGGAGGCGAGGGCTCGACCCCTCGACCTCGTGCTCGCGCGTGCAGTGTGCTACCACTGCGGCGTGAAACGTTTTTTGTCAGTAACGAACGTGCGGACAGGTTAAGATTCAGGTTCGCGACCAATCTCTGACGAAAACTGAATTTTTCTTCAGTGCCTGAACCACGGCGAGGCGACGGTGGTCACCGGCGTCGAGGACCTACTGCTGCTCGTTGTGCGGGTGGACTGCTGCGTGGTTGCCGCGGATGCGTGCGTGCTAGGGAGGAAACAGGGAGGTGGACGTTGCTCACCTCCGCTGCAGGTGATGCAGGGGCTCGGGGAGGACGTCGCCGGCGGCGACAGAACGAGGACGGCGGCGGCGATGTAGGCGGTCACGGTCCTCTCTGCGGGGTCGAGGAAGACGAGGGGAGTACGGGGGTCTGATCCCCGTACTCAACCTGCACAGAGACGCGTCGTCTCGCCGGCGATCATCGGAGGGAGGTGGTGGTGGCGCTCGGTGGTGAGGAGATACAGAGAGGAAAAAATTCGCCGGGAGAGAGAGGGAAACGACGGCGGCGTCGAGGGAGATAGGGGTGGCTAGGGTTAGGGTAGAGCTTGGGGGCCTAGGGTTAGGTTTATAGGGGGAGGGCGAGCCGCTGCTGGCCGTTGCTCCCCTCTGCAGCGACGTGGACACCGGCATCTTCCTGCCGTACAGGAGGAAGACGGCGAAAGGGTAAGTGGCCCGCTGGTGGGCTGGGCCTGGCTGGTGGGCGCAACCCACTGGCTGGCCTGCCCCTCTCTCTGCCTTTCTTTTTTTAAATTTTTCTGTTTCTTTTTTTTTTGCTGAAAAGAAATAGGAATAAAAGGCTAGGGTTTTTGGGTTAGAAAAAATTAGGAAAAATTTGTTAGAGGTTATTTAGGATAACAACAACAATTGCCAACTTTTGTTTTCAAAATATTTTGAATTATGGTGATGTTTGTATTTTAAATGAATTTGAGCAAAATTGACATTAATTAACTTATTGAAAGAAACATGTTAAACTAGTTTGAACTTTCCATGTTTATTTGAAACAAATTGATTAGAATTGTTTTGTAATTTTCATAAGTTTCAACATGGTTGCTGTTTGAAAAAAAATGCAATTGAATTTGAATGCAATTGCATTAAGTGAATTATTAAAAGCCATAAATCACTAGTTTGAGCTTTCCATTTTAATGGAAACAAATGGTTGTTTTTATTTGAATATTTTTATTTGAAAATTGTAACAGAGCAAGTATGAAACAAATATTTGAATTTGGTTTGAAAATTCAAATAGAAAACAAAGGAAAACAAATGCATACAGATGGAAAACAAATGCAAAAACAAATGCCATGATGATGTCATGATGCAAAACATAAAATAACAAGAAATAAAACATTCTAAAGGTGATTTTTCATACTTGGGATGTTATAGAGGGTCCCTCGATGATTTATGAGGAAACTTTGTTTTCTGATTTTTGCCGATTTTTCTAACGTACGGAAGATATCCCCTCTGACATGTGCTTTTTCTAGCGGAATCCTTACTCTGAAAAGTAATTCAGTAAACTGTAAAACACAGAGGAAACAACGAAATAACATAAGTATAGTGCAATAATATGGAAAATATCAATGAATAAGTGGAAATTAACATATAAAATAGTGATGAAAAATGGACGTATCAACTCCCCCAAGCTTAGACTTCTCTTGTACTCAAGAAAAAACTGAACTCAAAAAACATGACCACATGTTTTACGATGTCAGGTGTCGATAATAAAGAATACAGACATGAAGCATCATCAGTTACTTAATAAACACTAACAATTATATGCATCAATCTTTCCCATGATGCTTCTCAAGGAGAAGTAATGATTAAGTCATATAAAGGTATAATGAGTTCAAATTCACTGAGCCATGGCAAACTATGTTCTTGGTCAGAGTACAACTATCATATCAATATTATCATTGTCAGAGCTATCAAGCAAATAACACATACTTCAATTATCACAAAATCTTTTCATGAATATAAAACTTTCAGGGATTATGTTCTTAATAAAGGAGGTAAAACAACGGAGACAAAGGAAGATGCTAGTTAGTAGAGCTCAACTTTAAACTTGTTTACCATGATTGTAATATCATCTATAATAAAACATGGTTAAATATCATCATGGATATATAAAAGAATGCATATCAGTTTAACGTAATAATTTTTCTAGTAGAGAATAGAGGGGATAGGTAAAACTAACTCAATCATGTTAGTAAAGAAAGACCCTTCGTAGAGGGAAGTAGAGATTAGTGATGTGTTAGAGCTTTTTATTTTAATAAAACAGAGGTATTGAAAATGTAATTTTGATAGGTATGTATGTCCATACTCAACAAATGGTAGGGAAAAAATTACATAACCCATGTCAAGAAAAGTGTTTAGACTTTTGAGAGTAGTTTCCATTTCTTTATTAAGTTTGGAACTTCCCCCACCTTACCTCTCAGAAACCAGGGCTAGCCGTATCCACGAGTACCCACCAACTTTCATCAATCCATATGAAGTGCCTTTTTATATTACATTATTTGGCACCAAATCTCTTGAAAGTTTAAATGAGCACTGATTCCATACTCATCGGGTGAAATGAGGAAGAAGAACTTTGCTTGACATAAGACATAATAAACTTCAAACTACTTCCTCATGAGCTAAAACAGGGACACAGAACATGTTTGGTACTTTGAAGGTTTTAAAGGTAGCACACGATAAATTTACTTGTAGTGGCGATGAAATACCACATATAGGAAGGTGTGGTGGACACTTGTGGAAGGTTTTTGGTTCACGTATTTGTGATGCGCGAGTAGTGATCATACTCAGTACATGGGTTTTTGGCTAGCAAAGGCTTTGTAGCAAACATACGATGTTGAGGGATGCAAATAGATATATAACACCATGCAATGATATAAAACATGAAGTATTGCAATTGTCTTCCTTGGTAGCATAACACATTAATCATAAGAACATAAACATGCAGGTTTTGCAGGAATAAAAGATCTATGGGGTAATATATCTGCATGTAAATCTCTCTTCTTTGTTTTAAGTCTCTGAGTGTTATTGCGATGACGAATGCTATGTTTGCCAATACTCAATAAATTTCTGCTACTATACGCAACATGAGATCACTACTAAACAAAAGACAAGCATGCGAGAATAATTGCCATGAATAGAACATATAGTGCACCGAAGTAAGAAGAATACTTCGTATTAATATTTAAGCATAGACAAACTCACACCAACCGATACAAAGCTTCACTTATAAAGGAGTGATAACCCAACTTTCATATAACAATACTATATGATAACCTCCTTAACCATGATAAGACACATGACTCTAATAATAAAAGCAAGGATAGTGATACCGGGGCAACCCCCCTAGCTTGGAACAACACAAGGGAGTGCTTGTTACCCATGGTGATTAAGATTGATTCTTTGACGATGCTTCTTCAACTTCTTAGTCCTGATAAAATTTCCAAGGTAATGGTTTCCCATCAACGAAAGATAAATTAGTTTACATGGTCCTCAAATTTGCACCAACGCTCATACGCTTGAATCTCAACTCATACTCACAATTTTGGTTTTGCAGATCATAAATCTGTGCGGCCATGTCTTCTCATCTCCCTTCTTCCTCCATTCCTCATGAGGGGTAGCTAGGAGAGCTACTCTCGAGGCGGCGACTGGCGTATTCCTGGGCGAGGGGGAGGCCGCGCTGGAGGGGGATGGGAGGAGCGCGGCTCGAACCACTACAACGGGTATGACAACTGCAATACAGGTGGCTACAACAACGAAAACTACCAGCAACCTCCACAGCAGCAACGTCCCAGCCCACGTGCGCCTCCGGTGAATGCTGCTGCATTGCAACACGCTGAGGCTAACTGTAACATCCCAAGTCTGAAAAATAGCCATTAGAATGTTTGCTCTCTGTTATTTTATGTTTTGCATCATGGCATCATGTTGATTGCATTTGTTTTGCTTGTTTTCCATTTTTTTTCCAACTGTTTTCCTTTGTTTTCTATTTGAATTTCAAACCAAAAATTCAAACCTTTTGTTTCATCCTTGTGATGTTACAATTTCCAAAATGTTATTTCAAATAAAACAACCAATTTGCTTTCATATCATTCCACATTGATCAACTAATAAAATGGTGCTTTCTATTCCAACTAAATAATTCCAAATTGCTTCCAAACTCACATTCCAAATCAACCAACAGCACCATTTTCAAATTGTAAAAACTACCAAAACAAATGTACTCCTTGTTTCCAATTAAACTCATTGGATTACCATAATTAACAATCTTGTTTTAGATAACAAATTATTAACCAAAATTCATTCAAATTCAAAGCAATTTACAACACAGCGAATAAATTTGATTTTTTCAAAAAACAAGGTTGGCATTGGTAGGTGTTGAGCTAACCAACTCACCCTAATTTTTTCCTAAGTTTTTACCCACCCAAAACCCTCCTTTTCTTCATTTGTCGATTCAGCAAAAAAATAAATAAATGGAACAAAAGGAATAAAACAGAGGGAGAGAGAGAGGAGCAGCAGCAGCCCAACCCCATTTTTTCTCCCAGCCCATCTCCTTTTCTTTTCATCACCCAGCCCACCAAAATCTGGCCCAACTCCCCTCAGCCCACTCCCTATCGTCCCCCACCTCCGTACGATGACGAACGCAATGGTGGACAGCGACCTGCAGCACGTGCTGCTCCCCCCATCCCCCTCCTATAACTACCTCCTAGCCCCTAGAAAACCCTAACCCTAGCCGCCTCCACTCCTCCCTCCTATCTCCCCACCACCGCCGCCATCGAGGGGAGCTCGCCGCCCCTTCCCTGCTGCCTCCGGCCGCCGGCCGCCGGAGCACGCCGCCGCCATCTCCGCCACTCTCCGGCCGTGCCGCGGCCACCCCGGCGACGAGGGTGAGGTCCTCTATCCATTCCCCTACTCTCCCCTCTCGTTCCCTTGCTGTTTGCACCTCGATGTTGCCGGCCATGGAGGCATTCGCTGCCTGTTTGTGTTCGTCAGAGAAGGGCAGCAGCAGGTCGATCGTGTGCAGTTTTTAGTTACAGCGATGTGCTGGTTCAAAACCAATAGCTCCCCATAGGCAATCAAACGAGCGCAGCAGCCCATCTGGTAGCAGCACACAGCGTGCAAGCCCCAGGTCGCGGGATCAAATCCCAGCCCCCCACTCTTTGCTGCTCCATTTTTTTCGTTTTAATTCAGTTACACCCGCGGGCGACAGCTTAACCTTCCTAGTTACCTGTATCTATCACGAATCCAGCACTACCCTACTGGTTCCACCCCCCCTTGGCGCAGCAGGAGGGGAGGGGTTCGATTCCCCCCTCCCACAGTAAACCAAAAACATTTTTTTGCATTGTTTTGATACCTAAAACTTCCAGGAAATCTCAACTAGGTCCCTTCTATTTCTTTCTAGCCCCTGTAATAATTTTTCCAAGTCCCTGTTTCACTAAAAATGGCAGATTTGCACCCAATTTTGTAAATTGCATAAGAAATTCATCCCAACTCCAATTTTAACAAACTAAATATGTTTTCTGTCCCAAATTAAATATTCTATCCAAATATAAATTTTGTTTACTGTTTTGAATATTTTAAATTGGTGCAAAATTTGAAAACTTGTCAAATTCACTTAAACTTGCAAAATTCATAACTTGTTCATAAAAATTCCAAATTCAACAAACCAAATATGTTTTCCAATCAACTTTTCATGTACTTTCCAAATATAAATTTTGTTTGCTGTTTTGAATAATTTAAATTGCTGAATACAACTGTTTCTTGTTTATTGCAATTAAAATTGCCAAAATAATAACTTGCTCATTTTAAATCCAATTTCCACAAATGAAATATGTTTTCCATGCAAAATTAAACCCTCTTTCCAAATATAAACTTTGTTTTCTGTTTTGAATAATTAAACTTGGTTAAATAATTTGAACCTTGTTTAATTCATTTAAAATTGGTAATTTCATAACTTGATCAGAACAAATTCTTTTGGGACATATAAAATATGTTTTCCAACCCTAAAAGTATAAACTTTTCAAATATGAATTTGGTTTAATGCTTTGAACAAATAAAAATGCAAATAAGTTCATGTTTGAATTAAATTCATTTAAATCTTGTTTAAGTTGTTTAATTCATAAGTAATTCATCTGAAATCCTTTCTCAACAAGTGAAACATGTATTCCACCTAAAATTGTGTGTTATTTCCAAATATGAACTTTGTTATCTGTTTTGAACAATTTAACTTGATGAAAACAACAAATGCTTGAGTGACACCTTTAAGTAACCAAAATTTCCTAAATTAATAAATGAATTTCTAAACTTGTTAAACCTTATTTCAATTTGATTCTATTGTTATTATTTTGCTGTTTTCCTCATCCATGCATCATGCTAATTCACTTACACAAGTTCATTAGTTGTAAAACAATTAATTCAACCATAATTCATGGGCTTTTCATATGCAATCCAATTGCATATGGGTCCATTTAATCCTGTTTCTATCTTGTCAACTAGTTTATTTTGATGCAACCATTAACTTGACATGCATCATCTTTGATTGTGCACAATGCCATGATAATGATTGTTTATCTTTCTGCCTTGTTTGTTTGCTTCTTCTCGGATACACGACGACGTTGAGACCGACGATACTTACGACACCCCTTCTAAGGAGTTAGCTCAGTACTAGGCTACTGGGTTTTGCAGGCAAGTTATCACTCACATGAACCACTGTGTTCCTTTCAACATTGATTACCGATACTTTCCGTTGTTCTTTCTGCTAGCCTTAGTAGTAGTTGTTTCTGTTACGAACCCATCACATGAATCCCTTAACCTTGATATTGCCTCACCTCCACTCCTATCACCCCTTTTGGTTGAGCCAGTGTCTTACTAGCATGCTTAGGTTGTTTGCTCGAGTCTGTTACCCGTTACTTTCAGTTACTATCGTTATTATGTTCTGGGGGCTCGATGTTAATCAATCAATCATGCTAATGTTATTGTTAAATAATAACTTGATGATAAGGCACCGGCAGGAGGCCCAGGGTGGTTTTGAGGCCTGCTAGTGTCGACCCCCTAATTAGGAAAAGGGTCTTGTCTACTGATCCATGATGAGCGCACTACCCGCATGTGGGAAGCGAGTATGGGCGCCCCCCTCAACTTGACCCGATTCGCATCTCGTCCAAATCGCCGTACTAGTTCGGGCTTTCCATTTGCTGCATGCATGTTCTTGCGAGCCCTTGGCGCCCGGGTGGAACTTTCGTAGTCGGCATTTAGGGCGGCGTGGTCTTCCAGTGCTATGAGGGTCCTCCTTTTCTTCGGGGGGCTCGATTAGCCGCGCACGCACAGCACGCGGTGCTTTGGGCTTGATGCGAAGAAGGGTTGGTTGTGTTGAGTACCTCGCTTGGTGGGGTGATTTCCCATCTGGCGGGTTATTCATGCGTGTACGGCTAAATTGGTGCAACCCTGCAGGGATAATCTTCTCGAGAAGCCGTGTTTTCCGCGGTTATGGATTACTTGGTGAAAGTACTGGCTAACAAGTACTCAGGACAACTTAAACTAATGATTCACAATCTCACCCAAATGAATAACAACTTGACTAGTAATAGGCTTATTGACACAATAATCTGAACCATCATTATTTTCAACTGTGTGAGTTATCCTCGGATTGCTTCTTTGGATAAGGGGCGAGATCCAGGATGGGTTTGTTTGAAGTTATCTTTCAGTTGGTTACAATCCTCGATCTTATCTCCTTTCTGTTAGCCGGAAGTGGTAGAATCTCTGTAGTTGGTTAGCGCAGCCAGTTGCAGCATCTTTTATATCCCTTTCCTTCCGTTGAACCCCAAAGCATCTGTGCTTGGTGTTGACGGGCTACACTTTGGTGAACTGTGAGTCTTGCTTGCCAGTACGTTGGTGTACTGACCCCTTTGGGGCTGTGGTTTACGCAGACGACGTTTCCGAGGATCTACATGGTGGCTACTACGTGGAGTATGACGACGAGGCTGCTGACGAGTAGATAGCGGACCCGGGCAGGATCCGAGACTTCGTGGATGGGCTCCGTCTTTTCGTTTCCGGCCTCTTAGGCCTATTTGGTTCTTGTCTGTACTCAGACATGTTGAATGCTTCCGCTGTGATGTAATGATGAATTGTTGGGGCATGTGCCCTCTGAATGATTGTATTTGCTATCTCTGCTCTAATGAGAGCTATTTGCACCTTATTTCAATCTTTTGTGTCGTAGAGATCTGTTGTGATATCAGTTGTTCAACGCCGTTGACGTACCATGTGTGTATGGTTTGAAGTACGTCGACGGAAGTGCCTTTGATCTCTAGTGGATAGTTTACATCGACGATGGAATAGCAGGGCTTGTGTTGTCGCGCATAAGCGCAGGCCTACCAGGAAGCTGGGACGTGGGAGCAGTTATGCCCCATAATCCAAGCATCTGCTATCCAGTTCGTACGGTGAGTATCCCCTAGAAGTCAGGGTGCGACAAATGGTATAAGAGCCTGTCTGCCTGTAGGATCCCTTTTTACTGGTCGCAGTTGAGTCTAGAAACTATTTTGTAGCTATATAGGAAAAATGAAACGTGAGAGTAGGAATTCTGTTCTTTTTCTTCTTTCCCCACCCACCCTCCCTTTTCTGGTAAGGAAGTGCAACGTTGTTTTCTCTTCTCACCTAAACTTTCAAGTTAGGATTTCACGTGTTTTGGGTTCTCCGTAGTACCTCAGGAGTTTTGTGCTCGTTTTCCCCGGTGTTGCTTCGTTATCCTGTTCTTCTAAAGAACATTTCGTCCGTTGAAATCTTGTTGTTGTTTCCACTTCAATTCTTCTACCGGCGTCTAATCAAAGTTTCCCCGTTCATCTGCTAAACTCTGTTTCAGCTAAAGTGTTGTTTGATACCGGAGCATCACATTCCTTTGTGTCAAAGATCTTTTCCGCAACATACAACCTAGATGTGGTTCCACTAAGCAATCAGATCACCGTTCACTCTCCGGAATCTCAAATGTTGACTTCCAACATAAGTAAGAACAATCCAATTCTAATGGGAGGCCACATATTCCTCGTTACTCTCATGTTGATGATTCTGACATTGATGATTATTCCTGGTGTTGCATTGATGTCAATAACTCTGTTCCACCATTCTAGCCAGATAATCTATTCTCCAAATGAATCAAGTTCTGTTCAACTATACACCCTCAATACAAAACCTCTCCCCTTACTTGAAAATGTTCCGGTGGTTTGCAAATTCCCTGACGTCTATCCAAGGTGCACGATGTGTTTCACGTGTCAAAGCTCAAGAGGATCTCCCCAAGAAGTTTCCGGACCTTTTCTTTTCTCAGTAGGAATCTCGGGGCGCGATTCCTTCAAGGGGGGGGCGTTTTGTAACATCCCAAGTCTGAAAAATAGCCATTAGAATGTTTGCTCTCTGTTATTTTATGTTTTGCATCATGGCATCATGTTGATTGCATTTGTTTTGCTTGTTTTCCATTTTTTTCCAACTGTTTTCCTTTGTTTTCTATTTGAATTTCAAACCAAAAATTTAAACCTTTTGTTTCATCCTTGTGATGTTACAATTTCCAAAATGTTATTTCAAATAAAACAACCAATTTGCTTTCATATCATTCCACATTGATCAACTAATAAAATGGTGCTTTCTATTCCAACTAAATAATTCCAAATTGCTTCCAAACTCACATTCCAAATCAACCAACAGCACCATTTTCAAATTGTAAAAAATACCAAAACAAATGTACTCCTTGTTTCCAATTAAACTCATTGGATTACCATAATTAACAATCTTGTTTTAGATAACAAATTATTAACCAAAATTCATTCAAATTCAAAGCAATTTACAACACAGCGAATAAATTTGATTTTTCAAAAACAAGGTTGGCATTGGTAGGTGGTTGAGCTAACCAACTCACCCTAATTTTTTCCTAAGTTTTTACCCACCCAAAACCCTCCTTTTCTTCATTTGTCGATTCAGCAAAAAAATAAATAAATGGAACAAAAGGAATAAAACAGAGGGAGAGAGAGAGGAGCAGCAGCAGCCCAACCCATTTTTTCTCCCAGCCCATCTCCTTTTCTTTTCACCACCCAGCCCACCAAAATCTGGCCCAACTCCCCTCAGCCCACTCCCTATCGTCCCCCACCTCCGTACGATGACGAACGCAATGGTGGACAGCGACCTGCAGCACGTGCTGCTCCCCCCATCCCCCTCCTATAACTACCTCCTAGCCCCTAGAAAAACCCTAACCCTAGCCGCCTCCACTCCTCCCTCCTATCTCCCCACCACCGCCGCCATCGAGGGGAGCTCGCCGCCCCTTCCCTGCTGCCTCCGGCCGCCGGCCGCCGGAGCACGCCGCCGCCATCTCCGCCACTCTCCGGCCGTGCCGCGGCCACCCCGGCGACGAGGGTGAGGTCCTCTATACATTCCCCTACTCTCCCCTCTCGTTCCCTTGCTGTTTGCACCTCGATGTTGCCGGCCATGGAGGCATTCGCTGCCTGTTTGTGTTCGTCAGAGAAGGGCAGCAGCAGGTCGATCGTGTGCAGTTTTTAGTTACAGCGATGTGCTGGTTCAAAACCAATAGCTCCCCATAGGCAATCAAACGAGCGCAGCAGCCCATCTGGTAGCAGCACACAGCGTGCAAGCCCCAGGTCGCGGGATCAAATCCCAGCCCCCCACTCTTTGCTGCTCCATTTTTTTCGTTTTAATTCAGTTACACCCGCGGGCGACAGCTTAACCTTCCTAGTTACCTGTATCTATCACGAATCCAGCACTACCCTACTGGTTCCACCCCCCTTGGCGCAGCAGGAGGGGAGGGGTTCGATTCCCCCCTCCCACAGTAAACCAAAAACATTTTTTTGCATTGTTTTGATACCTAAAACTTCCAGGAAATCTCAACTAGGTCCCTTCTATTTCTTTCTAGCCCCTGTAATAATTTTTCCAAGTCCCTGTTTCACTAAAAATGGCAGATTTGCACCCAATTTTGTAAATTGCATAAGAAATTCATCCCAACTCCAATTTTAACAAACTAAATATGTTTTCTGTCCCAAATTAAATATTCTATCCAAATATAAATTTTGTTTACTGTTTTGAATATTTTAAATTGGTGCAAAATTTGAAAACTTGTCAAATTCACTTAAACTTGCAAAATTCATAACTTGTTCATAAAAATTCCAAATTCAACAAACCAAATATGTTTTCCAATCAACTTTTCATGTACTTTCCAAATATAAATTTTGTTTGCTGTTTTGAATAATTTAAATTGCTGAAAACAACTGTTTCTTGTTTATTGCAATTAAAATTGCCAAAATAATAACTTGCTCATTTTAAATCCAATTTCCACAAATGAAATATGTTTTCCATGCAAAATTAAACCCTCTTTCCAAATATAAACTTTGTTTTCTGTTTTGAATAATTAAACTTGGTTAAATAATTTGAACCTTGTTTAATTCATTTAAAATTGGTAATTTCATAACTTGATCAGAACAAATTCTTTTGGGACATATAAAATATGTTTTCTAACCCTAAAAGTATAAACTTTTCAAATATGAATTTGGTTTAATGCTTTGAAGAAATAAAAATGCAAATAAGTTCATGTTTGAATTAAATTCATTTAAATCTTGTTTAAGTTGTTTAATTCATAAGTAATTCATCTGAAATCCTTTCTCAACAAGTGAAACATGTATTCCACCTAAAATTGTGTGTTATTTCCAAATATGAACTTTGTTATCTGTTTTGAACAATTTAACTTGATGAAAACAACAAATGCTTGAGTGACACCTTTAAGTAACCAAAATTTCCTAAATTAATAAATGAATTTCTAAACTTGTTAAACCTTATTTCAATTTGATTCTATTGTTATTATTTTGCTGTTTTCCTCATCCATGCATCATGCTAATTCACTTACACAAGTTCATTAGTTGTAAAACAATTAATTCAACCATAATTCATGGGCTTTTCATATGCAATCCAATTGCATATGGGTCCATTTAATCCTGTTTCTATCTTGTCAACTAGTTTATTTTGATGCAACCATTAACTTGACATGCATCATCTTTGATTGTGCACAATGCCATGATAATGATTGTTTATCTTTCTGCCTTGTTTGTTTGCTTCTTCTCGGATACACGACGACGTTGAGACCGACGATACTTACGACACCCCTTCTAAGGAGTTAGCTCAGTACTAGGCTACTGGGTTTTGCAGGCAAGTTATCACTCACATGAACCACTGTGTTCCTTTCAACATTGATTACCGATACTTTCCGTTGTTCTTTCTGCTAGCCTTAGTAGTAGTTGTTTCTGTTACGAACCCATCACATGAATCCCTTAACCTTGATATTGCCTCACCTCCACTCCTATCACCCCTTTTGGTTGAGCCAGTGTCTTACTAGCATGCTTAGGTTGTTTGCTCGAGTCTGTTACCCGTTACTTTCAGTTACTATCGTTATTATGTTCTGGGGGCTCGATGTTAATCAATCAATCATGCTAATGTTATTGTTAAATAATGACTTGATGATAAGGCACCGGCAGGAGGCCCATGGTGGTTTTGAGGCCTGCTAGTGTCGACCCCCTAATTAGGAAAAGGGTCTTGTCTACTGATCCATGATGAGCGCACTACCCGCATGTGGGAAGCGAGTATGGGCGCCCCCCTCAACTTGACCCGATTCGCATCTCGTCCAAATCGCCGTACTAGTTCGGGCTTTCCATTTGCTGCATGCATGTTCTTGCGAGCCCTTGGCGCCCGGGTGGAACTTTCGTAGTCGGCATTTAGGGCGGCGTGGTCTTCCAGTGCTATGAGGGTCCTCCTTTTCTTCGGGGGGCTCGATTAGCCGCGCACGCACAGCACGCGGTGCTTTGGGCTTGATGCGAAGAAGGGTTGGTTGTGTTGAGTACCTCGCTTGGTGGGGTGATTTCCCATCTGGCGGGTTATTCATGTGTGTACGGCTAAATTGGTGCAACCCTGCAGGGATAATCTTCTCGAGAAGCCGTGTTTTCCGCGGTTATGGATTACTTGGTGAAAGTACTGGCTAACAAGTACTCAGGACAACTTAAACTAATGATTCACAATCTCACCCAAATGAATAACAACTTGACTAGTAATAGGCTTATTGACACAATAATCTGAACCATCATTATTTTCAACTGTGTGAGTTATCCTCGGATTGCTTCTTTGGATAAGGGGCGAGATCCAGGATGGGTTTGTTTGAAGTTATCTTTCAGTTGGTTACAATCCTCGATCTTATCTCCTTTCTGTTAGCCGGAAGTGGTAGAATCTCTGTAGTTGGTTAGCGCAGCCAGTTGCAGCATCTTTTATATCCCTTTCCTTCCGTTGAACCCCAAAGCATCTGTGCTTGGTGTTGACGGGCTACACTTTGGTGAACTGTGAGTCTTGCTTGCCAGTACGTTGGTGTACTGACCCCTTTGGGGCTGTGGTTTACGCAGACGACGTTTCCGAGGATCTACATGGTGGCTACTACGTGGAGTATGACGACGAGGCTGCTGACGAGTAGATAGCGGACCCGGGCAGGATCCGAGACTTCGTGGATGGGCTCCGTCTTTTCGTTTCCGGCCTCTTAGGCCTATTTGGTTCTTGTCTGTACTCAGACATGTTGAATGCTTCCGCTGTGATGTAATGATGAATTGTTGGGGCATGTGCCCTCTGAATGATTGTATTTGCTATCTCTGCTCTAATGAGAGCTATTTGCACCTTATTTCAATCTTTTGTGTCGTAGAGATCTGTTGTGATATCAGTTGTTCAACGCCGTTGACGTACCATGTGTGTATGGTTTGAAGTACGTCGACGGAAGTGCCTTTGATCTCTAGTGGATAGTTTACATCGACGATGGAATAGCAGGGCTTGTGTTGTCGCGCATAAGCGCAGGCCTACCAGGAAGCTGGGACGTGGGAGCAGTTATGCCCCATAATCCAAGCATCTGCTATCCAGTTCGTACGGTGAGTATCCCCTAGAAGTCAGGGTGCGACACTAACCAGGTTCGGGGCGACGGATATTGCGGGGGCTACCAAGAGCCCACGGGCTACATGGCCTGCATTCTTGGCGGAGCACAAGATCCTCTCTCCAACCGCCACTTCAAGAATATCTCACACGAGATCAACGTTGTCCACCCAGGAACAACGGCGGTGAAGTTCCTCAAGTGGTCAGACCATAAGGTCTCCTTCGACATCAGCGACCACCCCAAGTCCACAAGGACCGTGAGAACCCTATCCTTGGTCCGCACCCCTACCATTAACAACATCGCCGTCAACAAGACCCTGCTCGACAGGGGTGCGGGCCTCAACATCATCTCCGCGTCCACCTTCGAACGACTCCAGGTGCCCTACAAGCGTCTGCCCCCACGAGGCCATTCACCAGCGCCACAAAAGGCATCAAGACCCCCCTGGGACAGGTGCGCCTCGCCGTCACGCTCGGCACCAGCCAGAACTACCGCACCGAGAATCTCGACTTTGACGTGGCGCACATCGCCCTCCCCTACAACGCCATCCTCGGATACCCAGCTACCCGGGCCTGATGGCACCATCACCATTCATGGGGAGGTGGAGGACGCGACGCACTCTGTCGAGCGAGCCTACAAGGAGGTGGCGACCTTGCACCCTGCCGACGAAAACGACGTGGGACACCTCGATGAGGCTCCCAAGAAGAGGCTGTTGATATCTCAAGAGATAGCGGCCACTCCGAAGACCCCCCAGAGCGCTGGAGGCTCGGGGGCTGCCATCCTAAAGACCCCTCAGAGGGCTGGAAGCTCGGGGGCTACCACTGCTCTCCATGCGAGCGTGCCTCCTTACTAGGGAGGAGTGATATGTCATAAACGTATCCCTAATTTATGATGTTCGGTGTTGTTTTCATGTTGTTTCCCACATGTTTTCCTGACACTTTATGTCATTTTTATCAATTTTTCGGACTAACTATTAACAAGATGTTGTTCCCTGTTTTCTGCTGTTTTTAGTTTCAGAAAAGTTGTTCTGGAAATATTCTCGGAATTGGAAAATTTGAAAGCCAGAAGTCTTAGAAGTCCCGGAAGCTTCCAAAAGTCTCGAAGATCCCCGGAGGGGGGCCACAGGGTAGCCACACCATGGGGTGGCGCGGGTCCCCCCGGTCGGGCCACCTAGGGATGTGGGGCCCCTGGCACCCCCCGGCATCGCCCTTTTGCATATATATACTCCCGATGCATAAACCGTAGGAGAATCGACCTTTTCTGCAAAATACATCCGTAGCTCTGCCGCAACCACCGATAGGTTTTCGGAGACAAATCTCTATTCTCGCACCCTGCCGGGACGGGGAAGTGCCCTCGGAAGCCATCCCATCGACTCCACCACCATCTCCATCGCCGTTGTTGTCTCCTATGATGAGGAGGGAGTAATTCTCCCTCGAGGATGAGGGCTCTACCGATGGCTATGTGGTTCATCTCTCTCTCCCATGGTGTGATCTTTATGTGATCATGAGCTTTGTAATCTAGTTGAGTATGTAGATTTATCTTCATCTGTTATGCTACTCAAGTGATTTTTTATCTCCGTAAACACTTTGATCACGGGGTAAAGGTGATAGTATGTGCACCGTGTGGTTTAGCATGATATTTATATCTTGTGTTGGAAGATGAACCTATGAAATTGTGGTGATTGCGTGGAACCATCTGGGTCCCATGGTGATAACATGGAGGTTACTTGGTTGGGAAAGTTCTTACTCTGAGGAGTGATGTTAAAGCCCTACGCAAAGATTAGTGTTCGTTATTTGACCGGAGAGTGGTTTGGAGTAGCATAGTGAAGAAATGATATTTATGCATTAAATTATGTTTTCTTTGTTGATAGTGTCCTCTAGTGAAAGTAGGAGCCCTAGGCTTTATTTCCAAGCATTGAAACACCGTTTTCCGCCTGTTCTGCTACATGTTTGCTTGCTGCCACATTTATTTC
The DNA here is from genome assembly GCA_028641055.1 of Alopecurus myosuroides. Lineage (NCBI taxonomy): Eukaryota > Viridiplantae > Streptophyta > Magnoliopsida > Poales > Poaceae > Alopecurus > Alopecurus myosuroides. The sequence goes on along the minus strand of CM054057.1, from coordinate 279,647,343 downwards.
AGATTTTTATTATCACTTATAATATCCATAATGCTTGTATTTTACTCTCTCTTCGCCGAACTAGTGCACCTATATACCTGACAAGTATATTGGGTGTGTTGGGGACACAAGAGACTTATCGTATATTAATTGCAGGGTTGCTTGAGAGGGATATCTTTGACCCCTACCTCCCTGAGTTCGATAAACCTTGGGTGATCCACTTAAGGGAAACTTGCCGCAGTTCTACAAACCTCTACACTTGGATGCCCAACACTGTCTACAAGAATAGAAGCGTGCGTAGACATCAAAGAGCACTCACCACATGCTCGCACCATGGCTCCCACAAGGCCATGAATACGTACCATCGAGGGGATCCCGTGCTGCAACGGTAAAACCAACGCCAGGACCTCTCTCCGTGAGGGTCTCATGGAGCTCCTGCCAGGTGGGCCACAAGGTCGCGGGAGCTTCTACCCACGCAAGTGGGAGCCCCGCTCCGGCGGGGCTAACTTTTGTTACTCGATGGCGCCACAAGGACACTACATCCTCGAGCTGTGCACCTGAACTCGCAAGAGATTCATCCCCATGACGATGGGAGTCCCGTGTCCGCATGGAGACGTGAAGTGATTCTTGGGGGACCACAAGGTCACGACATCCCCAAGCGTTTTGTAAGAGAACAATGCCTCATAATAGCAGTAAAATCTTGTTGTTTTCCCAAGTCAATCACATCTCTTTTCGCATGCCTGCATGCTTGCATTTTTGCATCCAACAAGATCATACGCATCCATCTCAACATGCATACTTCCCTCTCGAAAGAGGCGGGCTAGTGTCCTTTTCCTCTCTAGAGCATACCGTGCGCGGGGGCTGGAACAGTGTATGTGAGCGGGTCGCTACCGCACACAACACTTTGCAAACTGCAGTTTGCCTCATTCCCAAGGAGCAACCACGCATCACTCACCTCTCCACACGGAGCCCGAAGAATCATCCACAAGGAGCAGCAGGAGGGATACCACAAAGGGAACGAGCAAGGTGTCTCGAAGGACATCATCACATAAATTCTAAGTATTACCACGAGGGAATGTCCATAAATTAAGGCACACTGAAATAAGGTTATTGTGCACCAAAAGGTTCACCTACTATCTATTACATGCACCAGGAAACGGAGATAACAATCAAGCGGAGGCACAAGATAGATGGCCTTCGGAGTCCTCAGCGCTAGGGAGGCTGGACAAAGACGGACCTTTCAACGGGTTGAACTTCTTGGTGAAGGCATTCACCGTCTCGCGCATCTGGCTTCGGAGGACTTACTGAAGATCTGCTGGTATTAGCGCAGAGAGTGTGCTAAAGTCGAAGAGGGGATCGACGAGCTGAATCTGGGAGAAGTCATGGTTGACCGCCACCGCCAGGAGCTGGAGTGTAACATCCCTGATTTTTGGAAAGTCCAAAAATCACTAAAATTGAAACTTTTTGTTTTCATGTTGTGCAAGTCACCAAAAACCAATGAGATGCAAGAAATAAAAAGGAAACAATACATAACTCAATGAAAATTGAAATTAAGAATCCAATATACTTCTATTCCATAAACCCTAAAAGCCTATTCAAAATAAATATTCTTTATTCAAAGAAATTGTTTTCTCTTAGAAACCCTTATTTTATAACATGTTTTCAAATCAACTATTACTTTGAAAATGTTTTATGGCAACAAAAAATCAAAAGTTTATAAACCCTTAATAAAGTTCTAAGCATCAAAAATATTTTATGAGAACAAAAGATATTAATAATTCTTAATAGTTATTCCAAGTTTTAAACATAAAGGTGTGAACATAAAATGTATTGCTTTGATAATAACATAAAAAAAGACTTAGAAAACAATATTATGACTTGTGTTTATATTCTAAATTTTATTAAGCCACTTTAATAATTATTAATTTTTGGCATTAAGTTGCTATTAAATGATTTACTAATATTTTAAAATTATAAAATGCACTAATGGGTTAAATTGCTTTGAGAAATAATATTTGACCTAAATAATGTATCTGAAATTTTATAAGACCCAATTTCCATTTATTTACATTTTCTATATTAAAATTTGTATTAAGTACTATTAGTGTTTTAATTTTAATTACAAAATATAAAAATTGATTTTTCTAGGAAACATCAGAATAATGTTTCTATTTGGTAGATAATTTAATTACAATTTTTGTGAAATTTATTTGAGGCTAAAAGGATTTTTAAATCAAAAGTTATAAAGGAAATAAGAAAACAGGAAAAAAATGATGACGTCAGCTATGACGTCACCTCATCTTCAACCCACAGAGAAACTGCAGTGCCCGTTTCTTCTTCGAAATTACTCGCGTTAATTCGCGCGATTATGTGCACAAACGGCCACCACCAGCACATCAACTTAAAGCCCCATGCCCCCTCTCCGTTTTCCCTTCCTCCCCGCAGATAATCGTGCCCCCAGGTTTCTCAAATTGCTCGTCGGAGTTCTCCGTTCCGTCGTCGAGATTCGTCGATTCCAGCGACACCTCAGGTCGTTGCTGCCCCTTTACGACCTCCTCTGGTTCCCCTCTCTCTTGCTTCCCTCCTGATTCCTTTTTTTGAGTTGTTTTGCGCCTAAGGAAGCACCGCGCCGAGCGATCCCGAGGGCGCCGGAGCTGTCGCCGCACCATCTGCATCACGCCGTCGTTTGGCGCACCGTGGAAGTCCACCATCGACACCATCAGCTTCGCCTCGCCGTGCCGCGCCTCCCTGTGCCCGCGCCGAGCCGGGGACGCCCTCCAGCGCCAACGCCATCGACACCCGAAGCTCACCGGAGTGTCCGTAATCCATGTCCCCTCGTCGCCGTGAACAGAGAGTCCCGGAGACGCCGTAGTCTTCGCCAACGAGTTCTACGCGCTCCGCTGGTCATCGTCGTCGTCTTCGTTGAGCCCTAGGACAACCGGAACATCGCCGTCGTCTTCTCCCGAGGTACAGTGCCGCTGTCTCGCCATTTCCCGGCAGCTCGCCGGCAAGGTAACCGCAGACCTCTCCCAGATCTAAACCTAGCCGTTAGATCCCGATCCTAAGGCCAGGATAGAATCACTAAACGAACCGGTATCGGCCAATCAGGAGGAGCCACGTGTGAGCCCAGTCAGTCGCGCGCAATAGGCTATCCGTCGCCCAGCACAGCGCACAGCCGGCCCAAGCCCACCTCTTATCCATCGCACCGCGCGGAAAATAGCCATTTCTGGCCCAGCCTGTCTCTGTTTTAATTCCGAATAAAAGTAGAATTGTAATTTTGCAGATTAGCCCCTAGAACTTTGAACCATCATAACTTTTTAACAACTTGGCCAAATTTTATAACTTGGACTTTTTGAATCCCCATACTGTGTAGAATCTACTAGAACTGTACAAATTCAAATTTGATAAATTTAAATTGGTTAAAATTTAATTATGCTTGTTTGATGAATTTTGGTATAATTCAAATTCTACAAATCCAAAAATTGCGAATAAAACATTTTTGAAAACCTTAGGATGAGTACTTTCACACACTCTTTCCCAAAATAATTTTTGATCAAAATAAAAATTCAATTTAGATTTAAGTTGTCTGTTTGAGTATTTTTTTTGACATAGATTTAATTATATAAATAATTAGAAAATGATCCCTTAAGAAAAATTGCTCCATTTGGTAACCTTGAACCAGAGACATCAGTACCTAACCCTTTGGACAACCTTGAACCATTTCCTTGTAAGTTGTACCAAAAATCCATCTTAGTGAACCACTAGTTGATCATGCCTTAGATTTTGTTTATATTCTTTCTACCATTGTTTGTTAATTGTGGCCATTTTGAAGCCCAGACCAAGTCCCTAGTATGTGTCAATCACATAAAAGACCAAGTAGTGAACCTTAGACACTAGTACCTTTGCTTTTTATCTACTCCTCCACTCCCCATGATTGCTTCAAGATTTCACCAAGTTGGGATTTGTGAGAACCATGAAGTGCAATGGAGGACTTAACAATCTAGAGATTTTTCAACATGAAGATAGAAGACCAATGAAGGACTTAGCAAATAAAACAAACTTCAGAAGCATCTCCAAGAAGTGGAAGCACTTAGAAGAAAACCAGAGAAACTTCCAGAAGACTAACCCCCTTTCTCTCTAAGTCTTTTTTCCTTCCCTTTTCTATTCTTCTCCTTTCAACTTGGTGGCAACATGAAGAGCTACAAGGAAGATCAAAGCAGAACTTTTGAAGAGAAGACTTGGACTCCACAACGATAAGCAACTCAAAGAAGTACAAGTGTATGAAGAAAATCAAGGAGAAGACATCTACCCCTCTCTTTCTATCCTTTCTATTTGATTTCTTCCTAATTGACTTAGTGGTATTTGTGCCCATCCCATACCCAAAGTAAGTAGTGAAGTGAAAGCCATCAAGATTTATCGAGTTCAAGAGAAGCTTCACAACAAGGAGGAAACTACAATAGAAGCATGAAGATGATCTTCAAGAAGACAAGCCTGTGAAGACTTGGAGCCATCCACACAAGTTGAAGAATAACAAGTTGTTTTTGTCCAGCCCTTGACCCAAATGGAAAATACCAAGACTTTAACTTGTTATATCCTTTGTTATGAAGTTAGTTGAACCTTGTCCTAGCCAACTTGGTCCAACTCCTTTGTTATGTTATTTGCTCTGTTTGCTTTCTCCACTTATGTGTTTGATTGCTAGGATGCTTGTTTATTTTGTTATTGTGTTTTCAATGAATAGATTGTACGGAGAGCCACGATCTTTTTTGAAGAGAGTGTGAATATCTTCACCAACTTCAACAAGGCAAGTAACACACCATCAACTACCCATTATTTTCTATATGCATTAGTTGATTTTGAGTAGTATGCATGATAGGAAATTTTATCTAAGAATTATGCTATGCTAATATCCCACGTAGTGTGTAGCCATCCTTTTATATCCTGCTAGTATAGAAGACACTGAACTTAGTAGAATTGCTATGCTCTTCAAATGTTTCTTTTGGATGATAAGGATAAAACTACTAAGTTTAATGAAACACCTGGGTGGAAGTGGTAAGATTGGATTTTGTTGAGTGTTGCGTCAGGGCCCTTGTCTAAGGGTTATTCCACTTGAGGTTGTCACTTGCGGATGGCCACCCAGGAACAAAGAGATTACCATGTCCCTCTAAGTTTAGTAGCTTCCCTTGCAGCCTTTAGTCATATGGGCTCTCTCTTGATCAACTAAGTTGAATGAACTCACCAGCGCTTGACAAGAAGATGTAGGGGGTATAGGTTGGAACGGGTCAAGCCTGACGGTGGTGGAATTTCTTCTGAAAGATCTCGTCTCAATCTTCTCCTTTCCTTAATGCACTCAGGGTGTATAGGATGTTTGGGCTGATCTGAGTCTAAAGGTGAAAGTGCACAAACTCTGCAGAGTCAACAAACTAAGATCTTAGCCGTGTCCCCGGTCATGGACAATTTGAGCAGCTGGACAAGCAATGACGGAAGAATCTCATCATGCCAACTTCATAATAAAATTTTGATGGGTGAACAAGGGTAGGAGTTTACCCTGATTTCTATCAGAGGTACTCCTTAATTTAGTTAAGGTTCACTGGTTTCTATCAGTGATACCTGTTATAGATGAAATTGTTTTATGATAAAAGATAGGAGAAAACTAGCTTTATGCAAAACTTAGCCAAAACTCCACTCAGCCAAATAAGCATGTAGTATTAGTCTTGCCATTTAAATCCACCATAGTGTTACTTGCCAATACATTAAATTGTATTGACTCCCTTGTGGCTGCATATTCCATATTGAAGTTGATTCTGAAGACGAGTGAGGATTTCGTTTAGGATCTCGAGACTATCGCCAACATGTTTTGCCTGTGGCACATGAAGAAGATGGGCTCAATGTTATACTATGTTTTCCGCTGTATTTCTTTGTTTTCTACTTGTTTTCTAAGACTAAGCAAGTTGTAAACCTATTTTGTAAAGACTGGATCATGCGATGTAATAGAATTTGATGCATTTGCATGATATTTCATTTTGTACTGTGGTGCTAGCAATTGATCCAGGGACTAGCACAATAACACAGGTGTCCTTACATTATTTAAATGTGGGAACGCTAAAAAATGGTATCAGAGCATTGTGTTTCCTGTAGGATTCGAGACCCTTAGGTTTGGAAGCTATTTTTGATCATCTTATTATCTTCTTAGAGTATCTTGGATCCTAGCGGCATAGTGAGATGAAGCGGCCCGGACAACTTTACGTGTCCACGGACACGAGACCGTTCCCTGATTGGCTAGCGGGTGCCAGTATCTCTCACTATAGTGAATATCCAAATTGCAACAAGTTGTTAATAACCCATTGATCACCCTAGGATTGAAAACTTTCTATGTTCAAACTGTCTAGAAACAAAACAATCATCTTAATTCTTCTCATATCCTCTCACCTATTATTCACTTTAAAAAAAATCTAGATGACCTACCTCTTCGATACCATCAAGACAGGAATGTTGATGACCATACCAATAAGTGCAAGAAGTATTTTCACCACATGAAGACCTACACTCAAGATTATTTAAGAACTTGAAGAAAAACATAGACTTCACAACAATCAAGAATACCTCAATACATAGAGAGAAGAATTTGAAGAAAACTCAAGAAGATATAGATGAGACCACCAATTTAGTTACTTTGTTAGAACAACGTTAACGTGTTAGTGTATTGATCATACCAATGAGTGTGGTATGGCAATACTAGATGTTTTCTAAAACTATGTTGTTTGGTGTGATGAATGTATTTGTTATGTGTTGTTTGCAAGATGAGTTTTCTTGATCTGCTGTGTTGGGGTAGGAATTTCTTTAGTCACTTTCTAATCTCTACTTATCCATGCTAAACCAAACAAAATACCATACCCATTTACCAACCATAGAGAGCTACCCTACAAAGTGCAACAACAAACGTTTCACTCAACAATGTCATGACGAGTTCTTTATAGAGACACAATCCATACAATTGAGGAATGTCACAGATTTCAAGATCCTTTTGTGTGAAGGAACAATCACATCCATGATCAATGCCAACTACATCATAAGGAACAGCAAGCCAATCAACAAGTGAAGAAAGACAAGTGAACCCCAAGTTGCATGAGCTATGAAGAATTAAGAGCCAACTACACCAACAGAAGAAATAATGAAGAAACACAACTATCCAGTTTGTGTTACATAGGAGTTTTACGCAACCCACTAGTTGAGAAATGATAGTAGTCTCAAGTTTGTCTTACAGATTGGAAACTTTGTGTTAGACAAGTGAGGTGACATGTGTTATTAAACAAGATTCATCAATCCAAGTACAAGGTAATTATTGAGTGCAACATGGATTGGCCCCCATGGTGACTACTCACATTATTTACTTTTGCTATGAGGAATGTTAAATCTGAGTGACATACCTATTAGAGAGACGAAGATGTTAAACCTGAACCATAGAATGGTAGAATACAATAATGACCATATGATACTGTTGCTGAAAACATACTATTTTCGGTGAGGATCAAGCCAACCTTGGAGGTATCAAACAAATGGAAGATTTTTGCCTGCCATGAGAGTTTCGTAAGAAATAGCATGGTGTTTTGTTTCAAGGATGAAAACAACAAGATGGAAGATTTTCCAAGAACATCAAAAGACCAAGTTGAGAGGAACACAAAGACTTTCGATTGACCCAAAGAGTGACTCCTCAGTGTCAAAGGTAGTTCAACAGATCTATGTTGGTCTATAACTCTACCATGAAGGAGATTTCTATTCAAGCCAATCTCAAATCAATCTACACAACAAATCTAATGAAAATAGACTATCCAAAAAAGTTTCTTTTAAGGGTGGTAGCCCACCCAGTTGTTCTGGAACCCAGTTAGCCAAACCTAATCTTATTTCTAACCTTTCCCAAATCCCGGGACGAGATTTCTTTTAAGGGTGGTAGTCTGTAACATCCCTGATTTTTGGAAGTCCAAAAATCACTAAAAATTGAAACTGTTTGTTTTCATGTTGTGCAAGTCACCAAAAACCAATGAGATGCAAGAAATAAAAAGGAAACAATACATAACTCAATTAAAATTGAAATTAAGAATCCAATATACTTATATTCCATAAACCCTAAAAGCCTATTCAAAATAAATATTCTTTATTCAAAGAAATTGTTTTCTCTTAGAAACCCTTATTTTATAACATGTTTTCAAATCAACTATTACTTTGAAAATGTTTTATGGCAACAAAAAATCAAAAGTTTATAAACCTAAATAAAGTTCTAAGCCTCAAAAATAATTTATGAGAACAAAAGATATTAAAAATTCTTAATAGTTATTACAAGTTTTAAACATAAAGGTGTGAGCATAAAATGTATTGCTTTGATAATAACATTAAAAAGACTTAGAAAACAATATTATGACTTGTGTTTATATTCTAAATTTTATTAAGCCACTTTAATAATTATTAATTTTTGGCATTAAGTTGTTATTAAGTGATTTAGTAATATGTTAAAATTATAAAATGTACTAATGGGTGAAATTGCTTTGAGAAATAATATTTGACATAAATAATGTATCTGGAATTTTATAAGACCCAATTTCCATTTATTTACATTTTCTATATTAAAATTTGTATTAAGTACTATTAGTGTTTTAATTTTAATTACAAAATATAAAAATTGATTTTACTAGGAAACATCAGAATACTGTTTCTATTTGGTAGATAATTTAATTACAATTTTTGTGAAATTTATTTGAGGCTAAAAGGATTTTTAAATCAAAAGTTATAAAGGAAATAAGAAATCAGGAAAAAAAATGATGACGTCAGCTATGACGTCACCTCATCTTCAACCCGTAGAGAAACTGCGGTGCCCGGTTCTTCTTCGAAATTACTCGCGTTAATTCGCGCGATTAAGTGCACAAACGGCCACCACCAGCACATCAACTTAAAGCCCCATGCCCCCTTTCTGTTTTGCCTTCCTCCCCGCAGATAATCGTGCCCCCAGGCTTCTCAAATTGCTCGTCGGAGTTCTCCGTTCCGTCGTCGAGATTCGTCGATTCCGGCGACACCTCAGGTCGTTGCTGCCCCTTTACGACCTCCTCTGGTTCCCCTCTCTCTTGCTCCCCTCCTGATTCCTTTTTTTGAATTTTTTTGCGCCTAAGGAAGCACCGCCCCGAGCGATCCCAGGGCCGCCGGAGCTGTCGCCGCACCATCTGCATCACGCCGTCATTTGGCGCACCGTGGAAGGCCACCATCGACACCATCAGCTTCGCCTCACCGTGCCGCGCCTCCCTGTGCCCGCGCCGAGCCGGGGACGCCCTCCAGCGCCAACGCCATTGACACCCGGAGCTCACCGGAGTGTCCGTCGTCCCTGTCCGCTCGTCGCCGTGAACAGAGAGCCCCGGAGACGCCGTAGTCTTCACCAACAAGTTCTACGTGCTCCGCTGGTCATCGTCGTCGTCTCCGTTGAGCCCTAGGACAACTGGAACATCGCCGTCGTCTTCTTCCGAGGTGCAGCGCCGCCGTCTCGCCATTTCCCGGCAGCTCGCCGGCGAGGTAACCGCAGACCTCTCCCAGATCTAAACCTAGCCGTTAGATCCCGATCCTAAGGCCAGGATAGAATCACTAAACGAACCGGTATCGGCCAATCAGGAGGAGCCACGTGTGAGCCCAGTCAGTCGCGCGCAATAGGCTATCCGTCGCCCGGCGTAGCGCACAGCTGGCCCAAGCCCACCTCTTATCCGTCGCACCGCGTGGAAAATAGTCATTTTTGGCCCAGCCTGTCTCTGATTTAATTCCGAATAAAAATAGATTTGTAAATTAGCAGAATAGTCCCTAGAACTTAGAAACATCATAACTTTTCAACCATAAGCCCAAATTTAGCAAACTTGGACTTTTTGGAATCAGCACAACTTGTAGAATCTTTTAGCACTGTTCAAATTCAAATTTGATAAACTTAAATTGGTTCAAATTTAATTATGCTTGTTTGATGAATTTTGGTATAATTCAAATTCTACAAATCCAAAAATTGCGAATAAAACATTTTTTAAAACCTTAGGATGAGTACTCTCACACACTCTGTCCCAAAATAATTTTTGATCAAAATAAAAATTCAATTTAGATTTAAGTTGTCTGTTTGAGTATTTTTTGACATAGATTTAATTATATAAATAATTAGAAAATGATCCCTTAAGAAAAATTGCTCCATTTGGTAACCTTGAACCAGAGACATAAGTACCTAACCCTTTGGACAACCTTGAACCATTTGCTTGTAAGTTGGACCAAAAATACATCTTAGTGAACCACTAGTTGATCATGCCTTAGATTTTGTTTCTATTCTTTCTACCATTGTTTGTTGTGGCCATTTTGAAGCCAATACCAAGTCCCTAGTATGTGTCAATCACATACAGGACCAAGTAGTGAACCTTAGACACTAGTACCTTTGCTTTCTATCTACTCCTCCACTCCCCATGCTTGCTTCAAGATTTCACCAAGTTGGGATTTGTGAGAACCATGAAGTGCAATGGAGGACTTAACCATCTAGAGATTTTTCAACATGACGATAGAAGACCAATGAAGGACTTAGCAAATAAAACAAACTTCAGAACCATCTCCAAGAAGTGGAAGCACTTAGAAGAAAACCCGAGAAACTTCCAGAAGACTAACCCCCTTTCTCTCTAATTCTTTTTCCTTCCCTTCTCTATTCTTCTCCTTTCAACTTGGCAACATGAAGAGCTACAAGCAAGATCAAAGAAGAAGTTTTGAAGATAAGACTTGGACTCCACAACTATAAGCAACTCAAAGAAGTACAAGTGTATGAAGAAAATCAAGGAGAAGACATCTACCCCTCTCTTTCTATCCTTTCTATTTGCTTTCTTACTAATTGACTTAGTGGTATTTGTGCCCATCACATACCCAAACTAAGTAGTGAAGTGAAAGACATGAAGATTTATCGAGTTCAAGAGAAGCTTCACAACAAGGAGGAAACTACAATAGAAGCATGAAGATGATCTTCAAGAAGACAAGCCTGTGAAGACTTGGAGCCATCCACACAAGTTGAAGAATAACAAGTTGTTTTTGTCCAGCCCTTGACCCAAATGGAAAATACCAAGACTTTAACTTGTTATATCCTTTTTTATGAAGTTAGTTGAACCTTGTCCTAGCCAACTTGGTCAAACTCCTTTGTTATGTTATTTGCTCTGTTTGCTTTCTCCACTTATGTGTTTGATTGCTAGGATGCTTGTTTATTTTGTTATTGTGTTTTCAATGAATAGATTGTACGGATAGCAACGATCTTTTGTGAAGAGAGTGTGAATATCTTCACCAACTTCAACAAGGCAAGTAACACACCATCAACTACCCATTATTTTCTATATGCATTAGTTGATTTTGAGTAGTATGCATGGTAGGAAATTTTATCTAAGTATTATGCTATGCTAATATCCCACGTAGTGTGTAGCCATCCTTTTATATCCTGCTAGATATAAGACATTGAACTTAGTAGAATTGCTATGCTCTTCAAATGTTTCTTTTGGATGATAAGGATAAAACTACTAAGTTTAATGAAACACCTGGGTGGAAGTGGTAAGACTGGATTTTGTTGAGTGTTGCCTCAGGGCCCTTGTCTAAGGGTTATTCCACTTGAGGTTGTCACTTGCGGATGGCCACCCAGGAACAAAGAGATTACCATGTCCCTCTAAGTTTAGTAGCTTCCCGTGCAGCCTTTAGTCATATGGGCTCTGTCTTGATCAACTAAGTTGAATGAACTCACCAGCGCTTGACAAACAGATGTAGGGGGTATAGGTTGGAACGGGTCAAGCCTGACGGTGGTGGAATTTCTTCTGAAAGATCTCGTCTCAATCTTCTCGTTTCCTTAATGCACTCAGGGTGTATAGGATGTTTGGGCTGATCTGAGTCTAAAGGTGAAAGTGCACAAACTCTGCAGAGTCAACAAACTAAGATCTTAGCCGTGTCCCCGGTCATGGACAATTTGAGCAGCTGGACAAGCAATGACGGAAGAATCTCATCATGCCAACTTCATAATAAAATTTTGATGGGTGAACAAGGGTAGGAGTTTACCCTGATTTCTATCAGAGGTACTCCTTAATTTAGTTAAGGTGCACTGGTTTCTATTAGTGATACCTGTTATAGATGAAATTGTTTTATGATAAAACATAGGAGAAAACTAGCTTTATACAAAAATTAGCCAAAACTCCACTCAGCCAAATAAGCATGTAGTATTAGTCTTGCCATTTATATCCACCATAGTGTTACTTGCCAATACATTAAATTGTGTTGACTCCCTTGTGGCTGCATATTCCATACTGCAGTTGATTCTGAAGCCGAGTGAGGATTTCGTTTAGGATCTCGAGACTATCACCAACATGTTTTGCCTGTGGCACATGAAGAAGATGGGCTCAATGTTGTACTATGTTTTCCGCTGTATTTCTTTGTTTTCTACTAGACTTCTAAGACTAAGAAATTTGTAAACCTATTTTGTAAAGACTGGATCATGCGATGTAATAGAATTTGATGCATTTGCATGATATTTCATTTTGTACTGTGGTGCTAGCAATTGATCCAGGGACTAGCACAATAACACAGGTGTCCTTACATTATTTAAATGTGGGAACGCTACATGGAGGTTCTCCTTATTCAAGACTCCGTCCAGGTCGTGGATCTCCTCCTCGAGCATGCGAATGAACCGCGAGAAGTAGTGGACAGGAGCGGCAACACTAAACTCAAGGGGGGGTCCGGTAATTCGATGTAAAGGTGGTAAGCAATGGTGCGGGTGTTGCGCACCACTCGAAGGAATAACGCCTCGAACAGGCGATGTAGCTCACGCGCCTGCTGAGCGGAAGCCCCACGCTCTTCCTCTCCCTCCATAAGCGGGGCAATATGTCGCTACAAGGTGAGAAGATTCGTCTGGTACCTCGCAGCCTCCTTTGCTGTGAGATCTTTGTCCCTCCTCTCTTTGGCGTGCCTTCGGCGGATCTGCTCCAAGTCCTCCTCGAGGCCCTTCACTTTCTTCTCTTGCTCCTTCTGCTGCTGGACAAACTTGGCCTCCAGATCTTTGTTCTTCTGGCAAAGGCCCCTTAGGAGCTCTCTGCGGATGGCAGCGCGGCCAGATTCGACCTCCCTCTGAATTCCCCACTCACGATCCGCCCCCATCTTGGCGAGTTGGGCATTGCTAGTGTCAACTTTCTTCTTGGTGCGGCCTCTGTCTCCTGCACCTCAGCCTTGAGGGTGTCGAGGCGCTCTCGCTCAAGACTGAGCTCGATGTCAGCGTGAGATAGCCTCTCCTCTCTCTTCGAGAGGTCGCTCTTGGCCTCATCGACCGCCTTCTCTTTGGAGGCAAGTCCCTCCTCCTTTTCTTGGCGGAGGCGGGACCACTCTTTCACCCCCAAAGAGTGTTGGTTCCTCTCTAGGTGAAGCTCTTCCTGGCCGTTCAGCGCGCTCGCCAGAGCAAGTTGGGCTTCCTTCGGTGTCGATGAGGCATCATGGTGCTCGCGTTCAGGCTCCGCCAACATCGCGCGCCTCGTCGCCGCGGCCGCCTCTTCTTGCGCGAGGCTATCTGCGAACACCTCCCGCAGCTGGCCCCCTATGGACTCAAGGCGCTCATGCTCAGGAGACATAATGGTCGCATGAGAGGAGGTGATGGAGGGATGCTAACCCGGTAGGCCAACTCCAAGGCATAACCCGGCCCAAAGGACGCTGCGCAAGATCCGGCTAAGGGTAAAGAAACTTCTGGAAGGCCCAATTTTGTAGGCCTCGTAACCCGGATTGTGGGTTACGGTGAAGGAAAGTTAGAGTTCGTATGCGGTGTCCGGGTAGGATTCAGGGTGCGCCTTGGAGAGTAAACCAGGGGGGTATGGGTGCTTTATAAACCGACCCCCAGGTCTAGTTGATTGAGATCTAAGAACCCTAGTAGTACCGTTTAATATTGAGCATCCAGTGTATACGAAAGATCGAGTTAATACATTGAGATCGGAGACTCGGCGACTTGATTGCCGGCTACCAGATCGAGTTCCATCATGCTTTCCTCTGAGCTAAACCCTCTCCCAAACGCCTGTGTCGTCTTGCCCCAAGATCAGTTACCCCCGGTAACATCTGCCGTGATAATCCCACGACAGTTGGCGCCCACCGTGGGGCCTGCGTCCAAAGGTGTTTACATCACGGGAGAAGCTCGGAAGAACATGGAGAATCTTGTCGTCGGCGAGATCTACATCGACCACAAAGGAGAAAAGATGGTGGACGATTCCGGCTGGGGGCCAGAGTCGGATCACCTCGAATCCGGATCCGTCGTGACAATCGGCCGGATCAGCGTCTTCATTGGTATGGTATGTACTTCCGGTTCGATCCCTGACAATTTTGGATCTGATTCTGTGTCAGGGGAGGCCACTTCTATCCAATCAGATGAAGAAGAATCAGTCGGAACGACATATCCGACAGAAGAACCCATCGCGAAGTGGGAACAGCCGGAGGAACCGGCATGGACCCCGCGCGACCGGGTCGGAAGAGAGGATGATACCGAGTCCATCCTGGATCTGCTGGAAAACCGGTATGAGGAGAATAACAGCGAAGGGGAACAACATGAATTCGTGCCAAGCATCATACGCCGAGTCGCGGTTTACACGGCTCCCGCGACCAATCTCAACCAAGAGGCCGTAACCGCGGCCGCGGCCGGGTCAGCCCAAGTAGTAACCCGGCAGCAGGGGCCGGCTAGCGGAAACACGGTTTTGGCCCAGGTTGACGGAGAGTCGGCATCGGTTGCCAGTCAAGCGCCGTAAAACGAGCTACACGCGAACACGTTCGGATTCCTAGCAAACCGGACACCAGGAGCGGGCCCTTCCAACCCTCAACACCCGGCCTTGTTCGACAACAATCTGATCCTAGATCCGACGGTTCTTGCCACAGTTATTACTCCAGAGAACGCGGCGGAACGTGTCAGGGATTTGGACGTGGCCCGTCGTGCATTGGAGCGGCAGAGAAGGCAAGTAGAAGCAGAAAGGCAAGGGATGGCCACACGGCAACGCGAGCTGGATGCACTAGAAACTCGGCTCCGAGAGGAAACGACTAGAATACATCAAAGGCATCAAACTAGATTACCAGCATTGGGAGGAGTCATAAACCCGGCCGCACTATTTATCACACCTCAGGATCAGCCGATTCCAGCGGCAAATCAAGGAACCGCCCCTCAGCCGACAACCGGAGGAGCACAACCGGTAGATACGCAGGCCGGGTTACTTGCACCACAGACTGGAGTCACTGCAGGCAATACCGTACCACCGCCACCGCCACCACCACCATCGCGTTTTCGCACACCAGCAGGTCATTACAACAATCCCATGGACAACGTGTACGCGGCAACGCTTGCAGTAAATCAAATCCCCGTGAGAGAGTCACCCCACGCAGAGGAGACCCGGCGGGCGATAGATATGCTGCGCACCGCGGTAGCGCAACAGGTTAATTACCTGGATCACAGAAGTGGAATGCATGGGACACCGTATGTCAGCCAACAACAAGGTAACGCTGGAAACATCCAAACAAGTTCGGCACGGCGGAGGGAAGAGCAGCAGCAAATGCCGCCTCCTCCACACATTCAGGCAGTACCAGCAGCATCAGCAGCACAGGCCATCGTGGATAGTTCCAGGGCCAGGAGAGCCGTGGCCGGGTCTGCGGCACATGGGCCACCAGCGGTACCGCAGCCAGCTGTACCCCCTGCAGGATCACATGTTTACCGAGTGAGACCAGCTTCAACCATTCTTGCAGGGCCTAAGTGTCTTTCGGATAGCATCAGAGCTGAACCTTACCCGGAAAAGTTCAAAGAACCGGGTAAAGTGGTAAATTATGAGCCGACTATGGATCCGGAAACATGGTTGAGCAGCTATGAGATGGCCATGTCGATTCGCAATGCGTCCGAGAATCTTCAAGCCAAGTTCATGTATCTAATGATGTCAGAGGGAGTAGCAAAGTGATGGTTCGCCAATCTACCGGAAGGATCTATTAAGTCATGGGAAGAATTGAAAACCGCGTTTATTAAGCACTTTCACGGGACGTGTAGAAAATTATTCACTATTGACGACTTAGAGCGATGTGTTCAGAAGAAGGGAGAATCGGCACGCAGCTGGGTCCGCCGGGTTATGGAAATTCTTCATTCGTCTACGGATATTCAGCCCAAGGATGCGCTGCAAGCTATGGCAAAGACCTGCAAGTACACACCTTTAGTACAAAAGTTAACTCGCATGAAATCTAGTCGGAATGCTTCGGAGGTTACAATGGGAGAATTGATGGATGCATGCAACAAACATGCCGCAACGGACACTACGGAAGAGGAAACTGATGATAAAAAAGCAAAAGCAAACACAAGTAGTAACGGAAGAACCGGCAACGGATCAGCACCGGGTAACAACAGCCAGAACAAGCGTCCGTTTGAAGGAGGCTCCGAGTTTGTCGCCAATACTGAAGCTGGATCTTCCAGACCCAGGGCAGAAGGAAATTTCAATGCTGGAAATCACAATGGAGGAAACTATCAAGGACCACCAAGGCCGAGTAATAATTGGGACATATTCAAAATGGCATGCCCGAAGCACAGCAGGAACGGTAGGCCAGCTAACCACTCCTTGGAGCAGTGCGCCGACCTACAGAGATGGAAGAACGAGGAAGTGAACAGAGCCATGCGAGGTGCAGGACGGGGAGGAGGACCGGGTCCAGGTGGAAACCCGGGCAACGGCCCACCCCCAGCCGGTAACCCGGCAGCTAGAAATCAAGGTAATAACCAAGGGGGAGCAGGAGGTTTCCAGGCTAACCCCAAACAGTTGGGTCAATACCACGTGCATACCACAGGAGGCTCTAACAAGGACAAAAAGATACTGAAACAAGCGGTCAATTCAGTTTCTTCGGCCGTCCCGAGATACCTGAGATGGTCAGAACAGGATGTAACATGGAGCAGAAGGGACCACCCGGAGAGAGTAGAACACCCGGGAGTCTTAGCATCAGTGGTCGCACCGCAGGTCAATGGGTATGAGCTGAAAAAGGTTTTGATGGATGGTGGAAGTAGCATCAATATACTGTATTGGGAAACCTTCTTACGCATGGGCCTCAAGGAGTCTCAGCTACAAAAAAGCTCAACAATTTTTCATGGGATAGTGCCGGGTCATTCAGCGTGCCCCGAGGGAAAAATCGCATTGGAGGTAGCTTTTGGGGAATCAAAGGATAACTATCGAGTTGAGTGGCTCACTTTTGAGGTGGTCAAGTTGCGCAGTCCTTATCACGCGTTATTCGGAAGGCCGGCTTATGCCAAATTCACGGCTAGGCCGTGTTACGTGTATCTACAGCTAAAAATCCCGGGTCCTAAGAAGACCATTACCATACATGGAAATCGAGACATAGCAGCTGAATGCGATGAAGGAGACGCAGCAATGGCCGAGCAAGCCTGTAGAAAAGAGGAGCTCAAGCATTATCGGTCTCAAGCAGACCCGGAGGACAGAACCATATCAAAAAGGCCGAGTACTGAAGGCGAAAGAGCAAAGTCCAAGGCAGCACAAGATGCCAAGATGGTGGCTTTTGTCAAGGATGATTCCCCCCAAACAATCTGCCATAGGAGAAGAAATCGCACGGCCGCTCGCAACCAGCCGCGTTATGGAAACACCTCACCCGGGTTGGCTAGTAAACCCGGTACTCATCATGAAAAAGTCCAGCAAATGGAGAATGTGTATCGGTCACGTCAGCCCGAGACCGGTTCCCAAGAAGAACTAAAAAAACAATGTAAAAGGCAGCAGGTTTCAGACGCGCTCTTTTCCTACCCAGGGTACCTAAGGGGACTGGAAGGTTTTTAATGAGGCGGCCTGCTGATCCAAATTTTCTCGTATCAATAAAGAGATGGTTATCAAGTCCCATGTTGTTACGGTCTTTACTTCAATTTCAGGTTAGTAGTATCCACTGCTACCAATACATCAGTATCATTAAGTATGTTGAATATATATAGGTCTCCGGGGCTGATTGCTTAAATAGCACGGCCACAAACCCAAAGACCCGGCCTTGATGCCTATGAGTTATAAGGGCCGATTACTCGCAAACGAGTACGGCTGCAATCTTATAACCGGACAAAGGAGCCAAATTTTCTTGACTTTTCTTACTTAAGCTCGATGTGACTCGCACTAAAGTGGCATGATTTGCTCGCTTACGATTACAATCAGCCATGAAGCCCAATGGGACTTGCCTGACCCTGTTTTCGTATAGATGTAACAACATGGTATCCACGCGAAAGCCGGCTTACAGTACAAGATTGTCAAAAGGGTCATCTGAACCACAAGTTATGCATAGTACAAGGCTAATAGCTGGAAACTCAACGTTTATCAAGCATAACTTCAGTATCTGTATGAAATAATTCCGGGTTTTGGCTTGGCAACAATAAGTTTGTTCTCTTCGAAAAGACCACACACCACAGACTCGGATATTCGGGCCTTGGGGACTGTGGGTTTCGAAGCGGGATCAAGTTATTTCGTTGCTAAGTTCGAAAGACCCCAATGTCTGAGTCGTGGGGACTTGGGGACTTCAAGAAAAGTCCACCTGTCAAAACTCACGGTACTCGGAAATAAGGAGGGGAATAAAAAGAAATTAATAGAAAGTTGGATTATCAGGAATAAGATAGACAAGTATCAAGTTCATCAAACCGCCTAGAAAGGCACGAAGTGCATCACAGAAGTGTGTTACAAGTTGCGACACCAGTATCAAGGGTGCACAGGCGCACCGTCAAAAGAATACTTGTTTCGAACAAAAGTATCAGACGATCGAGGTATTTTGATGGTAACTGCCTATTCGGCTTCCTGAGTAGGGTCCACGTCTTTGCCCGTGGCCTCCGGGTCTTGCTCCTGGACTTGCTCTTTGGCTTTATCGGCATCATCACCCGGATTCTTCAAGGCAGGACGGACAGGCGGAAGAACAGCTGGTGTAGAGGTGGTTGGCCCTGATCTTAACTCGGCCTCTCTCTTTGCAGTTTCTTCCCTCTTCCTGGCCGAGTCAGCAGCCCATTTCTCCAAAACATCAAAGGGCGGGGGTGCGTCCTCTGTAACGATTTTGCCTTCAGCATCGTATGCGCTCATAATTGTGTTCAGATCCATACTATCGGCCAAAGTGGTGGCCGAGTGGCGCACTGCGGACTGTATGGCCTTGAAGTCCTTGGGTGTAAACTTGGAACCATCTACCTTGAATTCTGGAAACCCGGATATTACCTTTGCCGGGTCAAGCTTCGGAAAGTAAGCCTTGGCCAGGGTAAAGGCCCGGGTCATACCAATCCGGCATGCCGAGCGTTTCCAGATTTCAATCCAGGCAGGCACAGTGGAGCAGGCTTGGATGAGATTTTCTTCACCCGGATATACCTCAGTAGGCCACTTCACGGCATCCAGTATAAACTTCGTGCCGGCAAAGAAAGTCCGGAGCACAGTCTTTAAGGTTCTAGCCTTGGAAATGGCATCATCCTCTGGGGCCGCAAGGTTGGCACCTACAGTTGAAACAAAGGAAGAACGTATCAGTAATCCCGAGTATCATATAATAAAGTAAAGGCATGAAGTCAGTCGGCAGCAAATACTTACTAAGCAAGATGCGATAGGTATCGGTAACCTGGTCCGATAGTTTTTTCAGTGCGGTTTGAGCAGTAGTGCACTTCTTCTTGTATTTAGAAACATCCTTCTTCAAGGTTTCCATGTCAGCCTCAAGGGCTTCCCTACGCTTCACCTCTGCAAGAAGAAGTTGTTCGGTCTTGAGCAAAACTTTGTTAGACCGGGTCATCTGTGCCTGTAAAGAACAAGGGGCACAAGTATCAGTCGGGTATCATGGCAAGCCGGCTATTGAATAAAGTACCAAGCATAACTTCAACAAAGTTATGCTCGGAACTTGGGGACTAAGTGTATACTGTGAGATATCAAGTGTTGTTACCTGGTGCTCGGCGGCCATGCGCTCCAGAATATTGCTCTCTGACGTCTTCATATTGATGAGAGCGCTCATCAGTTCATCAAAGGTATCATTATCCGTATTAGAAGACCCGGGGCCTTGGAACCTCGGAGAAGGAGTTTTCTTCTTAGCAGAAGGCGGCCTCCGGGTCATTCGAATGTCGGAATCCGATGCTCCCTCTCTTGCACCCAGAGTTGCGGTTTTGCCCTTCTTGCTTGCATGAGAGGCTATCGGATACTCGGCTTCTTGTCTGGCCGGGTTTATTGGTGACGCTTGTTCTTCGCCGCTAGTCGCGACTGTTGTCTTATCAGCCAGGCTCCCCTTACCCGGGTCGTCGGTCTCCATATCCTCTTGGTCGCTAATAACGACCGTGGCCCTATATATAGTATGAGTGAGCAGTTAGTGTACAATCAGGAAAGGGTGACGAAGATGTGATAGAACATCAGGAAAGGGATTTTACCCGGTATTCACCGCAAAGTCCGAAGGGAATTCGCTGCTGGACCCGGGGGAAACTGAAAAGTATCAAGCAAGATTTCATAAGGGAATGATTCAAGAAAATTGTTTCGTCCGAGAAAGGATAGGGTAAATACCAGCGTGCCGAGTTGGAGACAATGAAATACCCGGGTTAAGAGCATCATCACCCGGGTTATTTCGAGTCGCTCTGCGTTTGGTCATCGGCGACTCCTTCAAATATGGCCAGTGGAATAACGTCAAGTTAACTCATGTATATCATCAAAGGAACACGAATTGAATGCAAGGAGGCGATATGAAACCTGGAGGGCGGCCCCTCGGGGTTTCCTCTTAGATCCGACTTTGACTGTCGGCTCTACTTCCTCCTCGTCACTGGCGGATTCTACTTTGCCGTCGGTCTCTTCTCCTTCATCCTTGTCCTCTGACTCTGGAAGTTATCAAGGTCCCAGTTGGAAAATGAAGAGCGGGACACAATGAATTCAAGGGAATTGCGTGAAGTTCGAAACGCACCTTCATCCGAGTTAATGCCCTCCTCTTGCTCCTCTGGGTTTTCGGAGTTAGGAGGAGTTTCAATCTTCCAAAAGGGATCATCAGCCTGGGAGGAAGGTATAAGAATAAGGGTTATTAGTCATATCGAGTGGAAGGTGTGAAAGAAAGAGTATGAAAATCGAGTCTTTACCTTGGGGGCTGGGTTTTCCCGAGTGAAGGGTTCTAATCCGGCTATGTTCCGGATTACCTCCATCTTCTCTGTCAAGAAGCTCTTTATAGTTTTGTTGGTATCTCCGGCTGCAAAGCTGTGGGTGGAGTACCGGAGCGAGTCCGTAGCGTGCCCTGAATACTCGCACATTAACTTAGTGCGGATGGAGTTGGGTTGGATTCGGAAATCGACCCAAGTTTTCACCAGGTTAAGCCCAATGAGATCTTGGGCCGACAGAACAGAGATTTTGGCTAATAAAGGCCGGATGGCCTCCCTGTCCGAGTCAGGGGCAAAGGCATTAAAAGACTCGAAGATATCGAGAAGGCCTTCCGAGTAACCCGGCAGTTTCTTTTGGCCGGGTGGGGAGGTGTCTCGGCAGTAGAAGTACGAGAGTTGCCAGTGTTTGACGTGGGAGTTGAGAGTGAGGGGTGGCATCAGAGAATTCTTGCGGCGCTGGATAGAAACCCCGCCGCAAGCGAGAAGTGCCCCGTCACCGCTTTCGCGGCACGGTTTGCACTGGAAAAGCTCGACAAAAAGAGCCAAACTTGGCGGAGTGCACAAGTATGACTCGGAGAGAACGATGAAGTGGGAGATATTTAATACGGAATTAGGCCCTATGTCAAAAATGTGAAGGCCATAATGGCTTAGAATATCGCGGAAGAAAGGGTGACCCGGAGGACGGAAGCCCCGGGTCACGTGTTCCACGAAACATATTACCTCGTCCTTCACCGGGGTAGGCCGGGTCTCGTTGCCCGGCACCCTCCAGTGGATCTCCTTTTGAGGGGGTAGAACCCCTAACTCGGCCATTTCTTCTAACTTGGCCTTGGTGACCGAAGATCGCGCCCAGTTGGCGGATATGGAATTGGTGGTCTTGGCCTTGGCTGGAGTTTTTCCCTGCTTTTTGGGAGCCATGTGATTGACCTGCAAAGCACAAGGTAGAAGGATACAAGGAATAAGATCCGGAAACCATGAACAGGTTGAGTATTGGTGAGTGGCATCGAGACAATATAGAAGTTACATACTATCCGGGTGTCATTTCGTGGAGCAAGGTTCAAGCTATCCGGGTATCAAGCGTCATTATAAAAATCATGGAGGCTTATGCATTGAAAGAATGTTTGAGGGTGATGGATGGTTACACGGGTACCTATTACGAATAAAGGGAGTCGGAAAAGGGAAGATTTTCCGGATGATAGAGGCGAGGGTGGAAAAATTGGGCGGCCCGAGCCAAGGTTAGAGATTCTATTTCTGGATTTGTGGCAAAATTAGCAGCTATGGGCAGTAGGGGAGTAAAGCAAAGTTAGTATCTAATCCATTGGATGAACTAGAGTGAGTACAAGTAACTTAATTCGGCATGACCGGGAAAATGACCGGCGGGTTGACCTAGATCTAATCTGAAGAAATCGAGAAATTAGGGAGGTCAGTTAACGGGTATGAGAGGCTTACTGGAGGAGATCGAAGCGAAGCTCGACGAAGGCAAATAGCGCAAGATTGATGCCCCTTTGCGATTCCCGGCGGGCCGGTCGGGGGTTTGGCGGCGGATCTTGGCGGCGGTGCAGGGTGTGCCGTGGCGGAGCGTAGCCGGCAGCCAGTAGGCTCCGGTGATGCGCGCGGGATTTCCGTGGTGGCGCTCTGTGAACTTGAGCGCGGAGGAAGAAAGGAAGAGGAATGGGGGGAAGTGAGCCGGTGGGGTTAGGGTTACCCCTGCGACCATATTTATAATGGTTCATGTGGATAAGCTTGGTTCCGCGAGCGGGAGCCGGGGATTACAGAGTAACGGCTATCTGTTTGAGTCTTGCGAAATACGCTTTAAGTGTTGAACGTGATATCTGGGTAGAAATAAGAAAGAGATATTCTTCATAATATCAAGATCAATTATCGAGTAAAGTGCAGGATCTTGACACTTTTATCAGGGCTTAGACCCGGAAAGCTAAGCCGGGTATTTGGAGAGGAGCCGGGTTACTATATGGCCACTGTGAGTTGGGCCTAGCTGTTTATTGAAGCGTTTTAACCCGGCCTTCATGCATTTGGGCATTTGATGTCTTTTCAGGGAATAGCAAGCGCTTCAAGGAAGGATCCGTGAAGCCCAAGCTATTCTGGGGACTACTGATGGAGGGATGCTAACCCGGTAGGCCAACTCCAAGGCATAACCCGGCCCAAAGGACGCTGCGCAAGATCCGGCTAAGGGTAAAGAAACTTCTGGAAGGCCCAAGTTTGTAGGCCTCGTAACCCGGATTGTGGGTTACGGTGAAGGAAAGTTAGAGTTCGTATGCGGTGTCCGGGTAGGATTCAGGGTGCGCCTTGGAGAGTAAACCAGGGGGGTATGGGTGCTTTATAAACCGACCCCCAGGTCTAGTTGATTGAGATCTAAGAACCCTAGTAGTACCGTTTAATATCGAGAATCCAGTGTATACGAAAGATCGAGTTAATACATTGAGATCGGAGACTCGGCGACTTGATTGCCGGCTACCAGATCGTGTTCCATCATGCTTTCCTCTGAGCTAAACCCTCTCCCAAACGCCTGTGTCGTCTTGCCCCAAGATCAGTTACCCCCGGTAACATCTGCCGTGATAATCCCACGACAGGAGGCCCGAGCTACGATAACGTGATGGATCTGCCTCACCAGATCATCTACAAGGGTACCAAGGCCAGGACAAGGGTCGGAGGGGCCGCTAGTCAGCTATGACCATCGGTCCTCGGGGAGAGCATCGACGGATTCCGCGTTTGTCTCCGGCGCAACCTCTACATCGGCCTCGGCTTCGCCGGACCCAAACGAGATAGTGGCATCCTCCCTTGCGCTGGGGGCTGGCGAGGGCGCCAAGACCTCCTCCACAAGAGCCTAGGGTCGGCCTCGAGGTGATGGCTCAACCTCGACAGGGACCCCGACCGTCGCCTCCTCGACAATCGGCTGCACCACCGGGAGCGAGGCGAAGGGATCAGGGGCCTGCCCCTGCAGCTTTGCGAGGGTGTCGATAACCTGATCACTTCCAGAAGCAACACAAGCTAATCAAGACAATGAAGAAAAATGTGAAGGAAAGGGATCATGGTGAGGCTCCTCACCCTCCATTGAAGCGCTACACTCTGGGGCGACACCGGCACAAGGGGCGGTGCGCGACGGAGCCTCCTCAGCAATACTGCCGGAGGACGACGGGCCGTCATCAACCCTCGGCCTCTTCCCCAAGAGACGATCGCGGACACCTCTCCCGGGCCCTCGTCGTTTTCTTGCCGCGGTCGACGCGGGGCGCCTTTGTCTTTGTCCTCCTCCTTATCGGAGGATAGCACCACTATGCGGCATACCCTCGACGAGGAGGCTCTCGACCCGGTGTCCTGAGGAGAGGAAGGGATCTCGACGCTCTCCTCGACAGAGTCCAGAGCGTACGGCTAGTCCGCGCGCGACTCTATCCCCTCAGCCAAAGGGCCCCATATGTCGAAGAATGACATCAGAGCAACAATCGCGTCCCTCTCCCCCGCGCGAAGATCATAGAGAGGGAGCATGCCGGGAGGGAACCTCGACGACATGTCACAGTTGAGCAACAGCTCGAGCGCCATGGAGAAGGAGCGTTGGCTGAGGATGTGGCCATAAGGCGCATCGGGTCGTCGACGCCCAAGTACATCCACAGGCGCCTCTCATGACGCTGTAGGGGTGAGGCGCCTCTCGACGATCTGAATGATGAGCATGTCGAAGGTGAGACCCCTGTCGTATAGCGCATTCACACGCTCTCTCAGGGACGTAGACTACGCCGACAAGAACCTCCCACCGCCACCCCGAGTTTCACACGGGCGGAGACGAAGGAAATTCGAGGAGATCGCAAGCCTCGCCGGCGACGACGTACATCCACCTCGCACAGAAGGCAATGGTATCGTATGGGATGGCCATTTGGGGGAAAACAGCCCCCTTGCCGGTCCCTGGGCGGAAGGAGAGGTCGCCAACGCCAGGGTCCGCCTGGTCCTCCCATAGCTCGAAGAAGCAACGGAAGAGCGCCACTGACAGCCTCATGCTAAGGAACAACTCACAGTAAAAGGCGAAGGCAGAGCGAATGAGGGTTGAGTTGGGGTGAAGATGAAGTAGGTGGATGTGTTAGTGATCAAGGATGGCGTGGATGAAATAGGAGAAGGGAGGAACCATCCCCGACATCACCGACCGATAGAAGATCGGTTACGACGTCGGGGAAAGATCATCGGGATCAGCCACACCCGCGAGAAGGATGGTTGGGTCGTGCTCGTTAGATGAACGAGCCGACATGTGGCGCACCAACCTTCTTCATCTTACCGTCGTCGATGGTGGAAGGCTCGATCATGGGCATCACGGTGCTGTTGTCGGGAGGCAGAGGCGAACAGCGGAGGAGATAGGAGTCTAGCCCTTGCCTAGAGAAGATGAGAAGAGCGAAGGTAAGCGGAAGTGATGCGCGGAAGGCGAGGAGCGGAACCCCGGTGTAGTATTTTAGTCCCCCTCCAACTGTTAGGCTGCGGCGCAGGGAGCCGTTGTCCCCCACGTCCAATCAGTCGTGGGGTGTCACGCACGAACTGTCGTGCCACGTGCCCCATGTCGGGCATGCAGCGGTGGCCCCATGACTTCTCGCCTCCTTCGTCCATGGGCAACTGTCGGGCCTCTGGATACCAGGGTATCCCGACCCATCTGCTGCAGCCCGGACTGGCAGGTGTCTCCAGAGGGTGATCATGCGCGTTTTCTCTTCTGAGGGGCTCTCTGTCTCAGCTTCACCTCAGCCCAAGCCTCATGAGACGAGGCTTGTCGAATTTCACTTCAGGAGGGACTCCACTCCGCCATCCTTTCCTCTCGAGTGAGCACACTTGCTCAGCGGGAGACAAGGCATGTGCCGCTGACGACTGCTCCTCCGTGCGCTAACGGAGGCCGCGCAGGGGCGCAGGCCTGCTTTGGCCACAATTTTCGTTCTGGTGTATAAAGTCCGGGGGAAAACTCTCCGGGCCTAAGTGTATTCCCAAGATTTCCTCTTTGGTACAAGGAGACCAAGACCACGCTACAAGACGGAGGCAACATCACCAGGCGCCCCCACCGTGCTGCCATGGACGGTGGAGCTGTTCTCGACGACCAAGACCGCGCAGACAGCATGGAGTACGTGACGCTCCTCACTTTGCCTCCTTGTGGGAACCCTTTCCCGCCAAATGAGAGGGAAGGAGGTCCAAAAGCCAGTATAAGAAGGGCCCTTATGGCCCTCGTAGAAAGGGAGCTCAATTCATCCAAGAGCCCAAGTAGTCTGATCCGAGCACAAGCTCGCATTTATACTGTAGTAACCACAGTGTAATCCATTAAACAAGGAGAGGTAGGGTTTTACACCACACTAGAGGCCTGGACCTGGGTGAACTCCCCGTGTCTTCGTTGTTGTCGTTCTCAACCTTCCGTCGTGAAGCCTCCTCAAGAGGTGAAGGAAGTGTGTTTAGCCCACAGTGTTCGAGCCTCTAGAGGCTATCCTGTCTAGGACAGACGAGCTTCTCCGACATCAATACTATCCCAAGCCTCCTTGGCGGTCTTTCATCTTAGGATATGAGTGACATGCTCCCTTGGGAGAGCCTTTTGAATGATGTTGAGATCGGTCTTGTTGAGTTGAGACTCAATGTCCTCTCTTGGAGCCAAATTTCTTGCATCATGAGGATGGAATCCATACACCACACTTCTCCACAAGGCGGTGCATGTGGCGGAAATATGAGAATCCATTTCAAACTTCCAAGAATTCATTAGTGTTAAGCATGGGAGTAAGTCCAACATTTAAAATGTGTGACATTGAAACAATGGGATCGATAGTGTCATAGTTGGGAGGTGGTGGAACTCTTGAGTTAATCCCCGAACCATTAGCCGAGTGCGACTTGAATCCCTCGACCTTCTCCCCACCCTTAGCCTTTTTCGCGGCTTTCTCCTTGGCTTTGGCACTGTTAGCTTCCATTTCCGGAATGCTCGGAAGATATTCGTCTTCTGAACTCACCTCATCGAAAACAAAGGGAGGTTCCTTGGGCCCCTTAGGTTTACCCATATGCCCTCCAACATCTTCTTTATGCTAGAGACCTCCGAACGGACACTAGAGCTAGCCTTTGACAACTCGGTTTGGATGGTTCCGACCATTACTTATAGGTTAGCTATAGTGTAGGCCATTTTAGAGATCTCCTCCTTAGAAGACTCGGAGTCATCTCCGTTGATCATAATACTCTTAGGCGGTTAAGCCCGATATAAGAGTCAGAGGTTCTGATACCAATTGAAAGTACGGTATGGTCAACTAGAAGGGGGTGAAAGGTGATGGACTAAATAAGTAAAACACAAGGTTATCTAGATGTGCAACTAGGTGAACGATCTCTGTGATACGATACAAAATACGCAAGAAAGAAATACGTAAAGCACAAGATGAACCACAAGTGTAAACAAGGAGACAAGAATATGTTTCCTGCACTTCCTTCCCAAGAGAAGTACATCTATGTTGGAGAGGTGTGGAGCCACCTAAGAATTATAATAACACGGATGTGCACAACTTATTCTCCTTGAGCTTTTCCAGCGAAGGAGATTCTCGTTTCCACTATGAGGTCGACTTGAAGACGTTGACCAAACCTTTACACAAGGTTGAGGATACACTATAAGATGGATGGTGACTTTCAACAATTCGAAACTTCTTGCAACAAGGTGGAATCTCCAAGCACTATGGTTTCTTCTAGCATTTCTAGTCCCAAAGAGATCAACATCCGCTAGAATTTGATGGATGGATTTGCAATTCACTTAGTGAAATCACGGATCTAGCTCTTCTCAAGCACTCCACAAAAATATTGAGTCGATTGGGTGGATGGAGTGGAAGATCTAGTAAGTTGAACCTTGCATCAATGGAGGAGAGAGAATAGGAGTGCAACTTAGCATTGAATTAAGAGGCAATTCTATTTAAAGCTCTAAAAAAACAGGCCGTGGCTGGAACTTCTGGCCCTTCTACGGGAACTTCCGGACCAACGGAAATCCTTCCGGTCTTCGTTTTCATGCCCGCATGACCAGAACTTCCGATGTATGAGCGGACATTCTGACACGCCGGAACTTCCAGCTAAAGTTCCGATCCAACTTCCACTTCAGATATCTCAACACAAGAGAGAACCTTGGAACGACGGAACTTGGCTCGAAACTTGGAGCGTAACTTCCAGAGGTTTGAACTTTCGACACAGCGGAACTTCCGGCTAAACTTACAACCCAACTTCCGCTTCAGAATTCTCAATACCAGTAGCAAATTGGAAATGACGGAAGTTGGAGCGGTAGTTCCTCAGGAACTTCCGCCCGTTTCAGTGGAAACCTAAGAAATGTCAGGAAAAGTTCCTAGATCTACATACATTAAAAATACGTACCATGTTGAGTCAATTATTAAAACTTATTAGGGAGACATATGCCCTTTCAGTTGGGAGTTGGAAGGTTTTAAGAATCACAACATGATTCCAGGAAATTGTTTACATTTTCTTTCTATTAAGGAGTATTAGTATAGGTATAGGAGTCCAGTCCGTATTTGTGTTACGGTCTCAAAGCTTCCTCCTCTTTCCACTTGCCCCTAACTGACTTGCATCAACCTCTCTGGGGTTATCCACTAAACCCTGTTGGTATGCACTAAAATCAATTGCCACGAATTGCGAATGGATCAACTTTGTACTTCCTGGATAGAACTGGACCTTCTCATTCCCCATGTCAACACGAAGCAAATACTGGCAAATGTACTCCAGTTTGCCACCGCCAGGTCTCACTCTCACATCAGTAAAGACTAGGTAGACTACGTCATGTTCATACATGCTCAGGACAGGGAGCGATGGAGCAATCTTTAGCATACCATTGGCTTGGTGAGTCTCGTTCTTCCAGATGTTTCCAACATTGTACTCGCACGTCAAATCCCATTTGAGGTCAGAAGACAGAGTCCACACGGTCACTAAAATTTCATCGCCAGGCTGGTGTTCAACGTAGCCATCCATGGAGAGGAATTTGATGGCGCCCTGAACATAGGCCATGTAACGGAACTCCTCCGCTCGCAGATGTCGACCCTTGGGCGTGTCGACATCATAGGATGCACAAGCAGCGGGCAACGGAATGAAGCGGAACTCCGGGTCAGAATCGTACTTCAGCACCGGGCTCAGATCACAGACCACCAAGCCTTTCAACAAATCCACCCAGCAGAGGGTAGAGCCATCCGACAAGAAGCCATTGTCAGCGTAGAAATCCGGTGGCTGGTAAATCTCATGGGGCAGGTGACAAGCCTTCACGACCCATTCTTTCGCGGAGGACTGCCAAAGGCAGAGCGCGGCTTCTGTAACGTCCGAGCTTCTCATCCTGACAACCTCGGCAAGAACATAGCCGCCGCCCTCGCAATCGGAGACGACAAGAGCTGAGTCTCGACCGATAGGGTCGTGGGCGTGGTCCAAGGGGAGCTGGGGGATCGTTGAGAGAAAATTCTTCCTGGTGTCGTAGATCAGATAGCATCCTTCCGAAACGACGCCAGGGCGGTAGGCGCCGGCGTAGAGGGCGACCAGATTCTTGTCTGAGCTCGAGATGCGGGCAGAGGTCACACCTGAGCATAGTGGTGGGATGGAATTCATGGGCGGCAGCATGCGGAGGGAGGATAAATTCGGTGGATCGACGAGTTGTGGGTCGGGCTTCAGGGTCCGCAGGTAGAGAGCGATTGCCTCTATCATCTCTTCGTCGCTTGGTGGACACCCCAGGCCGACTAAATCTTCCCCTTCTTCGATAACAATCTGGTCATGGGGAAAAGGAACTTGGCGGTCGAGCAAGACCCAAGAAGGGGCCATGGCGGCTAGGGTTGGGTGGTGGACGGCGCAAGGGAGCAGTGCGATTTGGGGCAGGGTGGGGGATGGATGGAGCAGGAAGGAACTGCCTAGATCTATAATTGGAGTTCGACGTACGTACGTTGTCCACTTGTCCATCCCGACGCGACCCTCGCATGCATGGTTTGCCAGCTTCCGTCATTAGCGCTAAAGCAGCAATCAACGGAACCGGCCACTTCAATTATTTTTGTATTTCGTTTCCAACTCTCGTTTGTGCGATTTTGATGGGCTCACACTGGGACGACTATTTCAACTCTCCCCGCCCGCCCTCATCACACGTACGCTGCTTCTAGCACCACTGCACCAGATCCCTACACCCCAAATCCCACAACCATTGCGATCTGCATGGCGCCGCCACAGGTACAGCCATCCAGCGTCTTTCATTTGATACGTCGTTGCCTCTGTCTTCCTGTGCCCGCGGCACACACTAGAGCAGCGCACGCCAACAACGGTCAGCTCTTCCAATTCTACTGGATTGAGCAGCGCACGCCAACAACGGTCAGCTCTTCCAATTCTACTGGATTGTATTACCATCGATGGTTACATAAAGAACTGCAAGTACATTTTCTTGACTCGAGATTCATAACAGCGGTCAGCTTTTGCAAATTTTTAGGTGTCATATACCCTTCAGTTAGCCTTTTATCGATTTGTGCTATAAGCTTTGGGTATTGCGTAGCATTCATCACTGGTACCAATAAAAAAAAATCACTGGTACCAAGTATTAAGCAAATGTAATTACCAGTTTTGAAAAATAATCTTTGTTGTGAGGTTTGATTATTCTTCCAGTTGGATCTGACATTTTACTTGAACATCGTATATGAGTTCTCTCAAGCTGAAAGAAGCAAACAACTTCTTCTGGTACTATACATGAATCCAGCTATATATGCAAAATGCCAGACAAGGTTCTTGTAATTTAATTGTCGTTCTTGTATGGGAATTTTTTACCAGACCAAAATTACATGTACCAAGCCAGAAAATGTCAAATACCAGGCTACCAGCAGGCAGATATACATGGACGGCTTAATTAGACCATCAAGAGACCAAACCATCATAATATGGTTTCAGCTCTCAATCGAAGTTTAATTTTTTAGTTACCAGACAATTAAAAATGCTAAGCACCCTTGATTCTTTGCTCCCACTGGAAGTTGTTTTCTTAGTGCAGATTACCGACATATCTGCTTTGTACATGGATGGAGATTCTAAATGAGGTCCTTCCGACATATATCTGGTGCATCGGCATTGGAATCTTGTCCAAGATGATCATCAAAAGTATCTCTTGGTGAGGCATCATGAAGTTGTTCCCATTCAAGCAAGTTCAATAGTATAGCCAACGGTTGGCTATAAGGATTTGCCATGTCATCTATAGCCAATCATATAGCCAACAAGTACAATAGTTAGGTAGAATAATGTGTTGGTTTATTAACACATGGCCCACCATCCACTCTCACAAGGTGCCTAGGAGCACGTGCTGTAGCTGACTCTTGCATGAGAGCCCACTCCCCTTCTCTCTTCTCTTCTCTCTCCTCCATATCATCACATAAATAGTATTTTAATCCTTATAGCCCGCTGACATAAGCTTATTGTACTTGCTTCCGGGTATGTTAAGCGAGAATGTGTTTTCTCTTTTGGATCAAGCATACTTGTTCTTCATATAATCATGTAAGATAGCCTACAAATCATTTTATGTGAATCCTTCAATCTACAATTTTTTTCTAAGAAAGTCTATTCATCCAAAAAGTGCTTATCTAGAGTATGTTACACTTGTTGTCGAGAAACATCTTGCAGCCATTTCCGGCTGCATGGTAA
Organism: Alopecurus myosuroides; assembly: GCA_028641055.1. Classification (NCBI taxonomy): domain Eukaryota; kingdom Viridiplantae; phylum Streptophyta; class Magnoliopsida; order Poales; family Poaceae; genus Alopecurus; species Alopecurus myosuroides. The sequence goes on along the minus strand of CM054057.1, from coordinate 279,615,632 downwards.
TTTTCAGCATGATATGGTTTATTGTGGATTTGTTTGTAGCAAATTTTACTAGAGGCAAAGCTAGCGTGGTCATCTCACGACATTGTTAGTTTTGTAATTTGTAGCACACATCAGATTGGTTAGGGAAGACTGGAGGCACCACAACCCACTTGGTGGGAGTAGGTGTTCTAGGCAAAGATATACAAAGGGTATGACGTGGTCATCGAAGCTCAAAGAAGTGTGGGTTGAATACCATTTTGTGCATGCCTCCTATTCTAAAAATTCACTATAGAACAAGAATTATGAAAATAATCTACATATTGCATTGTTAACTTCTTAAAGTATGCAATGCTAACGTGGAAACCCAATCCTCGTGGTCATGTCTTTATAACAGCAACTTCACAATTTGATTCCACTTACTTTGATACAGACAAAAAATAATCTTTTTCACCATAGTTTGGAATTGGCAACTAGCAGGGCGATGGCTTTAGAGGGACACATTAATATGGTGTGTGTCCGCACCGTAACTTGAAGCTGCCAGAGATGACACTGAAGGAGAAAGACCAAAGAGGATGCGGCTAGGTGTCAGAGAACTGATAAAGAGAAATGTGTCGTGGGTACTGCACACGAGGAATGGAAGGTGCGACGAGAAGGGGGGGGGGGGTTGCGTGAGGAGGGTGTCGTTGGCAGGATGCTTTAGCGCTGTATAGCTACATCGCAATGGTCACGCGACCGTGTGGTATTTCCCCCCTTTCCCCTAGCTCTCGCGACCGCCCCCCCCCCCCCCCCCGCGCGCCGGCGGCGCCCTGCCCCTCCCCTGGCGTAGCTTGTCCCCCCTCCCCCTCCGCGTAGTCGGTCAATACGGCCGGCGCCGCCCACAGCCCTGTTCCCTTCCTCTCGAGAGGGCGCGCCTCATAGCGATGGCTTTGCGTGTAGATCTAGTTGGTTTCCCGTCCTCATCGGAGGAGAGTTCGACCTCCATCAACTCGGCCCTCCGGGTTGCTTCTGCGGCCAAGACGGCAGCGGATGCGGCGGCCATCAAGTGGAGGGAAGTGCTCCCGGTCATGGCGGCGGAGGCGCTCGGGGGGAGATCCGGGAGTCCTATGTCTCCCACGTCTCCGCTTCCCAGCCCCCGACGCCCGCTCGTGTTGCTCCTGGCGCGGGCTCGGGTTGGCTGCCCCCGACTTGGAAGCGTCGCTCCCCTGGCCGTGCTGTTCAAGGCCCCCTGCCGGCGGCGGTGCCCCGGCATCCCATGCCTAGGGAAATGAATGGGCTGTGTTATAATTGTTGTGAACCTGGCCACATCAGTGCGAATTGCGAGAGTAAGCCTTGCTGTTTCGTCTGTGGGTCTGAGGAACACAAATCGAACAGCTGCAAGAGGCCTCGCAGTCCTGGCGCCGGTGAGGGTGGCAGCGAGGTGCACCTTTCGGCTCGGCTGGGCATTGGGCCGGCGGGCCCTGTGGTGACTACGCGAGGCTCTTCTTCGGGTCGTGCCGCCCCGGCGGGGTCCGGTGGTGATCCGCGTGGTGCGGCGGGAGGCCTGGTGGCTGCGGGTGGTTCGGCGTCGGGTCGCCTGACCACGGCGGGAGCCGGTGGTGTTCTGCGTGGTGCGGCTGCGGGTGGTCTGGTGAGTGGCGGCGGTGCGCGTGGGCCGGAGCGGCCTTGGGTCGAGGTGGCGCGAGTGGGCGATGGGCCGCCGCGTCTCTCGGTGCTGTTCTCGGGAGTGGATCGCTCCCCTGAGGCGCTGCCTTCCCCTCCGCCATTGCCGTCTTGGTCGGGGCGACTGTGCATCATTGAGCCATCTCCGGAGATGTCGAGGCTCGAGGAGGAACTTGGGATGGCTCTGCTCGGTTCTCAGGGTGGAGACGGTCCTAAAGCGTCGTTGATGGTGGCGGCAGAGGCAATCAGGGCCCACTTCAATTTTACCCTCACGGATTGCTCGGTGGTTAGGTACCATCCGGAAGATTTCCTGCTGATGTTCCGTTCGGTGGAGGCGAGGGATCGAGTCCTGCGGGCAGGAGGTATGCGAACGCCGCGCCTTTGGCTCTTCGTGCGACCGTGGACCAGACAGGAGGGGGCGGTGTCTCGTTCCCTGTTTTCCAAGGTGGAGGTGGAGATGAAGATTATTTCGAGCCACACCTGGGAGTTGCGCTCGGCAGAATCGTTGTTGGATGAGAGTTGCTGGGTGGACGAGGTGGACTTCATGACAGCGTCGAGGAGCGACATGTCGACCTTCCGCTTCACGGCATGGACTCCGAATCCGGCGGGCATTCCGCCGGCGAACACGCTGGCGGTGACGGAACCAGACGATGGGTTGCGGCTTCGACCTCCAGTGCGAGGTAAGCGTTTCCGCAACCGTGTCAATCTCTTTCTGTATGCCATCAATATTGCGGTTCGTGTCGTCGAGCCATCGCCGGAGCCTAGTCCGGGGCGTTCGCTGGATGATCACCGGTGGAATGATGGTGACAGTGGGCAGAATGGCCACCCTAGCGATTGTATGATAGCGACGGAGTGGATGGTGGCCTGTCGCTTCTGCCTCCTCCTCCTTGAGGTCCGATCCTGGGTCGGGGTGGCTGGGGGCACCAAGGGGGGCGGCGTCCGTCTGGCCCGCCTCTGCGTCGTGGAGTGCTTGGCTCGCTGGTGGTTGCCCCGTCCGCGCGGGCTGCTGTTGTGGAGAAATCCCCCGCGCGCGGGGTGCCGAGGAGGTCCGTCTCGCCGGGTGTCGGCTCGCCGGTGGCCATGGTGGCTGCTACGCAGCGGTCGGTGTATGTGGATTTGGATTCTGTGTAGGTTCAGGTGGAGGTGGACGCTGCGCAAGGGCAGACAGAGGTGGAACCGGGGATTCCGGCGCTGCCATCGCCGCTTGTGGTGCGTCGAGGCGGTCCGTCCGTGCCTCCGTCCCCAGCCTTGCACGACGTGCACCAGCAGGTGGCTCCTGTGGAGGGTTCGACGGTGTGGATCTCGCCGGGGATTCTATGTCGTGGAGGGGAGGTGCTGGGTGGTGCGAGCCTCGTCTCTCCATGCTCTCCTGACTCGGCGAGGTCGGGGGGACGCGATGGAGTTCCGAGGGCGTCATCTTGACTGCTAGGACAGCCCGTGCGAGCGGGAAGGATCGCCCGGGGCCTGTGTCTTCTCCGGTTGCCGTGGAATCCTCCTCTCGGGTGTTGATGGTTGTCGTCACATCGGAGGGGGCTGCTGCCAGGTCTGGATCATGGCCAGGCTCCTTAGCTGTGGACGTGGACTCCTTCCTCCAGGTCGTAGAGGTGGCCATCGCCACTCCTGTTCTATCTACCCAGGCTCGTACTAGGCGGGCCAACCTGAGGGCAATCCCCCCAACTTCAAGCCCCGTAGAAGCGGGTGTATTGCTTTGTACGCTCGGGCGGGCTCCTCGGCGTTGAAGAAGGCACAGGGTAATCTGATGCGGAAGATGGGAATAGCTCACGAAGAGGGGACTTTCACGGAGGACGAGCTGAAGCGGTATGTGGGGGCTTTCGAGAACACCATGTCTGATGTTGAGGTGGGTGCTCTAGCCATGTTATTCGGCATCGTGGGTCAGGTTGGCCTGGAGGCTGAGGCCTAAGCTTGAGTTTGTGTGGTTCCTGTAGGCTGATCTTATGTCAGCTACACCTAGTGATTTCTTTCTTGTGTGGAACGTTCGTGGATTGAAGTCTCCTGCTAGGCGTGACCTGGTTAGAGAATTTGTGGTCGACTCGGGTGCTACTCTTGTGGCGCTCTCGGAGTCTAAGTTAGAGTCTGTAACCTCATTTGACATTTTGCAAATATGTGGACCCCGCTTCGACGGGTTTGGTTATTTGCCGGTTGTGGGTTCTTCCGGTGGTATCATTGTGGCTTGGCAGTCTGTGCGGATTAATGCTTCGAACTGTACCTTGTCGACTAACATGATTACTTTGGAGATTTCTCCCGTGGAGGGTGATGAGTGGTGGTTCACTTCTGTCCATGGCCCCTCGATTGATTCCACCAAGGAGGCGTTCTTAGAGGAAGTGCATGGTCTGGCGTCAGGTTGCACAGGACTTTGGGCCATTACCGGCGATTTTAACCTTATCCTTGATGCCGCGGACAAGAACAAAGGTCGGCTTAATCGCCGCTTAATGACTAAGTTCCGTGATACTATCAACTCCTTGAGGCTCAAGGAGGCGCCGCTAATGGGTAGAGCGTATACGTGGAGCAACGAGAGGGTGGATCTTACCTTGGCTAAGTTGGATAGGTGGTTTTCCACCGTAGATTGGGAGTTGGCGCACCCCGATAACCTTTTGATGGCCCTCTCTTCGTCGATCTCGGATCATGCGCCTCTCTTGATGTCTTCTTCTTGTCATATTACGTTTAAACGGAGATTTCAGTTTGAGGCTTTCTGGACAAAGCTTCTGGGGTTTTGTGAGGAAGTGTCGAGGTTGTGGAGCACGGGGGTGGGGGAACACTCCATCCCGTGTAGGCTTAATGCTCTCGAGATCCTAGACCGCAAATTACGAGCTATGGCCGTGGGGTTGAGGAGTTGGTGGGAGAGGAGTGTGGGTAACGTCAAGATGCAGCTGCTGATGGCTAATGAGCTTATCCTCCGGTTTGACGTGGCTCAGGAACATAGACAGCTCTCCTCGGCTGAGCAAGCCCTTTGTAAACAGCTCAAGTGGAAATGTTTAGGTTTGGCGTCTCTCGAGCGGACGATGGCGAGGGCTCGCTCCCGTTTACTGTGGATGAAGCAGGGCGATGCCAACACGGCATTTTTCCACCTTCATGCTTCGCACCGTCGTAAGAAGAACGCGATCCGTCGTCTGCGTGGACCTTCATCTGTTACGGCGCATCAAGACGTTATGCTTTCATTAGCCTTTGAGTTCTTCGAGGGTCACCTCGGTGTAGTGGACGCTCGTTCGAGGTCGATCCATCTTGGCAATTTGGGGCTTTAGAGGCTAGACCTGGCCGAGCTGGAGGTCCCTTGTGTTGGAACGCGTAGAGATAAAAAAAACTTTTCCTACGCGATGCTTCCAAGATCTAGCCCAGGTAGAAGGCCACGAGTATTACCACTAGACGCGCAGGTGCGGATTATCGATGCAGCGCGTCGGGGCAGTGCAGTCCCACGATCCGGTCCAGCCGATCCAATCCCTCAAACGTCGAAGTGCTGAATGTACAACACCTCTGCCGGTATCCACACGTACGAGGAGGAGCTCCGACGGCGGACTGCTAGGTCCGGTGCGGCGGCTGGACTGAGTGGGGCTAGGGTTCCCAACGCATGGGAGAGTGGACTAACGTGCCCGCTGGGCAACCTGCGCTCCTCTTTATATAGCGAATGGTAGTGGGCTTCACAACACTTGTGGCCCATTCCCTCTGTGAGTCCGACTCACAACTCAGTCCATTTCCGGTTCGGGTCCAACCCGACCAATACATTTGCTCCCGCTCTTAAGTGTGCGACCCTGCAGGCTCATGGCGACTTGGACACGATTGGAGTCCTACTCTCAATCGATCAATCGGTAGCGGCTCCTAGCAGAACGTGCCGACTCCCAAGTCCCATTGAGTCATGACGACATACCTTTCAATGTGATATTCATCTTAGTCCTTTTTGCCTCACGATATACCTTGTCGAACTATAGGCGATTTATCGTCATCCCTTAAATAGTTCGACTCTCTTCTCGATCTGTGATATATGATTCATCTGACTAACTCTTAGTCAACAGATACAGTTAACACTTAACTGAGTCGCGCATGGCCATGCTTCCTGAATCATATCACTCGAGAGGGCCCAGAGAATATCTCTCCATTCAGAGGGGCAAAATCCCATCTTGATTATCCACATCACGCAGCTTGCTTCTCATTCGACCCGAACTCTGCCTTTATAGTTGCCTTGTCACAGAACAACGTTTGACAGAACCTAAGTCGATGATCCACAACTCGGATTGTGCGACAACCTCAGGTCTAAGGATTACATTGATTGAGACATGCAAATGACGACTTGATCGTTGCATCTCAATGTGGGTCAACCCGACTTGCTAAACTCTTTAGCCAAGTCCGCGAACGTTGGAATGGCATCACCATGCCCATGACAAGTGGAACCGTGTCATCAACCAACACTCATATTAGTCTAGGGTGTGTGTCCAGCACAACCTAAATGACCAAGGACAATCTAGTATGAACAACATGAATATATAGTTCCACAATCGAATCACATATTCAATGACATATATCAGATGTTCAAAACAAGGACAACTTAATAACTTTATGAATACAGTGGGAATTACATCATACATGATTGCCTCTAGGGCATATTCCCAACACCTTGGACAAGTGAGGAGGTTTGGGAAGTGATCAAGCGGATGCCTGCGGATAAAGCACCCGGACCCGATGGCTTTTCCATCAACTTCTATCAGAAGTGTTGGGCAATCACTGGGACGGCGTTGGTGGAGGCTCTGAACTGTCTCTACCGTGACCAGTCGAGGGGGTTTAGGTCTCTTAACTAGGCGCTCATCGTCCTTATCCCTAAGGTTGATGATGACGTGGAGTTAAAGGAATTTCGCCCCACTAGTCTCGTCCATAGCTTTGGGAAGATTTTCTCTAAGCTTTTGGCTTCTAGGTTGAGTGTGCGGATGTCGGAGCTAGTGGATATTAACCAGAGTGCCTATATTAAAGGAAGGTCGATCCTTGATATTTACATGCAGGTCCTCAGTGCTATTAGGATTCTTCACCGTAGGCGCACCCCGGCCATCTTTCTCAAGATGGACATTGCACGGGCCTTTGACTCGGTGTCGTGGCCTTTTATCCTCGAGGTCTTTCGGGCGCGTGGTTTTCGTGAGCGGTGGTGTACGTGGATTGTGGCATTGCTTTCCGCGTCATGTTCACGGGTTCTGGTGAATGGGCATGCCTCCGAGCGTATTTGGCACCGTCGAGGGTTGCGGCAGGGTGACCCGCTCTCGCCCCTTCTCTTTGTGATCGTTATGGATGTGCTTGGGGCTTTGTTCCGCGCGCGTGGCTGAGGGGAGGCAACTGTTTCAATCGTTGAGTACCTTTGGTATCAAGTACCGTATTTCCCTTTTTGCGGACGATGTGGCACTCGTGGTCCGTCTCTCTTCTGTAGAGATCAATGTGGCGAAGGAGATTTATGGCCTCTTCGGGGATGCTGCGGGTCTTAGGGCGAACTATGCCAAATGTTCGGCAATGTTGATTAGGTGCGACGACCTGGACCAGGAGGCCATCCTCGATAGGCTGCCTTGCGTGGCCAAGGTGTTCCCATGCACCTATCTTGGACTACCGCTATCAACCACGCGGTTGTCTAAGCAGGATCTGCAGCCTTACATAGACCGGTTGGCCCGGAAACTTCCCACGTGGAAGGGCTCCCTCCTCCAGATCCAAGGGCGCGCCGTATTGCTCTAGGCAGTCCTTTCTGCTATGTCCATCTACATCATGATGGCAATGGACCTGCCTAAGTGGATGATCGATGCCTTTGATGCTCTTTGTCGGGGCTTTTTGTGGAGTGGTAAGGCCAAGGCTAGTGGAGGGGCTTGCCCCATTTCCTGGGAGAGGGTTTGCACGCCTAAGTGGATGGGAGGGCTGGGGTTTAGGAACCTCCACCTCTTAAACGAGGCTTTTCGTTTGAAGTGGTTATGGCTTAGTAAGAGGGATATCGATAAAGCTTGGTTACACGTGTCGGTATCGTGTGCTCCTTCGACTAAGGCGTTGTTCCGTGCGTCCACTCGTACGGTTGTGGGGGGATGGAGAGGGCAGTCTATTCTGGACTGACCGTTGGCTCGATGGTTCACGTGTGGCCATGATTGCACCGCTAGTTCTTTCGTTTGTGGACTCTAGAGTCCAACAACGACGGCTTGTTATGGATGCCCTCAGGGACAATACGTGGATCAGGGACATTGCACTTGGGATCTCGGTTCCGGCCATGGCACAATATATCGCGTTTTGGCACGTGGTGAATGCAGTGACCCTGCGTGTGGGAGTGCCAGATTCTTTTCAGTGGACCAGGACTCCTTCTCTTTTGTTTTTGGCGAAGTTGGCCTACTTGGCATTCTTTGTGGGATCCGCTACCTGGCCGCTGTACGCTCCAATTTGGGGGTGCAAAGCCCCGTTAAAATTCAAAATCTTCGCGTGGAAGGCGGCTTGGGATCAGTGTTGTACTGGGGTGAGGCGCAAAAAGCACGGCCTCACGTTGGTGGACACATGTCCAGTCTGTTTGCAGGTGCCTGAGTTGATTGACCATCTTTTTTTAATTGCTCTTTTTCCTCCTAGATTTGGTTCCAGGTGTTGCAGAGAGTAGGTCGCCCTGAGTTGGCCCCTACTCCCTCCTCCTCCTTGGAGGGCTGGTGGCTCAAGGCGGTGGAGGGCTGGCCAAAACCTCAAACAGCTAGGATGAGGGCTCTAGTGTTGCTGGTCCTAAGGACTATTTGGGTGTAGCGAAACAACAGAGTCTTCAAGGGTACCTCCAGGACGATTCCCTTGCTCCTCGACTTCTTGATGGAGGAGGCATCGAAGTGGAAAGCGGTGGGGTGCTTGTGAGTAGTGAGAGTCTTTCCTTTTCTTGTGTGTGTGGGTTGCCCCTTGTGGCGGGGTGGATGTGGCGTTGTAATTGTCCTACTCTATTCTTCTATCAAAAAAAAGGCGTGCATTTCGCGCGTTCCTGGAAAAAAAATGGTCACGCTTTAGCGCGGTTATTCTTTTTTTTATTTTGACGAGGATTCTAAGCTCATTTAAGGAGCTTGGTTGGACCATTTCATTTCCTGATCTGTATAAATCTTGTCAAACTTAATCTTTCTATCTAAGAATAAAGCATAATTTATTGTACTTTTGTTGACTGATGCACGGGCCCAAGAAATTTTGGAATTACCTTGGCCTACAACAATGCATGGGCATCTTTCCTATAACCCTGAATTTTTATGAGAAACGAAAAGTAAGGGGTCTCGAAGTGTGTCGTGCCTCAAGTATACTGCTAACGGGTTCGACCTAACCTAACCCTCGCGACCCTCGCGCCGCCGCCCCCAGGCGGCTCAGGGGGATCACGCTGCTGCCGGCCCTAGCCACCCCCTCCTACAGCACCCTCGTCGTCGTCGCCCGAGGCCCCGCCGGGCTAAGCCTGGGCAGCGCCCGTGATGGCGGCGGCGGGGCATCTTCGAGTTGGCGGGCATCCTCGAGGTGGCGGCGGGGCTTCTTCGAGGCGACGGTTCCGAGGCGGTTTGATGCATTCGACGGGGTGTCGGCCCCGGGCTGGAGGCTCGCCGACGTGCCCTGGTCGCGGCGGCGGCCATGGCGGCCGGTGGTGGCGGTTTGGCGGCGCTCGGTGAGTCCCGGCATCCTTGGCGGCGCGGCCGTGATTGGTGGAGGTCGGCCAGTGTTGCGCCGCCCCTACTCTCCTCGATGGCGCTCCTCTCCCGTCTGGCAGCGCTCCGGCCTCGTGGTCCGTGGGGGCCCTCCCCCTTCGGAGCTTGTTACCTGCTCGGGCCGGCTGGGTGGGTGCGGCTATTTGCCCCGACGGGTTGGAGTTGTCCCGGATTGGAGGTTGTGGCGGCTGTCTGGTCGACGGGCTGGTGGATGCCGGGGCAGCGGCCCCGGATTGTGGATTCTTCTCCAGGCTGATCTACAGCGAGGACATGGCGGACTCCTTACTGCGGCTGCACGTGCTGGGTGGAGTGGAAGTGGCTGGCCGGTGAGAGCCGGACTCCGCTGATCGGAGTCGACGATGGTGGCGTCTTCCGATGTCATTCCCTTGCTAAAGGTGTCGTTGCCGTGTGGCCTCCGCCTACTTCCTATTGCTCCAGGGGAAACCCTAGATCCGATTTACCGGATCGGATGATGACGACGCCTTGCGCTGTTCTCCCTGTTGAGGGCATTGTCTTGGAGTAGAGCTGTGTTTCGGGGGAAACCCTATATCTGGTTTACCAGATAGGATGATGGCAGCATCTTCGATGTCGTTTATCCTCTCGAGGGCATTGTCTTTGGAATATGAGCTACCTGGAGGGGGTCCCTTGGTGGTGCGGATTGCACAGGGTGGAGGAGTTGTCTTGCGTCATGGTGGCGTCGATGGCAGGTCTCACGGGTGAATGCATTGATTTCTATCCTGAAGATGGGTGAGAGGAAGACGGAGGCGGCATCTTCTGGAGCGTGGACATCGGTGTGCGCTGCAGGGTGCTGGACCGGTTGTGCCCCTTGCTCGCTATCGGGCGGCTTAGTGTGGCCTTCGGTATTTCAGATGATGTGCGTTGGTGTGCTGACAGGGAATTCGGCCCTATTCGGCGACCCCCTTCATTTCTAGAGGTGGTAGATCCTAAGTTGGTGGTTCAGGATGGTGCTTTGATGTATTTCTTTGTAAGACATTGTGGCTTCTGCTTTTTACTAATAAAAACCGGCTGTGTGCACCATTTTGGTGCAGAGGCTGGGGGTAGTACCCTCAATTTCAAAAAAAAAATGTATACTGCTAACATTAGAATTCAACCATGTACACGTTACTTTACATACTGTGGCAACCGTACTATAGTGTATAGTTAGTTTGTTATTTTTTTCCATGGTAACATACAGCTGTGAACTTAGTCGGGACATGATAGACACAAGCAATGTCAATGTACTATTTAGTCTTTTACCGGGAGAGAGTGGGAGAGAGCAGGACAGCCAAGCTAAATCTATTGTTTTTAGGCAGGACATAGAGACTACGGGAGGGCGCCTCTTTCCCGTGTGCCTACGGTAAAAAGACACAGGAAAGAGGCGCCCTCCCGTAGTGAGAGAGAGTGGATAGATTGGAAGACTACCATGTTTGAGATGATAGAGTTCTGTGATGGCGAAAGAAAATACCTGCGGCATCCTGTGAGGTAGGGTTGAAGCTTGATTGTCATGTTTGTAGGTTTTTTACAACTTAGCAACACATGTATATTAAGCTAATGAAAATGTGATTATTGTTTGGCTCGTGAGAGTTTGATGTTGGAGATCTTAACTTGTATGTGAAAGCTAGATGCAAAGGATACAAAATTGCTCCTAGAGGATGGTTACTAGCTGAGGACGAAATTTTGATATGCCTGCTCAAGTACTATGCAAATAAAGATGAATAGACCATTCAAGTAAAAGTGGAATCTTAAATTCTTAATGTTTTGAAGTACTATGTAGCTATGTTTTTCATACACGCGAATTTTCTCATGTAGATATATTCACGTGCGGCGATAAAGAAACTATAGGGACCGTGGCAACGCACGGGAACTCACCTAGTGTAATATATACTAGAGGCTGGAGCAGCCCTTCGGGCGCTTCCTGGCTGTTCATGTGGCCCAAATCACAACTTGTATTTAACAAAAAGTAGGCCAGTCACAAATAAACATTAACCTGTTTATATTTGTATACCTGGTAACGTTCAGAATTGGTAAGCAAATTACAATGTAAAGAATCTGACTATAGTCAGAAAAGGTAGGTCCCTACCTGCAATTTCATCGAGACGAATTAAAGAAAAGGAAACCAATGCACATAACAGGGAAATTACATTGGCAGTAGATTAGTCTACCTATTGTTTGAACCACTTCGTTCCAGCTTTATTCCAACTTTGTTCTCCTCTCTGTTCGATGCGTTGAGGCTAGTCTACCAGAAATTTTCACCATAATTAAATTAGTGACCACATGGAAAAATCGGACAAACAAAGGCTTCAGGCATGCATTGTAGAACCAACACATAGCACAAATTTACAAGACTTAGCAAGCAACTGACACATATAAGAGTGATAAAAATTAATAGGCATAGTTGGTCGATAAAGGAGCACAAGTATTACCAAATAGAGCACCTCGCAAGTATGACCTGGTACCGTGTGTATTTTAAGAAAATGAAGGATGATCGTACCTCCCAAGAAGAATGGTTGAAAACCTTAAGAGACATGGCATTAGAGTCACAATGGCATTAGTCACAATACACTCAAGGAATCCCATAGCTCCACCATGTACACTGCGCCTAGACTGACACCAGAACAGTTAATCCAAATCAAAACCCTGCAGCAAATTGTTGAAAGTCCGTGAATACAGAATTTTAAGAAACAAATGAAAATATTTCTAAAATACAGAACTTTAAGAAACAGAAAAAAATCTAAATTCGGTAACTTTGAAAAGTTCAATTTTTCCTACAGCAGTGTAAACAATCCATTGTGAGAAGAGAACACGATATTTGACAAAAAGAAACCACAAGCACCCAAGATATGAGATACTACAATATGAATGCAGCTGATAACTACCTCTCCAATTAACACTGTGGACATGAAATCAGAATTATGAGGTATTGCAGCAAATTGCAACATTCTAAACCATCTCCTAAAGTCTACCTTTTTTTAGAAGGCAAAGGCACAACCGTCATCTAATATAGAGAAGGAGAGCGGCAAATAATGTAAGAAGTGGATGCTACTCATATGCTAATCTGCAATGCATGATGACCTTATAAAGCTACAGAATTTTCTAAACCAATCAAAAAAACTGTAACAAACACCTGAGAAAAATCTAATACTCTGCATATGTTATAAGCATGGAAGTTACTAAACAAAAGGGAGGCATCAACAAGCCTATATATGTACCTCCATTGAACTACCAATCCAAAAGCAAAGTCATGTGCTTTTGTTCAACCTATGTGTACATGAATGACCTCATATTTGTTTACCCTAAAAAAGTGTATATTTTTACCCACGTGAAAATAATCACGAGATATCTTACTATTTACTGCTCCATGAGAAATTACAACACATGTAAATGGTAGAAACTCTAAAAGGCAAGCATAGGCATTTGTTTGACATCGTAATCATCCTTATGCGAAAATAAACATTGTTCTTTCTTTCCTCTCAAGCTAGATATATAAGCATGTACATGAATGATAATTCGTTTGTTTTACCATAGAAAATATCAAAAGGAAGCTGTAAGCCACCATCCAGCTAATATTATTACCTCTTGAATCCATCAAGATAATCTCTACCACAGACATAAAAAACTCCCAAGTCAGCTTACTCAATAGTTAGCTTCTGTCATTGTTATTCTGACTAAATCCGACTAAATAAACTCTACAAGTAATAAGAAAATCTTTTTTTTGTCATGGTGGCTGACGATGGGATGAACCTTGGACCTGGCGAATAAGGATACCTGGTCCTAGGCCCAAGACTGAAGCCCAATACGGGAAGCCTTTGGACTACTCTGGAAGGCCGAGTTGAAGCCCACCCGCAATGCCTTGCGGAATAAGATAGGAAACTTGTAACCGACATAGATTTAGAGTTTGAGTCCTCCCCGGGTACAGTTTGGGACATGGCCACCTATATAAGGCCAGGAGAGCCACCAGGAGAGGACCAAGCAATACCGCACCATCAAGCCTTGAGCTCGAGATCGTACTCTCGACTTGAGCAATCTCCCATTGTAACCGATCTATTCGATAATACAGATCGACAGAAGCAGGAGTAAGGGTTTTACCTCTACGAGGGCCCCGAACCTGGGTAAATCGTGCCTCCTGTCTAGCCGACGATCGCCAACAGCGTTCACATGTTCTCCTATTCAAAACCCTATAGGTTCACCCGAGGGACTTGTTGAGATGCAGATTCGACAATTGGCGCCGTCTGTGGGAACGGCGGGCGCTGGATCTCCGGCGTCTTCGGCTTCATCGACAACCAACTCGCATTGGAAACCTTCGACTTCGACTCCAACCTACCCAATTCGGCTCGGATCTGTCGTAGTCACCCCTCACTCGCCGGAATCACGCCCGGAATTCAGCAATCTGGAGAAAAGTGTCACATTGACGTTCGGGAGCTTCAAGTTCTACACCAACAGAGATGGGATCCTCCACTTCCCTGAAGAATCGGGATCTGGGTCAATTTCCAGCCCAGGAGCTGTCGATTCACGACCCTACTTGGCGAAAAGTGGAGAATCAATCCGCCTCAACACCAGCAATTTCCATACCCTCTCTACAGAGGAACCCTCTCGGGTCAGGAAGGCCTTTCGAGTTACGCCTAGGACTCACAAGCCACGTCTGGCTCAAGTCTGCATGGCAGGATCGGAACAGCCACCCGCGGAGACTGAACAGAGCGCGAAAGAACGCGCCGAGATCAACATTTCACGAGACGCCTGGCTCCGAGCGAAGGAAGCCATCCGCACAAGCAAACCACCTGCAGCCGGGGTCCCACACGAAGACATGGTCGCCTACCACTACCATCTAGTGAGAGCGGCCACCGCTATCAAAAAAGCTCGAGAAGATCTGGTCGTGCGAAAAAGGATAGCGGACGAGTCAAGCCAACTCCGAGCGGAGCTATCCCTAACACCTTCCGTCGGGAACCGCCCCCAGAAGAAGGGACGCGCCTCGAGAACCGCGACTATGGACGGTGAGTCCTTAAGCGGAATCAGCAAATCACTCATGCGTGTGGACGAAGATGGAAACATCCATCCGCAAACTCCCGCATCCGCGGTGCTAGCCGCAGCTACCTACATGCAGATAAATCAACCAGGCGAAAACGATTCCCGCGCGGAACAATACAAGCAAGTACAAAAAGGACTAGGCATAGCAGCCGCAAAACTTGCCTCCTATGATCGCAGGAAGGCAGCCGAACAGAAGGACAAAGAGGCACCCCGTGGACGTAGGGGCACATCACCCGGCAAGGAAAAATCGCCCCGCCGAGCACGGGGAAAAGACGCCCAGTGACGAGGAGATAGCCCGAGTGGCAGCGATAGCAGCCCAAGGGGCCGAGACCATAGCCGCAGCCCGAGAAGAGGTCAAGATCGCAGCCCACGGAGGAATCGAGATCGCAGCCCGTGAAAAGATCGAGACAGTAGCCGCTCGCGACATCGCAGCAAAGAACCGAGAGGAGACGCCAATCGAGATGAGCCCGGATACAATGCACGATCGGACATCGCCCAGCGTAAGGTCGATAAAGGTTGGGCAGCCAGAAATCGCGCGCGCTCCCCGTCCACATCCTCCGATGATGAAGTCTGCGGAGCCCTATGCTTTACCCGCAGCATCCGCGAAGCACCGCTACCCAAAAGATTTAAGCTGTCCACAGAAGTACAGAAATACGACGGTTCACAGGAGCCTTCTGCCTGGTTGTCGGATTACCTCACGGCAGTAAAATGCCAACGTGGGAACAAAAACACAGCTATGCAGTATCTCAACCTACACCTAGCCGGTTCAGCTCGCAGCTGGCTCGAAGGAAGGCCGAAAGCATGCTACGGGTCCTGGGACGACCTAAACATGGAGTTCTGCAAAAATTGCCAATTAACATACAAACGGCCTGGGACCATCGAGGAGCTATGGGCTTGCAAGCAGAAAAGTGGCGAGTCTACTCGCGAATATATTCAGTGATGGACCACGCTAAGGATTACGGCGGGGAATATATCAGAAGAAGTCGTGGTTGAAGCATTCGCCAAAGGAGCACGGCGAACCTCATTCAAGGAAGAACTGGGGCGAATAGCACCCAAAACCATGGGAGAATTGATGGCCATAGCCGATAGATGGGCAAACGGCGAAGACGCAGTGCGCAACGAGAAAGATTCATCCCCAGCACGCGATGACGACCACCATGGCCGAAAGAAAGGAAGAAAGAACTACGACCATGATGATCGAGAAGAATTCGTGGCAGCAGAGTTCACCAAAAACCGCGACAGCGGATATCGTGGGAAGCTTGAATGGAAACCAAAGCAAGAAGAAAAAACCCCCGAGGAGGACCTCGACGGTTACTGCACGCTACATCTATTTACAGATAAGCGCACAGGAAAAACTAAGGCAACACACCTTCTCAAGGATTGCCGAAAGTTCATCAAAATCCATAAGGCCCTCCTGAAGAAAAACAGAGCAGCCACTAGTCAAGGTTACCCGCAGTTTCCCGGAGGAGGAACTCAAGGATTTCAACAACCGCAAGCCCTGCCCCCAGCAGGAAACCAAAACGCAATGTTAGCCGCGCTGCCAGCGCCACCCGCCCCAAATCAAGGAACCAGCGGGTACCCGAACCCAGCAGGTCTCTTAGGCATGATACAAAAGGTCTGTCCATCACGCAGAATTCAGAAGACAAACACGCGACAACTATGTACGGGTGTGCAAACTCCAATTACAAGAACTGAGTACCTGAAGATGGCGGAGCATCCGATAACTTTTTCCAAAGAAGACCACCCTCCGCGAGTCTATCGACCAGGACACGCCGCACTTGTCATACAAGCACAAATTGGCAATTACGAGCTGGCTCGCATGTTCATGGACGGAGGTAGCGGCATCAACATCATCTACGCAGACACACTCCGGCGTATGAACAACAATTTGGATGGACTCGCAGAATCAGAGACATCCTTCCACGGGATAGTTCCAGGAAAAGCAGTCCGTCCACTCGGTATGATCAACCTAGAAGTGGTTCTAGGAAACCGAAGCAATTACATGCGAGAATTCCTCGACTTCGAAGTTGTCGATTGACCCTCACAATACCACGCCATTCTTGGTCGAACGGCGTTCGCCAGATTCATGGCAGTACCACACTACGCATACCTGAAGCTCAAGCTACCGGGAGAATATGGCACAATCACCATCGACGGCAACTTTCAAAAGTCCAACAAGTGCGACATCGAATTCAACGAGATCGCTCAATCTTTCGGGATGCGGGAAGAACTAGAGGAGATAGAAAAAACCACGGATCACTCCGTGATGCCCCTCACCAAGAAGAACGCTCCGGAGCTCGAATTCAACACAAATAGCGGTACCCGCAAGCATCAAGTACACCCGACGGATTCTGCGAAGACGGCGATGGTGTCCACCACCCTTTCGCCAGCATAGGAAAGCGCGCTCGTCGAACTCCTCCATGAGTACTGGGAAATGTTCGCCTGGCAGCCCTCAGATATGCCAGGAATACCCAGGGAGTTCGCCGAGCACTCACTCGAAGTCTACAAGGACGCAAAGCCCACCAAGCAGACCACCCGACGGTTTTCAGAACCTAAGCATAAAGCACTTGGAGAAGAGATAAACAGATTGCTCGCAGCAAATTTCATCAGAGAGATAAAAATATCCACTTGGTTAGCAAACCCAGTGCTGGTCCCAAAGAAGAACACCAACATCCTTCGAGTGTGCATCGACTACACGTCGCTGAATAAACACTGCCCCAATGATAACTTTCCCCTCCCGCGAATCGACCAAATCGTGGACTCCACTTCAGGCTGCCAACGCCTCTCTTTCCTAGACTCCTACTCAGGATACAACCAGATCCGGATGAAACAGGAAGACAAGGAAAAGACAACATTCATCACACCTCACGGTGTATACTGCTACACGGCAATGCCCTTCGGGCTCAAGAACGCAGGCGCAACATATCAGCGCTGCAGGCAAAAATGCCTCGCCAAGCTCATTGGCAAGAACGTACAAGTGCAGTTGACGAAATCGTCATCAAGACTCGAGTAGAAGATACGCTTCTTGACGATAACAGAGAAACATTCGATGCGTTAAACGCATACCGAATCAAGCTCAACCCGACCAAGTGCGTCTTTGGCGTCCCCGCAGGACAACTACTCGGGTATCTGGTCTCCGCTCGAGGAATTGAAGCCAACCCGGAGAAGATACAAGCAATCTTGACCATGAAGGAGCCCACCAATCTACACGGAGTCCAACAGCTCGCAGGGCGACTAGCCGCCTTGAGCAGATTCATCGCACGATTGGGCGAACAGGCGTTACCCTTCTATAAGTTGTTGAAGAAGACGGATACATTCGAGTGGACACCGGAAGCAAAGCAAGAATTTGCAGATCTTAAGCAAACTCTACAGACCAGGCGTATCCTGGCTACACCACACGAAAGGGAACCGCTATACCTATACCTAGCCGCAACAAACCAGGTGATCAACACAGCCATCGTAGTAGAAAGACCAGAGGAAGGCAAAGCATATGGAGTGCAAAGGCCAATCTACTACATCAGTGAGGTCCTTTCGCCGTGCAAACATCGATATCCCCACTACCAGAAGCTTGCATACAGAGTCGTCCTCACAGCTCGAAAGATTAAACACTACTTCCAGGAGCATACCGTAACGGTGCTAAACGACGCATCACTCGGTACTATAATGAACAATCCAATGGCATCGGGAAGAATAGCAAAGTGGAGCATCGAGCTAGGCGCCTGGTACATCATCTATGCAGGACGCAATTCTGTGAAGTCACAGGTACTCGTGGAATTTCTGAGCGAATGGACAGAACTACAAACACCCGGACCGCCGGAATATACGAGTAACTGGATCATGTACTTCGACGGGTCAAAAAGGAATGAAGGAGCTGGAGCTGGGATCGTCCTAATATCACCGAGAGGAGATAAGTTGCAGTACGTCCTGCGATTGGACTTCCCACCCGACGATCCGGCATCAAACAATGACGTAGAATATGACGCCATGTTACATGGAATGAAGATGGCAATCGCATGTGGAGCCACCCGGTTGATGATCTATGGCTATTCTAATCTCATCGTGCAACAGACAATGAAGGAGTGCGACGCTATCGCAGAAAACATGGTCGCCTACCGAGACATGTACAATCTACTCGAAGGAAGTTTCAAAGGATGCGAGCTGAAGTACATTGCGTGATCCAGCAACGAAGAGGCAGACAGGCTGGCAAACATGGGGTCCACAAACACACCCATACCGTCCGGAATATATTTTGAAAGGATGACCAAGCGTTTAGTCAAGGTCAAGAAAACTGCTGAAGCACCTACCACATTCGAGACAGAGGTCAGCCCGCAAATTGCTATCATCAAGCTCAGCCATGGCATCTCACGACAAGTTTTTCTGGTCGAGCCAGTCTGGACGCAGAAATATCTCGACTACTTGTCCGCCAAACAGCTCCCAGCAGACCCTCCCGAGGCTCGACAAATAGTCAGACGCAGCGAATCTTTTCGGGTACTGAACGGCGAGTTATACAAGCAGAGCATCTCAGGCATACTGCAAAGATGCATAGCACCCGAAGATGGCAAGGAATTGCTACGAGACATACACCAAGGAGATTGTGGACATCACGCCAGTTGGAAAGCAATCGTGGGCAAAGCTTTTTGAGCAGGATTTTATTGGCTCACAGCCGCCAGAGACGCAAAAGAATTGGTCGACAGGTGCAACGCTTGCCAGCGATTCGCACCCAAACCACTCGCTCCCGCTACGGAGTTGCATATGATACCTATCGCCTGGCCCTTTGCACAATGGGGGCTGGACATGGTAGGGCCATTACGCAAGTCTACACCCGGCGGATACACACACTTGCTGGTGGCAGTCGACAAATTTACAAAGTGGATCGAAGCAATGCTGCTGACCTCGGCTAGCACCCAATGCGCCGTCAAATTTCTCGATTCCATCGTCTGTAGGTTTGGCGTACCACACAATATCGTCACCGACAATGGCAACAACTTCACGGCAAAGGAAACGCAGCAGTTTTGCGAAGAAAAGGGAATCATCTTCAAATTCGCTTCAGTGGCTCATCCGCAAACCAAAGGCCAAGTCGAACGATCCAACGGATTAGTTTTGGGTGGTATCAAGAAACGACTACTCGATCACCTACGTCAAGCAGCGGGACACTGGGAAGAAGAGCTATCCTCCGTGCTATGGAGCCTCCGCACAACTCCTAATCGATCCACAAATTACACACCATTTTTCATGGTATACGGGGCTGAAGCAGTCCTCCCCGAGGACGTCAGATTCAGCGCCCCACGGGTCGTTGCTTACAGCGAAGAAACCTCTAACAGGGCACTCGCATACGATATGGACGCACTCGACGAAATACGCGACATTGCACTCGCAAGATCCGCAGTATACCAATAGTTGTTGCGAAACTATCACAGTCGCCGAATACGCCACAGAGCCTTCGCGGTGGGAGATTTGGTGCTACGGCTCAAGCAGAAAGAATGACACAAGTTCGAACCACCATGGGAAGGACCCATCATAATACACGAAGTTATCCCAGGTGGCGCCTATCGACTGAAGAACCCGACGAGTGGAGGCGTCTACTCCAACCCATGGAATGTTGCACACCTCCGCAAATTCTATCCCTAGATTTACCTTACTCATACAAATAAGGCTATACTAGCCATCTTGTAGCCCGAAACACATGACTTCTCAGTCATTTCAATTAATATACATTGTTCTTCAACCATAGCTACTCGCAATCTTCATCCCTACGTGCTAAAAACAGGTACACACCCCAAAAATACACGGGGGCTACGCCTAAACTTAGCACAATAGGAATAATTTCATATACACAATGTTACACACAAGGTAGACGCCTTACAATGTTTTGAGCAACTATACAGGATACATACATCCTATGATTTCATATGGCAACGAGTGTTTTCCTCGGCTAACACCCGATCCACTTCTTCTGAGGTCAATCGAATAATCTCCTCTGCGGCAGGCCGAACAGCACTATAATGAGGGGACATATCGACTCGACCATCAGGAAGCCTAGCCACAGATTTGAAATTCACCTGTGGATGCCACAATTGGACGAAGAAAAGCGCCACTACCGAGCCACAGATCATCTGATTACGGACACACTCGCGGATTTCTCCCTCTCGCACGAAAGTTCTGAGGAGATGGCTCCAATCTTCTGGACCTCTCTCCAATGGATAAAAAGCGGAGTTCACAGCAATCAAAATCTCGTGGAAGGAACTCACGAGCATCTTAGCCTGGATTACTCGATACTTCAAGGTTGCAAGCACAAAGCCTCGACTACGATCGGACCAAAAGTTATTTGCATGGGGTTTTAAACTACCGGCTTCATGAAGAATATGGTTCTCCACCCACTGTTTCTCACTCCTATCATCTGGCTGAACAACTGCAAAGAAAGGTACAGAATCAAAGGATGATAGAAGATACAGAAAGCCAGGGGGCTAAGATACTTACAGAGCAAATCCCTAGCGACAACCGCCAACTCATCCATCACAAACTGCTCACGTTCAATCGCAAGTTTTTGTTTGGACTTGGCCACATCCGTCACCCCGCGCAAAATATTTAGTTTGCGCTCACCATCCGCAATACGGTCACGAAGGCCGGCAAAGGTGCCTACAGCTGCAACAAGAGGATCTACTCGGGCAGCAGACCCACTCGAGGACTCCGCAAGGGCTCCAGTTACCTGGAAAGATAAAGGACAATTAAGGAATAAGACGCTCCATTCAAGAAATAATACCACCTATTTGACAGGTGCTTGGGGGCTACTCCCATCGGGAGAAGCTCATGACAATTCAATCATAGGAAGCATCTCAAGATATCAAAACAACATTTCAATTAAAAGTAGAATACGGGAATACATCCCAAGGTTCATTACATCAAAAGCACAAACTACGGAGAAACTATCCTAAGGAGCTGCAGATGGGCTGCCACTCGCAGCAGTGTGCCCCCTACGACTAGCACGGGCAAGCAAATCGGACAACTTCCGGGCAAGCACTCCAGCTGGATCGCCGAAAGGACGAAGTGCTACCTTTTTGCCCGTAGCAGCGTCGACAGGAAGGTTCGAGTACGCCTCCTCTAAGCCTGCGACTCCGTGCGCCAGTGCAAACTGGATAGCAGTCTTCGCCCCGGACTCTGACTGAGCAACCGAGTAGGCGTCAAGGAGATTTCCCTCCATTAAGACCTTCAGAAGATCACTCAGCAGGGGCGGAACCACAACATCGACCAGAAAACGCCCATGAAGTTGCGTCAACACTCGAGTAGCATCGCTAATCAGGGTGCAAACCCCGTTAGAATTATGTCGAAGTTGAGCGCAGGAATCTGTCAAGGCGTCCACTCGTTGAACCCCGGGAAGCTCAACAGCGACACCAAGAAGACCTGTAGAAAGATAAGTCAAAATCCAAAGAACTGACCAACCAGTCGAAAAATAAAATATAAGTACAACTCACCTGCAAAACGCTGGGCCAAAGGACGAAGGAAGTCGACAAGATCGTTATCTTGCTTCGTGCCAGTCTCTTCCAGTTTCTTCAGGGCGTCCTGGGCATCCGCAAGCTTTCCATCAAAGTCAATCGACTGCTTACGAGAGGATTCGAGCTCCTCTCGAGCAGTTTCCAACTGAGCCTCCAGGGCGCCTACCCGAGTGACAGCAGCCGCCTTCTCGGCCTTTAACGCGTCGATTTGAGCTGCACAGCAAGAAGTTTGAAACCCAAAGGAATTTATGTGAACGGAAAGATGAGATAAAGGAGTCGATAAATTTACCTCGGAGAAGCTCGTTGTCTGAAACAAGTCGATCGTGATCCGCCCGAAGGGTCACACATTCTGTCTCGGCCGAGATAACGCGACGGCCAATGGCCACAAGGGAGTCAAGAAGAGACTGCAAAAATATGAAGATGGAAAAAGTCAAAGAGGAGAAGATTGAGCCTATACACGATTGCAAACATTCGAGTATAGCCTCGGGGGCTACTCCCATCGGGAGCACTGCCGTGCACCCGATAAGATGAAAAAATAGAGAGAGTTGGTTTTGAGCCTGTAGCCAATCATACATGATTAACTACAGCCTCGGGGGCTACTCCCATCGGGAGCACTGCCGTGCACCCGATAAAAAATCCAAAATGCAAGATGGAGAAGAAAACAGCAAGGTTTACCTGGCCTTGAGCTATGGAGAGAGGATCCGCCGAGCTACCTGTCAGACCCCGGACCCCGAGATATACAAACTGTCATGTGCTCCTAGCAGTGGACCCACAAGGGCTTCAGGGTTACCAGCCCCGGCCGCAACAAACAACGGCAGGCAGACCGGATTCATCGGCACGCAGTCCAGATCCCCGGTCTACTACTCCTTGTGTCCATGCTAGTCATAACCAGATATGTATACCCAAGCATCCACGAGTCGGATGAAACTGAAGGAACGGGACCAAAGTTATACAGAGCTGCTATGTGTCCAGAAAGTGCAACAACAATCGAGGGTTACTGGGGTTACCTCGCCCCAGGCCGGATATCTCCGGCAGGCGAGCTCGGACATGGATCATCGGCTCCACAACCCCTCGACTGCGACAACTATGCAGGCATAGCCAAAACTGTATAACAACGGGCTCGAGACCAACAATCGATCAAAGTAGTACTCTAGACATGAAAGTTGTATTAAACAAGGCATACTAGAGTAGCTTACACGCAGAGGTTACATGACCAACATAGGTCAAGCAACCCAACATTACAACAAGCAGCGAAAGCAAAGATGTTGCTATACAACAAGAGCAAAAGGACTAAGAGTCTGAAACATAAGCAACATAGCCAAACCCATACTACAGATACCAGGCTGCTGCCTGGGAACTCCTAACTACTCGTCGACGTCGAGGTAGAACCCCTCTTCA
This sequence comes from Alopecurus myosuroides, assembly GCA_028641055.1. Taxonomy (NCBI): domain Eukaryota; kingdom Viridiplantae; phylum Streptophyta; class Magnoliopsida; order Poales; family Poaceae; genus Alopecurus; species Alopecurus myosuroides. The sequence goes on along the minus strand of CM054057.1, from coordinate 279,592,420 downwards.
GCTGCATCACCGAAGTCTGAAACAAAACAACAACGAGACAAGGTTGAGTACAAAAGGTACTCAGCAAGACTTGGCTTTTAAGGTTCTTTGCATAAAGCCAACTTTGTTTTCCGAAGTTAAGGAAGAAAAGCACGTGTAACAGAGCATTTCTAAAACAGAGGAGGAATCTACTCAATTACTGAGATCATCATGTTCTTTAGTCCACCAAGTACTTTCTCATCCCCAGACTACCTTATGCTACAAGAATCACCCCTCTCGACGTAGTCGAGGAGGCATCCTTCATTCATTGCCAGCAAGTTTTAGTCATTCCGTTAGAGTTGTCTATGATCACAGAATCCGTTGCCAAGTCGTCCATAACCGTGGACACGGCTTTCCGAAAGATTTATCCCTGCAGGGGGTACACTTTACCCACACGTATCAACCGACTCTTATCGCCACGCAGTAACGCTCCTCTCTAAGAGCGCGGCAGAGTGTGGTCGACCACGGCCTTTACCTTGCTTAGCCCTATCCATGAGTCAACCCAAACAGGGCCAACCCGTCAAGAGGGAGTTGGCCACCTCCTGACGGCACCTGTTCTGTGAGTCGGGACAAGATCCGTGTACGTCCATCACTGGTCCCGGTCACGCCCTAGTTTTCTCCAAAACGTTTTATGACACACCCGCAATGGAAACTTCAATCTACGTGACCCATGGAAGTGACTAAACAAGTTAGTTAGCCGAGCGGGGTTCATTGGCCCGCGTGTGGCTGTACGTTCAGTCTTGGCTTCGAAGGCGAGAACTCGCACCTAGGGGCATGAAAGAGACAAAAACCACAATCCACAGTGGCCTCAACATCCATGCCATGTTAATCATGTTAATCAACCATATCAAAGCATAAACACCTTTCATACTAGGTTCACGCATTATCGGCATTTCATCAACCGGATGAAGCAGATCATAAGACTAAGCATGTCTAAGCATTTGAACACACAAGGCTCTACGTTACTCAAACAACCCTAGTCATACTAGGAGGGTAAACAGGTATGAAGGTGACATGTGAGGGGGTGGGGTCATGCAGTGGATAGGTTACTCTAACAGACTCAAAACCAAGTTGAAACGAATGCATGAGTAAGAGGTTGAAAGACTCAAAACATGGGTGGAGCCATGAGGTTGTGCTTTCCTTGCTCGTCGAAAGTAGAGCTTGGGTTGTCGTAGAAAGCTGGGTCGACCTCCGGATCTCGATCTACCGATAGCGAGCAACACCGGAAAGAAGGCAAACAATCAATACTTAACGACAGTGCAATGCACATTATGTATGCATGAGTAAAACAATGCAATTGAAATGAAGCTTAAGGAATAGAACAGGAAGCTAGGGTTTCGCGCCGTGAACGACGGACACCGGAGGGGGAGAAAACCCTAAACTGGGGATGTGACCAAGCTAAGATGCTCAAATGACCTTGCAAACCTCATAGTGGATTGCATTTGTTTCACTGATCAAAATGGTATATTACACTTAATTTTATATTTTTATTGAATAAAAACTTTATTTCCAACATTTAAATGAATTAAATGTATGCTATAAAAGTGGCCTCATTTTAAACTTGGTTAACATGTATGAAAGTGGCATAGATAAATAGCTCTCATTTTTCTGAACACATACATATTTTTTTCACAATTTTAGGAGTTATGAAATAAAAGTTATTGAATTTCCAAAATTGTATTTATTTCTGTTTTTCTATTTTTCTGCGGGGCCCACTTCACAGTTCAAAAAGGACAGGGGATGCCACTTAGCACGCCACATGGGCAGGTGATGTCACAGTGACATCACCGTGACCTCACGGTGGCCGGCCGGTGGCAGAGAGTGGACGCCGGAGGCGATTCCGGCGGCCCCCGGAAGCGTGCTTAGGCGCGTTGGGTTCGTCTCGACGAGGCGGACGTGAGGGTGGCGGCGCCGCCCCGAATAGGTCACCGGCGACGAGGTAACGACGGTGAGCGGCGGCGGGGGGGCACGGGCTCCGGCGGGTTCGGTGATTCCGGCCGAGAGGGACTCAACGGAGGGGGTGGGGAGGTTCAGGGGCTCACCACGAGTTCGAGGAGAGGCTCGGCGGAACCGGAGGTGGGCGGGGATGGCGGCGCGGTGGAGAGATTCCGGCGACCATCCATGGAGGGGATGTCGCGATTCCGCGCGTCTAGTTCATCCCGGGAAGCGCTGTGGCTCGAGGAGGTGGAGGATTCGATGGCGCACCCGATGAGCTCAACGAGGAGGTGGGGGAGGCAATACAGCGGCGACGGCGGCGGATCGCCGGTGGCGGGCGTTCTCGGGTGGGAGAGAGACAGAGGAGGAGAGGGGGGACAGCGAGGGGGGGGGTTTCTGCGGGGTGCTCCCGATCTGGACGACTCCTTGAGGGACTCGGGGCCTCCACGTCGACAGGAGGGAAGGAGGAGGTGGCGCACGGCGGCGGCTGCCCTCCTGTCACCGGACAGGAGGAAGACGACAGGGAAATTTCGAAAAAAAAACCCCTGGGAGAAATGAGGGATTTACAAAGAAGTCCCTAGGAATTTTTAAAACAGATCCAAAACAGAAATTTGAGGGCCTTTTTGTGAGACAAAAATTGCACAAAAATAGTCGTTGGAAAGCTCTTCAAATTTGCCATCTTTTTAGCATATAGTTGGTTCCATTTGAAAAACTTTGTAGAACAACTTTGTTTGAAACCAGTTTAAGTGATTTTCTGGTAATTCTCTGATTAAATTTTAAAAGCAAAAATTTTGGTCCATTTTTCATGCATGCATGCCATGTACTCAACACCTCTCTTTATTACACAAAGTAGGGATGTTACAAGTCTACCCCCCTTACAAGAATCTCGTCCAGAGATTCCTAGGTTTTAGAAAAGAAGTCGGGGTACTTAGATCGCAAACGATCTTCTCGTTCCCAGGTTGCTTCGTTCTCGGAATGATGCGACCACTGAACTTTGAGGAACTTGATAGTTTGACTACGAGTTCTTCGTTCGACCTCATCGAGGATACGGACAGGAACCTCCTTGTAAGAGAGATCATCCTTGAGTTTGATGGTTTCATGGTCCACACCACGAACATGATCTTTGACGCAACGTTTGAGTTGCGAGACATGGAATACATCATGGACATCCAGAAATCCTGGAGGCAACTGCAGTTGATATGAAACTTGACCTCGTTTTCCAATGATAAGGAAAGGACCGATATAACGAGGAGCCAGTTTGCCTTTGATTCCGAACCGTTTTCCACCTTTCAGAGGTGTGACTCGAAGATAAGCTTTCTCGCCAATTTCATAATGAACATCTTGGTGATGACGATCATAATAGCTTTTCTGGCGAGACTGAGCTGTTTTCAGTCGTTCATGAATGACGCGAACGATTTCTTCCGCTTCCTTGATTACATCTGGACTAAAGAACGATCTTTCACCGGTTTCAGACCAATTCAGCGGAGTTCGGCATTTGCGGCCGTAAAGAACTTCGAAAGGAGCCTTGCCCAAGCTAGATTGATAACTGTTGTTATAAGTGAACTCGGCAAATGGAAGAAACTTCTCCCAATCCTTACCGAACGATATAACACAAGCTCGGAGCATGTCCTCGAGAATCTGGTTAACTCTCTCAGTTTGGCCACCGGTTTGTGGATGGAAAGCAGTGCTGAAAGATAGACGGGTTCCCATAGCTTAATGGAAACTTGCCCAGAATTTTGAGGTGAACAGACTTCCACGATCAGAGATGATCCTCTTTGGAACACCGTGAAGACTGACTATTCTGGATACATACAGATCCGCCAGCTGGATAGCGGTGATATCTTCTCGGATAGGAAGGAAGTGAGCAACTTTGGATAGGCGGTCAACCACCACCCAGATAGCATTATGGCCTTTCTTTGTCTTGGGAAGACCGGTGATGAAATCCATACCCACTTCATCCCACTTCCATTCAGGAATAGGCAGGGGTTGAAGAACACCGGCTGGTCTTTGATGTTCTTCTTTCACACGACGGCATACGTCGCATTCGGCAACATACTGAGCGATCTCTCGCTTCATACGGGACCACCAGAACCTTTGACGTAGATCCTGATACATCTTGGTGCTACCAGGATGAATAGAAAGAGGTGTGTCATGAGCCTCTTGGAGAATTTGCTTTCTCAGATTCCGTATCTTCGGCACTACCAGACGGTTGCCAAAATATACGACACCTTGATCATCGATGGAGAAACATTTAGCTGCACCGCTAGCAATGTTCTTCTTAATGTTGGCAATTCCCAGATCCCGCTTTTGGGCTTTCTTGATCTGGTCCTCAAGGGAAGGTTTTACTTCAAGGTTAGCCAAATAACCAGAAGGAACGATTTCAAGGTTGAGTTTGGAGAACTCCTCGTGAAGAGGAGGTTGGGCCTGTTGTATCATCAAATTGTTGCAATAAGACTTCCGGCTTAGCGCGTCAGCGACGACATTTGCTTTGCCGGGTTGATAGTTGAGACCCAAATCAAAGTCCTTGATTACCTCCAACCATCTTCTCTGTCTGATATTCAGATCCGGTTGGGTGAACAGATATTTCAGACTCTAATGATCGGAGTATAACTCACATCGGTTTCCAAGGAGATAATGACGCCATTGCTTAAGAGCATGGACCACGGCTGCTAGCTCAAGATCATGGGTTGGATAATTGTGCTCATGTGGTTTCAGTTGACGAGAACCATAAGCCACCACATGACCTTCTTGCATTAACACACAACCAAGTCCTTGTTGAGAGGCGTCACAGAAGATGACAAAGTCCTTGCTCGTATCAGGAAGAACAAGCACAGGAGCGGTAGTCAGTTTGGTTTTCAGAGTTTGGAAACTTTCCTCTGCTTTTTCTGACCACTCGAACTTTTTGCTTTTCTTAAGAAGTTCAGTCATAGGTTTTGCAATTTTGGAGAAGTTCTCGATGAAACGACGGTAATAACCTGCCAGTCCGAGAAAACTCCGAACATCCTTGACTGACTTAGGTGTTTCCCAGTCCAGGATGGTTTGGATCTTGTCTGGAATAACGGCAACACCTTCAGCAGACACTACGTATCCGAGATAGACGAGTTCTTTCAACCAGAACTCGCACTTGGAGAATTTGGCATATAGCTTGTGCTCACGAAGTTTGGATAACACCAAATGCAGGTGTTCAGAATGATCATCTTCGGTTTTGGAATAGACCAGGATGTCGTCGATGTAGACCACGACGAACTTATCAAGATACTCCATGAATACCGAGTTCATAAGCCTCATGAAGGTAGCTGGAGCATTGGTAAGACCGAAAGACATGACGGTGTATTCGTAAAGACCATAACGAGTAGTGAACCCGTTTTAGGAATGTCCTCCTTTCTGATCTTTATTTGATGGTATCCTGATCGCAGGTCCATCTTGGAAAAGACAGTTGCACCAGCTAACTGGTCAAAGAGGTCATTGATTCTTGGAAGAGGGTACTTGTTTTTGATGGTCACTGCATTCAGCGGCCGATAATCAACAACCAGACGTGGAACATTGGTATCCCGCTTCTTGACAAAGATAGTGGGGCAACCCAAAGAAGATGTGCTAGGTTGGATGAAACCCTTTTCTTCTAACTCCTCAATTTGGCGTTTCAATTCAACCAACTCCTCTGGGGCCATACGGTAAGGTCTTTTAGACATAGGAGCGGTACCAGGGACTAACTCAATGACAAACTCCACACTTCGATCAGGTGGCATGCCAGGTAACTCTTCAGGAAACACATCAGGGAAATCACTGACTACAGGTAACTCATGAATTTTAGGAGGGTAATCACCTTGCATGAAGTACAGCTGCAATTCAGGAGAGAGTCGTGTGCGTGCTGAAGGAGGAATGGTGAACTCAGACCAATAGTCGATGATGGCATCGGAAGGATGTTTCAAGGTGAGGCATTTTGTTGAACAATCCAAAACAGCTCCATATTTAGCAAGCCAATCCATGCCCAGTATGACATCAAGGTCAGTGGATTTTAGGGCAATGAAGGTTGCAGGGAATTGTAAGGATCCCACCTCAACCATGAGCTCTGGCGTAACCATGGTGGTTTGCCAGTTGCAACCAGGGGAGTTTACCACCAAAGGTTTTGACAACTTTTCGAAAGGTATCCCATGCATTTTAGCAAACCCTTCTGACATGAATGTATGCGATGCTCCATAATCAAATAAGGCTAAAGACGAAATTGAGTTGACACGAATCGTACCCAGTAAGACGCTTGGATCATCCTGAGCATCCTCGGCAGTCACATAGTTCAGACGACCACGTCCAGCACCAGTAGGCTTTGCCATTTTCTTAGGAGGAGGAGCTGCACGTCCAGCATGATTCTGAGGGCACTCCCTTGATAAGTGACCAGGCTGGCCACAGCGGTAGCACACATTGCTGGGAGGAGCGGCAACTGGAGGACGAGAACCTTGTCCACCACCATAGGTTGATGTAGCAGGTGGAGCAGGTGGACGAGGAGCAAATCCAGCTGGCCTTGGCTGAAACGGAGCCCTGGGAACAGCGCTGTATGGAATGAACACACGGCACTTCCTCTTCTGACCAGAGGGTGAAGCACGGGAATCTCCAGCACTCTTCTTCATAGCAACATCCATCTCCTTTTTGCCACGTTCAAGAGTGATGGCCTGGTTGTAAAGTTCCTGGAAACTCCGGAACTTGAAGGGCCGAAGCTCGTAACGAACAGTTGGGTTCAGGCCCTTACGGAACAGATCCTGCTTGTCCTCGTCATTAGTGACATCACGAGGAGCATAGCGAGCCAGACGAGTGAACACACGACCATAGGCCTCGATTCCCATACTGCCCTGAGTGAGATCAAGGAACTCCTTTCTTTTACCGTCCATAACTGCCTTCGGAATATAAGCCTCACGGAAAGCAGTGCGGAACTCTGCCCAAGTGACCTCATGATCGGGCGCCTGCAACGCCAGAAAGCCTTCCCACCAAGCACCAGCAGCACCTTCAAGCTTATAGGTGGCGAAGTTCACGCGGTCACGTTCCTGGACACGGAGAGCAGTGAACTTGCGCTCCATTGTGCGAAGCCAGTCATCGGCATCGAGAGGCTCAGTGGAGTCAGCAAAGTACGGTGGCTGAGCCTTGAGGAAGTCCACGAGTGTAACGCCGGCAGCACGGCGTTCAGTGTTCTGGGCCACATGCTCCAGAGTTGTTCGTTCCTCAGACGGTTGTTCTCAATGCTTTGCAGCACCTGCGCCATTGAGGGTGGCGGCGGAGGTGTTGGATCAGGAGGAGGGTTGTTACGGTCACGAGTACCACTCGACATCCTGAGTAAAAGGAAGAAGAATCATGAATAACACATTCATGGAAAAAGGATACAATGGATCGACATGTATTAGTTTCAACGGAAATCAAGAGACATGCCGAAATGTAGTAGAACAGAACGAATGAACATGAAGTGTATCATTTCATCAACATGGAGACAACATATTACAACATTTATTGAAACCAGTCGAAGTACAAACCATACATAGTGGCGGTACAAGCTCACAAGATTGAGTACATACAACACTGGAAGAAAGTACGGTAGATACACATCACCGAAGTTCTGTTCCTATACATTATTTTTCTACAACTTCGGGTTTCGAGTACATGAAAGCAAACATTACTCTAGCTGGAACCGACAACGGTCTCAGTATCCTCCGAAGTCGAAAGGAAGTGGAACCGGAGCACCAGGGTAGCGATGAACAGACTCGTCCTGCGGTCCGTGGAGAGACTGTGGTACACCACGCACCATCCTAGGCCTCCTGAGGCGTCCACGAGGGGGAACATCACCTCCAACATCTGGAGACGCAACCGAGGAAGGCACAAGTACAGCTGGAAGCTCTATCTCAGAGGCCTGAACAATACCACTCTCAACGAATGGCCTCACTCTGGCTGTCACAGTTCTGAGACTAGCTGCAAGGGTGTTAACTAGTGCACTAAGCTCACGCTCGCGACGAGCATAAGCAGCAAGAAGATCAGCGGTGCACCTAAGTGTAAGATCTTCCTCCTGGGAGGAATCAGCAAAGGTGTGAGTGTAACACCCCTCAAGAGTAGCATCAGAACCAGGGCAGTAACGGAAGGAGCTATGCTCGTGATCTGGATAGTGGTAACGAAGCTCATTAAGACAGTGCCGTGCAGCATCCTGCACAGCCATCTCAATGGTGAAACCAATACCCTCAGCATAGTGCTCAGCAGGAAAGATGGTGCCATCTAGCTGTGGAAGACGGACACCACACAAGTACTGGGTCTGGTGGAAGTCACGGTACTCCTCATACACGGTGTACACAGGATACCAAGGGGCTCCTATGTTTGCACAGGCTGAGGCTAAGAGATGAGGAAAACCTGGAACTCCAAGGCATAGTGTATGTCGAACAACCTGACCAGAAGGCATCTGAAACAAAGACATTTTCAAGATGTCAAAAGACATGTAGAAATGACTTGAATTTGGAACTATAACAACCTGAGACAAAGTACTCGGAAGAAAAACACCCAACGGTTTTACTCCTAACTTTTGAGACAACAACAAGAAAACAACACACAAAAACAAATGAGATACGATGACCGAGAGTTAGAGCGATACCAGGTAAGGAGCAAAAAGAATCCTAAGAGGGTTTTCATAACTCATTTTGTCTTTTCAAAAATAGTTTTCACAAGTTCTAGACTCAACATCGACCAACGGCAAGGGTTTCCTACAGGCAGTCCTGCTCTGATACCAAGACCTGTCAGACCCCGAACCCCGAGATATACAAACTGTCATGTGCTCCTAGCAGTGGACCCACAAGGGCTTCAGGGTTACCAGCCCCGGCCGCAACAAACAACGGCAGGCAGACCGGATTCATCAGCACGCAGTCCGGATCCCCGGTCTACTACTCCTTGTATCCATGCTAGTCATAACCAGATATGTATACCCAAGCATCCACGAGTCGGATGAAACTGAAGGAACGGGACCAAAGTTATACAGAGCTGCTATGTGTCCAGAAAGTGCAACAACAATCGAGGGTTACTGGGGTTACCTCGCCCCAGGCCGGATATCTCCGGCAGGCGGGCTCGGACATGGATCATCGGCTCCACAACCCCTCGACTGCGACAACTATGCAGGCATAGCCAAAACTGTATAACAACGGGCTCGAGACCAACAATCGATCAAAACAGTACTCTAGACATGAAAGTTGTATTAAACAAGGCATACTAGAGTAGCTTACACGCAGAGGTTACATGACCAACATAGGTCAAGCAACCCAACATTACAACAAGCAGCGAAAGCAAAGATGTTGCTATACAACAAGAGCAAAAGGACTAAGAGTCCGAAACATAAGCAACGTAGCCAAACCCATACTACAGATACCAGGCTGCTGCCTGGGAACTCCTAACTACTCGTCGACGTCGAGGTAGAACCCCTCTTCAGCTGCATCACCGAAGTCTGAAACAAAACAACAATGAGGCAAGGTTGAGTACAAAAGGTACTCAGCAAGACTTGGCTTTTAAGGTTCTTTGCATAAAGCCAACTTTGTTTTCCGAAGTTAAGGAAGAAAAGCACGTGTAACAGAGCATTTCTAAAACAGAGGAGGAATCTACTCAATTACTGAGATCATCATGTTCTTTAGTCCACCAAGTACTTTCTCATCCCCAGACTACCTTATGCTACAAGAATCACCCCTCTCGACGTAGTCGAGGAGGCATCCTTCATTCATTGCCAGCAAGTTTTAGTCATTCCGTTAGAGTTGTCTATGATCACAGAATCCGTTGCCAAGTCGTCCATAACCGTGGACACGGCTTTCCGAAAGATTTATCCCTGCAGGGGGTACACTTTACCCACACGTATCAACCGACTCTTATCGCCACGCGGTAACGTTCCTCTCTAAGAGCGCGGCAGAGTGTGGTCGACCACGGCCTTTACCTTGCTTAGCCCTATCCATGAGTCAACCCAAATAGGGCCACCCCGTCAACAGGGAGTTGGCCACCTCCTGACGGCACCTGTTCTGTGAGTCGGGACAAGATCCGTGTACGTACATCACTGGTCCCGGTCACGCCCTAGTTTTCTCCAAAACGTTTTATGACACACCCGCAATGGAAACTTCAATCTACGTGACACATGGAAGTGACTAAACAAGTTAGTTAGCCGAGCGGGGTTCATTGGCCCGCGTGTGGCTGTACGTTCAGTCTTGGCTTCGAAGGCGAGAACTCGCACCTAGGGGCATGAACGAGACAAAAACCACAACCCACAGTGGCCTCAACATCCATGCCATGTTAATCATGTTAATCAACCATATCAAAGCATAAACACCTTTCATACTAGGTTCACGCATTATCGGCATTTCATCAACCGGATGAAGCAGATCATAAGACTAAGCATGTCTAAGCATTTGAACACACAAGGCTCTACGTTACTCAAACAACCCTAGTCATACTAGGAGGGTAAACAGGTATGAAGGTGAAATGTGAGGGGGTGGGGTCATGCAGTGGATAGGTTACTCTAACAGACTCAAAACCAAGTTGAAACGAATGCATGAGTAAGAGGTTGAAAGACTCAAAACATGGGTGGAGCCATGAGGTTGTGCTTGCCTTGCTCGTCGAAAGTAGAGCTTGGGTTGTCGTAGAAAGCTGGGTCGACCTCCGGATCTCGATCTGCCGATAGCGAGCAACACCGGAAAGAAGGCAAACAATCAATACTTAACGACAGTGCAATGCACATTATGTATGCATGAGTAAAACAATGCAATTGAAATGAAGCTTAAGGAATAGAACAGGAAGCTAGGGTTTCGCGCCGTGAACGACGGACACCGGAGGGGGAGAAAACCCTAAACTGGGGATGAGACCAAGCTAAGATTCTCAAATGACCTTGTAAACCTCATAGTTGGATTGCATTTGTTTCACTGATCAAAATGGTATATTACACTTAATTTTATATTTTTATTGAATAAAAACTTTATTTCCAACATTTGAATGAATTAAATGTATGCTATAAAAGTGGCCTCATTTTAAACTTGGTTAACATGTATGAAAGTGGCATAGATAAATAGCTCTCATTTTTCTGAACACATACATATTTTTTTCACAATTTTAGGAGTTATGAAATAAAAGTTATTGAATTTCCAAAATTGTATTTATTTCTGTTTTTCTATTTTTCTGTGGGGCCCACTGCACAGTTCAAAAAGGACAGGGGATGCCACTTGGCACGCCACGTGGGCAGGTGATGTCACAGTGACATCACCGTGACCTCACGGTGGCCGGCCGGTGGCAGAGAGTGGACGCCGGCGGCGATTCCGGCGGCCCCCGGAAGCGTGCTTAGGCGCGTTGGGTTCGTCTCGACGAGGCGGACGTGAGGGTGGCGGCGCCGCCCCGAATAGGTCACCGGCGACGAGGTAACGACGGTGAGCGGCGGCGGGGGGGCACGGGCTCCGGCGGGTTCGGTGATTCCGGCCGAGAGGGACTCAACGGAGGGGGTGGGGAGGTTCAGGGGCTCACCACGAGTTCGAGGAGAGGCTCGGCGAAACCGGAGGTGGGCGGGGATGGCGGCACGGTGGAGAGATTCCGGCGACCGGCCGCGGAGGGGAAGTCGCGATTCCGGGCGTCTAGTTCATCCCGGGAAGCGCTGCGGCTCGAGGAGGTGGAGGATTCGACGGCGCACCCGATGAGCTCAACGAGGAGGTGGGGGAGGCAGTACAGCGGCGACGGCGGCGGATCGCCGGTGGCGGGCGTTCTCGGGTGGGAGAGAGACAGAGGAGGAGAGGGGGGACAGCGAGGGGGGGTTTCTGCGGGGTGCTCCCGATCTGGACGACTCCTTGAGGGACTCGGGGCCTCCACGTCGACAGGAGGGAAGGAGGAGGTGGCGCACGGCGGCGGCTGCCCTCCTGTCACCGGACAGGAGGAAGACGACAGGGAAATTTCGAAAAAAAAACCCCTGGGAGAAATGAGGGATTTACAAAGAAGTCCCTGGGAATTTTTAAAACAGATCCAAAACAGAAATTTGAGGGCCTTTTTGTGAGACAAAAATTGCACAAAAATAGTCGTTGGAAAGCTCTTCAAATTTGCCATCTTTTTAGCATATAGTTGGTTCCATTTGAAAAACTTTGTAGAACAACTTTGTTTGAAACCAGTTTAAGTGATTTTCTGGTAATTCTCTGATTAAATTTTAAAAGCAAAAATTTTGGTCCATTTTTCATGCATGCATGCCATGTACTCAACACCTCTCTTTATTACACAAAGTAGGGATGTTACACTACCCGACACTTCTTTCGGAGTCAAAGCCCCAACGGCAAAACTAGGAATCCTATATTCCGTAGCCACCGTTGTGGGAGCTGCACTCAGTGAATTCTGAACGGTGCCAGTAGTCGCGGTCTCACCCGCAGCAACAGCTCTTTTCCTCTTTTCAAGAGGAAGGGAAGAGACGAACCGACTAGGGCTGATAGATTGGAGACTGTCATTAAGAAAAACAATTTTTCAGAAGAACCAAAAGAAAACATTCGACTGGAACAAGAAAGCAAGAACTTACTCGTCATCGTCATCATCCAACATATCCGCATTCCAGGCGGTTTGGATCTTTGGCAAGGAAGGAGAAGGGGCGTGCGCACTTAGCGGAGTCACGATGAGGGGCTCCTTTTCAGGTGACTCCTTACCCAAGGAATTATCCTTGGAGGTAGCTTCATCGTTTTCCGATCGACGGTGTTTGCGGAGGCAAAGATCGCTACCCGATTCTTTCGCGTCATCCGAGGAATCGTGCTCGGAACTCGAGTCGGCTTCGGCAACACTGGTGTCGGCTCGGGCATCCAGATTGCTCGCCATCAAGTCCGAGACCTCCTCACCAGAGACTGGCAGGTAGCAGTTGACCACCGCTAAACTCTACAAAAAAAGAAGACAGAAGAAGAAAAGAAAGAAGAATTTCAGTCAACAGAGAAAACTTTCGAGCCACAAAGAGACAAAAGACAAAGAAAAACTCAAACTTACTTCAGGTGGTGGAGGCCTTGATGCCTCAAAAGCCGCGACTGGGCAGTCGAAGAAGGGCTCGCCCACTTTCAAGCTGGTGATAGCCGCAATCTTCTTCTCGAACTCAACATTCGAGAGTTCCTCTCGGCTTACGCGGCTGGGGTCCTCAGCGCCCTGATACTCCCACATCGTGGAGAGCCTCTCCTGCAGGGGCTGGATCCTGCGTTTGAGGAATACGCTCACCAGGTGCAGGCCATTCGGCGCAACTCCTGCGGCTTGATCACGGAGAGGGGCCACCTTGGCGAGTAGCGGGGTGACAATCCGGTTTTCTTCAACCGAAAGTTTGTGCGCCCAGGACTTCCGCCTCTTCAGGACAGCGAACGGGTGGAATTCGTGGACTCCACCCGCGCTGTTGTCGATGACGTAGAACCATTTCTTCCTCCATCCTTGGGCGGAGTCGATGAAGTGCATCAAGAAATAGCCGTTATCCGACTTCGCCTGGATTCCGAAGCCGCCGGTGCGCAACAGCTCCCCGAGCTCAGTCTCTACCCGTGATCTCTTGCGGAAGAAGCGCACCTTGAAGAGGGCTTTCCAAAGGCCCCAATGAGGGCGAATGCCTAGGAAGCACTCGCAAAGGACAATGAAGCACGAGATGTGCTGCACTACGTTTGGAGGCAAATCGTGGATGTAACGCCCGGGGATTTTCCCCAATTAGATTTGTTTGTGCTTTTATTTTGTGCATCATCATGACATCCTCATACATCCTCGTGCATTTAAAATTTGCAAACTATTTAAAATTCATCGAATCATGTTTTCTAAAATTTGTTGGAATTTATTTGATGCATAAAGCTAATTTTTTTAATGGAGCCTAAACAATTTCTGGAAAAAAAAAACAAAATAAAATAAAATTAGGGGTGCTAGGCCAAACCGGCCCAGCAGGAGCCCAGACCGGAATCCAACTCCCAGCCCAAATCCTTCTCTTCTTCTCCGTACGATCGGGCACGACCGAAACGTGAGCCCCTCCTCTGCTGTCACTTTCACCACCGAACCACCACCACAAACCATGGTCCCCTCTCCCCCTCCTTATCTATCCCAGTGTCCCCTCCTCCATCCAAACCCTAACCTCTCCTTCCGCCGCCACTCTCCTTCCTCTCTTTCTGCCTTCTTCTTCCACATGGAAACAATAGTTTCTGTTTCTTTCCTCACCTCCATGGCCGGACTTTGGAGCCCCACGGGCCGTCACCATGGTCATCGAGAAGGACGTACGAGGCCGGGAATCGAACCACCGCACCACCCTCTTCGTCGTAGCACAAGCATCGGGACCGGAACTGCCTGGATCGGCGGCACCGTCAAGATATTCCGGCGATGTCCATGGCTGCCTCCACGTCTACCTCTTCCTCTCCGACCATCTTCTTCCTCTACCGGCGACCCCAAGGTGAGCCTCTGCCCCGGGAACTCTCCCCTACCCTTCCCCGTGCTCTGGGAGCGGCGCCTTCGTGCGCCGTCCGCCTCAGGTCGCCGTCCTTCGATTTACTGTCACCATCGGACTGCATCTCCGTCTTCTTCAATTTCACTGAAATTTCCGTTCGCGTCCATACAGTACATCAATAGTCGCACTCTATTTCTAGCACCGACCTGCTCCTAGCCCAGTGGCAACCGTACTGATCTTTGTTCCGTGAGGTCACTGGTTCAATTCCCATCCGGAGCGAAATCCTCGGGATTTTATTTTGATTTTTTGTTCAGTCCTGGAGCTGAAAGCCTGCACTCTGTTTCGTCTAAAAATTCAGTTAACGTTGACACTCATATTCATGTTCTGTCAGATCCCATCTCACATACAACTAGTTCCGTAGCCCACTGGTTAGCACCCTTGCGCGCAAGCCCCAGCCCTGAGTTCGATCCCCCCCCCCCCCAGGCAGAAAAGCCACACCTTTTTCTGCCCGTTTTCTTTTTTTGCCCGAATTTCAGAAACACAGATCTGATGCATTAATTCTAAAATCAATATAAAATTAAATATTGCTCCAATTTGAATGATTCAAATTCCTGTGGATTCATAATTTTGTGCTCTTTCCATTAGTAACAAAATTTCAACATGTTTCTGTAATACTTTTTGCACAAAATAATTAATTACTGAAAATGCAATAAAAATTGGAAACTTTGGAATTTCATAACTTTAGTTCTGTTCATCCAATTTGAGAAAACTTGGGCTCTAAAAATTTGTCTTAACAAACTCTACACATTGGTATTTTATTTGGACACAATTGAATTAATTATGAACATGTTTCCCTCTGGTTACTAAAAAGGGCAGAATAAGAATGCTTATGAAAAATTGCATAATAAATTCAATAATAACCCAAAAATTATGTTTAATAGCTCAAAATGTTCAGTGAAACATTTGATACATGTTTTCAACCTTTTGAATGCAATTTGTTTATTGTTTTCCCTAATTAAAAGTGGTGCAATAATTCAATGCTTTAATTAAACCCTTTAAATTGCAAAATTCATAACTTGGGCAATTCAAATCCAATTCCAACATGTAAAATATGTTTTCCACCCAATTTTTCATGAACTTTGCAAATATCAACTTTGTTTTCTGTTTTGAATAAATTAAATTGCTGAAAACAACTGTTTCTTAATTAAGTGCATTTAAAATTGTCAAATTAATAACTTGCCCATCTAAAATCCAAATTCAACAAATGAAATATGTATTCCATCTAAAATTTGGTGTTCTTTCCAAATATGAATTTTGTGATCTGTTTTGAATAATTAAAATGGGTGAAAACAACAAATGCTTGTGTAACTCATTTAAGAAGCCAAATTTCATAACTTAATAAATAAAATTCCAAACTTGGTAAACCCCTTTTCAAATTGAAGCTATTGTTGTTTTCTCATTGTTTTTCCTCATCCATGCATCATGCTAATTCACCTTCACATGTTGGTTAATTGTAGATCAATTAATTCAACCTTAATTCATGGGCTTTCCATATGCAATCCAAATTGCATATGGGTCCATTTAAACATGTTATCTTGTCAACTAGTTTATCTTGATGCATCAATTAAATTGTCATGCATCCATATCTTGATCATGCTGGATCTTTTGCCGTAGTAGTAATTGTTGCATCCGGTGTTTGTTCGAGGTTCGTTGCTTCTTCGCGGATAGGATGTTGAGATGATGTGAGCAACGACAAGTTCTTCGGATGTAC
Source organism: Alopecurus myosuroides (assembly GCA_028641055.1). Classification (NCBI taxonomy): domain Eukaryota; kingdom Viridiplantae; phylum Streptophyta; class Magnoliopsida; order Poales; family Poaceae; genus Alopecurus; species Alopecurus myosuroides. The sequence continues at coordinate 279,576,311 of CM054057.1, read as the reverse complement.
CTCTACTTTCTGGATTCCAGGCAAGTATACTCACTTGCTGCCAAATGGCTGCCTTTCATCACTTGTTACCGATTCTTTCCGTTGTTCTTATGCTAGCCTTATGTCTCGATGCTTGTGTCTCGATCCTATCATATTGTTTACCTTGCAGCCATGATATAGCCTTCCTTCCACTTCCTATTACCTGTTGTTTGTTTACCTTGTTGGCCCTCGTGTCGTAGTTGCATGCTTAGTGTTGTTTGCGCTCAAGTCTTGTTGTCCGTCTTATCACCTGTTTAGTTTGATAGTTGGGTTTCAATTCAATCAACAACATGTTAATGTTTTGGGTAATAATAATTTGATGATAAGGCACCGGCAGGAGGCCCGGCGTGGTTTTGAGGCCTGCTAGTGTCGACCCTAATTAGGAAAAGGGTCTTGTCTACTGATCCATGATGAGCGCACTAACCGCATGTGGGAAGCGTGTATGGGCGCCCCCCTCAATTTGATTCGATTCGCATCTCGTCCAAATTGCCTCATTTAGTTCGGGTTTTCCATTTGCCGCATGCATATGCAGGTGCGAACCCGTGGCCAGGGTGGAACTTTTGTAGTCGGCATTTAGGGAGACACGTTCTTAGAGTGCTATGAGGGTCCCCTTTTCTTCGTGGGGCTTGATTAGCCGTGCGCTCAATTGCACGGGATTCTTTGGGCTTGATGCGAAGAAGAGTTGAGTTGTGTTGAGTGCCCCGCTTGGTGGAAGTGCATTTCCTATCTGGCGGGGTATTCTTACGTGTACGGCCAAATTGGTGCACCCCTGCAGGGATAAATCTTCTCGGAAGCCGTGTTTTCCGCGGTTATGGATGACTTTGTGAAAGTACTGGCTAACAAGTACTCAGAACAACTTACACCTAACTACTGATAACTTGACTAGTAATAACTTGAACCATCATTAATCCAACTGTGTGAGTTATCCTCGGATTGCTTCTTTGGATAAGGGGCGAGATCCAGGATGGGTTTGTTTGATGTTAGTTGTAGTTGGTTACGATACGCTATCTTATCCCCCTCTTTTAGCCGGATGTTGTATCGAGTATCTGTAGTTAGTTGGTGCAGCCCGCTGCCGCTTCTTTGCAATAATCCTTTCCTTTCCGTTGAACCCAAAGTATTTGTATCTTGTGATGACTGGTTACGCCGGTATCTTGTGAGTATGGGTTTATCCACTTGCCAGTACTTAACCGTACTGACCCACGAATCTCTTTCGTGGCTGCATATTCAACATTGCAGTCAACAGGTTTGAAGTCTGACGACGTTAGCTTGGGAATCCCTCCGGCTTGGCCTGGGCAGGGATTGGACGCTCTCGATTATCTTCAGGACTCTTAGTCCAATTTGTATCTTGTCCGTAGTCGGACGCTATGTTGTTTCTTCCGCTGTTATTTGGATCTTTGTATTGTATCAGTTGTATCCTCAACTCGTTTGAGCCTTCTTGTATATATCTTTTCATGTTGTTGTTGTGGATTATTCGTGAACTGTTGTAATGTTATCACAAGTGGCAACCTGGAATCGGTTAAAATGTGGATTTTGGCGGGAATGCTGAAATCTGCATAGTGCCCGATCGCGGGGCGTCACAGTGGAGCTGTATGCCATAGACATACAGCAACGCCACGAGGAAAGGATGGAGGGTGAAGGAGAGCCCGCGTGAAACATGATCCGCGAAGATCACGCGTTCGATCGCGCGGGGATTGGGTACCTCCTCTTTTTTGCCGAGGCGCACCCGCTTCTCAGCTTCGGGAGGCAGCAACCCTTCTCGCTGCATCTCCTTGATGCTCTTGTTCGTACTGTTGGGCGAGCGCAAGTCGCCTGAGTGCGGAGCAGGCGGCGCGGGAACTTCCTCCATCGCCCTCGACGAAGAAACGGCGGCACTGTGCTTCTTGCCTCCTGCCATGGATGCTGGTGCGAGCTCGCAGAGAAAGGGCTAAGAACGAGGAAGACGGAGGCTGGAGAGAATGACGGGAAATTTTCACCGTTCACCTAAGGGCCACCTTTATACACGGAGCCGCCCGATCCTAGCCGTTCGTCGAGCCACGTGGCATCCATCGCAGATGACGCGTGTGAAGATGAAACGAAAGGGTGGCGGAAGCTGTTTCGTGCCACGATCCCATCTGTGGATCGTGCGCAATTACTGCTTGCAGTTCGCGTAAAAACGGAAACGAGGTCTCGTTTCTGGTCAAAAAGCTGACAAGGTGGGCCAGCGCCTCTGCTATCGCTCCTTCACGTCCCATCGGGAGGATAAAGTGCGCCATGACGTCAGGGCGCACATCATAAAACTGGAAATTTGTTCGAATAAAAGACCCAAAACACGAAATAAACTTCGTATGGGCAGATCAGGACGTGGAAACTCACTCGCAAAAGCTCCAAACACGAAATAACTTCGTACGGGCAAATCATGACGTGAAAACTCTTTCATGTAAAACAAGACCCTAGACACGAAAACTCTTTCGTATGTGCGTAAAGATTCCAGACACGAAAATTCTTTCGTATGGAAAAAATAGCTTGATTTTCTCACTCGAGAAATCATAGACCTAAAACGTCGCGGGTGCGCGGATCCTGCCACTCCAGCACACGATGTTTACACATCACAAACCTGGATTATTCAGCTGACTAGGCACATCCGGATGCCATATTTTCTCGAATATGAAGGTAAGACCCAAAAGATCTCTCTTGAGGGCCTGGAATCGCACTCAAGCTGCGTCCTCCGGTAAATTTCCGTGTCAACAAAACGAAGAAAAATCCTAGCGGACGCGCCGGGTACCCCTATAGGTTAAGTTCGACTCGGAAAGACCTCTACGGCCCAGTCGCAATGATCACCTCACCGGGTTCGAGTCGGAGGTCTCGAATCTGTGTAGGCCAGGACTGTTTTTGCCCTGGTTGCAATTAATTGGCCCTGATCTTTCGGGAGAGCCAAGCTACTGCGTCACATCCTTCTGCAAAAATAGCCAAAAACACAGGCACTTTCATCACTCGATACTCGAGTAATAAACTCATTACACAGGGTATACACCCTCCGAATGGAAAACGACTACAATAGTCATCCGAAAGAAAGCAAGATGAAAAATCTGAGCGTCTACCCGATTGGAAAAATCCCAATCGAGCAAACGCTCGGGGGTTATTGACGAAGGGATGAACCTTGGACCCCTTCGTCAAAGGATACCTGGCCCTAGGCCCAATACTGAAGCCCAATACGGGAAGCCTTTGGACTACTCTGGAAGGCCTAGTTGAAGCCCACCCGCAATGCCTTGCGGAATAAGATAGGAAACTTGTAACCGACATAGGTTTAGAGTTCGAGTACTCCCCGGGTACAGTTTGGGACCTGGCCACCTATATAAGGCCAGGAGAGCCACCGGGAGAGGACCAAGCAATACCGCACCATCAAGCCTTGAGCTCGAGATCCTACTCTCGACTTGAGCAATCTCCCATTGTAACCGATCTATTCGATAATACAGATCAACAGAGGCAGGAGTAAGGGTTTTACCTCTACAAGGGCCCCGAACCTGGGTAAATCGTGCCTCCTGTCTAGCCGACGATCGCCACCAGCGTCCACAGGTTCTCCTATTCGAAACCCTATGGGTTCACCCGAGGGACTTGTTGAGATGCAGATTCGACAGTGGCGCACTGTATATGCGAAGGGAGGATCGAGCTGGAAACTTTATTAAGTATTGTGTGTTCTAGTTTCTCAAATACACAGAACATAAAAGGCTAATACTCCCTAATGTTGCATTATCAGTAAAGAGGGAAAAAATCAAATAAACCTTATTCTTATTCTTATTCTTATTCTAGGAAGTACCATCTGAAACAACAAAAATCATTTATCTTAATCTGGGTGCAAATTCGATCGACCCAAGAACAAAATAGGTTGATTCCATACATAATTTCAAAATAGTTTAAGCTCGGCTAATTACATGGCAAAACAATAAAGAGAAGGAAATAACATGTAACTATGTTTATAGAGATGATCACCTAAGTACAAAAACAAATTATCTGGACGACGACCTAGTTAATATTAAAGGTAAATTGCATATATGAGGGAGCAAGATGCATGTATTTTTAGCAAAAGCTGAAATAATTAAACAGAAGAAGAAAGCAGAGGCGGGCAGTGATCATCGACTATACTCGCCCAAGGATAATGGGAGACGAGCGGAGTAGGAAGCTGTAGAGGCGAGGATCCATGGCACCACCATCCTAACCACGCCATCACGAACACCGGCTGCAGCCATCCTTGCACCACCAGGAGAGCCATGTCCCGGTCTGAGACCGCGAGGAGCCTGAAGATAATGATTCCATATTTATCTCAAACGATGGAACCTATGGATAAATGATGGCGTGTTGTCGGATATATGCCAACTAGGGTTATGTCTGCCATTGGCCAAAGGCCATGTTACCAGGGTGGCCTGCAGGCAATGGAGCAAAACCCATTGGGCGGCCCAGTAAACTGACGCACAAGAAGCCGGATTCTAGAAGAACCCGGATCATGGCCCAATACGTGGTCCGTCTTGGAGAAGAAGTCGGATGCCTTACTTTCCAAGAATAGGGATACTTTCCGCAGTCTTCTAGGTTTCCTTCTTGTAAGCCCTATTACGACTATCTATATAAAGCCGGACATGTGCAATTGAAAAGAGATCAGAGAACAAGAGGTTTGAATAGCTAGAAGCCAACTCGCCTTGAAATTCATCCTCGTCAAGTAAGAAAAACCGTACTCACATTGTATTTGTATACTTCAGGCTTCAGCCCTTATTTAGTGAGATTGCAGGAGTAGGAACTCCGCCATAGTTGTGGCGTACCGAACCTGGGTAAACATGTCTCCTCATTTCCTCTCTCCCACGTTCCCACCCACGGTTCTACCAGCAGGCTTATGACACCCCATGCCATGAACCTAACTAAGAAGACTCGATAGTTGGCGCCCACCGTGGGGCCAGCAGCGTTGGGAGTCACGTTTCGAACGGGGATCCTCGGCAGAATCAGTAGCACGATCACTGTCGGAAGCCTGGAATTCGACGAGAACGTCGGACGCTTCCTCGACAACGGATCCTATAAGCCAGCAAGAAATCACCTGGTAAGTGTTTGTGTCCTTCCCATCGGATCTGCTAATGTTTTTGTTTGTTTGACATCAGAAGCAATGGGATTCCGTGGTGGAAGTAACTTTATCCCACCCTCCCTATGCCCTATAGATTAAGGCTTTAATGTCGGATTCTACTCGGATCTTCCCTATTCTTACATAGGGGCAGATCAAGCTTCAATAGCTGAATATTGCCAAAGCATGACTGGGTTTGCCACCTCTTAGGCGAAGCCTACAACCAGATCGCACTTTGTTGGCATGGTGCAATCAGAGATCTACGAAAACACGGAAGACGAAAATCCCGTGGAAAAGGCAGAAAACATTGATCCCACAGAAAAAGTGAAAGATTCGACAACTGCCGATCAGGTGACGAACTCGGAAGCCGAGTCCATACTAGGAGCTATTGAAGCAAGATTGGACTCGAAAACCGGATCTACAGGGTATAACACAGATTTCGATGATGAAGATGAAGATGCCTTCGAAACAAAGGTGAAATCCATGCAGGGGAGCTTCCATCAAGAACTCATGGAAAAACCAACCGCAAAGTTGGATGCCGGAGAGGGAGCAGATCCCAAAACACCTCCGCCAACTAATGAGGAAGAAGACGGCAAAAAAAGTCCATCTTGTCCTAACTTCAAGGAATTGATGGAAGAGCAACGAACTAAAGAACCCCCATCTTCCAAAAAGAAGAAGAAGTACACCAGGAAGCTGCTCTCTAAATCACAGAAAAAAAAGATGGAGAAATTGGCAGATATAACCAACCATAACCTGGAAGTCGGAGGTAGTAGTGGAGTAAAGATGGCGGAGAGGAAAAAGACTAGAATCCATGTTCCACAAATGTCAGAACAGGAAGAGATCGACCTGATCCAAAACCCGGTTGCCAAAGGCGAACCACCAGAAATGTTGGAGGCCAGAAGGCAAGCCTTTATGCGGCAACAACAACACTTATTCCAGACTCATGAAACTCTCCTCAAAACCCAGCCAGTCGTAAAAGCTGGCCAGGAAGAAATCGAGGAGTACGAGTGCCGTAACATGTCTGGAATAAAACCTACAAGGTTACCCGGAATTTCAAAGCTGGAAGAACTGCCAGCGGGAAAATGGTTGAAAACCCGTCATGGCAAAGGAAGGTTAACAACACAAATGCTAAGGGTGAGCGCATATACAAGACTGTAGTTGCAAATACAGAAGCCGCGTTCGCCATCCTCAATGACGACCTGTATTCAAAGGACGAAAAGTTGCAGGGAGTGTATGCTTTCTTAGGAAAAGAATTACAACAACGATAACGAGGGCAAGCACGTTCGGGCAAGCTACATGATCATTCAGCCTTGTGCAAAACAGCCACGTGCGCCGCTGGAGCACCTGACCCAGGCGAACCCGGATATTCAGGAGACTCAAAGGGAAAGAACGGGGATCCGAAGAAGGACAAGAAATTCTCGGATAAGAAGGATGCAGCATCCAGGACAGGATCCCGTCCAGCAATAGGCGGTAATAACATGAAACCCCTGAAGGGGTCGTTGCATAGAAAACAAAAAATTCCTACGCGAGAGACACCCGAAAGGCCAAGATCTAATCCAGGAGACGAAGTGCAACGGGCAAAGAGAGGGTTAAGGAGAACACATACCCTCGAAGACACAAAGCGTTACGAGATCAAATCTCGTTGTTGGCGTAGTCGTACTCACACCGATCCCGATAGTAAGAAGATGTGCACCGCAATCCGGTGGTGCCTCCGTGATCGGTCACACGTACGGTTGATGACGACCTCCGTTCTCTCGATCCAACGGGGAGGCGGAAGTAGAGGATCCCTCGGAACTCCAGCAGCACGACGGCGTGGTGGCGAAGAAGAATCCCACGGTCAGGGCTTCGCCAAGCCGGAGACCATCGAATGGAGCAGCGGGTGGAGGGAAAAGTGTAACACCTGGGGTGTTACCCTAATAGAGAGTTGTTTGTTTTCTTTTTTTTTGCTTGCATCATATGCATCACATTGCATTGCACCATGTTTGCATCACAACTGAAAAATTCAACACAATTTAAACTTTCACCCCTTGCTCAAAATTTCCAATTTCAAACTTGCAAACTAAACCACTCATTTGTTTTTCAATAGTTTGAAATTGTTTTAATCAAATTGCCTGTTAATAAAATTTCCCCCTTTTGTTAAAAACCCTAATGGCAATTCAAAAAGTCAAAGCAACTCAATCCTACTTATCATATTTCAATATGGGTTTGAATATTAAAATTTTGCAAACCAATTAAATTCAGTAATGTTTGTATAATTGATTGAATTTATTAAATAAACTTTGTTTATTCCCAAAACTCCAACCCAAACACTATTTGAGAATCACCTAACAATTTAATATCACATTAATAATTCAAGTTGTTGAAATTAAATTTAAACTACCTTGTTGTTGTTGTGTTGCAAATTAATAAACTTTAATTATCAAATAAAACCCCAAACTCTATTTGGAAAATTCAACTAACTATTTTAAATCAAATTCAAACTTTTAAACTTGTGAAAAATACTGCTAACCTCTGCTTTCATTTTCTGTTTTGAAAAAGTAATAAATAAAAATATCTAATAAAACAACCCCCCCCCCCCAAAAAAAAACCCTAATTTCTCTCTCTCTCTTCCTTTCATCATTTACCAAAAAAAAATTGGAAGGAAAAAAAAATATAAAAGCAAAGGAGAGGGAACCAGCCCAACCCCATCCTCTTATTTCTCCCCCAGCCCATTACCCTTTCTGGCCCACCCCCTCTTTTCTGTCGTCTTCTTCAACCTCACGTCAGCACTGTACGATCACGTTCACCACCACCCGATTCCTCCCCCCCCACGCCGATGTGCTGCCGTACCCATCCTAGTTCCCCATATAATCTACCCCCTAGCCTACCCTCTGCTTGCCCTAAACCCACCCTAGCCCCTGCGTTCTCCTCTGCCGCCGCCGATCCTATTTTCTTCCTTCCTGCGCCCTGCTGTTTTTCTGAACTCACCACCGTCAGTACCTCCACCGTCCCACCGCCACGGTCCCCTCGAGGTCCATCCGATGCCGGGAATGGGCTCGTGGTGGATCCTTCTACCTCGTCGTTTCATCGCGGGTCGCCGGGGAGCGCCCAGGGACCGCGCCATCGAGCCGCCGTCGCCGGAGAGGGACCTCTCTGCTACTGCCGTCGACGTTCTCCTCCGACAACCCCCTAGGTGACCGCCTCCCGTCTCCTCTCCCCCTTCCTAGATGTCCGCCTCCGCACGACGCACCAGCGCACCCGCACACCCACCACCGTCGCGGCAAACTCCGGTGCACTGCCGTCGAACGGTCACCGGCTATTGTTCCCGTCAGGTTCAGAGGACAGCTCGCTGTCGAGTTTCAGTTATCAGGCATTGAGATGCTATTTGTTTCGTCAGTCTCCTATCGTATCACAAACAGCAGTTCACCGCATCGGTTCAGTTCCATCCGCGCAGCGCTAGCGTCCCGGGTTCGAGACCCCGCGGGCGCACACCCCCCCCTTTTTGCAATTTCTTCCGCGCGCAAGGGCAGGCCCACCTGCCATGCACTGCGGTGGCCTACGTGGCTCCACCCGCGCCGTGCATACGCCAGCGTGGCCTGGGCCCGCTTGGCAGCGGCCCAGGGTCACCGTGGCTCGGTGCACTCCGTTTATTTTGGCGCTGTCTCACAGAGAGGCCCCTGTCCCCCTGTTTCCTTCACCTCTAGGCCCCTAACAAATGACAGATTGGTCCCTGCCATTCAAATGCATCTAATAAATCCATTTAAACTCCAAATTCAAAAAGTAAAATATGTACACCAATCAAAATTAAATGCTCTTTTCAAATATGCTTTTTGTTTTCTGTTTTGATTATTTCAAAAACATCCAAATTTCAAATTCAAACAAATCCTCTTAATTTTGATTAATCCATAATTAATTCATACTTAATTCAATTAACCCAAATAAAATATGTTTTTCAGTACAAATTCTTTGTACTTCCTGTTTATCAACTTTGTTTTGCAATTTGGGTAATTAAAATTAATGTTATTTAATAATCCTTAAATTGGTTAATTAAATGGCAAAATTAATAACTTTCAAATGGTTGCTCCAAATTAAATACTCAAAACATGTTTTTCATCCAAAATCAAATGCCCCACTTGAATATCCACTTTGTTTTTCTGGTTTGCAACAATTAATTTGAATAATTGTTTCACCTCCTATTTAATGCAATTTAAATTGCCAAAATTCATAACTAATTCATTTTAATTCCAAATCAAACAAATAAAATATGTTTTCCAATCAGAAGATTGCAAGGAATCTGTTCATGCCATCCATATCTCTGTTTGCATCTTATCTTGTGCATTTTAGATCTTGTTATGCATGTTCACCTATATGACAACATATGGAATGTGTGGGCTAATTAATTCCAGTTGTTGCCCTATTCCATTTAATCTTGTCTCACTCACCTATCTATTGTTTTCCATGCTAAACAACATTTAACTTGATGGTTAGATAAACAACTTGAACCAATTCCTATTTCTCCGGACTCCGGTTCCGATTAAATTGCTTAAATTGTTTCCCCTGTTGCATCTTGCCATGTCATGCATATAAAATAGGATCATGCTGGATTTTTGCCGTAGAAGTAATTGTTGCATCCGGTGTTTGTTTGAGGTTCGTTGCTTCTTCCCGGATAGGACGTTGAGATGATGTGAGCAACGACAAGTTCTGCTACCTTGCGGGATCTCAGGCAAGTATACTCACTTGCTGCCAAATGGCTGCCTTTCATCACTTGTTACCGATACTTTCCGTTGTTCTTTTCTGCTAGCCTTAGTAGTAGTTGTTTCTGTTACGAACCTATCACATGAATCCTTTAACCCTGATATTGCCTCACCTCCAAACCTATAACCAATGCTTGTGCCCGTGTCTTACTAGCATGCTTAGGTTGTTTTGCTCGAGTCTGTTACCTCGTTACTTTCTGTTATTACTTCTTTATGTTATGGGGGCTCGATGTTTAATCAATCAATCATGCTACTGTTATTATCAATAATAAATTTGATGATAAGGCACTGGCAGGAGGCCCTTTGTGGTTTTGAGGCCTGCTAGTGTCGACCCTAATAGGAAAAGGGTCTTGTCTACTGATCCATGATGAGCGCACTACCCGCATGTCGGAAGCGAGTATGGGCGCCCCCCTCAATTTGACTCGATTCGCATCTCGTCCAAATCGCCTCATTTAGTTCGGGTTTTCCATTTGCTGCATGCATGATCTTGCGAGCCCTTGGATCCCGGGTGGAACTTTCGTAGTCGGCATATAGGGGGACACGTTCTTAGAGTGCTATGAGGGTTCATTTTCTTCTGGGCTCGATTAGCCGTGCGCCCAAGGTGCTTTGGGCTTGATGCAAAGAAGAGTTGAGTTGTGTAGAGTATGTCGCTTGGTGGGTTGATCCCCCGTATGGCGGGTTATTCTTGCGTGTACGGCTAAATTGGTGCAACCCTGCAGGGATAATCTTCTCGAGAAGCCGTGTTTTCCGCGGTTATGGATTACTTGGTGAAAGTACTGGCTAACAAGTACTCAGGACAACTTAAACCTAATGATTAACAACCTTACACCCCATGATTAACAACTTGACTAGTAATAGACTTATTGACACAATAATCTGAACCATCATTAAGTCAATTGTGTGAGTTATCCTCGGATTGCTTCTTTGGATAAAGGGGCGAGATCCAGGATGGGTTTGTTTGAAGTTATCTTTCAGTTGGTTACAATACTCGATCTTATCTTCTTTCTGGTAGCCGGAAGTTGTAGTATCTCTCTGTAGTTGGTTAGTGCAGCCCGTTGTCGCTTATTTGCAATAACCCCTTCCTTTCCGTTGATCCCAAAGTATTTGTATCTTGTGATGACTGGCTACGCCGGTATCTTGTGAGTATGGTTTATCCACTTGCCAGTACTTAACCGTACTGACCCACGAATCTCTTTCGTGGCTGCATATGCAACATTGCAGTCAACAGGTTTGAAGTCTGACGACGTTAGCTTGGGAATCCCTCCGGCTTGGCCTGGGCAGGGATTGGACGCTCTCGGTTATCTTCAGGACTCTTAGTCCAATTTGGATCTTGTCCGTAGCCGGACGCTATGTTGTTTCTTCCGCTGTTATTTGGATCTTTGTATTGTATCATTTGTATACCTGGCTCGTTTGAGTCATCTTGTATCTATCTGTTTCTGTTGTAATTGTGGATTATTCGTGAACTGTTGTAATGTTATCACAAGTGGCAACCTGGAATCAGTTATTATGTGGATTTTGGCGGGAATGCTGAAATCTGCATAGTGCCCGATCTCGGGGCGTCACAAATGGTATCAGAGCCTTGGTTCCCGATTCCCGAGATTGTTTCGATACGAATGGTTATCGAAGCAACGGGTCCGCAAAGCCTGTAGGTTAACCTCGCTAACGGTCGTTGTTTCCAGAGTGTCAAAAACTATTTCTGCTAAACTATTTTGGAAAAACATCTCAATAGGATTCTTGTTTTCTCCTTATCCCTATTCTATTTCCCCTCCCAATCTTATTTGTTTTGGAGTCTCCCCCTTGTCTATCTTTCAAAGTGTTAGGATCCTACGTGGGTGGACGTTTTCTGAGCCCTTAACCTAATAGGTTCGATCATCGGAAGGTTCCTGGTGGAAGAACATCGTCGTCACTCCGAGCAAGAATCCCTTGTTAGTGGTGTCGAGAAGCCCTTGTTAGTGGTGTCGAGGAAATCAACTGGAAGCACGAAGAATCGATAGTCGAACTTCTTTCCCCTCCCGGGTTAGCAGGTGGATTGCGAGGGCGCAATCCCTTGTTAGTGGTGTCGTCTGTAACACCTGGGGTGTTACCCTAATAGAGAGTTGTTTGTTTTCTTTTTGTTTGCTTGCATCATATGCATCACATTGCATTGCACCATGTTTGCATCACAACTGAAAAATTCAAAACAATTTAAACTTTCACCCCTTGCTCAAAATTTCCAATTTCAAACTTGCAAACTAAACCACTAATTTGTTTTTCAATGGTTTGAAATTGTTTTAATCAAATTCCCTGTTAATAAAATTTCCCCCTTTTGTTAAAAACCCTAATGGCAATTCAAAAATTCAAAGCAACTCAATCCTACTTATCATATTTCAATATGGGTTTGAATATTAAAATTTTGCAAACCAATTAAATTCAGTAATGTTTGTATAATTGATTGAATTTATTAAATAAACTTTGTTTATTCCCAAAACTCCAACCCAAACACTATTTGAGAATCACCTAACAATTTAATATCACATTAATAATTCAAGTTGTTGAAATTAAATATAAACTACCTTGTTGTTGTTGTGTTGCAAATTAATAAACTTTAATTATCAAATAAAACCCCAAACTCTATTTGGAAAATTCAACTAACTATTTTAAATCAAATTCAAACTTTTAAACTTGTGAAAAATACTGCTAACCTCTGCTTTCATTTTCTGTTTTGAAAAAGTAATAAATAAAAATATCTAATAAAACTAACCCCCCCCCCCCCCAAAAAAACCCTAATTTCTCTCTATCTCTTCCTTTCATCATTTACCAAAAAAAATTGGAAGAAAAAAGAAATATAAAAGCAAAGGAGAGGGAACCAGCCCAACCCCATCCTCTTATTTCTCCCCCAGCCCATTACCCTTTCTGGCCCACCCCCTCTTTTCTGTCGTCTTCTTCAACCTCACGTCAGCACTGTACGATCACGTTCACCACCACCCGATTCCTCCCCCCCACGCCGATGTGCTGCCGTACCCATCCTAGTTCCCCATATAATCTACCCCCTAGCCTACCCTCTGCTTGCCCTAAACCCACCCTAGCCCCTGCGTTCTCCTTTGCCGCCGCCGATCCTATTTTCTTCCTCCCTGCGCCCTGCTGTTTTTCTGAACTCACCACCGTCAGTACCTCCACCGTCCCACCGCCAAGATCCCCTCGAGGTCCATCCGATGCCGGGAATGGGCTCGTGGTGGATCCTTCTACCTCGCCGTTTCATCGCGGGTCGCCGGGAGCGCCCAGGGACCGCGCCATCGAGCCGCCGTCGCCGGAGAGGGACCTCTCTGCTACTGCCGTCGACGTTCTCCTCCGACAACCCCCTAGGTGACCGCCTCCCGTCTCCTCTCCCCCTTCCTAGATGTCCGCCTCCGCACGACGCACCAGCGCACCCGCACACCCACCACCGTCGCGGCAAACTCCGGTGCACTGCCGTCGAACGGTCACCGGCTGTTGTTCCCGTCAGGTTCAGAGGACAGCTCGCTGTCGAGTTTCAGTTATCAGGCATTGAGATGCAATTTGTTTCGTCAGTCTCCTATCGTATCACAAACAGCAGTTCACCGCATCGGTTCAGTTCCATCCGCGCAGCGCTAGCGTCCCGGGTTCGAGACCCCGCGGGCGCACACCCCCCCTTTTTGCAATTTCTTCCGCGCGCAAGGGCAGGCCCACCTGCCATGCACTGCGGTGGCGTACGTGGCTCCACCCGCGCCGTGCATACGCCAGCGTGGCCTGGGCCCGCTTGGCAGCGGCCCAGGGTCACCGTGGCTCGGTGCACTCCGTTTATTTTGGCGCTGTCTCACAGAGAGGCCCCTGTCCCCCTGTTTCCTTCACCTCTAGGCCCCTAACAAATCACAGATTGGTCCCTGCCATTCAAATGCATCTAATAAATCCATTTAAACTCCAAATTCAAAAAGTAAAATATGTACACCAATCAAAATTAAATGCTCTTTTCAAATATGCTTTTTGTTTTCTGTTTTGATTATTTCAAAAACATCCAAATTTCAAATTCAAACAAATCCTCTTAATTTTGATTAATCCATAATTAATTCATACTTAATTCAATTAACCCAAATAAAATATGTTTTTCAGTCCAAATTCTTTGTACTTCCTGTTTATCAACTTTGTTTTGCAATTTGGGTAATTAAAATTAATGTTATTTAATAATCCTTAAATTGGTTAATTAAATGGCAAAATTAATAACTTTCAAATGGTTGCTCCAAATTAAATACTCAAAACATGTTTTTCATCCAAAATCAAATGCCCCACTTGAATATCCACTTTGTTTTTCTGGTTTGCAACAATTAATTTGAATAATTGTTTCACCTCCTATTTAATGCAATTTAAATTGCCAAAATTCATAACTAATTCATTTTAATTCCAAATCAAACAAATAAAATATGTTTTCCAATCAGAAGATTGCAAGGAATCTGTTCATGCCATCCATATCTCTGTTTGCATCTTATCTTGTGCACTTTAGATCTTGTTATGCATGTTCACCTATATGACAACATATGGAATGTGTGGGCTAATTATTTCCAGTTGTTGCCCTATTCCATTTAATATTGCTAACTCACCTATTTATTGTTTTCCATGCTAAACAACATTTAACTTGATGGTTAAATAAACAACTTGAACCAATTCCTATTTCTCCGGACTCCGGTTCCGATTAAATTGCTTAAATTGTTTCCCCTGTTGCATCTTGCCATGTCATGCATATAAAATAGGATCATGCTGGATTTTTTCCGTAGAAGTAATTGTTGCATCCGGTGTTTGTTTGAGGTTCGTTGCTTCTTCCCGGATAGGACGTTGAGATGATGTGAGCAACGACAAGTTCTGCTACCTTGCGGGATCTCAGGAAAGTATACTCACTTGCTGCCAAATGGCTGCCTTTCATCACTTGTTACCGATACTTTCCGTTGTTCTTTTCTGCTAGCCTTAGTAGTAGTTGTTTCTGTTACGAACCTATCACATGAATCCTTTAACCCTGATATTGCCTCACCTCCAAACCTATAACCAATGCTTGTGCCCGTGTCTTACTAGCATGCTTAGGTTGTTTTGCTCGAGTCTGTTACCTCGTTACTTTCTGTTATTACTTCTTTATGTTCTGGGGGCTCGATGTTTAATCAATCAATCATGCTACTGTTATTATCAATAATAAATTTGATGATAAGGCACCGGCAGGAGGCCCTTTGTGGTTTTGAGGCCTGCTAGTGTCGACCCTAATAAGAAAAGGGTCTTGTCTACTGATCCATGATGAGCGCACTACCCGCATGTGGGAAGCGAGTATGGGCGCCCCCCTCAATTTGACTCGATTCGCATCTCGTCCAAATCGCCTCATTTAGTTCGGGTTTTCCATTTGCTGCATGCATGATCTTGCGAGCCCTTGGATCCCGGGTGGAACTTTCGTAGTCGGCATATAGGGGGACACGTTCTTAGAGTGCTATGAGGGTCCATTTTCTTCTGGGCTCGATTAGCCGTGCGCCCAAGGTGCTTTGGGCTTGATGCGAAGAAGAGTTGAGTTGTGTAGAGTACCTCGCTTGGTGGGTTGATCCCTCGTCTGGCGGGTTATTCTTGCGTGTACGGCTAAATTGGTGCAACCCTGCAGGGATAATCTTCTCGAGAAGCCGTGTTTTCCGCGGTTATGGATTACTTGGTGAAAGTACTGGCTAACAAGTACTCAGGACAACTTAAACCTAATGATTAACAACCTTACACCCCATGATTAACAACTTGACTAGTGATAGACTTATTGACACAATAATCTGAACCATCATTAAGTCAACTGTGTGAGTTATCCTCGGATTGCTTCTTTGGATAAAGGGCCGAGATCCAGGATGGGTTTGTTTGAAGTTATCTTTCAGTTGGTTACAATACTCGATCTTATCTTCTTTCTGGTAGCCGGAAGTTGTAGTATCTCTCTGTAGTTGGTTAGTGCAGCCCGTTGTCGCTTATTTGCAATAACCCCTTCCTTTCCGTTGATCCCAAAGTATTTGTATCTTGTGATGACTGGCTACGCCGGTATCTTGTGAGTATGGTTTATCCACTTGCCAGTACTTAACCGTACTGACCCACGAATCTCTTTCGTGGCTGCATATGCAACATTGCAGTCAACAGGTTTGAAGTCTGACGACGTTAGCTTGGGAATCCCTCCGGCTTGGCCTGGGCAGGGATTGGACGCTCTCGGTTATCTTCAGGACTCTTAGTCCAATTTGGATCTTGTCCGTAGCCGGACGCTATGTTGTTTCTTCCGCTGTTATTTGGATCTTTGTATTGTATCAGTTGTATCCCTGGCTCGTTTGAGTCATCTTGTATCAATCTGTTTCTGTTGTAATTGTGGATTATTCGTGAACTGTTGTAATGTTATCACAAGTGGCAACCTGGAATCGGTTATTATGTGGATTTTGGCGGGAATGCTGAAATCTGCATAGTGCCCGATCTCGGGGCGTCACAAAAAGTTAGTGGGAAAGTGTGTGGAGGAGGGAGAGTTCTCACCCTCCTTTTAGAGGAGAGGGGGAGGCAGCCCAAGGGGGGTGCGGCCAGCCCCATGGTGTGCCCCCACCTCTTCCCTCATGATGTGAGTGGACACTCCACTCACACCCACTTATTTTCCCTTAAAACTCCACTTAGAAAATCCAAGAGTTTTTCTTTAATAAATAAATAAAACATTTTTATTTATTTATTTTAGCATTTGTTAATTCAATTAACAAACATTTGCATATAGCACCTCGAATCATTTGTTAATTGTATAAACAACCATTCGACGAAAAACCCCTTGAACTATTTCAATTTTCCCCGAAACAATTTCAGTGTTGCCCAAAATATTCTTCGATATTCCATATCCTCTCAAACGCATCATCCAACCTTAAGTGTGTCACCCTACGGTTCGCGAATAATATAGACATGATCGAGACTCCTCTCCGATCAATAATCAACAGCGGGATCTAGAGATCCGTGATGACTCCTATTTATTCAACGATGACTCTCGTGCTCGTGTGAACCAACAACGCCATGAACTATTCCCTTTGTCTCGCGATATTTTACTTGTCCGAGATTCGATCATTGGTATCAACCATACCTTGTTCAATCTCGTTACCGACAAGTACTCTTTTCTCGTTCCCGTGATATAACATCCTTGTGATCATATCACGTGCTTGCAAGCGGTTTCGATGTGATATCACCGAGAGGGCCCAGAGTATATCTCTCCATCATTTGGATGGACAAATCCCACTCTTGATCCATGACTCCCACCCTTGATCCATGATCCTCAACTAATACTTTCTGAATAATTAACGACACCTTTATAGTCACCCTGTTACGGTGTGACGTTTGATGACATCAAAGCACCCTTCCGGTATCAGCGATTGACATGATCTCATGGTCTAAGGAATAAGTTACTTCGTATGTTTGATATAACAATGTAAACTTAATGACTTGATCGCATTGCTATATTCACTTTGGGTATATGTTCATCACATCATTATTATAATGACATGACCCCGTTATTAACAACATCCAATGTTAATGATCAGGAAACCTTGATCATCTATTAATCAACGAGCTAGTTAAAAGAGAGGCTTTACTAGGAACCATTGTTTGTTTATTAAGCACACATGTATCAAGGTTTCCGGTTAATACAATTCTAGCATGAGAAATAAACATTCATCATAAACAAGGAATAAGATAATAACCATTTTATTATTGCCTCTCGGGCATATTCCCTTCAGTCTCCCACTTGCACAAGAGTCAATAATCTAGTCTGTAAGCACTTAAGACATATGGCATACCAGTGTTATTACCATGCTTCGCATGTGGTAAACATCATCAAAAATATCTGAACTGTTCAGGTCCTATTGTATTTGCATGTTCTTTGCGTCTACACGCATCACTCATTCTCTAATGAGATGACTTTGTATATATGTGGTCAATCGGTGAAACCTTAATTCCTCATCTTAAACCATTGTCACTAACATTGTGAAAAATGTAGCTTCATAGTGTTAGCATTCTTGGAAATTCACCAAGTTCCGGTGATACCCTAATTCCTCAGCTTAAACTGATGTTACTAACATTGTGAAAATGTAGCTTCACAGTGTCAGCATTCTTGGAATTTCACCAAGTTCAATAAAGAACTCCTTGACACAAAATACACTTATTATCAGTTGTCAACACAACGATATACTTTAACCTTTGTTGTAGTATCTGTCACAATATTTTAATTTTGAAAGTCTTTAAAATCCAGCATGGAACTTTCTTCCAGCCTATTGTGCTACCCTTCATCACGTATTTTAATTGAGATAAATTTACTTAAATATATGACAAGACTATTAGTGTAACATATTACAACTAACATTTTGTCATTACTACATAGGAAAACATATTCTTATAATTTCTAAAATGACACAAGGATCTCTCCCACTGTTGTCTAATCATCATATGAATTATCCTGCTATAACATTTTATAGTCACATGACTTATCTGGTTGTGTACATAGCATGGAAACGTGACTTAGAAATATCAATTTCAATGATGCTCATCATGTGTCAAAACACTTGAATCTTTCTCAATCATTTTCCATGTGACAAGAACTCCTTCTTGTCATTTTGATATTGACTTAGTTCAATATTTCATCTATGTAATTTGGCTTCAATCATATCAGGCGTTTCAATCCATGTTTTATAGATATCGATGTCAAATATCTTCTAAGCCTTTCATCAATAAGAAAATATTAACCATGTAAATTTACAATACATATTTTCCAATCAACCATATGTCATCTACATAAAGCATTGGAAATATGTCATAGCGCTCCCACTTAATTTCTTGTAATTCTACAAACATCTTTATCGTTCATGATGGAATCAAAATCTTTTGATAACTTCATTAAGGTAAAGATTTAAACTTCGTTATGCTCACTTCAACCATTGAATTGTGTATACCTTTCTAGCAACCTTTTGATTTTTTTACAAAACTCTCAGACTGTGTCAAGTACACATCCTTGATCAAACTTCCTCGAGAGGAGAGTTGGTTTTGTTATTCAACTGTCATATCATAATATGTAACTTTTGCTAGAACTATCCGCAAAGACTAAAACATCACTAAGGAAGATAAAAATCTTGTAGTAGTCAACTCTTTGAACTTCGTCGAAAACAACTTTTCGATAAGTACAACTTTCAAAGGATGTAAAAATCCTTGTCTTTGTCGCTATATAGACCTTTTTGCTATCGTTAGGCATCAAGCCAATCGAAAGGACTACCAAGTCACATACTTGATATTCATACAAGGATACTATGGTGGATATAATGACTCATAGTCAATTTTACGAAGTCAGGGCCCATCATTTGCTTCCTTTATAAGGTCCAGGTCCTTTTGTTGTCAAAACAACACTTTACTCTTAAACCACAAGTTGGTCTAAGTACAAAGTTTTAGGACTTTTGTGGTTCAGTCCGCAAACTCATTCGAAGTATCTACATTCACATGTAGTGTCTTCTACTTAGTCAAAATAGGAAACCCTGGAACAACTTCTAGTGTTGCGCTACTCTTGACATGGTAACGAAGATTCTCTAATCTCGTTGAGTTTGTACTCTCGTCCCACTCACTTATTTCGCAAGAACTACTTTCTCGAGAAATCAACCCTTTTCTGACAAATAACATTTGTCTTTGGTCGGTGATAGGAGAAATATCCAATGGATTTGTTGGGATAACCTTATAAACCTATATGTATCCCATTTTGGTTGTAAACATTTTACACATGCTATGCATACCAAAACTTAAGAAAATGACAATTCGGGTCACTACCCAAAGCATATCTTATATGTTGTCAATTTCAACGGATCATGATGGTGCTCTTTTCAGTGTAAAAGCGGTTGTCACTAATGTATAAACTACAAAATTGTAGTGGCATTTTTATTTTTCTTACCATGTCAAACAAGGTTTGATTTTGTCTATCGAACACTCCAAACTAATGTGGGGTAATTCGAGTAATATAAGTTATAGAACAATTCTGCAACTTCTCAGATGCTTTGCTAAACTTGTAACTCAAACTTTATCCTTTATGATCCAATCATAAATACTTGATTATCTTGTTACAATGATTTTTTACTTCATATTAACAACCATTTGAACCAATTCAAAATGTCAAACTCCGTTCTCTTTAAATAGATATACTCACATATCTACTCAAATCATCTACAGAATTTTATGAAGGAAAAATTAATCCACCATACATGACTACACATAATGGACTATATACATCAATATGTATAATCTCCACAAAATTAGCTAGTCGTCCATTCTACTTTGGCCTATCAACGGTATTTTAGTCATCTTTTGGAAGAGGTCTCACAAGCGTCAATTTATTCAAAACAAAATGACTCTGGAAGTCCATCAATATGGACTTCCTTCATTTTTTCCTTTCTGATATTAACTAAAATGGTGGTGTCACAATTTAAGTGAAACTCTCTTACGTCTTGTAATGTTTAGCATTTAGTCTTATAGATGTTTACTTTACCAACATGATTTATATTAACATATCCATCAATTATGGAATATGGTCATAGTTTCAACAATCTCATTTGTTCTCACAAAAGACTAGAACAAAATAACAACTTATTAAGTTCTTAAAATAAATCCTGAATGTTTGGTTCGATACGACAATGAACACAATAACACTTTATTTATGTTCTTGTCATAATCGATTCCACATCTATTACTAGTTCCTTTTAGGCCCTTGTATTTCTTGCATTGTGTTGCTTTGTATGACAACTCATACCAACCAATGTGGTATCAAAATACCCAAAAAATACTTTGTTAACTAGTAATACATCTATAACTTGTATATCAAGCATATACTCCTGAGCTAGACTTTTCTAGTTATTTTCTTTTTCTGCCATATACCTTTTTGTAATTCTATTTTCAGTATGCCCTTTCCTTTATAGAAGAACCAGTCAACATCAAACAATTCTAGTCGTACTAGGTCATTTTCTTTGGCGTGTTAGTCATATACTATCACCCATTGATTCATACTTTAAGTTTGATTGTTCTACTAATATCACCATATTAATAGTATTCTTCCAGATTCCACTCTTAGAAATCTCCAAGTAAGGTAAACGACTTTACCTATACTTTTAATCCATCCCATCATAACAATTTTATGATTAAGATACTATAGCTCGAAGGAAGGAATTTAGAGGATAATTTTTAGCGCCCAACTTCTTGGAATATTCAAACGCCTAGCATCTTCAATCATTGCATATATTCAGATAATATAAGAAAACATTGTCACGCTAAATTATACTCAGTCATGTTGCTACAAATAAGTTTCTAGATATCAATATATCTTTCACTTGATTGTTTCTGAAAACAACTCTTTTCAGTTCCTAAATCACCTTGATCAACAAAACATTCTTTTGAAGATAAAGTAATACGGAAGCAACCATGACTCTGGATTCTAAGTAGGAATTATTTGCTCTCTAGATCAATCAATCATTAATCATATGGAGCTAGGTAGTAAATACCAAAATCTACAATAGGACTCAATTTTAAATTTCACTAATACGGTACCAATCTTTAATTGATTTTTACCATATCATAGCAGTTATACCTCAATTAACAATCTAAGTGTAAGTTAGCTATGTGGATGCCAATGAATACTACAATTTGTGCGAATTCACTTTGATTTGTTGTTCATGATAAATAAGTTCAAGTGAATTCAAAATTAAACCATGAACTCCCACTCAAAAACAACATCCCTCTTAGTCGTCTTTAGTGATTACACGAACCAAATTCACTACACCAAAACCGATCATCACGTGAGATGATGTAGCTTAAAAGGCGAACATCGACATGTTCATCATATCATCCATATGACTCATGCTTTACCTTTCGGTTACGTGTTCCGAGGCAATGTCTGTACATTCAGGGCTCGCCAAGTAGAACCGTAGTATTGCGTGTGTTTCAAGGCCATGTCTGTACATGCTAGGCTTGAAAACACATGTTGTATGCGAACGTTGAGTCTGTCACACCCGATCATCACGTGATGTCTCGAAACGACAAAATTTCTTAACGGTGCATACTTAAGGAAGAACACATTATTATCTTGATATTAAGTGAGAGGGGTCATCTTATAATGCTACCGTCGCTATCTAAGCAAAACAAGATGCATAAAAGGATTAACATCACAGACATCACATGTAAGGATAACGTGTAATGATATGATCCTCCTTGCACTTGATCTCCATCATGTGCATTATGGTATGATCTCCATCATTTCACCAGCGTGGTACCAAGTACCATGGCACCCCAATCTTGATTGTCCATCAATAATAAGACAACCATATGGATACCTTCCGGTATATCAATAATTTACTAAATAGATCATCTCATAATCAAATTTGTAACATTGACCATATCACATCACATGCCCAGCAAAAACTAGTTAGACGCCTCTAATTTATTTTTGGCATATTTTACGTGGCTTAGAGCTTTCGAGGATAGAACCGTTCATACCTACGAACATCTACCACAACGTTGATAAACACATTTTTAACAACCCTTCGTAGATTAGATCTTAACTATAGTTGGAGAAACAGACACCCCTCAGCCACAAGTGAGACAATTCTCACGTACATAGTACACGTAAACTTAGTCTAGGGCAGCTTCATCCAACCATGCCACTAAGATCATAAAATAATCAAAGAGGCAATAACATGATCATCAACGCCCACATACACCTATGTGTTCTAGCCGCACAAAACATCTACGCATAGATCCGGCTCTGATACCACTGAAGGGGTCGTTGCATAGGAAAAAAATTCCTACGAGAGAGACACCCGAAAGGCCAAGATCTAATCTAGGAGACGAAGTGCAACGGGCAAAGAGAGGGTTAAGGAGAACACATACCCTCGAAGACACAAAGCGTTACGATATCAAATCTCGTTGTTGGCGTAGTCGTACTCACACCGATCCCGATAGCGAGAAGATGTACACCGCAATCCGACGATGCCTCCGTGATCGGTCACACGTACGGTTGATGACAACCTCCGTTCCCTTGATCCAGCGGGGAGGCAGAAGTAGAGGATCCCTTGGAACTCTAGCAGCACGACGGCGTGGTGGTGAAGAAGAATCACACGGTCAGGGCTTCGCCAAGCCGGAGACCATGGAATAGAGCAGCGGGTGGAGGGAAAAGCTAGTGGGCAAGTGTGTGGAGGAGGGAGAGCTCTCACCCTCCTTTTATAGGAGAGGGGGAGGAAGCCCAAGGGGGTGTGGCTAGCTCTATGGTGTTCCCCCACCTCTTCCCTCATGCTGTGAGTGGACACTCCACTCACACCCACTCATTTTCCCTTAAAACCCCACTTAGAAAATCCAAGAGTTTTTCTTTAATTAATAAATAAAACTTTTTTTCTTTATTTCAGCATTTGTTAATTCTATTAACAAACATTTTCATATAGCACTTCGAATCATTTTTCAATTCTATTAACAAGCATTCGACGAAAAACCCTTGAACTATTTCAATTTTCCCCGAAACAATTTTGGTACTGCCCAAAATATTCTTCGATATTCTGTATCCTCTCAAACGCGTCATCGAACCTTAAGTGTGTCACCCTATGGTTCGCAAATAAGATAGACATGATCGAGACTCCTCTCCGATCAATAATCAACAGCGGGATCTGGAGATCCGTGATGACTCCTATTTATTCAACGACGACTCTCATGATCGTGTGAACCAACAACATCGTGAACTATTCCCTTTGTCTCGCGATATTTTACTTGTCCGAGATTCAATCATTGGTACCAACCATACCTTGTTCAATCTCGTTACCGACAAGTACACTTTTCTCGTTCCCGTGATATAACATCCTTGTGATCAGATCACGTGCTTGCAAGCTGTTTCGATGTGATATCACCGAGAGGGCCCAGAGTATATCTCTCCGTCATTTGGATGGACAAATCCCACTATTGATACATGATCCTCAACTAATACTTTCCGAATACTTAACGACACCTTTATAGTCACCCTATTACGGTGTGACGTTTGATGACATCAAAGCACCCTTCCGGTATCAGCGATTGACATGATCTCATGGTCTAAGGAATAAGTTACTTCGTGTGTTTGATATAACAATGTAAACTTAATGACTTGATCGCATTGCTATATTCACTTTGGGTATATGTTCATCACATCATTCTTATAATGACATGACCCCGTTATTAATAACATCCAATGTTCATGATCAGGAAACCTCGATCATCTATTAATAAACGAGCTAGTTAAAGGAGAGGATTTACTAGGAACCATTGTTTGTTTATTAAGCACACATGTATCAACGTTTCCGGTTAATACAATTCTAGCATGAGAAATAAACATTCATCATAAAACAACGAATAAGATAATAACCATTTTATTATTGTGTCTCGGGCATATTCCCTTCAACCCCATGTCGATATGGATCGGGAAGATAAAAACCAGAATGATGGAAAAAAGATGCCGCCTCCAAGACACCCGCCCGGTAAAGGCGGAAGATATGATCACCCTCATAGGCATGAGAGACCCCAAAAGGAATGTGTGAGGAGTAGAACTCCGCCTCATTCCAAAGGACGGGATGCTGGAAGAAATTGGGATGATCCCAGAAGAGCGTATTGAGGCAATAATGGACTAGAGGTGGGAAGATCCCCTCTATTCATTCAGTTGGAAGGTATTCCGCACACGTCGTTATGGCAGAAAACGACGATTTGTATTTCGGTCCAAAGTGCTTCACCGATAGGATCTGGAAAATCAATCTACATTCTGGCTTTGCCGAACTCGGGCCAACTTACCAAAAGTATACCGGAAGTACAAACCCGGATACATGTCTCTCTGATTACTGTATTGTCGTCCAAACCAACAAAGGTACAGACCTGAAAGACGTAAAATTCCTACCCCTAATGTTGTTGGACGGAGCTCGATACTGGATTAATGAACTTCCGTCAAGAACCATGGACAGCTGGGAGGATATGGTTAGAGTTTTTGATCAGCACTTCTGTCACATGTACAAACGCCCCAAAAGCATTAACCAGTTGAACCGTTGCGTCCAATATGAAGACGATTTGTATGTCGACTTAATCTCACGATGGACGACAATGAAGAATAGTTGCTCTGGAGTAAGTGACGTCCAAGAAATGCATGCTTTCGTCAATGGCCTGAAACCTAGCCTCGTACCGTTCATGGTTGGCTCCAAAACACACAAGGACTTAGGTTCTATACTCACAACCGCCAATGAGCATGCAGCGGCCGAAGACAATATTAGAGCAAGAGGCGGAAATATTGATGCGTTGGTACAAGCCAAAATGGCGTCTCGCTCTGAAAAGAAGGCTACTCCAGAAGCACAACCAAATCCCAAAGAAGTAAATGCAGCCTTTGGAAAGGATAACACCAGCAGATAGAAAGGCAAGGGCCTAGAAAGCAGGGAACCTATCTTCTACTCTAAGGAAGAGTGGGAAAAGATGAGAGGGGAACCCTGTATTCACGCAGTTTGGAAATCCTAACCATACAAACAAGCAATGTCGGCTTAACAAGCATATGAAAGGAAGCACTGGAGCTGGGAATAAATGGAGAGAATTCCAAAAGGAAGTTCTACAAGCAAAATCCGGAAGCTGATAAAGACAAAAGTGAGTCTTATACTGACGACAAAATCCAGGAGCAGCAACGGAAAGGCGAACTTAAATTCCCGAGAGTCAAAGGAGAATGCAACTTAACTTTGCTTGCGACTCCATCAGCAAAACAAGTGAAACGATCATGGAGAGAAATCAACGCAGTCGTTCCACCAACCCCAAGTACTTGAAGTATTCAAAGACGCCAATTACCTGAGATCAGTCTGATCATCCTGGTAATATCCTGGAACCCGGCACACATGTCTTGATAGTAAGCCCTATTATTCAAAACACTAGGTTCAAGAGAGTGCTGATGGACGGAGGATCAAGCATCAACATCATGTACCTAAGTACTCTAAAGAAGCTGCATCTGTCACAAACCTAGCTCAAGCATAACAATGCAAGTTTTCACGACATTGTTCCTCACAGGCAAGCACATTCTCTAGGAGAAATATCCCTAGAAATAACCTTCGAAAAGGCGGAACACTTCCGCCAGGAGATGATATCATTCTAAGTAGTACCGTTCAAAAGTGTGTATCATGAAATACCCGGACGCCCGACTTTCACCAAATTAATGACCAGGTCGTGCTACATCTACAACAAGCTTAAGATGCCAGGGCCAAAAGGCGGAGTAATCACCATTGAAGGAGATTTCAAGCTAGAAAATGAGATGGAGTTGGGAAACACCCTTTGCGACGAGCATGTAATAACAAAGGAAGAGTTCAAGGAGCTGGCCAAGGAGGTATCACCGATAGAAATACCGCTAGGAAATGAAAGTCAAAAGCCGACCGACGGCTTCAAAGCACCTGAGAATACAAAGCAGATTATCCTGGATGCCAAAGACCTGGCGAAATACATCGTTGTGGGAACTGGAATGACTGACAAATAGGAAAGAGCGCTCATCAAGTTTCTCCATGAGAACGGGGATATTTTCGCCTAGTGTCCTGCTGATATGCCAGGCGTACCCCGGCAACTTGTTGAGCACCAACTGAAGGTTATTCCAGGATCACAACCCATCAAGTAGGGTCTCCGTCATTTCGAGAAAAGAAGACGAAAGGCTATTGGAAAGAAAATAATCCGGCTTTTAGCACTTGTTTTATTCGGGAAGTTATACATACCGATTGGTCTGCATGTCCGATATTATTCCCGAAGAAGGATACTATTGTTCTTAGGATGTGTATAGATTATACCGGTCTGAACAAACTTGTGCCCAAAAGATAAGTTCGCGTTACCACGAATCGATCAAATAATAGATGTCATTGCTGGCTCTCAGCTTGTATGCTTTTTGGACGCTTATTCCGTGTATCATAAAATACACATGCAAGAAGACAAAAAAAAACTTTTTTCATCACACCCTACGGAACGTATTATTTTATAACCATGCCTTTTGACCTGAAGAATGCTGGAGCCACATACCAGCGTTGTATGCATAGATGCTTGCATGATCAAATAGGTAAAAACGTCCACGTTTACGTGGACGATATTGTCATCGTTTCCAAGGAAAAGCATACACTCCTTGACGATCTACGAGAAACCTTCGACAATCTCCGCACTTGCAAAATGAAGTTAAATCTATTAAAGTGTGTATTCAGGGTTCCCTGAGGAAAACTTCTAGTTTTTATCGTTTCTCATAGAGGAATCGAGGTAAACCCAAAAAAGATCAAAGCAATCCCGAAGATCAAAAGACCCACGTGTCTAAAAGAGGTCCAGCGATTGACGGGTTCCGCAGCCGCCGTAAGCAGGTTTATAAGCCGGCTTGGTGACAAAGCTCTACCATTATACAAATTATTGAAGAAATCCAACAAATTTGAATGGACATAAGAAGTAGACAAAGCGTTAACCCACCTAAAGGAAACTTTAACGAAAGCTCCAATTTTGGCATCCCAAAAGACAAAGAACCAATGTTACTATACCTAACAGCAACAAATAGGGTTATAAGTGAAGTGATAATCGTGGAAAGGAGGAAAGACGAACAAAGTATTTCAGATCAATACCCGGTGTACTACGTCAACAAAGTATTCTTGGAGTCAAAACAAAGGTATCCACATTATCAAAAACTGGCATATGGCATATTTTTCGCACCTCGGAAACTCCGTCATTATTTCCAAGGACATTCCATAACAATGGTAAGAAAAACACCACTAGGGGATATTAGAAACAATTATGATGTAGCAGGCAGAGTAGCCAAATGGGGCATTGAACTCGCTGCATTTGATATTACGTAAAAATTCCCGGATGGCAATTAAATCCCAGGTGTTGGCAGAATTTGTAGAAGATTGGAAAGAATCCATGGAAAACACGCCAATGCCGGAGTCGGAATATTGGATCATGCATTTCGATGGATCCAAAATGAAAAAGGTGCTGGTGCACGTGTGGTGCTAAAATTTCCAAAAGCCGACAAAATGGAGTGTGTATTACAAATCTACTTTAATGCCAGTAATAACGTGGCAGAATACAAAGCATTGCTTCATGGCTTTCATATTGCAAAAGAAATATATGTAAAACACATACTTTGCTATGGATACTCGGATTTAGTACAGCACCATCTTAGCGAGACATGTGATGCCAAAAACGCCATACTGGCGGAATATCGGAGAACTGTCGACAAATTCGCCAGTTGCTTCCTAGGATTTGAGGTAAATCGTCTCAAAAGGGAAGAAAAATAGAACAGGGATGCTTTAGCCCGGATGAACTCGAAAAGGGTGAAAACATTGCCACCTGGTGTAATCGTCCAACATTTGTACGAACCATCGATAAAATGTGGAGATGTCGAATGTCCCCTAGTATTCGAGTCAATAGAAGTTCTGTTCATTATCCCGGATTGGACAATACCATACTTAAACTTATTAGTTGATCAGAAGTTTCCGGACAGAGCAGACAAAGTCTTGCAAAGGGAGATAAAACGCTGAGGCAAAGGATACACGGTAATTAATGGTTTCCTGTATACACATAGTACTATCGGAATCTTCCAGCGATGTATTTCGCGAGAACAAGGATGAAAAATCCTGCAAATTCATAAGATTCCAGATATCATGCTCAATCAAAAAGCATAGTTAAGAAAGCATTCCATGCAGGGTTTTTCTGGCCTACAGCCAAGACGGACGCAGAGAACATAGTTAACACATGTGCCGGATGTCAGTATTATGCCAAGCAGACAAATATGTCGGCTAATGCACTCAAGACTATTCCCATAACATGGCCATTTGCGTTCTAGGGGATATATATGGGGTCACTCAAGACTGCAAGGGGAGGACTTACACATCTACTTGTTGCAGTGGATAAGTATACTAGGTGGGTGGAGGCTAAACCCATCAAAATACTTGACGGTGTGACTACCGGGAATTTTATCATAGACATAGTCATGAGATACGGTGTCCCACATAGCATAATCACGGATAACGGGACTAACTTTGCAATTGGAGAGCTGGCAAAATATTACCAGCAAACGGGAATCCGCCTAGATCTTGCATCTGTGTCGCACCAATCCAATTGCCAGGTTGAACGTATGAATAGTTCAATCTTGCAAGGAATACTCCCAAGACTCGAAACTCCTCTTCGTAGAGTAGGTGGAGCATGGGTAGAAGAGTTGCATTCCGTTCTTTGGAGCATACGAACAACACCTAATAGATCTACCAGGCAGATGCCTTTTTCCTAGTTTATGGTGCAGAAGCAGTGCTTCCAACGGACATGATCCATGATAGCCCTAGAGTGCAGGAATACATTGAGTCAGATGCCGAAACTGCGCGATAGGATGTCGTCGATCTTTTAGAAGAAGAACAAGAACTTGTGTTACACAGATCTGCCATTGATCAGCAAGGTTTAAGGCGATATCATAGCCGGAAAATGAAATAGCGCTCTTTTAAGAAAGGCGATTTAGTGCTAAGGTTGGTGCAAGAAAGAAAATACAAGTTAGACCCAATTTGGGAGGAACCGTCCATCATTAGCAAAGCTATGAAAAATGGGTCATACTACCTTGTAGACATCCGGTATACAGAAGATGACCCGAAAAATTCGAACCGCAAGAGGAAAAGAAGCATAGATGTACAACTAGGAGAGACAAAACGGCCTTGGAGCATCCAGTAGTTACGTCCTTCCTATACCTAGTCCAATTCTATGTAAACATTATTGAGATCATGAAATAAAGTTTGTCGGAAAAGCGTGCAAATCATTTTTCTGTCTTTCCTGTTGAAAGCATGTTCCGTCTTTTCTATTTCCCAGTGATCTTTCAATTTGATTCAATGTTAACCCGAATTTTGCCTGTGTGCTCGGAGTTATAGAACTTAATGCTTTTCGCCTAAAAAGTCTACAGAACACCAGATTGTGTCTGCGTGCATGGAGTTCATACTTTTGAAACACCTTATTTTCTTAAGTACTATCTGATTGTTTGTTTGCCGGGTCACTGGATTAGTAAGTTAAAGTGCCAAAACATGACTCATGATTCCGAGTTTAAACTGATTGGTTACTTAACCCGGTTGCTCGCCATGAAGATCTCATGTTTTTGGAATTACTCAAATACTAAGAAAAGTTAAAACATACAAACCAGAGAACTTAAAAGAAAAAGAGACAAATTTTAACTTCCAAAGATATTTTTAACTGCAAAACGATAAATTGTGCATGCAAAATATAGAATGCATTACATATGAATATTACATCATGAAAAAAATGCATTTTGGAGGCTTCCAGCATTGCAGGGATTGGACTTAGATGGCATCGAAAAAGTCGTCATCGACATCACTCTCGCTCGGATTCTCCGGAGTAGAAGGGATCACTTCTTCCGGGTAGAATGTGACGGTAGAAACCATCCGAGAAATCTTGGAAGCATGTCCTTTTATGGAGTAAAAAATCTCCGCCATTTGCACCTCCGTGTATCCCTGAGGAATGCTAGTGGCGACGCGCCAGGACTTGGCAGTAGGATAGTGTATCTTCATGAGCCCGAAGGCCATGCGCACTCCACTGCGAGCGGCAGATTTCATCCAACTTTCGCGTTCGTTGATAACTTCTACGAAGGCGTCAGGTAGATTTCCCATATCCGAGTATTCGTCCTTATCTGGAAGGCACTTATTCGTAAGTAACATTCCGGCTTTCTTCATTTCATTGATGAATTCCCCGAACACTCGATGCGGTCAATCCGAGAGGACAAAGGATCACCTTCTGCTACAAAGAACACAAGAGCAAGTATAAGCCGATCATTCAGATGAAAAGTATGCATTTCAGCAAATGAATGGAAAACAAGTAATAGTTCAAAACTTACCAGGGATTTTATCCATCTCAGCAACCTCCTCAAGTTGGCTTTCCTCCAAGTCTTTTTGCAGCTTCGCATTAATTTTATGAAGCTCCAAGCTCTCAGAGCGGAGCTGTTGAGCATTTCCAGCATCCGCACCTGTTTGCCTAGCTTCGGCCAATAAGGCTGAAATGGAAAGAAGGCAAAATTCATAACACGGAAGTCCTTAAGGGAAAAAACTCGCAAGATCGAAATAAAAAATAAGGAATGTATAAGCTAGTTACCAGCATTCTCCTTAAAATGGTTTTGAAGTTCGGCAATTTCCGACTCTTTCTCAGTGGTGATTTCAAGGAGGGCTTTCACCTCCTTATTCTTCACCGTGAGCTGGTCAAAAACCTCCGTATTGATGTTCTCAGAAGTTTGCTGAAAGCATACACATGAAAGATTTGTTAAAAACCAAAGATAAGCATGGAATGTTCAAAAGTATTAAAACGAAAAGAATACTTTCGTCTTAATACTTGGAGGCTGGAGTTATACCTGGCTCATCTTATGAAGCACGGAGAGCATCTCGGAGAAATCCTTGGAGTATTCCGAGAAGGAAATCCCCATATGGTGGATTCCGTCTTGAATGACCTACCGAGGCGAGAAAGTATAATTATTATGCACAATTAAGCCGCCTTTTGGCTAAGAACGAATCAATGGGGCTCGAGCAAACTGACTTTTTACCCATGTATTTATAAATCCATTCTCATCGAAGCACGCTTCTTTCTTTACCTTGAATTTCTTATCAAAAGACGGAATTTCCTCGTCTATCTTGACGAGAGAAGAGCCTCCTTTCTCGAACTGCGCCGCCCTTTCCCTTACATCCAAAAAGGATGTATCGGGCTGGCTCGATTGGCTTGGGATGGGGAAGTCGAATTCCTCCAAAGGAGAAGAATAGTCCCCTGCTCCACTTACCATTGGTGTGTACGGGGCAGTGGTGGGGGAAGGTTTAGCTGCCCTACGGGTAGTAACCTTTTCCTTCTTCTGGCCTTTTCCCTTCAATGGGGTGGGAGAAAGACTTCAAAAGAAGAAAAGTCGAGAATAAAAACCTGAGAGAAAAACCCTGTGCAAGAAAAGAGGAGAGCATGCAAAAAAGAATCCAAGATTACCTAGAAGTGACAACAGGGACCCGTCAAGATCGGTGTCTTTGGTGGACACATGTATCTTCTTGCTCTTCCACCAATTGGCGACTTCAAAACGAGCATTCAGTTATGCCTCCTCCCCTGAAGAAACAAGTTGATCTTCTGTGAGAGTCTCAAGCTGACAAAACACGGATAAGTTGTTAGTATACATTCGTGAAAGCAAAAGTATGAAAACCTTCCCTAAAGGAAGAAGAAGAACGCATACCTAGGGAGGAGGGTTCAAGGCATTGAACATTGGTAGGCTTTTCTCGTATTGATCACGAGTGGCCACCAAATTGTTGAGGCGTTTCTTGAAGTCTTTCTCGAACATGGCCGACTTGGTTACCCTCATGGCGTCATCTGGACCTGTGTACTCGCTGAGAAGGCGGCTGCCGCGGAAGGAGTAGTTGAACCCTTCCGAGCCAGCAAAGGACAGTGTCCATGTCGGTCAATGGAAGAGAAGAGACGACCAATTTGGCTATCCTCCTTTTGATCTGCAAAAGTTCCAGAGGACGAACCTCGACCGTTTCCAAAGACCAGTTGTCTCTTGGAGTGGCAAATTTTCAAAATGCGGAATACTCGTAGCCTTTCCAGGATGATAGAAAAAGGAACATGTCCAAAACTTGACGAATTCTGAGGTTTTAATTTTTGGGAACCATATATCCCTGTATCTGCGTAGGTTGAATGATATGGTCCCACAAAACATAAGGACGCCGTCAAAGGTGTTTCACTTCACATTGAAGTAATACTGGAAAAATCTAACCTAGATTCTATTCCTAAGTATCCTTCAAATAAAGCCTGAAAGTTGGCAATATAAAGAATAGAATTTGGAGAGAGGTTATGGGGTTGAACCCCGTAATGTCGGAGAACCTGGAGGAAGAAGGCGAACAGTGGAAACCCCATACCTCTCAGAACGTGGGAGGCGAGAACGACCCGTCCCCCGTCTTTTGGCATTGGCTTGGTGTCTTCATTTTCCACCCGCCATTTTTCCTTGGTGAGAAAGTTGTCCTTTTCCAAGCTTTTCACCAGGGTTAGTGCGGTGTTGCACTAGCTCCAGTTGCCGGAAAATCCACCTTCATCTTCTTCGCCTCCAGCGGCGATGTCGGCCCCCGTGTCTTCTCCGACGCGGGTGGAAGTTTCCCCATCTCCCGATTTGGGGACGGCTGGAGGTGGAGAAGTAGAAGAGGGAGGCGGTGTAGCTCCAACAGTGATCTCCGCCCGCCGATACGCTCGCGGGGATCTCTGGCGTGGTCGTAGGAGCGCTCGGGGGAGCCGTCGGAGCAGAGGAGGACATCACCTCCACCGTAGGCTCGGGGTCGGAAATGGCCTCAGGCGTGCGAGAGGGGCTTCCGGTGGCCATTTATTGGTGGCACAACCGCAGGTTAGCGCTCCGGCCGCCGAAGGTGGGTTCTCCGGCGAGTTTCTTTGTTTTCTTTCTCTCTCAGATGTGCGAGTGCGCAAGTGCTCTAGGAAGTTCTCGAGTGAACTGCGTGGAAGGGGAAGGAATGGAACAGAGGGGATGAGGCAGTATATTTATAGCCGTTCGCCCAACATTCGTCCCAATGGATAATTTAGCCGTTGGATGATCGACGCGTGTCATGCAGTAAAATCCGGGATACGAGGAGACATTGTGATAATGTCTATCTCCTCGTTTCTCAAGCAAAAATCTGTCACCGATATGTTTTCAGCCTTTGACTAAAACCAAACGTCCGTGACATAAGAGTGATTTTCTCGCTCACGTCACAGGTTCCTTCTCTACGAAAATTCCTGGAAGAAATACCGGATTACGGAGATCCGAGTTCTTCATAAAAAGTGTCAAGAAGAAGATTCAAGAATAAAGTGTCGACTTTTCTGAAAAGCATGCAAATTGGTGAAGGAATAACAAGATGAAGTATTAACTCTCCTTGGGGGCGACTGTCGTATATATGCCAACTAGGGGTATGTACGGCATTGTCCAAAGGCCAAGTTACCAGTGTGGCCCGCAGCCAATGGAGAAAAGCTCTATGGGCTTCCCAGTAAGCTGACGCACAAGAAGTCGAATTCTAGAAGAACCCGGATCATGGCACAATACGTGGTCTAGCTTGGAGAAGAAGTCAGATGCCTTACTTACCAATAATAGGGATACTTTTCGTAGTCCTCTAGGTTTCCTTCGTGTAAGCTCTAGTCCGGCTATCTATATGAAGTCGGACGTGAGTAATCGAAAAGAGAATGGAGAATAAGAGGTCTGAATAGCTAGATGCCAACTCGTTGGGAAGTTCATCCTCGTCGAGTTAGCGAAACCATACTCACATTGTATTTTGTATACTTCAGGCTTCAGCCCATTTTAGTGAGATTGCAGGAGTAGGAACATCGCCATATTTGCGTCGTACCAAACCTGGGTAAACATGTGTCCTTGTTTGCACTCTCCCACGTTCCCACCCACGGTTCTACCAGCAGGCTTATGGCACCCTTGGCCATGAACCTAACTAAGAAGGCTCGACACGTGTGAACACACGTTTGTTGGGAGACCCCAAGAGGAAGGTATTATGAATACAACAACGAGTTTTCCCTCAGTAAGAAACCAAGGTTTAATCGGACCAGTAGGACAAAGAAATCACTTGTGAAGGTTGTTGACAGCTGATGTTGGCTGGGCGCACTGCAAGGCTCAGCAGCAACGTGAAATATACAGACAACACAACCAAGATACTTTGCCCCAACGAAATAGTGAGGTTGTCAATCTCACCGGTCTTGCTGAAAACAAACGATTAGACGTAGTGTGGAAAATGACGTTTGTTTGCAGTGAATGAAATGAGAACAGTGTTTGCAACAAAAAAGAGCAGTGTTTGCAGTAGGTTGTATTATGAGTATAAAACACTGGACCGGGGTCCACATTTCACTAATGGTGTCTCTCCATAAGAGATAAATAACATGTTGGGTGAACAAATTACAGCTGAGAAATTGACAAATAGAGACTGCACCGTAATGCATATACATGACATGATGACTACTACGAGATTCATTTCGGCATCAGAACATGATACGTAGACCATTGTCGAACTACATCTATGACAAATAATCCACCCTCGCGACGTCATCCGAGCAAACTTTGGGCATTAAGTTGCAAGAAACATATTATTGCATTAAGTAAAGTGTGTAATGTAAACAACACAATTATCCTTAGAGAAAGCATTGTTGTTTTAACCCTGGTGGCAATAGCACATCCACAATATTAGAATTTACTATCACTCTCCCAGGTTACTGGACGCATGAACCCACTATCTAGCATAAATACTCCCTCTTGGAGTCAAAAGCATCTACTTGGCCAGAGGATCTACTAGCAACGGAGAGCATGCAAATCAGAAATAACATATATGATAGATCTATAATCAACTTGAGATAGTATTGAATATTCATCAAATCCCAGTAAACACAACATGTAGCATTACAATTAGATGATCTTGATCATGTTAGGTGATGGATGCGTAGTGCACTTGTTGGTAAACCCCAAGTGTAAGGTCTGAAGGGTGCAGCGACAAGTTTTCCCTTAGAAAGAAACAAAGGTTGAATCGACGGGAGGAGGAACAAGTAACTTCTGAAGGTTGATGCAGTTGATGTGGTAGGGTGCACTACCGTTTCAGCAGAAACATGGAACCTACACAACACAATCAATTCACTTTGCCCCAACGAAGCAGTGAGGTTCTCAATCTCACTTCTTTTCCTGATAACAAAGAGGTTAAACGTATGGTGTGGAAAACAATAGGAAAAAAATGAAAACAGTAGTAGCAGTGTGAAAACAGTGAAAATAGTAATTGCAGTGGTTGTATTATCAGTATGAGAAAATGGACCGGGGTCCACAGTTCACTAGTGGTGTCTCTCCATAAAATATAAATAACATTTGTGGTGATCAAATTACAGCTGGGCAATTAGTAGATATTGAAACATTCATGACATGATGATTACTTTGTGATTCATGCAGGCATTACAACAAGACTCATAGACCGTTATCCAACTACATCTATGACTAATAATCCACCCTCAGAATATCATCCGAACAAACCTTGGGTATTAAGTTGCAAGCAACAGATAATCGCATTAAGAAAAGTGTGAAATGTAAAAAATGTAAACATCGTTTTTTTCTCCCTAATGACAACAGCACATCCCCCATTTGTTACGTTTCTGTCACTCGAGCACAAATGCAAGGGAGGCACAAACCCACTATCGAGCATAAATTTTCCCTCTTGGAGTCACTAGCATCTACTTGGCCAGAACATCTACTAACAACGGAGAGCATGCAAGATCATAAATAACATACACATGAAGATAACATGATAGATTGATAATAAAGAGATATAGCATTCAACATTCATAGGATCCCAGCTAACACAACATGTAGCATTACAAATAGATGATCTCGATCATGTAGGGAATCTCACGAGATCTAAACATGAGGCATAAAGAGGAGACAGAACAACCATCT
This sequence comes from Alopecurus myosuroides, assembly GCA_028641055.1. NCBI lineage: Eukaryota > Viridiplantae > Streptophyta > Magnoliopsida > Poales > Poaceae > Alopecurus > Alopecurus myosuroides. Next base: position 279,540,007 of record CM054057.1, on the reverse strand, counting down.
AGCTACTGCTATGGACCCGTAGTCCAAGGATGAACTACTCACACATCACTCCAGAGGCGGGCATGGTGGTGTAGAGCCCTCCGGTGATGATTTCCCCTCCCGGCAGGGTGCCGGGGAGAACTCCAGAACCCTCCCAAACTCAGTTTGACGATGACGGCGGCCTCGGGTGTTTTTCGTGGAAAAGTGGTATATTTTCAGGGTTAACTATCCGAGGGGGTTATATAGGCGAAAGGGCAACATCGGTGGGCGCCCGAGGGGCCCACACTACCCCATGGCGTGGCAAGGGGGATCCGCCCTATGGTGTGGTCCCCGTGTTGCCCCTCTCCGGGGCTTTTCGAGACTCCGTGGAACCTTCAGGAATTCTTAGACTTCTAGGCTTCGAATTTTCATGTTCCGTGAATATTTCCATAACAACTTTTCTGAAACAAAAAGCGGCAGAAAACAGGAAATGGCTCTCTGGAATCTTGTCAATAGGTTAGTCCCAGAAAATTGATAAAAATGATATAAATTGCATAGCAAGCATGTAGAAAATAACATGGAACATCTGAAATTATGGATACGTTTACGAAGTATCATTAGGCAGGTCACAAGATCTAAATATGATGGCACAAAATTGGAAAAGACAACCATCTAGCTACTGCTGTGGACCCATAGTCCAAGGATAAAATACTCACGCATCACTCCGGAGGCAGGCATGGTGATGAAGATCCCTCTGATGATGATTCCCCTCTACGTCAACGTGTCGGGAATAGCTTCATAACCCACCCGAACTAGGGTTGATGACGGCGGCGGCTGCAGAACTTTTCGTGGATGGAGGCTCGGGTATTTTGAGTTTTCCAGAGGAAGGCAATATATAGGCGGAAGAGCGATGTCGGTGCGCGACCAGGGGGGCCACACCACGTGGCCGCGCGGCCAAGAGGGGGAGCCTCCACCTTGTGTGGCTGCCTCCCATGACCGCTTTGGACTCCGTGTATGTGGCAGAAAAATAGGGACTTCGACTTTTGTTTCGTCCAATTTAGAGATTATTTCAAGAACAACTTTTCTGAAATACAAAAACAGCTGAAAACAGGAACTGGTACCGTGGCATCTTGTCAGTAGCTTAGTCCCAGAAAATGCATAAAAATGCTATGAAGTATATAGAAAACATGTAGCAATTGGCATAATATCAACATGGAACATCAGAAATTATAGATACGTTGGAGACGTTCAATAACACAAGCAAACAAATTGCCACGACGACCTAACCAATTAGAAAAGGAACATCTCCTCTGAGACATACAAACAAACACCTGTAGTGCACCCTATATTCATGAAACATGACATAAAGTATAAGACAACATGAACACATCATAGAAAAGAGTGTCGCACCCGGACTTCTAGGGGATACTCGCAGTTCCGTTGAACAGTAGAAGATTGGATTACGGGGCCTACCTGCTCCCGCACCTCTTACGAGTAGGCCAACACACGTATGTGTGACAACCAACCCCTACTGTTCATCGTCTACGTAAACCATCCCATAGAAATCCAGACACTTCCATTGACGTACTTCATAACATACACACATGGTACGTCAACGGCATTTGAACATCTGATATCACAACATATCTCTAAGACACAAAAGATGGAAATAAGTTGCAAATGGCTCTCACTAGAGCAGAGATAGCAAATACAATCATCCAGAGGACACATGTCCCAACAATTCATCATTACAACACAGCGGAAGCATCCAAAATGTCTGAGTACAGACAAGAACCAAATAGGCCTAAGAGGCCAGAAACGAAAAGACGGAGCCCATCCATGAAGTCTCGGATCCTGCCCGGGTCCGCTATCTACTCGGCAACAGCCTCGTCATACTCCACGTAGTAGCCACCAAGGGGATCCTCGGAAACGTAGTCTGCGGAAACCACAGCCCCAAAGGGGCCAGTACATAAACGTACTGGCAAGCAAGACTCACAGTTCACCAAAGTGTACCCAACAACATCAAGCACAGATGCTTTGGGTTCAACGGAAGAAAGGGTGATACAAAAGATGCGGCAGCGGGCTGCGCTAACCAACTACAGAAACATGCTAGAACTTCCGGCTAACAGAAAGAGATAAGATAGCGTATCGTAACCAACTATAACTAACCACCAAACAAACCCATCCTGGATCCCGCCCCTTATCCAAAGAAGCAATCCGAGGATAACTCACACAGTTGGATTAGTGATGTTTCAAGTTGTTGTGTCAATAAGACTATTACTAGTCAAGTTATCATTAGTTAGGTGTAAGTTGTTCTTAGTACTTGTTAGCCAGTACTTTCACCAAGTCATCCATAACCGCGGAAAACACGGCTTCTCGAGAAGATTTATCCCTGCAGGGGTGCACCAATTTGGCCGTACACGTAAGAATAACCCGCCAGATGGAATGGCCTTTCCACCAAGCGGGGCACTCAACACAACTCAACTCTTCTTCGCATCAAGCCCAAAGAACCACATGCTGTGCGTGCGCGGCTAATCGAGCCCCACGAAAAAAAGGGGACCCTCATAGCACTCTAAGACCACGCCGCCCTAAATGCCGACTACAAAAGTTCCACCCTGGCGCCAAGGGTTCGCACCTGCACATGCATGCATCAAATGGAAAGCCCGAACTAAGTGTGGCGATTTGGACGAGATGCGAATCGAATCAAATTGAGGGGGGCGCCCATACATGCTTCCCACATGCGGTTAGTGCGCTCATCATGGATCAGTAGACAAGACCCTTTTCCTAATTAGGGTCGACACTAGCAGGCCTCAAAACCACGCCGGGCCTCCTGCCGGTGCCTTATCATCAAATTATTATTATCCACAAACATTAACAGGTTGATTGTTTAACATCGAGCCCCAGAACATAATAGAAATAGTAACAGAAAGTAACTGACAACAGACTCGAGCAAAACAACCCTAAGCATGCTAGTAAGACACGGGCAACAAGCAACGGGGTGATAGGTATGGAGGTGAGGCTATATCAGGGTTAAAGGATAACATGTAATGGGTTCGGAACACAAGCAACGATACATAGGGCTAGCAGAAATAGACAAAGGAAAGTATCGGTATCCAGTGTGGAAAGGAACACAATGGTTCATGTGAGTGAATACTTGCCTGCAAACTCAGCAGCCTGGTACTGAGCTAGATCCACAGAAGGGGTGTCGTAAGTATCGTCTGTCTCAACGTCGTCGTATATCCGAGAAGAAGCAAACAAACAACGCAGAGAGACAAACAATCAATAACATGGTATAGTGCACAATCATGGGATGATGCATGACCATTTAATTGATGCATCAAAATAAACTAGTTGACATGGTAACATAACATGATTAAGTGGACCCACATGCAATTTGAGTTGCATATGAAAAGCCCATGAATTAAGGTTGAAATAATTGTTCTACAACTAATCATCATGTGTAAGTGAATTAGCATGATGCATGGATGAGGAAAACAGAAAGAAAACAACAATAGAAACAATTAGAAATAAGGTTTACCAAGTTTGGAATTTTATTTATTAAGTTCTGGAATTTTGGTTCCTTAAAGGTGTTACACAAGCATTTGTTGTTTTCACCAACTTAAATTGTTCAAAACAGATAACAAAGTTCATATTTGAGAAGAACACAAGATTTTAGTTGGAAAACATGGTTTACTTATTGAAAAAGGAATTAGAATGAATTACTTATGGATTAAACAAGTTTGAACAAGATTTAAATGAATTTAATTCAATTATGAAATTATTTGAAGTTTTATTTGTTCCAAACATTAAATCAAATTCATATTTGAAAAGTTTATACTTTAATGGTGTGAAACCATATTTTATAAGTTCAAAAAAAAATTAATTTGACGAAGTTATGAATTTAGCAATTTTAAATGATTTAAACAAGGTTTAAATTATTTAACCAATTTTAATTATTCAAAACATGAAACAAAGTTTATATTTGGAAAGGTGGTTTCATTTTGCACGGAAAACATATTTTATTTGTTGAAAATGAATTTAAAATGAGCAAGTTATTATTTTGGCAATTTTAAATGCATTAATCAAGAAATAGTTGTTTTCAGCAATTTAAATTATTCAAAACAGCAAACAAAGTTGATATTTGCAAAGTATATGAAAAATTGAATGGAAAACATATTTAGTTTGTTGAATTTGGAATTTTTATGCCCAAGTTATGAATTTTGCAAAATTAAGTGAATTAAACAAGTTTTCAAATACTTCACCAATTTAAAATATTCAAAACAGTAAACAAATTTTATATTTGGGTAGAAAATTTAATTTGGATTGGAAAACATATTTAAAATGTTGAAATTGGAGTTAAAATGATTTAGTTATGCATTTGTGAAGTTTAAGTAGTATTCTGCCATTTAAAATAACATCTAGGGACTTAGGAAAAATAATACAGGGACCTAGAATAGATTAGCAGGGACCTGTGTGTGAATAGGGGATTGTGCTGGCTTGGAAAAAATAGAAGAGAAAAAGTGGGTTTAATCCGCAGGGGGTGGGATTCGAACCCCCCACCTCCTGGGCGCGCGCAGCGACTGGTAACCACTGCGGTGTGTGCGGCTTTGTTGACAGGTAAGGGCATCGGGGAGGATATTGTTCAGCAGCGAGGTGTTTAACTGAACTGCAATAGTTCAGCTATCTGAACTCGCTGTCAGTCGAGCGGTGGCCGACGGCGAGGGATCGCTCGATGCTGCGGTGTGCTCGTGGTGATTGCGTGCAGGTGTGTGGGTGTTTGTGACGTGGATGCAGAGAGGGGGGGAACGAGGGAGGAGAGGGAGCCGTGCTCACCGAGGGAGGCGGCAGGGAGCGGCTCGGTGCGGAGGAGTTGGCCGGCGGTGAGAGCTGGACGGCGGCGGCGCCTCCGTGGCTCCCGGCCCGCGCCGAGGGGTCGATGAGTTAGAGGGTGGTGCGGGGACTCCGTTCCCACGCCTACCCTGCTCGGAGGGGGTACAGGTCGCCGGCGATCGCCGGAGGGAGGAAGTGGGGCTTCGGTGGCGTTTAGGTTCAGTTAGTTTCAGAGAAGGGCAGTTGCAGAGAGAGAGAGGTAGAAAGAATGGAGGTGGGGGAGAGAGGAAGAGAGGAGGAGAGGAGTGCGGCTAGGGTTAGGGTAAGGGTTAGCTCGGGGGCCTAGAGTTATAGGGGGAGGGGGAGGAGCTGCAGCCGTTGCTGCCCTTCTGCTGCTACGTGGACATGCTCGGATTCGAGCCGTACGAGGAAGAAGACAGGGGCGAAGGGGTATGGGCCTGGGGGGAGATGGGCTGGGCCTGGCTGGCCTGCCCCTCTCTCTCTCTTTTTTTTTCCTGTTTGTTTTTTTTTTTGCTAAAAGGAAAAGAGAGAAAAGGAGTGGGTTTGAGGGTTAGAAAATTAGGTAATTTTTTTGTATAGTTTGATTTTGGTAACAGCAACAAAGTGCCCACTTTTGTTTTACAAAACATTTCAAATTTGTTGATGTTTGTGAATTTAATTTAAATTGAGTAATTTTGGTATTAAGTGAATAATAGTGACTTAAGCCATTTAAAGTTGTTGATTTCAAGTTAACTTGAAACAAAGGAGAGTTTTGTAATTTTCATAAAGTTCAAAAGGGTTGATGTTTGGGAAATTAAGTGAATTTGAAAGGAATTTGAATTAAGTGAATTTGCTATTAAATGAATTATTGAAACTTAAACAATTTGATGGTTTGAAATTTATAGTTTAATGGAAACAATTAATTGGTTTGATTTGAATAACTCATTTTGGAAATTGTAACATCACAAGGATGAAACAAAAGGTTTGAAATTTGGTTTGAAATTCAAATAGAAAACAAAGGAAAACAAATGAAAACAGAGGAAAACAATTGGAACACAAAGCAAAACAAATGCAATGAACATGATGTCATGATGCAAAACATAAAATAACAGAGAGCAAAACATTCTAATGGCTATTTTTCATACTTGGGATGTTACAAAACGCCCCCCCTTGAAGGAATCGCGCCCCGAGATTCCTACTGAGAAGAGAAAAGGTCCGGATACTTCTTGCGATGATCCTCTTGAGCTGTGACACGTGAAACACATCGTGCACCTTGGATAGTTTTCCTGGAAGTTCAAAACGATAGGCATTCCTGGCAACTCTTCTGGAAAGACGTCAAGGAATTTGCAAACCACCGGAACATTTTTGAGTAGAGTTAGAGGTTTTGCATCGAGGGTGTATAGCTGAATAGAACTTAATTCATTTGGAGAACAGACTATCTGGCCAGAAGGGTGGAACAGAGTTATTGATTAGACGTCGGTAGAAGAATTTAAGTGGAAAGCAACAACAAGGTTTCAACGGACGAAAAGGATGTTGAGAAGAACAGGATATCGAAGCAACGTCGGGAAAAACACGAGACCAAAACACTCCTGAGGTACTACGGAAAACCCATCCGGGCTTCTAAAGGATCAATATCTACTGCTTAAGGAATAGAGGATTTGCTTCTGGGGCTTACACGCCTCCGTTCTCAATCGTGAGTAGGCAACATGATAAATCATGTCACAACCACCTCCATTCCTATGGTCTAGTAGATATAACTATCCCAGAGAAACCAGGATACGTGAAATCCTAACTTGAAAGTTTATATGAGAAGGGAAAACAACGTTGCACTTCCTTACCAGAAAAGGGAGGGTGGGTGGGGAAAGAAGAAAAAGAACAGAATTCCTACTCTCACGTTTCATTTTTCCTATATAGCTACAAAATAGTTTCTAGACTCAACTGCGACCAGTAAAAAGGGATCCTACAGGCAGACAGGCTCTGATACCATTTGTCGCACCCGGACTTCTAGGGGATACTCGTAGTTCCGTTGAACAGTAGAAGATTGGATTACGGGGCCTACCTGCTCCCGCACCTCTTACAAGTAGGCCAACACATGTATGTGTGACAACCAACCCCTACTGTTCATCGTCTACGTAAACCATCCCATAGAAATCCAGACACTTCCATTGACGTACTTCATAACATACACACATGGTACGTCAACGGCATTTGAACATCTGATATCACAACATATCTCTAAGACACAAAAGATGGAAATAAGTTGCAAATGGCTCTCACTAGAGCAGAGATAGCAAATACAATCATCCATAGGACACATGTCCCAACAATTCATCATTACAACACAGCGGAAGCATCCAAAATGTCTGAGTACAGACAAGAACCAAATAGGCCTAAGAGGCCGGAAACGAAAAGACGGAGCCCATCCACGAAGTCTCGGATCCTGCCCGGGTCCGCTATCTACTCGGCAGCAGCCTCGTCATACTCCACGTAGTAGCCACCAAGGGGATCCTCGGAAACGTAGTCTGCGGAAACCACAGCCCCAAAGGGGTCAGTACATAAACGTACTGGCAAGCAAGACTCACAGTTCACCAAAGTGTACCCAACAACATCAAGCACAGATGCTTTGGGTTCAACGGAAGAAAGGGTGATACAAAAGATGCGGCAGCGGGCTGCGCTAACCAACTACAGAAACATGCTAGAACTTCCGGCTAACAGAAAGAGATAAGATAGCGTATCGTAACCAACTATAACTAAACACCAAACAAACCCATCCTGGATCCCGCCCCTTATCCAAAGAAGCAATCCGAGGATAACTCACACAGTTGGATTAGTGATGTTTCAAGTTGTTGTGTCAATAAGACTATTACTAGTCAAGTTATCATTAGTTAGATGTAAGTTGTTCTGAGTACTTGTTAGCCAGTACTTTCACCAAGTCATCCATAAACGCGGAAAACACAGCTTCTCGAGAAGATTTATCCCTGCAGGGGTGCACCAATTTGGCCGTACACGTAAGAATAACCCGCCAGATGGAATGGCCTTTCCACCAAGCGGGGCACTCAACACAACTCAACTCTTCTTCGCATCAAGCCCAAAGAACCACATGCTGTGCGTGCGCGTCTAATCGAGCCCCACGAAGAAAAGGGGACCCTCATAGCACTCTAAGACCACGCCGCCCTAAATGCCGACTACAAAAGTTCCACCCTGGCGCCAAGGGTTCGCACCTGCACATGCATGCATCAAATGGAAAGCCCGAACTAAGTGTGGCGATTTGGACGAGATGCGAATCGAATCAAATTGAGGGGGGCGCCCATACACGCTTCCCACATGCGGTTAGTGCGCTCATCATGGATCACTAGACAAGACCCTTTTCCTAATTAGGGTCGACACTAGCAGGCCTCAAAACCACGCCGGGCCTCCTGCCGGTGCCTTATCATCAAATTATTATTATCCACAAACATTAACAGGTTGATTGTTTAACATCGAGCCCCAGAACATAATAGAAATAGTAACAGAAAGTAACTGACAACAGACTCGAGCAAAACAACCCTAAGCATGCTAGTAAGACACGGGCAACAAGCAACGGGGTGATAGGTATGGAGGTGAGGCTATATCAGGGTTAAAGGATAACATGTAATGGGTTCGGAACACAAGCAACGATACATAGGGCTAGCAGAAATAGACAAAGGAAAGTATCGGTATCCAGTGTGGAAAGGAACACAATGGTTCATGTGAGTGAATACTTGCCTGCAAACTCAGCAGCCTGGTACTGAGCTAGATCCACAGAAGGGGTGTCGTAAGTATCGTCTGTCTCAACGTCGTCGTATATCCGAGAAGAAGCAAACAAACAACGCAGAGAGACAAACAATCAATAACATGGTATAGTGCACAATCATGGGATGATGCATGACCATTTAATTGATGCATCAAAATAAACTAGTTGACATGGTAACATAACATGATTAAGTGGACCCACATGCAATTTGAGTTGCATATGAAAAGCCCATGAATTAAGGTTGAAATAATTGTTCTACAACTAATCATCATGTGTAAGTGAATTAGCATGATGCATGGATGAGGAAAACAGAAAGAAAACAACAATAGAAACAATTAGAAATAAGGTTTACCAAGTTTGGAATTTTATTTATTAAGTTCTGGAATTTTGGTTCCTTAAAGGTGTTACACAAGCATTTGTTGTTTTCACCAACTTAAATTGTTCAAAACAGATAACAAAGTTCATATTTGAGAAGAACACAAGATTTTAGTTGGAAAACATGGTTTACTTATTGAAAAAGGAACTAGAATGAATTACTTATGGATTAAACAAGTTTGAACAAGATTTAAATGAATTTAATTCAATTATGAAATTATTTGAAGTTTTATTTGTTCCAAACATTAAATCAAATTCATATTTGAAGAGTTTATACTTTAATGGTGTGAAACCAAATTTTATAAGTTCAAAAAAAAATTAATTTGATGAAGTTATGAATTTAGCAATTTTAAATGATTTAAACAAGGTTTAAATTATTTAACCAATTTTAATTATTCAAAACATGAAACAAAGTTTATATTTGGAAAGGTGGTTTCATTTTGCACGGAAAACATATTTTATTTGTTGAAAATGAATTTAAAATGAGCAAGTTATTATTTTGGCAATTTTAAATGCATTAATCAAGAAACAGTTGTTTTCAGCAATTTAAATTATTCAAAACAGCAAACAAAGTTGATATTTGCAAAGTATATGAAAAATTGAATGGAAAACATATTTAGTTTGTTGAATTTGGAATTTTTATGCCCAAGTTATGAATTTTGCAAAATTAAGTGAATTAAACAAGTTTTCAAATACTTCACCAATTTAAAATATTCAAAACAGTAAACAAATTTTATATTTGGGTAGAAAATTTAATTTGGATTGGAAAACATATTTAAAATGTTGAAATTGGAGTTAAAATGATTTAGTTATGCATTTGTGAAGTTTAAGTAGTATTCTGCCATTTAAAATAACATCTAGGGACTTAGGAAAAATAATACAGGGACCTAGAATAGATTAGCAGGGACCTGTGTGTGAATAGGGGATTGTGCTGGCTTGGAAAAAATAGAAGAGAAAAAGTGGGTTTAATCCGCAGGGGGTGGGATTCGAACCCCCCACCTCCTAGGCGCGCGCAGCGACTGGTAACCACTGCGGTGTGTGCGGCTTTGTTGACAGGTAAGGGCATCAGGGAGGATATTGTTCAGCAGCGAGGTGTTTAACTGAACTGCAATAGTTCAGCTATCTGAACTCGCTGTCAGTCGAGCGGTGGCCGATGGCGAGGGATCGCTCGATGTTGCGGTGTGCTCGTGGTGATTGCGTGCAGGTGCGTGGGTGTTTGTGACGTGGATGCAGAGAGGGGGGGAACGAGGGAGGAGAGGGAGCCGTGCTCACCGAGGGAGGTGGCAGGGAGCGGCTTGGTGCAGAGGAGTTGGCCGGCGGCGAGAGCTGGACGGCGGCGGCGCCTCCGTGGGTCCCGGCCCGCGCCGAGGGGTCGATGAGTTAGAGGGTGGTGCGGGGACTCCGTTCCCGCGCCTACCCTGCTCGGAGGGGGTACATGTCGCCGGCGATCGCCGGAGGGAGGAACTGGGGCTTCGGTGGCGTTTAGGTTCAGTTAGTTTCAGAGAAGGGCAGTTGCAGAGAGAGAGAGGTAGAAAGAATGGAGGCGGGGGAGAGAGGAAGAGAGGAGGAGAGGAGTGCGGCTAGGGTTAGGGTTAGCTCGGGGGCCTAGAGTTATAGGGGGAGGGGGAGGAGCTGTAGCCGTTGCTGCCCTTCTGCTGCTACGTGGACATGCTCGGATTCGAGCCGTACGAGGAAGAAGACAGGGGCGAAGGGGTATGGGCCTGGGGGGAGATGGGCTGGGCCTGGCTGGCCTGCCCCTCTCTCTCTCTCTTCTTTTTTTTTTCTTTTTTTTGGTTCCTATTTGTTTTTTTTTTTGCTAAAATGAAAAGAGAGAAAAGGAGTGGGTTTGAGGGTTAGAAAATTAGGTAAATTTTTTGTATAGTTTGATTTTGGTAACAGCAACAAAGTGCCCACTTTTGTTTTACAAAACATTTCAAATTTGTTGATGTTTGTGAATTTAATTTAAATTGAGTAATTTTGGTATTAAGTGAATAATAGTGACTTAAGCCATTTAAAGTTGTTGATTTCAAGTTAACTTGAAACAAAGGAGAGTTTTGTAATTTTCATAAAGTTCAAAAGGGTTGCTGTTTGGGAAATTAAGTGAATTTGAAAGGAATTTGAATTAAGTGAATTTGCTATTAAATGAATTATTGAAACTTAAACAATTTGATGGTTTGAAATTTATAGTTTAATGGAAACAATTAATTGGTTTGATTTGAATAACTCATTTTGGAAATTGTAACATCACAAGGATGAAACAAAAGGTTTGAAATTTGGTTTGAAATTCAAATAGAAAACAAAGGAAAACAAATGAAAACAGAGGAAAACAATTGGAAAACAAAGCAAAACAAATGCAATGAACATGATGTCATGATGCAAAACATAAAATAACAGAGAGCAAAACATTCTAATGGCTATTTTTCATACTTGGGATGTTACAAAGAGGCACTAAAGCATATATCCCATTTAGTTCCGTCAAGCTACTGATATGATCTATAATTTCTATATATGCTGGATGATTCATGGAGCGGGATGCATGCATACAGATGATCAGACTCAACAAGACCATGGTCTTAAAATTTAAACAAGAGGTGTGCGAGAGGGTAGGAGAGAGGGGGCACCTCGACGTGCTAGATGGCAACATGGAGGTCGGCGGAGTCCTTGACAGCCTTTAGGTGGTCGATGATGTTCCAGACAACGTCGGGCTTGTCGACGATTCTCTCGACGGCCGGAATGGGAAATTTTCTATATATGCCACTGGTACGTCTCCAATGTATCTATAATTTCTGATGTTCCATGTTGTTTTTATGCCAATTGCTACATGTTTTATGTATACTTTTTAGCATTTTTATGGATTTTCTGGGACTAACCTATTGAAAAGATGCCACAACACCGGTCCTTATTTTCTGTTGTTTTTGGTTTCAGAAAAGTCATTCTAGAAATATTCTCGGAATTGGATGAAACAAAATCTCAGGGTCATATTTTTTTGTCACGTACACGGAGTCCAGAGGAGACCCGGAGGGGGGCCACCAGGTGGCCACATCATAGGGCGGCGTGGGCCCCCTTGGCCGCACCACCTCGTGTTGTGGGCCCCTCGGGCGCCCACCGACAATGCCCTTTCGCCTATATAAAGTCTTCCTAGGAAATACCCTAAACAGCCGAGCCTCCATCCACGAAAAGTTCCGTAGCCGCCGCCATCGTCAACCCTAGTTCGCGATGGTTCTGAAGCTCTCCCTGGCACCCTGTCGGGAGGGGAAATCATCACCGGAGGGCTCTACATCACCATGCCTGCCTCCGGAGTGATGCGTGAGTAGTTCATCCTTGGACTACGGGTCCATAGCAGTAACTATATGGTTGTCCTCTCCTCTTTATGCCATCATGTTTAGATCTCGTGAGCTTCCCAGCATGATCGAGATCATCTATTTGTAATGATACATGTTGTGTTTGCGGGGATCCTATGAATATTGAATGATATGTCAAGTTTATTATAGATCTATCTTGTTTATGTTATTTATGATCTTGCATGCTCTTCGTTACTAGTAGATGCTTTGGCCAAGTTGATGATTGTAACTCCAAGAGGGAGTATTTATGCTCGATAGTGGGTTCATGCCTCCAGTTATCTGAGAGAGTGACAATAACTTCTAAGATCATGGATGTGTTGTTGCCACTAGGGAGAAAACAATAAAGCTTTGTCTAAGGATAATTCTATTGTTTACATTATGCACTTTACTTAATGCAATAATCTGTTGCTTGTAACTTAATACCCAAAGTTTGCTCGGGTGATGTCCTGAGGGTGAATTATTAGTCATAGATGCAGTTGGATTACGGTCTATGTTTCATGTTGTAATGCCAAAATGAATATCATAGTAATCATCATGTCTTGTGTATGCACTACAGTGCAGCATTTATTTCTGTCAATTTCCTAACTGTAATTTGTTTACTCAACATGTTATTTATCTTTTATGGAGAGACACCACTAGTGAACTGTGGAACCCGGGCCATTCTTTTACACTGATAATACAACCTACTACAAGCACTGTTCTTTCTACTACAATCATTGTTCTCATTTCATTCACTGCAAACAAACAATGTTTTCCACACTCTACGTCTAATCTTTTGTTTCTAGCAAAACCGGTGAGATTGACAACATCACTGTTTCGTTGGGGCAAAGTATGTTCGTTGTGTTGTCTGCAGATTCCATGTTGCTCCTGAGCCTGGTAGTGCGTCCTGCCAACATCAGCTGTCAACAACATTCAGAAGTGGTGCATTTCTCCTACTTGTCCAATTAAACTTTGGTTTATTTCTGAGGGAAAACTTGTTGTTGTACTCTGATACCTTCCTCTTGGGGTCTTCCAACGGACGTGTGTTCTCACGTCATCAAACTCTCTTTCTGGCGCCGTTGCTGGGGAGTGATATGTCTCAAACGTATCTATAATTTCTGATGTTCCATGTTGTTTTCATGCCAATTGCTGCATGTTTTTTATACACTTTATAGCATTTTTATGGATTTTATGATCTGTTAAGAAGATGCCACAGCGCCAGTTCCTGTTTTCACTTTCTTAATGAAGGATAGATTACTTTGATCTCTTTATATACACGAATTTAGTCAACACATGTCCGATAACATGTGGAGTCTGTAGTGCGCTAGCCCCACCGTCATCTACGCGGTCGGGCCGAGTCAAGTCCAGGATTGTCCCGGTTGCCGACAGAAGGTCCGGAAATAGTTGGAAAATTCCGAATAATATGTATGTACTATCGATAAATAGAAAAAATGTAAAATTTGTCAAAAACTGAATTTTCATTGGCATGGAATCCTAATTTGGGTGTATAAATGTAAGTTAAATTGTGCAGGGCAATTAAAGTTCAAAGTGGTAAGTCATTTAATAATATGAGTTCTCTATGAATTAATTCTCTCGACTTAGAGTGGAAACCTCACTATGGGGTAATAATCAAAACAATTTTTCGTGTTGAATGTTCGTATTTTTAAATTCATCTTGTTCAAGTGCGTTGGGTTATTATTAAGGCTAAATGATCTGATTTAAAATATTTTTACACTTTCTTAATGAAGGATGGATGAGTTTGATCGTTTTTATACACGAATTGATTCAACACATGTCCGATAACATGTGGGGTCTGTAGTGCACTAGCCCCACCGGTCATCTACGCGGTCGGGCCGAGCCAAGTACAGGATTGTCTCGGTCGCGGACGTAAGGTCCGAAAATAGTTGGGAAAATCTGAATATATGTAAGTACTACCAATTAATAGAAAAAATGTTTTTTTTTTGAAAACTCAATTTTTGTTGGCATGGAATCCTAATTTGCGTATAAACGTAAATTAAATTGTGCAGACCAATTAAAGTTCAAATTGGTAGGTAGTTCACAAAAAGGGGCTATGTAAAGTGGAAACCTCACTCTGGGATAATAATCGAAGCCAATGTCCGTGACAAAATTTTGTATTCTCGATTGAATCTTGTTGACATGCATTATATTATCATTAAGACTGAACAATGTGCTGAAAAATGTATTTTTTTTCTCATTACGAATAAGATTACCGATACATATTTTTCCTATATATATTTCAATACGGGAAAATAAAGAAATGTGATATATATACTTGACAAGTATCAACAGCACATTGTCGCATACGGTATCGAATTTACCGTATATAAGATGGATATCAATTGTACAACTCAATATGATTATCATGAATCCGACTCACCTACGTGATGCTTATAAAAGTTAAATTACAAACAATAGGTCGTTGTTTGGACTATCTGAATATTTACTCGTTATATTTTTGGGAGTTCGACTATGAAAACATGTACATGCAGTTGCAACGACATGCGAAGGGGACGTGTTGTAACATCCAAGTATGAAAACATCCCTTAGTGGTTCAATTTCTTGTTTACTTTTAAGCAATGCATCATGTCATCATCTCATTGCAATTGTTTTATTTATGTTTGCATTGTTTTCATAATGAATCAAACCTTGTTTTCACACTTGTCTGTTACAATATTTCAAACAAAGAATTGCAAAACAAAACCTTTCATTGTTTTCCAAGTAATTCAATTAATGTTCAACTATTAATTTGTTGCCTCAAATCATTCACTTAATTCCACCAATTAAATTCAAATCATTTCCAATTCTCAACTCAGTACCTTTGGAAACCATAAAACTCACCAAACATTCTTCCCTCTCTAAATCATTCTAAAACCCTAGGGGTAACCCTATTCAATGCATGTTTTTCTTAAAGGTTTTATTAAACTCAAAATCCCTCTATTTTGATTTCAAATAGGAACTATCATTTTAAAATTCAATATTTGAAATCCAAAGTTGAAATGTGGTTTCTAATCACATAAAAGGCTTAACTAAATTTTCATGAAATTTTTTTCTCAACAAAAACCTTAACAGTTTCTTCCAAAAGCAAACTACAAAAAAAAATAAAACAGAGAAATAATAAAAAGGAGAAAAATAAGCAAACTCCAGCGCGCGCGGCAGCTAATCTGGCCCAAGCCCACCTAAGCCCCTAGCGCGCGCAGCCCAGCCTTTTTCTCCGCAGGATACCGCTTCAAAAATCGTGCCTGCGTTCTGATTTTGTACGGCGCGCCATCGGAGGCCTCCACCTCGACACCGCGGCGACTCCGGCGGCCAGCGACGCCCTGCCGCGGCTATAAAGCCTGCCCTAGGGCTCCTGCACCTACCCTAGCCCTAGGTCCTTCCTTTCCCCTCTCGCCCGCCGCCGATCGTTTCCTCCCCGACGCCAATTCCTCCTCTGAATCTCTCGCCGGCGGCAGCTAACTGAATACTCCCATGGCGCCGCCACCTCTCTCTCCCATCTAGCCACCCATCTACTGCAACCTCGTCGCCTCTCTACCCTCTCTCTGCTGGGCACCAAAAACCCCACTGGTAAGCCCCAGATCGACGTCGCGTTTCTCTCCTCCCTCCGGCCACCGTGCCACAATTCTGAATCTTTGCTTCCCGCCGTCGTTGCAGGGCTCTCCGGCACCAATCGTTTGCTGCAATCGCGCGAGCTCTTCTTCCTCTACGCAACGGACACCAGAGGGAGCCAGGAGACCTTCTACCTCGACGGCGCCGTCCTCGACCTCGCCGCAGAACCCTGTCGTCAGCCAACGTCACCGTCAGCCACCGCGTCAAATTATTCCGGTGGTGAGCACCGATGCCTCCTCCTCCCTCCTTGCATCTATTCCATACCTCTGTGCGCAACTTTCTGCATCCACACGCACCACCGCAACGCTCGCATACGTTGCCTCAGCTCCGGCGAGCTCTGTCTGACGGCGAGCAAGTGTTTGCTCGACAGAGGTTCAGTTAAACGAACTGAACCTTATCCTGTCTCAGTCCCCTTACCTGACAAACATCGCAGCGCAGCGAACTGGTTGCGCGCTAACTGAAACTGAAGCAGGGCGCGGGTTCGAGCCCGCACTGCCCACTTTTTTGTGGATTTTCTTCCGCAGCGAGGCAGGCCCACTGTCATCGACCTGCTGTGCCACGCCAGCGCTTGCGCAGTGCCACGCTGCCACTGGCCCACTGCGCAGTGGCAGTGGGTAGCGTGAGCCTGTGTAACAATTGGATTTCTGCGTATATCCCAAATTCCAATTCCTTTTTAATTAACCGATTTGAACCAAAACTTTGAAATTAAATATCTCTTATTTTATAAATCCAATAAACACAAACTTTATATGTATTCTGATCCAAATTTTATAATCTTTCCAAATATCCAACTTGTGTTCTGTTTTGAATTTTTAAAATGCATTTCAATTTCAAATTTGAATAATTCAAAGGCAAATTGAAATAATTCATAACTAATTCATACTGTTTTCAAATAATTCAAATAAAATGTGTTTTTCACACCTTTTTGAATGTTCTATTCAAATATAAAATTTGTTTTCTGGTTTGAACAATTTAAATTGCCTAAACTATTTAAATCTTGTTTAATTCAATTAAAAATTGTTTAATATTGTTTAATTCATAACTAAATAATCCAAAGTCCAATTTCAAAATGTGAAACATGTAATCCAACTAAAATTTGATAACCTTTTCAAATATAAAATTTGTAAATTGTTTTGCACACCCTAACTTGATGAAAACAATAATTGTTTGTGTACCATGTTTAAGTAACAAAAATTCCAAACTTAATAAATGCTTTCTAAATTGTTAACTATCATTCCAATTGCATTTAAATTGTTGTGTTATTGTTATTCATCATGCATGCATCATGATAACAACTAACACCTAATAAATAGTTGTAAATCATTTGTTCCAATTGTTTCAATGGATCCTTTTCCATATGCAACCCTTGCATATGGGTCCATTTAATTTGTGCTATCATGTTAGCCAGTTTATCTAGATGCACCTATTAAATTGTCATGCATCATATTGACTGTGCACAATGCCATGAACATGATTGTTTACATTCCTGTTTTGTCTGTTTGCTTCTTCTCGGTTAGACGACGACTACGTTGAGACCGACGATCCTTACGACACCACTACTCAGGACCTAGCCCAGTACCCGGCTACTGAGCTGCCAGGCAAGTTATCACTCACATGAATCATCGAGTTCCTTTCCACACTTGTTGTCGATACTATCCTTTTGTCTACTATTGCTAGCTCTATGTATCGTTGCTTGTTCTCCGAACCTATCACATGATACCCTGAACCAATGATATTGCCTCACCTCCCCACCTACAGCCTTTGTTTGTGCCTTAGTATTATCTGGCATGCTTAGGGTTGCTTTTACTCGAGTCTGTTGTCGGTTACTACTTTTACTATCTTATTATTTTGTACCGGGGGCTCGATGTTAATCAATCAATCCTGTTAACTGCTAATGGTAATAATAATTTGATGATAAGGCACCGGCAGGAGGCCCATGAGAGGTTTTGGAGCCTGCTAGTGTCGACCCTAATAGGAAAATGGTCTTGTTTACTGATCCATGATGAGCGCACTACCCGCATGTGGGAAGCGAGTATGGGCGCCCCCCTCAACTTGACCTGATTCGCATCTCGTCCAAATCATCTCATTTAGTTCGTGCTTTCTATTTGCCGCATGCATGTTTTTGCGAGCCCAGCGCAGGGTGGAACTTTTGTAGTCGGCATATAGGGGGACACGTTCTTAGAGTGCTATGAGGGTCCATTTTCTTCTGGGCTCGATTAGCCGTGCGCCCAAGGTGCTTTGGGCTTGATGCGGAGAATGGTTGGTTGTGTAGAGTACCCCGCTTGGTGGGAGGCATCCCATCTGGCGGGTTATTCTTGCGTGTACGGCCAAATTGGTGCAACCCTGCAGGGATAATCTTCTCGAGAAGCCGTGTCTTCCGCGGTTATGGATTACTTGGTGAAAGTACTGGCTAACAAGTACTCAGGACAACTTCAACATAATGATCAATCATGTTTCACCCAATGATTAATAATTTGACTAGTAATAGGTTATTCACACAAACAACTTGATTCATCTTAATCCAACTGTGTGAGTTATCCTCGGATTGCTTCTTTGGATAAGGGGCGAGATCCAGGATGGGTTTTGGTTGAAGTTATCTTTCAGTTGGTTACAATCCTCGATCTTATCTTTTCTGTTAGCCGGAACTTGTAGTTATCTTCTGTAGTTGGTTAGAGCAGCCAGCAGCAACTTTCATGTCACCCCTTTCTTCCGTTGATCCCAAGCATCAAAGCTTGTGTTGACGGGTAACTCTTTGATGAACTGTGAGTCTTGCTTGCCAGTACTTGGATGTACTGACCCCGTTGGGGCTGTGGTTTACGCAGAGTACGACTACGACTACGATGCTTCCCAGGATGGCTACTTTGTGGAGTTCGACGAGACTGCAGACGAGTAGTTAGCTGGACCAGGGCTGGATCCAGGACCTACGTGGATGGGCTTCGTCTTATTTATTTTCTCCGGCTTCTTAAGCCTGTTGGATTTGTCTGTACCCAGACACCTTTGATTGCTTCCGCTGTTGTAATGGATGATATGTTGGGACATGTGTCCTCTGGATGATTGTATTTCGCTATTTCTGCCTTAGTGAAGGCCAGCTGCAACTTTATTTCTATCTTTTGTGTCGTAGAGATAAGTTGTGATAATCATTCGTTCAAAGCTGTTGACGTACAGTGCGTGCTTGTTATGAAGTACGTCGACAGTAGTGCCTGTGACTCCTAATGGATAGTTTACATCGACGGTGGAATAGTAGGGCTTGTGTTGTCGCGCATAAGCGCAGGCCTACCAGGAAGCTGGGACGTGGGAGCAGTTATGCCCCATAATCCAAGCACCTACTATCCAGTTCGTACGATGAGTATCCCTTAGAAGCCAGGGTGCGACAAATGGTATCAGAGCCTGTCTGCCTGTAGGATCCCTTTTTACTGGTCGCAGTTGAGTCTAGAAACTATTTTGTAGCTATATAGGAAAAATGAAACGTGAGAGTAGGAATTCTGCCATTTTTCTTCTTTCCCCACCCACCCACCCTTTTCTGGTAAGGAAGTGCAACGTTGTTTTCTGTTCTCACCTAAACTTTCAAGTTAGGATTTCACGTGTTTTGGGTTCTCTGTAGTACCTCAGGACTTTTGGTCTCGTTTTCCCGATGTTGCTTCGATATCATGTTCTTTTCAACATCCTTTTCGTCCGTTGAACCTTGTTGTTGTTTTCCACATCCTTTTTCATCTACCGGAGTCTAATCAAAACCTTCCAAATCATCTGCAGATGGGTCTCAGCTACTACCCGCAGGTGGTTCGCATGACTCGCTGTGAGAGCACCGCCGGTTTTCCGGAGATGCTGAGAGACATGGTTACCTATCTGGGGTTCCGTTGGGCACCAGAGTACCAGGTCTACGAGCACCAGCGCGAGTTTGACCAGACTTGCTACCGGGCTATCGTCTACATTCTGTCGGATGATGGCAGGAGCATTGTCCACCAGTACGAGGCAGTAGGGTCCACAGTGGATATGGCCGTGCAGCAGGCAGCGTACGTGAGTCTCACCGTCTCCGTGCTGACTACTGGGGGTTTGATAAGTCCAGTTTTCGTCACATCCCCCGTGGTTACATCACGGCAGCGGGAGTTCACTTCACTGTCCACCGCGACCTGGATACCTACGAGACTGATAGCTCCAGGCTGCAGACCACTGCACAGTTCGCTAGGCACAGTGATGCCGTTGCTTCCACACTTGCTCAGGAGTTGGCCTCAGTCAGGGAGCAGCTCCACCTTGCTCTCACTCGTCTGGCGACGTACACCACAGACTTTGTTGGAGACAAGCGCTTTGCACGTTTCCAGCTGACACTGGGTTTTCCTCTGCCAGATGCTGGAGGTTACGAGCCGATCAGAGGCCCACTTCTCGACCTCGGAGCTGGTTACACAGGGATTCCCCGCTATGGAGCACAGGGAGAGGACGCTTTCTACTTCACCACACCGAGAGTTGCTCTCAGAGCAGTTCCTATCTACATGGATCGTCGTGATACCTACTTCCGTGGGGTTCCTCCTCACCGTATCTCTCGTCGTACTACTCACCGCCGTCCTGCGTGATGAGCATGGGAGTACCGTTGTATCCATTACTAGCTGTGTCTAGTTTATCCTTTCGTTTTCGAACCATGTATTGGTCTGTTGGATATTCTGATGTATTTGAACATGTGATGATGTACCTGTTGGTTATCTATTCATGCGTCGGAATAATCTATCTTTCGGTTACCAAGTCTATCCTTTCTGTTGTTGTGCTAAAATGAATTTCTGTTCAGGATGCCTCCAACCAGGAACAACCCGCCTCCGCCACCACCAATGGGGGAACTGTTGGCTCAGATGACCCAAGTGGTGACACAGATGGCCCAGATCCAGGCTAACCAGCAACACAACCAGAATGCTCCAAGGGTCACCATCAAGGACTTCCTCAGCTTGGGCCCAAAAGCTTTCGTGGCGACACGTGAGCCCCTGGATGCTGATGACTGGATCCGTGACGTAGCAAGAGCTCTGGAGATTGCTCATGTTGCAGAAGAGGATAAGGTCAAGTACGCCACCTACCTACTGAAGGGTCAGGCAGCTACTTGGTGGGAGAACTACCAGACCATGAGAGCTGGCTTTCCTATCAACTGGGGATGTTTCAAGGATGCCTTCCTGAAGCACCACATCCCGGATGGTCTCATGGAAAGGATGCGTGAGGAATTCTGCTCTCTCAGACAGGGCAAGCTGGACGTTCTCGGCTACCAGAATGAGTTCAATCGTCTCGCTCGGTACGCTTGTGACGAAGTGTCCACTGAAGCCAAAAAGATGGCAAGGTTCCGCCGAGGTTTTAACCCGGAACTGAAGTACGCTCTCACCAACATCAAGTGCAAGGACTTCGTGGAGCTTGTGAACACCGCGCTCAATGAGGAGAATGGGCGCAAGGCGTTCGAAGAGTCGCGCAAGCACTCGCGTGAGGGTGGTTCCTCCTCCAACATGACCACCCCTCCGCAGAAGCGCCGCATCTGGGTGCCAAATGGTGCTGTCACTCGGGCTCCAAATGCCCAAGCTTCTCCAGGCTTTGGTCCCCGCCCACCCAACCCATCTCAGATGCAGGGTCAGAGGTTTCCGATGGGGCAGCCAAGGCCAGGTCCTTCTCGTGTCGTCACTTGCTACAAGTGCAAGGATACTGGACACTATGCTGATAAGTGCACTCAGAAGCAGCTACCCCTACCTCCTCGCCCCAACACCAACCAGGCTATGGTTCGTGCTCCCCCGGCTAAAGCCTTCAACTCCAACAACAGGCCTGTCGGGAGGAACGCGAGGGTGAACCATATCAAGGCCGACAAAGCTGAGGAAGCTGCTGACGTCGTTCTCGGTATATTACCCGTAAACTCTATTCCAGCTAAAGTGTTGTTTGATACTGGAGCATCGCATTCATTTGTGTCAAAGATTTTTGCAAAAGCATACAACCTAGTTCTGGTTCCGCTAAGCAATCAAATGACTGTTCACTCTCCGGGACCGCAAATGTTGACTTCCAAGATAAGCATGGACAATGAGATCCTAATTGGAGGTCGTGTATTCCTTGCTTCACTCATGTTGCTGGGAAATTCTGACATTGATGTCATTCTGGGTATGGATTGGTTGAAGACCCACAAAGCTAAAATTGACTGTGCTCAAAAGTCAATAACTCTCTCCCACACTTCAGGCCAGATAGTCTATTCTCCATATGGATCAAGTTCTGTTCAGCTGTTCAACCTCGATGCCAAACCCCTTCCTGCAATTGAAAATGTTCCGGTGGTTTGTGAATTCCCTGACGTCTTTCCAGAAGAGTTGCCAGGGATGCCCCCGGACAGAGCAGTTGAGTTCGTGATCGAGCTTGAGCCAGGTACTGCTCCAATCTCTAAGCATCCATATAAGATAGCTCCTCCTGAACTGAAATTGTTGAAGGAGCAAATCGATATGTACATGGACAAAGGTTTCATTCAGCCTAGTTCCTCCGCTTGGGGTTGCCCAACTCTGTTTGTTGCCAAGAAGGATCAAACAAAAAGACTCGTGGTTGACTATCGTCCTCTCAACGAGAAAACAATCAAGAACAAGTATCCACTTCCTCGTATCGATGATCTTTTTGATCAACTTGCTGGAGCCTCAATATTCTCAAAGTTGGACTTGAGGATGGGTTACCATCAGATAAAGATCAGAAAGGAAGATATTCCTAAGACAGCTTTCACCACTCGTTACGGTCTATATGAATACACCGTCATGTCCTTTGGTCTCACCAATGCACCGGCAACATTCTCAAGACTCATGAATTCTGTCTTCCATGAATACCTCGACAAGTTCGTTGTGGTATATCTTGATGACATTCTAGTCTATTCCAAATCCGAGGAAGAGCATGGAGAACACCTTCGTCTCACTCTCATGAAACTTCGCGAGCATCGTCTATATGCCAAGTTTTCCAAATGTGAGTTCTGGATTCCAGAAGTTGCATATCTTGGTCATATCATCTCTGCCAAAGGCATAGCCATTGACCCGGAAAAGGTTAAGGCAATTGTTGATTGGAAATCCCCTAAGACGGTGAAGCAAGTCAGAAGTTTTCTTGGCTTGGCTAGCTATTGCCGTCATTTCGTCCAAAACTTCTCCAAGATTGCTAAACCACTCACTGATCTCACAAAGAAGGACAAGAAGTTCGTTTGGTCTCCACAATGTGATGAAAGTTTCAATATCCTGAAGACTAAACTCACTTCTACACCAGTTCTGGTTGGCCCAGATCCTACCAAACCTTTCCAGATATTCTGTGATGCATCTCTCCAAGGCCTAGGAGCAGTTCTTATGCAAGAACGTCAAGTTGTGGCTTATGCTTCACGTCAGTTGAACGCACATGAGCAAAACTATCCCACTCATGATCTTGAACTTGCAGCAGTTGTGTTTGCCCTCAAGAAATGGAGACAATACTTGTTGGGTAACAAAACTGAAATCTTTTCCGATCATAAGAGTCTGAAATACATCTTCACTCAGCCAGATCTGAACCTCAGGCAAAGGAGATGGATTGAGAAGATTAAAGACTTTGATCTCACCATTTCTTACACTCCAGGCAAGGCTAATGTTATGGCCGATGCTCTCAGTCGCAAATCCTATTGCAATAATCTCATGATCATGGAAAGCCAACCTCCACTTCATGAAGAATTCCAGAAGCTGAACCTTGGTCTTGTTCCTGAAGGATACCTTGCTAGCTTGACAGCCAGCCCAACTCTCGAGGACAAGATTCGTTCTGAACAACTTCGTGATAATGAAATCAAGAAGATGGTAGAGCAAATCAAGGAGGGCAATGATAAGTTCAAGTCCTTCTCAATTGATGACAAGGGAACTGTGTTCTTCGAAGGACGCATTGCAGTCCTCAGATTCAAAGTCTCAAGGATATCATTCTCAAGGAGGCTCATGAAACTCCTCTATCCATTCACCCTGGAAGTACAAAGATGTACCAGGATCTCAAGACTCTGTATTGGTGGTCTGGCATGAAACGTGAAATTGCTCAATACGTTTCTGAATGCGACGTTTGTCAACGTGTTAAGGCAGTCCATCAGAAGACAGCAGGTCTACTCCAACCTCTGAAAATTCTTGAGTGGAAGTGGGACATGATTGAAATGGACTTCGTTACTGGGTTTCCAAAGTCCAAAAAGGGCAACGATGCAATCTTCGTTGTTATTGATCGTCTCACTAAGGTTGCTCACTTCTATGCTGTAAAGGAAACTATCTCAGCTAGCCAGTTAGCAGAGCTCTACACAGCAAAGGTTGTTCCCCTTCATGGTGTTCCATTGGAAATAAGCTCAGACCGTGGAAGTATTTTCACTTCTCATTTCTGGAAGAGTTTTCAAGAAGCATTGGGCACCAAACTTCTGTTCAGCACAGCTTATCACCCTCAGTCTCAGGGGCAAGTCGAAAGAGTCAATCAGATTCTTGAGGATATGCTTAGAGCTTGTGGTCTCTCCTTTGGCATGAAATGGGAGGATTGCCTTCCATATGCTGAATTCTCCTACAACAACAGCTACCAGGCAAGCCTAGGCATGGCACCATTTGAGGCACTGTATGGTCGCAGATGCAGGAGTCCAATCAATTGGTCTGGAGCTGGTGAACGTTCACTTTTAGGCCCTGACATTGTTAAGGAAGCCGAGGAGAAAGTTCGTATCATTCGTGACAATCTCAGGATTGCTCAGTCTCGACAGAAGAGCTATTATGATAGCAAGCACAGGGATATGACCTATGCACCTGGTGATAAGGCATATCTCCGTGTAACTCCCCTCAGAGGCACTCATCGTTTCGGTGTGAAAGGAAAGCTTGCACCAAGATACATTGGTCCTTTCAACATTCTTTCGAGGCGTGCAGAGAATGCTTATCGTCTTGAACTTCCAGAAAAACTTTCCCAAGTGCACGATGTGTTCCACGTGTCACAACTCAAGAAGTGTTTCAAAGATCCAGATCGTGCAGTTGATCATGATTCCATTGAACTGCAAGACGATCTATCTTATGAGGAGCACCCTATTCGTATTCTCGATGAGACCGAGCGTAAGACTCGCAACAAGAGCACCAAGTTCTTGAAAGTCCAATGGTCGCATCATTCTGATAAAGAGGCAACGTGGGAGACCGAAGAGGATCTTCGCAAGAAGTATCCGGACCTGTTCATTTCTCAGTAGGGAATCTCGGGGCGCGATTCCTTCAAGGGGGGGCGTTTTGTAACATCCAAGTATGAAAACATCCCTTAGTGGTTCAATTTCTTGTTTACTTTTAAGCAATGCATCATGTCATCATCTCATTGCAATTGTTTTATTTATGTTTGCATTGTTTTCATAATGAATCAAACCTTGTTTTCACACTTGTCTGTTACAATATTTCAAACAAAGAATTGCAAAACAAAACCTTCATTGTTTTCCAAGTAATTCATTAATGTTCAACTATTAATTTGTTGCCTCAAATCATTCACTTAATTCCACCAATTAAATTCAAATCATTTCCAATTCTCAACTCAGTACCTTTGGAAACCATAAAACTCACCAAACATTCTTCCCTCTCTAAATCATTCTAAAACCCTAGGGGTAACCCTATTCAATGCATGTTTTTCTTAAAGGTTTTATTAAACTCAAAATCCCTCTATTTTGATTTCAAATAGGAACTATCATTTTAAAATTCAATATTTGAAATCCAAAGTTGAAATGTGGTTTCTAATCACATAAAAGGCTTAACTAAATTTTCATGAAATTTTTTCTCAACAAAAACCTTAACAGTTTCTTCCAAAAGCAAACTACAAAAAAAAAAAAAAACAGAGAAATAATAAAAAGGAGAAAAATAAGCAAACTCCAGCGCGCGCGGCAGCTAATCTGGCCCAAGCCCACCTAAGCCCTACGCGCGCGCCAGCCCAGCCCTTTCTAGCCGCACGATACCGCTTCAAAAATCGTGCCTGCGTTATGATTCTGTACGGCGCGCCATCGGAGGCCTCCACCTCGACACCGCGGCGACTCCGGCGGCCAGCGACGCCCTGCCGCGGCTATAAAGCCTGCCCTAGGGCTCCTGCACCTACCCTAGCCCTAGGTCCTTCCTTTCCCCTCTCGCCCGCCGCCGATCGTTTCCTCCCCGACGCCAATTCCTCCTCTGAATCTCTCACCGGCGGCAGCTAACTGAATACTCCCATGGCGCCGCCACCTCTCTCTCCCATCTAGCCACCCACCTACTGCAACCTCGTCGCCTCTCTACCCTCTCTCTGCTGGGCACCAAAAACCCCACTGGTAAGCCCCAGATCGACGTCGCGTTTCTCTCCTCCCTCCGGCCACCGTGCCACCATTCTGAATCTTTGCTTCCCGCCGCCGTTGCAGGGCTCTCCGGCACCAATCGTTTGCTGCAATCGCGCGAGCTCTTCTTCCTCTACGCAACGGACACCAGAGGGAGCCAGGAGACCTTCTACCTCGACGGCGCCGTCCTCGACCTCGCCGCAGAACCCTGTCGTCAGCCAACGTCACCGTCAGCCACCGCGTCAAATTATTCCGGTGGTGAGCACCGATGCCTCCTCCTCCCTCCTTGCATCTATTCCATACCTCTGTGCGCATCTTTCTGCATCCACACGCACCACCGCAACGCTCGCATACGTTGCCTCAGCTCCGGCGAGCTCTGTCTGACGGCGAGCAAGTGTTTGCTCGACAGAGGTTCAGTTAAACGAACTGAACCTTATCCTGTCTCAGTCCCCTTACCTGACAAACATCGCAGCGCAGCGCACTGGTTGCGCGCTAACTGAAACTGAAGCAGGGCGCGGGTTCGAGCCCGCACTGCCCACTTTTTTGTGGATTTTCTTCAGCAGCGAGGAGGCCCACTGTCAGCGACCTCCTTGGCCACGCCAGCGTTGCGCAGTGCCACGCTGGCCACTGGCCCACTGCGCAGTGGCAGTGTGTAGCCTGAACCTGAGTAACAAATGTTTCTGTGCGAATTTCTAAAATTCCAATTCCTTTTTAATTGGCAGAATTAAAACAAAACTTTAACATTCAATAACTTTTGTTTTATAATTCCAACAAATGCAAACTTTATATGTTTTCTGATCCAAATCTTCTAATCTTTCCAAATATCCAACTTGTGTTCTGTTTTGAATTTTTAAAATGCATTTAAATTTCAAATTTGAATAATTCAAATGCAAATTGAACTAATTCATACTGTTTTCAAATAATTCAAATAAAATATGTTTTTCACACCTTTTTGAATACTCTATTCAAATATAAATTTGTTTTCTGGTTTGAATAATTTAAATTGCCTAAACTATTTAAATCTTGTTAATCCAATTAAAAATTGTTTAATATTGTTTAAATTCATAACTAAATAATTCAAAGTCCAATTTCAAAATGTGAAACATGTAATCCAACTAAAATTTGATAACCTTTTCAAATATAAAATTTGTAAATTGTTTTGCACACCCTAACTTGATGAAAACAATAATTGCTTGTGTACCATGTTTAAGTAACAAAATTCCAAACTTAATAAATGCTTTTCTAAATTGTTAACTATCATTCCAATTGCATTTAAATTGTTATGTTATTGTTATTCATCATGCATGCATCATGATAACAACCAACACCTAATAAATAGTTGTAAATCATTTGTACCAACTGTTTCAATGGATCCTTTTCCATATGCAACCCTTGCATATGGGTCCATTTAATTTGTGCTATCATGTTAGTCATTTTATCTAGATGCACCTATCAAATTGTCATGCATCATCTTGATTGTGCACAATGCCATGAACATGATTGTTTACATTCCTGTTTTGTCTGTTTGCTTCTTCTCGGTTAGACGACGACTACGTTGAGACCGACGATCCTTACGACACCACTACTCAGGACCTAGCCCAGTACCCGGCTACTGAGCTGCCAGGCAAGTTATCACTCACATGAATCATCGAGTTCCTTTCCACACTTGTTGTCGATACTATCCTTTTGTCTACTATTGCTAGCCCTATGTATCGTTTCTTGTTCTCCGAACCTATCACATGATACCCTGAACCAATGATACTGCCTCACCTCCATACCTACAGCCTTTGTTTGTGCCTTAGTATTATCTAGCATGCTTAGGGTTGCTTTTACTCGAGTCTGTTGTCGGTTACTACTTTTACTATCTTATTACTTGTACCGGGGGCTCGATGTTAATCAATCAATCCTGTTAATTGCTAATGGTAATAATAATTTGATGATAAGGCACCGGCAGGAGGCCCATGAGAGGTTTTGGAGCCTGCTAGTGTCGACCCTAATAGGAAAAGGGTCTTGTCTACTGATCCATGATGAGCGCACTACCCGCATGTGGGAAGCGAGTATGGGCGCCCCCCTCAACTTGACCTGATTCGCATCTCGTCCAAATCGCCTCATTTAGTTCGTGTTTTCCATTTGCCGCATGCATGTTTTTGCGAGCCCAGCGCAGGGTGGAACTTTTGTAGTCGGCATATAGGGGGACACGTTCTTAGAGTGCTATGAGGGTCCATTTTCTTCTGGGCTCGATTAGCCGTGCGCCCAAGGTGCTTTGGGCTTGATGCGGAGAATGGTTGGTTGTGTAGAGTACCCCGCTTGGTGGGAGGCATCCCATCTGGCGGGTTATTCTTGCGTGTACGGCCAAATTGGTGCAACCCTGCAGGGATAATCTTCTCGAGAAGCCGTGTTTTCCGCGGTTATGGATTACTTGGTGAAAGTACTGGCTAACAAGTACTCAGGACAACTTCAACATAATGATCAATCATGTTTCACCCAATGATTAATAACTTGACTAGTAATAGGTTATTCACACAATAACTTGATTCATCTTAATCCAACTGTGTGAGTTATCCTCGGATTGCTTCTTTGGATAAGGGGCGAGATCCAGGATGGGTTTGGTTGAAGTTATCTTTCAGTTGGTTACAATCCTCGATCTTATCTTTTCTGTTAGCCGGAACTTGTAGTTATCTTCTGTAGTTGGTTAGAGCAGCCAGCAGCAACTTTCATGTCACCCCTTTCTTCCGTTGATCCCAAGCATCAATGCTTGTGTTGACGGGTAACTCTTTGATGAACTGTGAGTCTTGCTTGCCAGTACTTGGATGTACTGACCCCGTTGGGGCTGTGGTTTACGCAGAGTACGACTACGACTACGATGCTTCCCAGGATGGCTACTTTGTGGAGTTCGACGAGACTGCAGACGAGTAGTTAGCTGGACCAGGGCTGGATCCAGGACCTACGTGGATGGGCTTCGTCTTATTTATTTTCTCCGGCTTCTTAAGCCTGTTGGATTTGTCTGTACCCAGACACCTTTGATTGCTTCCGCTGTTGTAATGGATGATATGTTGGGACATGTGTCCTCTGGATGATTGTATTTCGCTATTTCTGCCTTAGTGAAGGCCAGCTGCAACTTTATTTCTATCTTTTGTGTCGTAGAGATAAGTTGTGATAATCATTCGTTCAAAGCTGTTGACGTACAGTGCGTGCTTGTTATGAAGTACGTCGACAGTAGTGCCTGTGACTCCTAATGGATAGTTTACATCGACGGTGGAATAGTAGGGCTTGTGTTGTCGCGCATAAGCGCAGGCCTACCAGGAAGCTGGGACGTGGGAGCAGTTATGCCCCATAATCCAAGCACCTACTATCCAGTTCGTACGATGAGTATCCCTTAGAAGCCAGGGTGCGACACGTGTGCAGTTGCCACGACGCGTGGAGAGTTGCATGCACATGGTAGCGTGGTTGTGTGAACAAAAATTGGGTCACAACTTTCGATTTACACGGATAGTTCCGCTAGCATGCAGGTTGAAACTGCATCCTCGCCTTTTCTTTTTCGTCTTCCTCCCAAAAACAAAAATCATTCATCTCCCAAACACCATTACTAGCCCGCTCTTTCTTGCTCCTTCTTAAATCGCATCCACATCCTCATCTTCTCATCCACCCACAAGGAATGTATCATCCATTGATTTCTACGGACGCATCACCAATGATGGGTTACCGACGACAGAACCAAAGCACGTCTGCGGATATGGTACAGCGTATTTGGAAGTGATGTACACCAACGAGGCGGGGACTATGAAGCACATGCTGGGGAAGTATATATGAACAATAGCTCCTCCGTATGTCATACAAGATGGCGGCACTCGACCTCGAGTACACAGGGCGGAGAAGCGACGAAAGGCTGGATCAGAAGTTGGTCGTCATCCAAATTTCCGTGTGCCGGCACGTCCTCGTGTTCCACTACTTCATGTATGGATACTTCCGGAATTGTAGTTATATAATCGCGTTAGGTATATGTCTGATGTCTGCATAGCTGTTCGATCTGTATGTTTTCCTCGTGTAGGGTTAATGTGAAATGACGGTTGAATTTTGTTTAGTCTATTACGTACTAGTGTAGTATCCAATGTTTTTCTCCGAGAGATTATGGACATTTCTGAATCGTACATGTTGGCATCTTTGAATTGTGTGAATTTAATAAGAATTTTTTAGGATTCGAAACCTTAGGATTTTATTATTATTGTTTGCCTTTGGATTAAAGGAATGATGTCAACCAAATTCCTACAGAATGGATTTCTATGCCTCGAATTCCATAAGAATTTGAAAATCCACTACAACCTATTTTCCTCTGTTTTCCTTGCATTTCATACAAATGACTATTCCTCTGTTTTGCATACCCAAACCTGTCAAATTCTTATGTTTTTAGAATCAGAATCCTACAAAATCCATAGAGGAGTATATATAGCACCATATAAATGTCAATAGATAATTCACTTTGCAGATAGGCTATACAACCTGCCTCTTGTTTGGTCAGATCATACAGAAATCCATCTTGACTCATAATTTTTATCGTGCTACTAGTAATGTCATTTAACAGTTCCCTGAAATAGCAAGGAACATACTATATATAGAAGAAAAAGCTGTCATTTTTGTGTTATATGCATAAAATATATCTATGTGGACTTGCGCCTCTCAAAGTAAAAGAAAATACAAGAGGGATGTGATGAACTAATATGAATATTTAAAAATTCATCAGTGCAACAATTTAAATGGCGAAAACTATTATGTAACTTTGATACACACATAATTTCATCCTCTATAAGAAATTTATGTCATACATAATTAATCCATGCTATAAAATTATGTAGAGACACTGCATTCCAAAAAAATATGTCCCAATTACCGGCGAATGGGAAAACTTCAGTCCCAACTCCTTAATATATGTCGTTAATGAATTACTAAATTACAGTGCAATTTTGTCGTTCTACATTATCAAATTTTATAGCATCCAAATTATATTGTCATGTGTTATTTTTCATCTTCTTTAGGGCCAAGGAGCCTTGTACAGAACTGGATGAGTTCCTTCAGCATAAAGGGATGACTTTTGCCAGCGTGGACATCACGCATGACAGAGTCATGCTTGAACTTGAGAATATCATCATTCTAGAGGAGTTTCACATCGACATACAAGATCTGTACAAGTATGAAGAAAAGCTCCAGCTGTCTCCACCGTACGACAAGGACGGAATGACAGATCTAGCATAATGGATCATTGATAAGTCTTGCGCCGATTTGAAGTATGGTATCCCTCCAGGCGGCCATTGGTACTAGGAGCAGAAGCCTCTTACCTCGTTGCACATCGAGTATGCAGTAAGAGACACGTTTTACAGCTTTGAACTGTACAGTAGGATCCTTAACATTACGGACGTGCTAGAATGGGAGATTCGCGAGGCTGAAATGAACGATGTAGCAGCGGCGGCTGCAGTAGCGGAGGCTGAAGCGGCAGCGGCGACTAAAGTAGATGCAACTCAAGCTGCGGGAGGAGGACACTGCGGTAGCTATGTCGGTTGCTGCGGATGCATCGGGTGCGTTGAAGAAACGGGGTTGGCCGGACGACAAAAACGATGACGACCAGGAGTCCATTACTCCCTCCATCGGGTGGGAGGGCACCGGGTGGGATTGACCATATGCCAGACGGGCCCTTTTATGGATGGATATTTATGCCTGGTTTGTAATAAATTTAATGTGTGTGTTTCTTTTCTGCGTATATATGTGCCTCTACTCTTTCATGTGTGTGGTTTGTAATAAACTAATTTTAAAGTTACTGTCTGCTTCGGAGAACCTGCAAGTCCAAGGTACTTCGGACCATCCAAGCTGTGCCGCTAGGCGCCGGGTGTTTATCTGGCCCGATGCATAACATTTCAGAGGCCGTCCATCGTACATACCGGCTACAATGATGCGTTGTGCCGAGCGGATGTATTTCGCAGCAGCTTCAGAAATTTGGGGAAGCGGGGCTTATTTTGGGCCGCTACAGATGTCGTATTATTAGAGCCGGGATTTTTTTTAAGGTGGTTTATGAATGCAAACCGGCTGATCGGTAGTGTTTCTCATCCCGTTATTTTTTCAAGGGTAAAACTACCTTTATTAACAGTCTCTAATACT
Organism: Alopecurus myosuroides; assembly: GCA_028641055.1. NCBI lineage: Eukaryota > Viridiplantae > Streptophyta > Magnoliopsida > Poales > Poaceae > Alopecurus > Alopecurus myosuroides. The sequence goes on along the minus strand of CM054057.1, from coordinate 279,507,729 downwards.
CAGTTTTCTACTAGTGATTGTTATCACAAACTAGTCAACATATAACATTGCAACTTTTTCTCAATTCATAGTAGTACCATGGTTCCCCAACTCCCCAAGAACTACTAGTAGGAAAAAGTCCATCTGCAGCATGCTAAAAAGACTCATCAGAAGCGAGCCTATACACGCTGCTGGTATTTAGACAGGAAGCGTGCAACAATTACACAATGCCAGCGTGTCACCCCGGATGCACGCTTCTGATATAGGAAAATACTAGAAGCGTGTTCGCGCTAACGATCACTTCTAATAACGTTTTGCAAATTAAAAAATAATATCGTTCCCGTCGATCCTCATCAGTAATATATCACGAAGTAGAGCATATTAACATAAACATGACAACAATCAAACTTAACAGGAACTAGCAGTCAACATAAGTGAACTTGATAGCTATCTCTAATCTATGTACCTAGCTGTAGCCCATGCATCTTCACTCTCATTAGGTAGCTCTTGTCTAGATAGTTCTCATCCTGAAACTCGGTTAGCCTCCGGTATATACGGTCGGGATTCTTGAACTTGAAGTAGATGAAGTCATCGTCGTGGTCTAGCTAGAATGTGCACTTCGTCCTGGGTTCCATCTCGTAGAATTCTATGAACTTCCTCCAGCCAGGGCCATGGAAAAATGTCTGGTCCTTCTCATTGGTGACTAAAATTACGTGGTTGAGATGAGGCTTCTCGAGGTTGCTCAAGTTCACCTCAAATGACCCGTAGTGAGTCATTGGAACCTTCACATGCTTCATGAAGTCATGCCTAATCCCGCATGACATCACTTGAAAATAAGAACAATTAGACAACTATATAAACTAGCAAGACACAATTCAAAGATGAAGAATCGTAACATGAAGAACTAAAACATATGTACCGTCTTAGTTCGATACTCCAGCGAGAGTGTAATTTTAAACTTCTTGTCCATGCAGTCGAGGCAGTCACAAACATCACATTGGTCCATTTTCTGTAATTTTAGTTCAACATACAAATATATAACGAAACCACAGAAGCATCTTCTATCTAAATATACATCGAAACAGCCATAGAAGCATATAAATATAGCATCACAATACATATACTTAGTTCAACATACAACATCCACACAAAAACATCTACCTAGTATATCTAAATACAACAACGGTTGCGTTTAATATCTCTATAAGGTAATAATTGAATCGACTGCATAATGAATCCAAACTTGCGTATCAATAGCATATCTTCTCAATTTTCTCATCTTCACTCTGTTTGTTTCCATCTTGATCTTGTGATCATGATTGATATCGGCGAGAAGTAACTCCAACACCATCTTGTTTTCTTCAAGTTTCTTCACAGGTTCTTTCAATATCCGGTTTTATTTTTCAACTAGATCTATCTTCTGGACACATATTCGTAAATCCGTTTTCACATCCGGTTCACATATTGAATCCTAATAAGAGTATCTATATCATATTGTGTCAAGTAATTTGAACTAAACATTAAACTAATTAAAAGACAAGTCTTTAAAGTTAATGTACCGAATCGGAACCATCCAATATAGGGTTGCCCACTGATATTAAAACCATCGTGTATGACACTACATATCCAAAAACACGAAATCAATATACGAGATCTATACTACTATTCCTATATGAAAATCAAAATAGTTCCAATAAAATGTAGATTTCGTAGACTAGTATTACTAAACCAAGTTATGAAGTATTCCTACATAAAAATCAAACTAGTTTCAGGACAGAGACGTGTACAAATCGAAGAGGGAGCGTGTGTACCTTGTTTCTGGGCGCGGGGGCGGGGCCGACGCCAGATATGGAGGAAGGAGCTTGGGGACGGAGACGTACGGCGAGACGACGCTCAGAGAGGGCGGAGACGGCGAAGGCGATCTGGTCGGCGGGTGCGGCGGCGGCGCTCGGGGTCTCTTTCCAGAACTCGATCGATCTGAAATAAGGACTCGGCTCCTTAGTGTGCCCTAAATAGCCTCAGATACTACTGGCAACGTGTGAATACATTCAAGCGCTCCTAATATGCAGACTAGTGGTAGCGGGTTTACATAGGAGCACGCTTCTAATATAGTTTCCCTCACCAACATGACCCAGTAAGGTTTACTGCAGCGTGCATCTGCAAGCACACACTTATGGTAATATTTACTAGAAGCGTATGAGTAATGAAAATGCTGCAAATAACTTGTCGAAGCGTGTCATCAAATAGGAACACTGCTAGTGACTTTTCCCATATAAGTTGTTTCCTACTAGCGAACTAAAGAAACTACTCACACACGAAGGAAGTAAGCATCATAATGATTGTATTGCAAATAGAGGATGAATGCATGAACGAATACACATGTAAATTCACTACTAAATGTTCTAGAATTATAACGAGATGGGATGAAGTGCTACACATAGATGTAGATGGTGGTGATGGCGATGGAGATCGATGCAGAGGCCTTCACGATGATGGAGTTGATGGAGATGGATTCCCTTATGCGAATTCTCCCTTCGTACACCTTCCGGAGGCAAGGGTTTGGTTCAGTTTCATGGGATGGCGTCTCGTCTGGTTCTAGTCTGGCTCTGCTCTCAATTCTGATGGCACGGGATTAATATATTAGCCAAAACAAGCTCTGCGCGTCCTGGTACGTTGAGTAATACAGTCGGTACTCACCGTACCGTGGTCATTTGAGTTGCTGTCTCTCCTTGGCAATATCTCCACTTCGTCCTCCGTGCCGAGCTCTTCCTTCTGGTACGGTTAGTGGTACGATCAGGGGCGACCATACCATGACTCGTTAAAGTGGTACTGCTTGTTTGTCTCGCAGATGGTCTTCAATACAGTGGTTAGTACAATCGAAATTGACCCTACTACCACTCGTTAAGTCATCTTTCGCATCTCCCCTAACGTCTATGAATTTGTGTTTTCTTGGAATGGGTTTAAATGTTGTGATATCCTCGTATATATTCCAATTCTGCTCATTTATGCCTTGTATGAAACGTCTCTTCGGGATTTCAAAAATCTAGATACACAGACATAAACGGTGCACTTTGTCACGGTAAAATATCAAATTCACTATCTACTTATTAATAATTTATTAAGTAAAATGATACAAAAAATGAACGCATCAGTACCTCATGTCGCTCAAGGTAGGAAGATCTATGCATATGGAGGACAATACAAACGAGAAAAGAACAAAGGAAATTAAAGAGGGATAGTGACTTTCTTCAGGTGTGAAAGGTGAGGAAACAATGGGTGAGGGAAGACATTTGTGAGTGGCTCGCTGGTTATAACACATCTTATGGAACGAGGAGGCAAAAATGTTTTTTAATATGAGACCTATTTAACGACGTTGCTTATTAAGGGGATAATATCGAAAATAGACACATAAGTTTTATATGATTACACGGAATTGGTGGTTGTGGCGGCTGTTTGCTTTAGTGAATTGTGCACTACTAATACCATTTTTTTAAGTAGTCACAGTGTGTGCATATTTCTTCTTTAATTATCGAAAAAATGGGCATGTTTCTTACTACGGAGCATGAACAACTTGCATTCTGTTGTGTTACGAGAACGAATAAGCGGAAACCGCGAGGCCAATTGTTTTAATTGGAAAACCTACGAGCCAATCCAAGAAAAAGGACAATGCCAGCGTGCCACAAATGAAAATGTACACTAGATAACATGGCCCATATCCTTGCTAGCTTGTCCCGTCTCTGCCGTGACTCACGGTGGGTTCGGCTGATATTGCCGCCTTTTACATCAACAACGATTTGACATGCATGTATTCTTTATTTGTACGTGAGTCACGTTCTCTTTTGCTGTGTTCTGAAAATATTGAAGGTATATTGCGAGCCATCAATGAGATATGAGGTCAAAGTTCACTAGACATCAGAAGTTGGTGACGTAAGTTGCTGGCCGTGTCAGCTACGTAAGCAGCGAGATAGATTTGATCCAGCGAGTTATATGCTGAAAAAATATTGCCGTTAGAAACATATAACTGATAGAAGAAGTATTTTATCACACTAGTTAAATTTTAATAAAAACATGATTGATAATTCTCATGGAGATGAGAATTAAGTCGGAGCTTGACCAAGTCCTCAGTTGTTGATTTACATCGTGATTCGTATTAGTTTGAGAGTTGCACATGGACTGCAACTTATAAATGGAGTTTTTAGTCACACATACTCCCGCCGTCCGGGATTATTGGGCTTGTAGTGAAAAAATATTTGTCCAGCAATTAGACCCCCACAAGGCCCCTAAGAATTAATTCTCATGAAAACCCGTGACGTAATAATTGCTTAATCAAACTCTCAGCCCCACTTTTCTCTCTCTTCTTTTATGTTTCCTGGCGTGTGAACGTTGTTGTTGCATGCAGTATAGCAACTGCCCAATGCATGCTAGGAAAAAACCGCGCCACACGCTAGTGTTAATTAGCCTTTAATTGCATAACTAGAAAACTGAAGTACCGATTGGCTAACCCCTCAGCCAGTAGCCTCATGCCTTGGTCGCAATGCCTCACAGTAGAAGCCCAATAATCCCGGACGGAGGGAGTAGGTTGCAACAGAGAACAAAATAGATGAGAATTAAGTGTGAACTTGGTTAATTACTTCAGGATTCGTGTTGGCTGGAATTTTCCATAGATATAACTGAGTTTTTTTTCGGTTGCATGTGAATTGCAACTAACCAAGAAGTGAGCATGAATAGCTCCCTAATGAAAGCTAGGTAAGTAAACCAAGTTGGTCAAAAAACTGTTCGGCCTCCTAGGTCGCTAGCTCGAGCGACGAGGCAACTCAACCCTAGCCAAAAACCGCCAGTTTCAGGCCTCCTTGGCCACGGCTGCCGCCCATCGACGTTGACAGTGGTGGCGGTCCCTATCCAACGAAGGCGACAGGGATGGGTGGGCGCACCCTAATGGAGTTGTTTTGTGTGGTGCGGTGATGCTGAGTGCATCGTGCATGACAAGTCGGCAGGCAAGGCGGAGGCGTTGTGCGGAGGAGGCGCGTGGGGAGCAGCGACGGTGGTGCTCGCAGAACGACGCCGGGAGGCACACACGACGATGGCTAAGGCCGTCGTCGTTGCGTCTACATGTTTTCTCGTGCTAGCGCATGGTGGCGTATGTGGTTGCGCATGCCGTTTTGTTGTGGCTTATGGCTGGAAGGGGCACGATGACTGGTTCGTGACGGGCACATCTCTTTGCGGCTCGGTCATCAACGTCGCTCCGTGTGTGCTCCATTTGTGTGGCTGACGGTCAGAATACATAAAGTAGGGTTGTGTCCACAATGGTCTTCTACTGCCTTCCCAACGCATTGATCTTTCTACTTCAAGTCGTTCGCAGTCTGGCTGTCGACGAGTTTCAAATTTTTCTGCTAGCGGTATTCACGGCTTGGCATATGTGCTATTGAATTTATGTTTTGGATGAGATCCGGTCTGCATGTCTACAACTTTAAACCCATGGGGCTTCGAGTGGGCGTCAGAAAACATCACTTTCCGTTGACACCATGGGACATGTCAAGCTTGCAATTTTCATGGTGTTGGACACATGCAGGAAATGTTAAGACAACCATGATTGGATGACCCAAAAAAGTTCAGTGCAGTGTCTTCGATGCGATGAAGTTGTTGCTTCACAAGGTGTTGTGTGGACAGTTGGAGGACATGGTTCCTCTTCATACCGCACATCTGCATGTGAGTTTAGTGATTGGTGCTTTGCAAGAACACCTCTGGTGGGGCCGACAACATTGTGGGTCTTCAGTTCGGGTGGTGCTCTTTATGTGATAGGACTCGACATCTAGGGTTGAAAACCCAAGTTATAGCCTTCAATTGTTGTTGTAGCAGTGACATTTTTATTGTTGAAGGCATTGTTTGGACAGTTCAGTTCTTCTACTGGGTGAAAAGACAAAATTTATGACCGGGCTACACTGGCTCTTGTGCGTTGTTCCTTCTGGAGGCGCTGTTTTTGAGAGCCTCTAGTTTAGTTATGGGTGTTGCATTGATAGTTTGGATTTGGCTGTTGCGAGTGTTTGATCACTGTGGTGGGTTTTTTTCTCCCTTTCTTATTCGTTTTGTTTTTAGTTGTGTGCATTCTTAATGTATAGACTAGTTTGTAACATTATGTTGGTGCAGAGACTGGATATAATTTGTATATTCTTGATACAAATATGCAGCCTTTATCGCAAAAAATAAGTAAACCAAATATAGAGACAGACTAACAGAAAAATCAGAGCACGATGAGAAACATGGACAAAATCTTCCACGTACGTACATAGGCAGGGGCTGGATAGAATTACTCTATTTTTTTTGAATTTTCCAATATCTAAAAAAATGCAACCAAGCCCGCCTTATTAAAAACCCTACAGTCCCCTTAGGTATCCTGTAGGGAAAAGAGTGCGTATGAAAACTTGGTGCCTACACAATTACAGAGATTCCTCAAAGAGGGTTACATCGGATGCTAAAGGCTCACTAGAAAAACAGCCCGTGCGTTGCAACGGGTCTAAATAAAATATGCATACAATTTTAGAACGTGTCAATATAACTTTTACCACGCACTAACCCCGCAATGTGAACAATGACAGTACAACATTACACTAAGCTTGTGCAGATATATCAATATGAAGTAGCAGCATTGTATAATGAAGTCATGCTGTAATTCATCCTCTCCAACCGAACATATATAAAAAAAACATCCAAAATTCATCCGTGCTTCTCTATCCTCACAAGGATGTACGATACCTATCAATGACCGCTTGTGAGAGATTTTACCAATTGCTTCAAGCTTAGTGCTGAGTGATTGCTTGTGAGAGAGCCATTGCCTGGTGCAGATCGAACTCCAAATTGGGCTGCTAAATCAAAGAGACATAGTACATACCAGACTTGTGTAGAACATGTATAGCCCAAAATCAGTGATCTTGGGTAGCATGTCCTCGCGCTAGCTGCCAGCAAATAGAAAGTTCTCGGCCGCGGATGCAGACGACGTGAACTCGCCGTCTTTCTGTTTTCCACGCACAAGACGTGAGTTCGACGTATTTCTCTTTGGCAACGCACAGGACTACATCTACGTGTAGCCAGCTTCATCCCGATGAGGTATTATGTGATCCGCACTTTAGCGTCTTGTGACGCAGCATCAATGCCTACCGTCAAGACGCCCACGGCGTTGCCGTCACGTCCGTCGCATTGACAAATCCGCTGATCGAAACCTAGCAGAGTTAGACGCGCACCGTGGCGATGTCGATCTCCTCGTACACATTGGCGAGCTTCTTGTTGTCGTAGGTGTTGGGATAGCGGCGAGCTGCGTCCGTGCCGACCATGGACCTCGCTGCTCCACAAGCAGGTCGTCGATGCTCTTGGCCACTGGGACCTGCGGCCACTTCACCTCCCCATGGAGTTCAACGTAACCATGTTATCCTGGAGCGCCGTCGAGTTAGGCGATGCGGTGCCTTCTGGCGGCGACGGCAAGGCAGCCGTACGGCGGGGCACGATCGACTATCTGCTCGAAGAAGCGAGCACGTGAACTGTACCAGGACCAACGGTGCTAGGAGCGGCCGGAGTACAAGGACACGCTGATGCGCCTATGGCGTCACCGGCGAGATGGTGGAGGCGCTGGACATGGCCTCCGTGGTGTTCGTGGATACCACGTTCGAGGGGTGCTATATGGATGGGGGCTTGGAACGGTTACCATACAAAGCCGTGGACTTGCATATGTTCGAGGGGTGCTATATGGATGGGGGCTTGGAACGGTTACCATACAAAGCCGTGGACTTGCATATGATGGAGTCAGAATAGAAATCCGGTTCCAGCTACCAAAACGATTGTGACGTACGACGTACCACGGACGGACGAAAGAGAAACTTAAGCGCTATTATATAGTAGAGATTTAAGTAATCAGGAGGCTCCTCAATCCAACAGACTGAATTAGGACTCTCCGCTTTGCTAGCTAATATGTGAGCAACTCTATTGTTCTTTCTAGGACAGTGAGAAAAGCTAACATGGGTAAAATTCCAGGCTAGAAAAGTACACTCCTCGAAGATGGCAGCCGCAGCCCCTAGAGAATTACTCTAAGTACAACTCAAGTGAAAAAACATATATCACATGTATATAGGTGGCAACAAACCGTGTATCACGCCGGTGTGATAAGCCGAGACCGAGGCATGCATGGACCACCATCGTTTTGTGGCGTGCAACAGCCCATGCGGCCATGCCACGCGGAAGGATGGGAACTGCGACGGGAGCTAGAGAGTTCCAGACGTGTGTATATATATAGAGGCGTACCCGAGGTTTGGAATGAGCAAAGAGCATCGAACACTCGATCCAGAATTAGCTGGAACTAGCAAGTGGTAGAAAAACTTCAACCCCAAACGCGCCAGCTTGCCCTAGACCAGAGATGGACGCACAGGTGACCACTCCATGCATTTCTATTTTTCTTCCGTTATTTGATTTTGAATAGCAGTTCACGGTTTGTACGTACAAGCTAATGTTTAGATCGGTCGTGTTGTAGACTTGTGCATGAAACAACACAGGCGGCTCCAGCCTCCGTCCTCCAGCTGAGCACCTTCACGACGGTGAAGTCCATCCCAAGGCCCGAACGGTACGCCGACTTCCCCGTGACGGTGCGCCTGGTGGCTCCGGGGAGAGACCAGACGGTGCGCGCCCCGATCGACATCGTGGCCGCAATCGACCGGAGCATGAGCGTCAGTGACGACCAGAGGCTGGAGAAGGAGAAGGCCGCCCTAGCGCTCGTCATCAAAATGCTCCTCCCATAGCTCGAAGAAGCAGCGGAAGAGGGCCACTGACAGCCTCACGCTAAGGAACGCCTCACGGTAAAAGGAAAATGAGAAGAAAATGAGGGTGGAGTTGGGGTGAAGATGAAGCAGGTGGATGTGGTAGTGTTCAAGGATGGCGTGGAAGAAAGAGGAGAAGGGAGGAACCATCCCCGACATCACCGATCGGTAGAAGATTAGGTACGACATCGGGGAAAGTTTGTCGGGATCATCCGTACCCGTGAGAAGGATGGTTAAGCCGTGCTCGTTGGAGGAACGAGCCGACATGTGGCGCACCAACCTTCTTCATCTTACCGGCGTCGATGGTGGAAGGCTCGATCACGGGCACCACGGTGTTGTTGTCGCGAGGCGGAGCCGAAGGCGAACAACGGAGGAGATAGAAGTATTGCCCTTGCCTAGAGAAGATGAGCAGAGAGAAGGGAAATGGAAGTGACTTGTGGAAGGCGAGGAGCGGAACCCTGGTGCAGTCTTTTAGCCCCCCTCCAAATGTTAGGCTGCGGCGCAGGGAGCCATTGTCCCCCACGTCCAATCAGTCGTGGGGTGTCACGCACGAACCGTCGTGCCACGCGCCCCATGCCAGGCATGCAGCGGTGGCCCCGAGACTTCTCGCCTCCTTCGTACACGTGTCATTGCGGTCCCATGGGCTACTGTCGGGACTCTGGATACCAGGGTATCCCGGACCATCAGCTGCAGCCCGGCCTGGCAGGCGTCTCTAGAGGGTGATCAGGTGCGTTTTCTCTTCTGACGGGCTCTCTGTCTCAACTTCGCCTCAGCCCAAGCCTCAGGAGACGAGGCTTGTCGACTTTTACTTCAGGAGGGAATCCCCTACGCCATCCGTTCCTCTCGAGTGAGCTCACCTGCTCGGCGGGAGACAAGCATGTGCCCCTGACGACTGCTCCTCCATGCGCTGACGGAGGCCGCGCAGGGGCACAGGCCTGCTTTGGCCACATTTGTCGTTCTGGTGTATAAATTCCAGGGTACAACTGTCCGGGCCTAAGTGTCTTCCCAAGATTGCCTCTTTGGTGCAAAACTGAACAACTCTTGTTACGGCTGAAAGCAACTCCAATAATACTCCCTTTTTTACGGGATGAATGACTCTACTTAGATGAAGTGCTGAACTAAGATGGAAAACTGAGTTCAGTGCAACCTAATGACTTTAACTAATGATTCTATTTCTCTTAAGTACATCATAAAGAGTTGAGAAAATGAACCAAAAATTTAAAGATGACAATGCTAGCTCATCAAGGATGTTTAGCTATACCATCTTCTCCAACACAAAGAAAAGCCTCCCTTGTCTTGCCGTCGTGACCTAGACTGCTCCCATGGTTCCTGAATATGTGAGCCAGAGGGCGATGCTAGCTCCCCAACACCCGCATGCCTGGCCCAAAGTCGCTGGCTCTGGAACACCCATCGGTCAAGACGCAGTATATCGCCATGGTCGGCATGAAGCCGTCTTTCAACTACATCTCGATCAGCGCCTTGTAGGAGGGTCGCCCCCTGACGCGTAGGCACCGGATGCCGTTGTAGCTCATGTCATCCGGCTTGAGCCTGCACCTACACATGTCGGAGGGCAGCACCTGACGGCGTCGACATCGCGTCGACATTGCGTCGCGCCGCCCCATGCAAGCACTCATCAGCACGCCTTAGTTCACAACGTCGGTCTGGCAACCTGGTACTCCATATCGAACATCTTCCCAGGGTCGTCTTGCCGTCCGTCGCATTAGCAGGGCTTATGTCATCGCGTTGAACGCCACGCCTTGGTGCACTAACTTGACTTACCAACGTGTTGAAGGTGGCCGCTACCACGGCGAGTCATCCTCGTAGCTATCCAGAACAAATCATCGAATACAATGACGCCGGCGCCCATGGCTGCCACGACCCCCAACATGACCAAGACGAGTCGTGCTGGTTGGCGTCCATGGAAAATCGTATACTACAACAACGTTGGCTTCGAGATCTAGGTAGTAAACGTGACAAATCCTCCGGTCCAACGACATCGGCTTCCCGACCTAGGAAGTATAAGCATCCTTGATAAGGGTATATGGTTGCTGATAGCAGGAGGAATCGAGCATGGGTCTCCAGTATTTTTGATCTCGTCTCTCACGTGAATATATGGAACAAGGAGGGATCGTCTGCTAGAAAGGCTAAACCTGCTCCAAGTGGTTTTTTTTTAGATGTGGATTTGTTTTCTTTGATGATAGCATAACCGACCGGACAATATATACTAAGGAAACGAAACCAACAAGGTAAGCACGATCGAGTTGGCCCTGCGACGTAGGAAACCACCAGGACTCCTTTTTACTTTTGTATCAGGATTGGGCGAGCTAACGACACAAACAACTCGCGCGAACACATTGCGACGTACGAGGAAACGAAGGACGACAAAGAAACACGACAGATGATGAAGGAGAAACGTCAGTGCTTTTATGTATTTTGGTGGAAGGATAAAACGGTAAAATACTAAGATGGACCGGAAGAAGACTTCCTCTCTTTATTATTAGATTATTAGAAAAATAGAGAAGAAGATAAAGATTAGGGAGACATATGCCCTTTCAGTTGGGAGTTGGAAGGTTTTGAGAATCACAACATGATTTCAGAAAATTGTTAACAATTGCTTTCTATTAAGGAGTATTAGTATAGGTACAGGAGTCCGGTCCGTATTTGTGTTACGGTCTCAAAACTTCCTCCTCTTTCCACTTGCCCCTAACTCACTTGCATCAAGCTCTCTCGGGTTATCCACTAAACCCTGTTGGTATGCACTAAAATCAATTGCCATGAATTGCGAATGGATCAACTTTGTACTTCCTGGATAGAACTGGACCTTCTCATTCGCCATGTCAACACGAAGCAAATACTGGCCTTTGTACTCCAGTTTGCGGTCGCCAGTTCTCACTCTCACATCAGTAAAGACTAGGTAGACCACGTCATGTTCATACATGCTCAGGACAGGGAGCGATGGAGCAATCTTGGGCATACCAATGGCTTGGTGAGTCTCGTTCTTCCAGATGTTTCCAACATTGTACTCGCAGGTCACATCCCATTTGAGGTCAGAAGACAGAGTCCACACGGTCAGTAAAATTTCATCGCCAGGCTGGTGTTCAACGTAGCCATCCATGGAGAGGAACTTGATGGCGCCCTGAACATAGGACATGTAACGGAACTCCTCCGCTCGCAGATGTTGACCCTCGGGCGTGTAGACATCATAGGCTGCACAAGCACCGGGCAACGGAATGAAGCGGAACTCCGGGTCAGAATCGTACTTCAGCACCGGGCTCAGATCACAGACCACCAAGCCTTTCAACAAATCCACCCAGCAGAGGGTAGAGCCATCCGACAAGAAGCCATTGTCAGCGTAGAAATCCGGTGGCTGGTAAATCTCATGGGGCAGGTGACAAGCCTTCACGACCCATTCTTTCGCGGAGGACTGCCAAAGGCAGAGCGCGGCTTCTGCAACGTCCGAGCTTCTCATCCTGACGACCTCGGCAAGAACATAGCCGCCGCCCTCGCAATCGGAGACGACAAGAGCTGAGTCTCGACCGATAGGGTCGTGGGCGTGGTCCAAGGGGAGCTGGGGGCTCGTTGAGAGAAAATTCTTCCTGGTGTCGTAGATCAGATAGCATCCTTCCGAAACGACGCCAGGGCGGTAGGCGCCGGCGTAGAGGGCGACCAGATTCTTGTCTGAGCTCGAGATGCGGGCAGAGGTCACACCTGAGCATAGTGGTGGGATGGAATTCATCGGTGGCAGCATGCGGAGGGAGGATAAATTCGGTGGATCGACGAGTTGTGGGTCGGGCTTCAGGCTCTGCAGGTAGAGAGCGATTGCCTCTATCATCTCTTCGTCGCTTGGTGGACACCCTAGGCCGACTAAATCTTCCTCTTCTTCGATAACAATCTGGTCATGGGGAAAAGGAACTTGACGGTCGAGCAAGACCCAAGAAGGGGCCATGGCGGCTAGGGTTGGGTGGTGGACGGCGCAAGGGAGCAGTGCGATTTGAGGCAGGGTGGGGGATGGATGGAGCAGGAAGGAACTGCCTTAGATCTATAATAGGAGTTGGACGTACGTACGTTGTCCATCCCGATCGTCGCATGGTTTGCCAGCTTCCGTTATTAGCGGTAAAGCAGCAATCAACGGAACCGGCCCTTCAATTGTTGTTTGTACTTCGTTTCCAACTCTCATTTGTGCGATTTTGATGGGCTCACACTGGGACGACTATTTCAACTCTCCCCGCCCGCCCTCATCACACGTACGCTGCTTCTAGCACCACTGCACCAGATCCCTACACCCCAAATCCCACAACCATTGCGATCTGCATGGCGCCGCCACAGGTACAGCCATCAAGCGTCTTCCATTTGATACGTCGTTGCCTCTGTCTTCCTGTGCCGGCGACACGCACCAGGGCAGCGCACACCAACAACGGTCAGCTCTTCCAATTCTACTGGATTGTATTACCATCGATGGTTACATAAAGAACTGCAAGTACATTTTCTTGACTCGACATTCATAAGAGCGGTCAGCTTTTGCAATTTTTTAGGTGTCATATACCCTTCAGCTAGCCTTTTATCGATTTGTGCTATAAGCTTTGGGAATTGCGTATCATTCATCACTGGTACCAAGTATTAAGCAAATGTAATTACCAGTTTTGAAAAATAACCTTTGTTGTCAGATTTGATTATTCTTCCGGTTGGATCTGACATTTTACTTGAACATTGTATATGAGTTCTCTCGAGCTGAAAGAATCAAACAATTTCTTCGGGTACTATACATGAATCCAGCTATATATGCAAATTGCCAGACAAGGTTCTTGTAATTTAATTGTCGTTCTTGTATGGGAATTTTTTACCAGACCAAAATTACAAGTACCAAGCCAGAAAATGTCAAATACCAGGCTACCGGCAGTCAGATATACGTGGACGGCTTAATTAGACCATCAAGAGACCAAACCATCATAATATGGTTCCACCTCCCAATCGAAGTTTAATTTTTTAGTTACCAGACAATTAAAAATGCTAAGCACCCTTGATTCTTTGCTTCCACTGGAAGTTGTTTTTTTAGTGCAGATTACCGAACATGTCTGCTTTGTAGATGGATGAAGAATCTAAATGAGGTCCTTCCGACATATCTGGTGCATCGGCATTGGAATCTTGTCCAAGATGACCATTAAGAGTATCTCTTGGTGAGGCATCATGAAGATGTTCCAATTCCGGGTATGTTAAGCGAGAATTTGTTTTCTCTTTTGGATCAAGCATACTTGTTCTGCATATAATCATGTAAGATAGCCTACAAATCATTTTATGTGAATCCTTCAATCTACAAATTTTTTCTAAGAAAGTCTATTCATCCAAAAAGTGCTTATCTAGAGGATGTTACACTTGTTGTCGAGAAACATCTTGCAGCCATTTCCGGCTGCATGGTCATTTTCAGCATGATATGGTTTATTGTGGATCTGTTTGTAGCAAATTTTACTAGAGGCAAAGCAAGCCTGGTCATCTCACGACATTATTGTTAGTTTTGTAATTTGTAGTACACATCAGATTGATTAGGGAAGACTGGAGGCACCACAACCCACTTGGTGGGAGTAGGTGTTCTAGGCAAAGATATGCAAAGGGCATGACGTGGTCATCGAAGCTCAAAGAAGCTCGGGTTGAATACCATTTTGTGCATGCCTCCTATTCTGAAAATTCACTAGAGAACAAGAATTATGAAAATAATCTACATATTGCATTGTTAACTTCTTAAAGTATGTAATGCTAACGTGGGAACCCAATCCTCGTGGTCACATCTTTATAACAGTAACTTCACAATTTGATTCCACTTACTTTGATATAGACAAAAAATAATCGTTTTCACCATAGTTTGGAATTGGCAAGCAGCACGATGGCTTTAGAGGGACACATTAATATGGTGAGTGGCCGCACCGTAACTTGAAGCTGCCAGAGATGACACTGAAGGAGAAAGACCAACGAGGATGTGGCTAGGTGTCGGAGAACTGATAAAGAGAAATGTGTCATGGGTACTGCACACGAGGAATAGAAGGTGCGGCGAGAAGGGGGGGGGGGGGGGTTCCATGAGTAGGGTGTCGTTGGCAGGATGCTTTAGCGCTGTATAGCTACATCTCAATGGCCACGCTTTAGCGCGGTTATTCTCTTTTTTTTCTTTTGACGAGGATTCTAAGCTCATTTAAGGAGCTTGGTTGGACCATTTCATTTCCTGATCTATATAAAATCTTGTCAAACTTAATCTTTCTATCTGAGAATAAAGCAGAATTTATTGTACTTTTGTTGACTGATGCACGGGCCCAAGAAATTTTGGAATTACCTTGGCCTACAACAATGCATGGGCATCTTTCCTATAACCCTGAATTTTTATGAGAAAAGAAAAGGGGTCTCGAACCGTGCCTCAAGTATACTGCTAACATTAGAATTCAACCATATACACGTTACTTTACATACTGTGGGAACCGTACTGTATAGTGTATAGTTAGTTTTTTTTTTCCGATGGTAACATACAGCTGTGAACTTAGTCGGGACATGATACACACAAGCGATGTTAATGTACTATTTAGTCTTTTACCGGGAGAGAGTGAGAGAGAGCAGGACAGCCAAGCTAAATGTATTGTTTTGAGGCAGGACATAGAGAGAGTGGATAGATTGGACGACTACCAAGTTTGAGATGATAGAGTTCTGTGATGGCGAGACAAAATACCTGCGGCATCCTGTGAGGTAGGGTTGAAGCTTGATAGTCGTGTTTGTAGGTTTTTTACAACTTAGCAACACATGTATGTTAAGCTAATGAAAATGCGATTATTATTTTACCTGGTGAGAGTTTGATGTTGGAGAGCTTTACTTGTATGTGAAAGCTAGATGCAAAGGATACAAAATTGCTCGTAGAGGATGGTTACTAGCTGAGGACGAAATTTTAATATGCCTGCTCAAGTACTATGCAAATAAAGATGAATAGACCATTCAAGGAAAAGTGGAATCTTAAATTCTTAATGTTTTGAAGTACTATGTAGCTATGTTTTTCATACACGCGAATTTTCACATGTATATTTTCACATGTAGATATATTCACGTGCGGCGAGAAAGATACTATAGGGACCGTGGCAACGCACAGGCACTCACCTAGTGTAATATATACTAGAGGCTAGAGCACCCCTTCGGGCACTTCCTGGCTGTTCATGTGCGCCCAAATCACAACTTGTATTTAACAAAAAGTAGGCCATTCACAAATAAACATTAACCTGTTTATATTTGTATAACTGGTAATGTTCAGAATTGGTAAGCAAATTACGATGTAAAGAATCTAATTATAGTCAGAAAAGGTAAGTCCCTACCTGCAATTTCATCGAGACGAATTAAAGGAAAGGAAACCAATGCACATAACGGGGAAATTACATTGGTAGTAGATTAGTCTGCCTATTGTTCGAACCACTTAGTTCCAGCTTTGTTCTCCTCTCTGTTCGATGCGGTGAGGCTAGTCTACCAGGAATTTCCACCACAACTAAATTAGTGACCACATGGAAAAATCGGACAAACAAAGGCTTCAGGCATGCATTGTAGAACCAACACATAGCACAAATTCACAAGACTTATCAAGCAACTGACACACATAAGAGTGATAAAAATTAATAGGCATAGTTGGTCGATAAAGGAGCACAAGTATTACCAAATAGAGCACCGCGCAAGTATGAACCGGTACCGTGTGTATTTTAAGAAAATGAAGGATGATCGTACCTCCCAAGAAGAATGGTAGAAAACCTTAACAGACATGGCATTAGAGTCACAATGGCATTAGTCACAATGCACTCAACGAATCCCATAGCTCCACCATGTACGCTGCGCCTAGACTGACACCAGAAAAGTTAATCCAGATCAAAACCCTACGGCAGATTGTTGAAAGTCCGTGAAGTACATAATTTTAAGAAACAAATGAAAATATGTCTAAAATACAGAACTTTAAGAAACAAAAAAAATATGTCTAAACTCGGTAACTTTGAAAAGTTCAAATTTTTCTACAGCAGTGTAAACAATCCATTGTGAGAAGAGAACACGATATTTGACAAAAAGAAACCACAAGCACCCAAGATATGAGATACTACAATTTGAGTGCAGCTGATAACTACCTCTCCAATTAACACTCTGGACATGAAATCAGAATTATGAGGTATTGCAGCAAATTGCGAAATTCTAAACCATCTCCTAAAGTCCGCTACCTCTTTTTAGAAGGCAAAGGCAGAACCGTCGTCTAATATAGAGAAGGCTGGAGCGGAAAATAACATATGAAGTGGATGCTGCTCATATGCTAATCTGCAATGCATGATGACCTTATAAAGCTACATAATTTTCTAAACCAATTAAACAAACTGTAACAAACACCTGAGAAAAATCTAATACTCTGCATATGTTATAAGCATGGAAGTTACTAAACAAAAGGGAGGCATCAACAAGCCTATGTACCTCCATTTAACTACCAATCCACAAGCAAAGTCATGTGCTTTTGTTCAAGCTATGTGGACATGAATGACCACATATTTGTTTACCCCAAAAAAGTAGGGCCCCCTCGTCAGTGGCCTAGGCTGGGCCACTGCGAGGTGTAAATCGTTCTGGCCCTTTTTCTTTTTAAATCCAGTCCATGTTTATTTTACAGATTAGTCCTTGATTTTCAAATACAAACAACTTGGGCATTTTAATTCCAAACTTAATAAATAAAATATGTATTCTGCACCAAATTTAATTTTCTACATGTTTAAATCATTTGTTTCCTGTTTTGAATAATTAAAAATTTGTTAAATAGTTTAAACCTTGTTTAAATCATTTAAAATTGCTAAATTCATAACTTGGTCAAATTAAATTCCTTTTGAATATATAAAATATGTTTTCAAACCAGAAAAGCATCAACTTTCCAAATATGAATTTTATTTAATGTTTTGAACAAATAAAAATTCAAATAATTTCATAAATGAACTAAATTCATTTAAGTCTTGTTTAAACTTGTTTAATTCATAATTAATTCATTTTAATTCCTTTTTCAACAAATGAAACATGTATTCCACCTAACTTTTTGTGTTCTTTCCAAATATGAACTTTGTTATCTATTTTGAACAATTAAAATTGGTGAAAACAATAAATGCTTGTGTAACTCCTTTAAGAAACCAAAATTTCATAACTTAATAAATAAAATTCCAAACTTGGTAAACAACATATCAAATTGAATCTATTGTTGTTTTCCTGTTGTTTTCCTCATCCATGCATCATGCTAATCAACTTTCACATGATGGTTGGTTGTAGATCATTTAATCCAACCTTAACTCATGGGCTTTTCTATATGCAACCCAAATTGCATGTGGGTCCATTTAATTATGTTACCATGTCAACTAGCTTATTTTGATGCATCAATTAAATTATCATGCATCATCCCATGATTGTGCATTATGACATGTTATTGATTGTTTGTCTCTCTCCGTTGTTTGTTTGCTTCTTCTCGAATAGACGACGACACTGAGACAGACGAGGTTTACGACACTACTTCTGAGGAGTTAGCCCAGTACCAGGCTACTGAGTTTGCAGGAAAGTATTCACTCACATGAACCATTGTGTCCTTTCCACACTGGATATCGATACTTTCCGTTGTCTATTCTGCTAGCCTTAAGATTCGTTGCTTGTGTTCCGATCCTATCACATGTTATCCTGTAACCCTGAAATAGCCTATCCTCCACACCTATAACCCCAATGCTTGTTGCCTGTGTCTTACTAGCATGCTTAGGGTTGTTTATGCTCGAGTCTGTTGTCCGTTATTTCTGTTTCCCTATTTATCATGTTCTGGGGCTCGATGTTTAAACAACAACCTGTTAATGTTTGAGGTAATGCTAATTTGATGATAAGGCACCGGCAGGAGGCCGGGTATGGTTTTGAGGCCTGCTAGTGTCGAACTCAGGAAAAGTCTTTGTCCTCTAGATCCATGATGAGCGCGCTAACCGCATGTGGGAAGCGTGTATGGGCGCCCCCCTGAATTTGATTCGATTCGCATCTCGTCCAAATCGCCTCATTTAGTTCGGGTTTTCCTTTTGCCGCATGCATATGCAGGTGCGAACCCGAGGCCAGGGTGGAACTTTTGTAGTCGGCATTTAGGGAGACACGTTCTTAGAGTGCTATGAGGGTCCCCTTTTCTTCGTGGGGCTTGATTAGCCGTGCGCTCAATTGCACGGGGTTCTTTGGGCTTGATGCGAAGAAGAGTTGGGTTGTGTTGAGTGCCTCGCTTGGTGGAAGTGCATTTCCATCTGGCGGGGTATTCTTACGTGTACGGCCAAATTGGTGCATCCCTGCAGGGTTAAATCTTCTCGAGAAGCCGTGTTGTCCGCGATTATGGATGACTTGGTGATAGGGCTGGCTAACAAGGATTAGACAACTTACACCTAACTAATGATAACTTGACTATTAATAGTCTTATTGACACAATAACTTGAACCATTATCAAACCAACTGCGTGAGTTATCCTCGGATTGCTTCTTTGGATAAGGGGCGAGATCCAGGATGGGTTTGTTTGAGGTTAGTGGTAGTTGGTTACGATACGCTATCTTATCCCTCTCTTTTAGCCGGATGTTGTAGCGTGTTTCTGTAGTTGGTTACAGCAGCCTGCTGCCGCACTTTTGTATCACCTATTCTTCCGTTGAACCCAAAGCATCTGTACTTAGTGTTGCCGGGTACACCTTGGTATCTTGTGAGTCTTGCTTGCCAGTACTTGTCTGTACTCACCCCTTTGGGGCTGTGGTTTCCGCAGACTACGTTTCCGAGGATCCCCATGGTGGCTACTACGTGGAGTATGACGAGGCTGCTGACGAGTAGATAGCGGACCCGGGCAGGATCCGAGACATCGTGGATGGGCTCCGTCTTTTCGTTTCTGGCCTCTTAGGCCTATTTGGATCTTGTCTGTACTCAGACACTTTGGATGCTTCCGCTGTGATGTAATGATGACTTGTTGGGACATGTGTCCTCTGGATGATTGTATTTGCTATCTCTGCTCTGGTGAGAGCTATTTGCAACTTATTTCAATCTTTTGTGTCTTAGAGATATGTTGTGATATCACTTGTTCAAATGCCGTTGACGTATCATGTGTGTATGTTATGAAGTACGTTAATGGAAGTAGTCGGATTTCTATGGGATGGTTTACGCAGACGATGGATAGTAGAGAATGGTTGTCACACGTTTACATGTTGGCCTGCTCATATTGAGATGCGGGTGCCGGTATGCCCCGTAAGCCATTTATCTATTGTTTAGCGGGCTGTGAGTATCCTCTAGAAGTCCGGGTGCGACAAATGGTATCAGAGCCTATCTGCCTGTAGGATCACTTTTACTGGTCGCAGTTGAGTCTAGAAACTATTTTGTAGCTATATAGGAAAAATGAAACGTGAGAGTAGGAATTCTATTCTTTTATTTCTTTCCCCACCCACCCTCCCTTTTTCTGGTAAGGAAGTGCAACATTGTTTTCTCTTCTCATCTAAACTTTCAAGTTAGGATTTCACGTATCCTGGTTTCTCTAGGATAGTTATATCTACTAGACCATAGGAATGGAGGTGGTTGTGACATGATTTATCATGTTGCCTACTCACGATTGAGAACGGAGGCGTGTAAGCCCCGGAAGCAGATCCTCTATTCCTTAAGCAGTAGATATTTATCCTTTAGAAGCCCGGATGGGTTTTTCCGTAGTATCTCAGGAGTGTTTGGTCTCGTGTTTCCCCGATGTTGCTTCGATATCCTGTTCTTCTCAACATCCTTACCGTCCGTTGAAACCTTGTTGTTGCTTTCCACTTCAGTTCTTCTACCGGCGTCTAATCAAAACTTCCCCGATCATCTGCAGATGGATCTCAGGTTCTACCCGCAGGTGGTTCGTATGACTCGTTGCGAGAGCACTGCCGGTTATCCGGAGATGCTGAGAGACATGGTCACTTTTCTGGGGTTCCGTTGGGCACCAGAGTACCAGGTCTACGAGCAGCAGCGAGAGTTTGACCAGACCTACTACCAGGCTATCGTCTACATTCTGTCAGATGATGGCATGAGCGTAGTCCACCGCTACGAGGCAGTAGGTTCCACAGTGGATATGGCTGTGCAGCAGGCAGCTTATGTGAGTCTCACCGTCCTTCGTGCTGACTACTGGGGATTTGACGATTCTATCTATCGCCACATCCCCCGTGGTTACATCACTTCGGAGGGAGCTCACTTCACTCTCTATGACAACTTGGATGTCTACGAGCATGATAACTCCAGGCTGCACACCACCGCTCAGTTTGTGAGACACAGTGACGCAGTTGCCAGCACACTATCTCAGGAGTTGGCTTCAGTCAGGGAGCAGGTCTACCTTGCTTTGACTCGTCTGGCGACTTACACCACAGACTTTGTTGGACACGAGCGCTTTGCACGTTTCGATCAGCCAGTTGGGCGTCGTCTGCCAGATGCTCGAGGTTACGAGCCGATCAGAGGTCCACTCCTTAACCTCGGTGCTGGTTACACTGGGATTCCACGCTTTGGAGCACAGGGAGTCGACGCTATGTACTTCACCACACCTAGAGTCGCTCTCAGACCACGTCAGATCTACGTGGATCGTCGTTCCACCTATTTTCGTGGGCGTGCTCCTCACCGTACCTCTCGCCGTACTCCTAGCCGCCGTCCTGCGTGATGAGTATGGGAGTACCGATGTATCCATTCTTAGCTATGTTTAGTTATCCTTTGGCATTCGAACCATTTATGGTGTGTTGGATATTCTGATGTATTTGAACATGTGATGATGTACCTGTTGGTTATCTATTCATGCGTCGGAATAATCTCTCTTTCGGTTGCCAAGTCTATCCTTTTCTTTTGTTGTGCTAAAATGCATTTCCATTCAGGATGCCGCCAACAAGGAACAACGCGCCTGAGCCACCGCCAATCGCGGAGCTGTTGACTCAGATGACCCAAGTCATGGCGCAGATGGCCCAGTTTCAGACTAATCAGCACAACAACCAGACAGCTCCACGGGTCAGCATCAAGGAGTTCCTCAGTCTGGGCCCAAGAGCTTTCGTGGCCACACGCGAGCCTCTGGACGCTGATGACTGGATCCGTGAGATAGCTAAGGCTCTGGAGATTGCTTACGTAGCCGAGGAAGACAAGGTCAAGTATGCCTCCTATCTACTGAAGGGTCAGGCAGCTACTTGGTGGGAGAACTTCCAGGCCATGAGAACTGGGATACCAGTCACGTGGAATTGTTTCAAGGAAGCATTCCTCACGCACCACATTCCAGATGGTCTCATGGAAAGGATGCGTGAAGAGTTTTGCTCACTCAAGCAGGGCAAGTTGGACGTCATTGGGTATCAGAGTGAGTTCAACCGCCTCGCTCGTTACGCTGGTGATGAGGTGTCCACTAAGGCTAAGAAGATGGCAAGGTTCCGCAGAGGTTTTAACCCGGAGCTCAAGTATGCCCTCACCAATATCAAGGCCAACAGCTTCGAGGATCTCGTTAACACCGCGCTCAATGAAGAAAATGGGCGCAAGGCGTTCGAGGAGTCTCGCAAGCACTCGCGTGAGGGTGGTTCCTCCTCCAACATGACCACCCCTCCGCATAAGCGCCGCATCTGGGTACCAAATGGTGCTGTCACTCGGGCTCCATACGCCCAAACTTCTCCAGGCTTCGCTCCCCGCCCACCCAACCCTGTTCAGATGCATGATCAGAGGGCTTCGACGGGGCAGCCAAGGCCAGGGCCTCCTCGTGTCGTCACTTGCTACAAGTGCAAGCAGACGGGGCACTACGCTGACAAGTGCACGCAGAGGCAACTACCTCCACCACCACCTCGTCCCAACACAAACCAGGCAATGGTGCGCGCTCCCCCGCCTAAGGCATTCAACTCCAACAGCAGGCCTGTCGGGAGGACCGCAAGGGTGAATCATGTCAAGATCGACAAAGCTGAGGAAGCTCCTGACGTCGTTCTCGGTATATTACCCGTAAACTCTTTTCCAGCTAAAGTGTTGTTTGATACCGGAGCATCGCATTCTTTTGTGTCAAAGACTTTTGCCACGACAAACAACCTAATTGTGGTTCCACTAAGCAATCAAATCACTGTTCACTCCCCGGGATCACAAATGTTGACCTCCAAGATAAGTAAGGACAATCAAATCCTAATTGGAGGCCACATTTTCCTTGCTTCTCTCATGTTGCTGGGAAGTTCTGACATTGATGTCATTCTTGGCATGGATTGGCTGAAAGCTAATAAGGCAAGGATTGACTGTGCTCAAAAGTCAATAACTTTGTCCCACCCTTCTGGCCAGATAATCTATTCTCCAAATGAATCAAGTTCCTTTCAGCTGTGCACCCTCGATGCAAAACCTCTACCTTCACTTGAAAATGTTCCGGTGGTTTGCGAATTTCCTGACGTCTTTCCAGAAGAATTGCCAGGAATGCCTCCGGACATAGCAGTTGAGTTCATGATCGAGCTTGAACCAGGTACTGCTCCAATCTCTAAGCATCCTTACAAGATAGGAACTCCCGAGCTGAAGTTGTTAAAGGAACAAATTGATATGTACATGGAAAAAGGTTACATTCAACCTAGTTCCTCGGCTTGGGGTTGCCCAACTCTGTTCGTTGCGAAGAAGGATCACACAAAGAGACTCGTTGTTGACTATCGTCCTCTTAACGAGAAAATCATCAAAAACAAGTATCCAATTCCTCGCATCGATGATCTTTTCGATCAACTTGCTGGAGCCTCAATATTCTCCAAGTTGGACTTGAGAATGGGTTACCATCAAATAAAGATCAGTAAAGAGGATATTCCAAAGACAACCTTCACCACTCGCTACGGTCTATATGAATTCACCGTCATGTCCTTTGGTCTCACCAATGCACCGGCGACCTTCTCTCGACTCATGAATTCTGTCTTCCATGAATACCTCGACAAGTTCGTTGTGGTATATCTTGATGACATTCTTGTCTACTCAAAATCCGAGGTTGTGGACCTCCTCCTCGAGCGTGGCAATGAACCGCGAGAAGTAGTGGACACAATCGGCGACACTAAACACGAGGGGGAGGGGGGTCCGGTGATTTGATGTGAAGGCGGTTAGCAATGGTGTGGGTGATGCGCACGACTCGAAGGAATAACGCCTCGAATAGGCTCTATAGCTCACGCGCCTGCTGAGCGGAAGCCCCACGCTCTTCCTCTCCCTCCATAAGCGGGGCAATCTATCCCTGCAAGGTGAGCAGATCCGCCTAGTACGTCGCAGCCTCCTGGGTTGCGAGATCTTCGGCTCTCCTCTCTTTGTCGTGCCTTCACCGGATCTGCTCCAAGTCCTCCTCGAGGCCCTTCACTTTCTTCTCCAGCTCCTTCTTCCGCTGGACAAACATGGCCTCCAGATCTTTGTTCTTCTGGCCAAGGCCCCTCATGAGCTCTCTGCGGATGGCAGCGCGGCCAACTCCGACCTCCCTATGAATTCCCCAGTCAGGATCCGCCCCCATCTCGGCGAGTCGGGCATTGAAAGTGCCGACTTTCTTCTAGGTGCTTGCCTTTGTCTCCCGCACCTCAGCCTCAAGGGTGTCGAGGCGCTCTCGCTCAAGACTGAGCTCGATCTGAGCGTGAGCTAGCCTCTCCTCTCGCTTCGAGAGGTCGCTCTCGGCCTCAGTGACCGCCTTCTGTTTGGAGGCAAGTCCCTCCTCCTTTTCTCGGCAGAGGCGGGACCACTCTTCCATCTCCAAAGAGTGTTGGTTCCTCTCCAGGCGAAGCTCTTCCTGGCCGTTCAGCACGCTTTCCACGGCAAGTTGGGCTTCCTTCGGAGTCGATGAGGCATCACGGTGCTCGCGTTCAGCCTCCGCCTACATCGCGCGCGTCGTCGCCGCGACCGCCTCTTCTTGCGCAAGGCTATCCGCGAACACCTCCCGCAGCTGGTCGCCTAGGGCCTCAAGGCGCTCATGCTCAGCAGACATAATGGCCGCCTGAGAGGAGGCCCGAGCTACGACAACGTCATGGATCTGCCTCAATAGATCATCCACAAGGGTACCAAGGCCAGGACAAGGGCCGGAGGGACCGCTAGTCAGCTACGACCATCGGTCCTCAGGGGGAGCCTCGACGGTTGTTGTGTTCATCTCAGCGCAACCTCTACATCGGCCTCGGCTCCGCCGGACCCCAATGAGACGTGGCATCCTCCCTCGCGTTGGGAGCTGGCGAGGGTGCTAGGACCTCCTCCACAAGCGCCTCGGGTTGGCCTCGAGGTGATGGCACAACCTCGACAGGGACCCCGACCGTCGCCTCCTCGACAATCGGCTGCACCACCGGGAGTGCGGTGAAGGGGTCAAGGGCCTGCCCCTGCAGCTTTGCGAGGGTGTCGACAACCTGATCACTTCTAGAAGCAACACAAGATCATCAAGACATAGAAGAAAAATGTGAAGGAAAGGGCTCGTGGTGAGGCTCCCTACCCTCCACTGAAGCGCTACACTCTGGGGCGACGCCGGCACAAGGGGCGGTGCGCGACGGATCCTCCTTAGCAATATCGCCGGAGGACGACGGGCCATCATCAACCCTCGGCCTATTAACCAAGCGACGATTGTCGGACACCTCTCCTGGCCCCTCGTCGTTTTCTGGCAGCGGTCGACGCGGGGCGCCTCCGTCTTCGTCCTCCTTCTTATCGGAGTATAGCACCACCATGCGGCGTACCCTCGACGAGGAGGCGCCCGACCCAATGGCCAGAGGAGAGGAAAATCTCTCGACGCGCTCCACGATAGAGTCCAGAGCATACGGATTGTCCGCGCGTGACTTTGTCCCCTCAGCCAAAGGCCCCTACGTGTCGAAGAATGGCATCATAGCCACAATCGCGTCCCTCTCCCCGCCTGAAGATCGTAGAGGGGGAGCACGTCCGGAGGGAACCTTGACGACATGCCACAGTTGAGAAATAGCTCGAGCGCCATGGAGAAGGAGCGTTGGCTGAGGATGTGGCCATCAAGGCGCATCGGGTCGTAGACGCCCGAGTACATCCACATGCGCCTCTCATGACGCTGCAGGGCGAGGAGCCTCTCAACGATCTCGAGGATGAGTATGTCCTATAGCACATTCACACGCTCTCTCAGGAGACGTAGACCGCTACCGGCAAGATCGTCCAGCCGCCATCCCGAGTGTCGCATGGGCGGAGACGAAGGAAATTCCAGGAGATCACAAGCCTCGCCTGCGTCGATGTACAACCACCTCGCACGGAAGCCAATGGTCTCGTACGGGATGACCATTTGGGGGAACATAGCCCCCATGCCGGTCCCTGGGCGGAAGGAGAGGTCGCCGACGCCAAGGTCCAACTGGTCCTCCATAGCTCGAAGAAGCAGCGGAAGAGGGCCACTGACAGCCTCACGCTAAGGAACGCCTCACGGTAAAAGGAAAATGAGAAGAAAATGAGGGTGGAGTTGGGGTGAAGATGAAGCAGGTGGATGTGGTAGTGTTCAAGGATGGCGTGGAAGAAAGAGGAGAAGGGAGGAACCATCCCCGACATCACCGATCGGTAGAAGATTAGGTACGACATCGGGGAAAGTTTGTCGGGATCATCCGTACCCGTGAGAAGGATGGTTAAGCCGTGCTCGTTGGAGGAACGAGCCGACATGTGGCGCACCAACCTTCTTCATCTTACCGGCGTCGATGGTGGAAGGCTCGATCACGGGCACCACGGTGTTGTTGTCGCGAGGCGGAGCCGAAGGCGAACAACGGAGGAGATAGAAGTATTGCCCTTGCCTAGAGAAGATGAGCAGAGAGAAGGGAAATGGAAGTGACTTGTGGAAGGCGAGGAGCGGAACCCTGGTGCAGTCTTTTAGCCCCCCTCCAAATGTTAGGCTGCGGCGCAGGGAGCCATTGTCCCCCACGTCCAATCAGTCGTGGGGTGTCACGCACGAACCGTCGTGCCACGCGCCCCATGCCAGGCATGCAGCGGTGGCCCCGAGACTTCTCGCCTCCTTCGTACACGTGTCATTGCGGTCCCATGGGCTACTGTCGGGACTCTGGATACCAGGGTATCCCGGACCATCAGCTGCAGCCCGGCCTGGCAGGCGTCTCTAGAGGGTGATCAGGTGCGTTTTCTCTTCTGACGGGCTCTCTGTCTCAACTTCGCCTCAGCCCAAGCCTCAGGAGACGAGGCTTGTCGACTTTTACTTCAGGAGGGAATCCCCTACGCCATCCGTTCCTCTCGAGTGAGCTCACCTGCTCGGCGGGAGACAAGCATGTGCCCCTGACGACTGCTCCTCCATGCGCTGACGGAGGCCGCGCAGGGGCACAGGCCTGCTTTGGCCACATTTGTCGTTCTGGTGTATAAATTCCAGGGTACAACTGTCCGGGCCTAAGTGTCTTCCCAAGATTGCCTCTTTGGTGCAAAACTGAACAACTCTTGTTACGGCTGAAAGCAACTCCAATAATACTCCCTTTTTTACGGGATGAATGACTCTACTTAGATGAAGTGCTGAACTAAGATGGAAAACTGAGTTCAGTGCAACCTAATGACTTTAACTAATGATTCTATTTCTCTTAAGTACATCATAAAGAGTTGAGAAAATGAACCAAAAATTTAAAGATGACAATGCTAGCTCATCAAGGATGTTTAGCTATACCATCTTCTCCAACACAAAGAAAAGCCTCCCTTGTCTTGCCGTCGTGACCTAGACTGCTCCCATGGTTCCTGAATATGTGAGCCAGAGGGCGATGCTAGCTCCCCAACACCCGCATGCCTGGCCCAAAGTCGCTGGCTCTGGAACACCCATCGGTCAAGACGCAGTATATCGCCATGGTCGGCATGAAGCCGTCTTTCAACTACATCTCGATCAGCGCCTTGTAGGAGGGCCGCCCCCTGACGCGTAGGCACCGGATGCCGTTGTAGCTCATGTCATCCGGCTTGAGCCTGCACCTACACATGTCGGAGGGCAGCACCTGACGGCGTCGACATTGCGTCGCGCCGCCCCATGCAAGCACTCATCAGCACGCCTTAGTTCACAACGTCGGTCTGGCAACCTGGTACTCCATATCGAACATCTTCCCAGGGTCGTCTTGCCGTCCGTCGCATTAGCAGGGCTTATGTCATCGCGTTGAACGCCACGCCTTGGTGCACTAACTTGACTTACCAACGTGTTGAAGGTGGCCGCTACCACGGCGAGTCATCCTCGTAGCTATCCAGAACAAATCATCGAATACAATGACGCCGGCGCCCATGGCTGCCACGACCCCCAACATGACCAAGACGAGTCGTGCTGGTTGGCGTCCATGGAAAATCGTATACTACAACGACGTTGGCTTCGAGATCTAGGTAGTAAACGTGACAAATCCTCCGGTCCAACGACATCGGCTTCCCGACCTAGGAAGTATAAGCATCCTTGATAAGGGTATATGGTTGCTGATAGCAGGAGGAATCGAGCATGGGTCTCCAGTATTTTTGATCTCGTCTCTCACGTGAATATATGGAACAAGGAGGGATCGTCTGCTAGAAAGGCTAAACCTGCTCCAAGTGGTTTTTTTTTAGATGTGGATTTGTTTTCTTTGATGATAGCATAACCGACCGGACAATATATACTAAGGAAATGAAACCAACAAGGTAAGCACGATCGAGTTGGCCCTGCGACGTAGGAAACCACCAGGACTCCTTTTTACTTTTGTATCAGGATTGGGCGAGCTAACGACACAAACAACTCGCGCGAACACATTGCGACGTACGAGGAAACGAAGGACGACAAAGAAACACGACAGATGATGAAGGAGAAACGTCAGTGCTTTTATGTATTTTGGTGGAAGGATAAAACGGTAAAATACTAAGATGGACCGGAAGAAGACTTCCTCTCTTTATTATTAGATTATTAGAAAAATAGAGAAGAAGATAAAGATTAGGGAGACATATGCCCTTTCAGTTGGGAGTTGGAAGGTTTTGAGAATCACAACATGATTTCAGAAAATTGTTAACAATTGCTTTCTATTAAGGAGTATTAGTATAGGTACAGGAGTCCGGTCCGTATTTGTGTTACGGTCTCAAAACTTCCTCCTCTTTCCACTTGCCCCTAACTCACTTGCATCAAGCTCTCTCGGGTTATCCACTAAACCCTGTTGGTATGCACTAAAATCAATTGCCATGAATTGCGAATGGATCAACTTTGTACTTCCTGGATAGAACTGGACCTTCTCATTCGCCATGTCAACACGAAGCAAATACTGGCCTTTGTACTCCAGTTTGCGGTCGCCAGTTCTCACTCTCACATCAGTAAAGACTAGGTAGACCACGTCATGTTCATACATGCTCAGGACAGGGAGCGATGGAGCAATCTTGGGCATACCAATGGCTTGGTGAGTCTCGTTCTTCCAGATGTTTCCAACATTGTACTCGCAGGTCACATCCCATTTGAGGTCAGAAGACAGAGTCCACACGGTCAGTAAAATTTCATCGCCAGGCTGGTGTTCAACGTAGCCATCCATGGAGAGGAACTTGATGGCGCCCTGAACATAGGACATGTAACGGAACTCCTCCGCTCGCAGATGTTGACCCTCGGGCGTGTAGACATCATAGGCTGCACAAGCACCGGGCAACGGAATGAAGCGGAACTCCGGGTCAGAATCGTACTTCAGCACCGGGCTCAGATCACAGACCACCAAGCCTTTCAACAAATCCACCCAGCAGAGGGTAGAGCCATCCGACAAGAAGCCATTGTCAGCGTAGAAATCCGGTGGCTGGTAAATCTCATGGGGCAGGTGACAAGCCTTCACGACCCATTCTTTCGCGGAGGACTGCCAAAGGCAGAGCGCGGCTTCTGCAACGTCCGAGCTTCTCATCCTGACGACCTCGGCAAGAACATAGCCGCCGCCCTCGCAATCGGAGACGACAAGAGCTGAGTCTCGACCGATAGGGTCGTGGGCGTGGTCCAAGGGGAGCTGGGGGATCGTTGAGAGAAAATTCTTCCTGGTGTCGTAGATCAGATAGCATCCTTCCGAAACGACGCCAGGGCGGTAGGCGCCGGCGTAGAGGGCGACCAGATTCTTGTCTGAGCTCGAGATGCGGGCAGAGGTCACACCTGAGCATAGTGGTGGGATGGAATTCATCGGCGGCAGCATGCGGAGGGAGGATAGATTCGGTGGATCGACGAGTTGTGGGTCGGGCTTCAGGCTCTGCAGGTAGAGAGCGATTGCCTCTATCATCTCTTCGTCGCTTGGTGGACACCCCAGGCCGACTAAATCTTCCCCTTCTTCGATAACAATCTGGTCATGGGGAAAAGGAACTTGGCGGTCGAGCAAGACCCAGGAAGGGGCCATGGCGGCTAGGGTTGGGTGGTGGCCGGCGCAAGGGAGCAGTGCGATTTGGGGCAGGGTGGGGGATGGATGGAGCAGGAAGGAACTGCCTAGATCTATAATTGGAGTTGGACGTACGTACGTTGTCCATCCCGATCCTCGCATGGTTTGCCAGCTTCCGTTATTAGCGGTAAAGCAGCAATCAACGGAACAGGGCCCTTCAATTGTTGTTTGTACTTCGTTTCCAACTCTCATTTGTGCGATTTTGATGGGCTCACGCTGGGACGACTATTTCAACTCTCCCCGCCCGCCCTCATCACACGTACGCTGCTTCTAGCACCACTGCACCAGATCCCTACACCCCAAATCCCACAACCATTGCGATCTGCATGGCGCCGCCACGGGTACAGCCATCCCGCGTCTTCCATTTGATACGTCGTTGCCTGTGTCTTCCGTGCCGGCCGCACGCACCAGAGCAGCGCACGCCAACAACGGCGACCACCGCAGGCAAGGAACGCAGGGACTAGCATGTGCATGTGCACGGCCGTACACCCCGTGGGCGAATCGACACAGTCTGTCCCACTCGCCTGGCCGCCTGCTCAGCCCTGTCATCTCGTGCGTCGTCGATTGATTAATCCAACTCTGCTACGGCATCTGTCCAGGCTGTCGTCCACGCACCGAGCAGGGACATGCAAGGCGGTGAGCACCAACGAGGCGGCGTAGCTCCAGAAATAATCAATCACTCGGCCGTGCTATTCGCCTCCTCCTTTCTTTTTCTCTCGCCCGCCTAAGTAAATCACTCGCTAGCGAACACGCTGAGCGTGGATCGGGAAGGGAAAAAAAGGATCTACTCACTCGTTGTGTGACCCCAACCAATTTAATGGAATAGCTAGCTAGCGTCGTTTCCTCTTTCTTTTTTCTTCCCCTTGTATCCCTAGCCTCAGCCTCTAATAAATCGATGCATACAGTCGCTATTATTGCAAAGTATCAACATAGCAACACATATAGTTTACATCTCAAGCAAAAGATAAAAACTATGAACAACTAAAACACAAGTAAAACAAAGTCGCCTAAGCAGTTTGTAAACGTCTAGAGAGCCGCCAGCTACCCCGTTGAAGATATATCCAGAGACCGCCTCCAGCCGGGTGCATCCAGAGTTTGAGCTTATATACTCATTTTTACGTCTCTGGTAGCTGAAAGGACCATCCGTGGATCCAGTTCGACGACATACAGATAACCTGAAATAGTTAGAATTATCGCCTTTGTTAAAAAATAATAGTATCATTTCTGCAATTCCACAATAACCAAACCATTTCCTACACGTATTTGTGCTTTCTATTTTTTCTCCACCTCATCCAGCCAATTATCGAACACTAGTAGGTTTACACGTGCAATGCACGACTCAACATAATCCATATATTTTAAATATAAAGAAACATTTTTAGCCGTGATTAAAATTTGAACTCGATATAAAAAGGAACTCAGCCTCTCAAATCATAGTAGAAATTCAAAAAGGAAATTTACTCACACTGCTTATTGGAGTCTCATACCATGGCAGATTTTGCTAGTCTGATAAGTACCTGTGGTCCACCTTAAAATAATACCTCAGTCATTGTCCCTGAATTTCTAACACTAAATAGTGCGGCTATCTTAACATAAAGTAGACCCGCACATGGACAATTTACAAGAGAGAGGAAATGGTTCATGTAGTAGCTGCATGTTAGCAAAGAGGAATTCCACTCTATTTTTTGCATCTTGTATTAGTACTCATTGACTTCATAGGTTGCTCTTGCTCCTAGGGATTCCAACCATACCTCATATCTGTATGTGAACAAAAAACAAAGAATATCAGCAAGATCATCCACTGAATGGATACCTGCGACATGAAATTCAGTCCTCACTCCACAGAGCTTCAGAAATTAACCTAACATGTTAATAAAGATGTATAACACTTCGTTCATTTCCTTTGCATATTTAATTTGGAAGATATAGATGCATTAAGTAAATTGTAAGTATTACCTACAGTTGACCTATAAACATGGCTTTCCTTGTTGTCAAGTTAACTTATATGATCCTAGTTGAAAGATCCACATTCGTTTTGGAGCCAAATAGTAGCATCAGATCTGCACAACTTCTAGATAAAAAGAAAAAGATAACAAGGAGGGTGGAGGACGCGACGCACTCCGTCGAGCGAGCCTACAAGGAGGTGGCGACCTCGGACCGTGCCGACGAAAACGACATGGGACACCTCGATGAGGCTCCCAAGAAGAGGCTGCTGATCTCTCAAGAGATAGTGTCCACTCTGAAGAGCCCCCAGAGCGCTGGAGGCTTGGGGGCTGCCATCCTAAAGACCCCACAGAGCGCTGCATGCTCGGGGGCTACCACTGCTCTCCATGCGAGCGCGCCTCCTTACTAGGGAGGAGCGCTCACCACATGCTCGCACCATGGCTCCCTCAAGGCCATGAATACATACCATCGAGGGGATCCCGTGACGCCACGGTAAAAACAACGCCAGTACCTCTCTCCGTGAGGGTCTCATGGAGCTCTCGCCAGGCGGGCCACAAGGTCGCGGGAGCTTCTACCCACGCAAGTGGGAGCCCCGCTCCAGCGGGGCAAACTTTTGTTACTCGAGGGTGCTACAAGGCCATTACAGCCTCGAGCTGTGCACCTGACCTCGCACGAGATTCAGCCCCATGACGATGGGAGTCCCGTGTCCGCACGGTGATGTCAAGTGATTATTGGGGGATCACAAGGTAACGACATCCCCAAGCGTTTTCTAAGAGAACAATGCCTCACCCTAGCATTAAAATCTTGTTGTTTTCCCAAAGCAACCACATCTCTTTTCGCATGCCGGCATGCTTGCATTTTTGCATCGAACAAGATCATACACATCCATCTCAACATGCATACTTCCCTCTTGAAAGAAGCGCGCTAGTGTCTTTTTCCTCTCGAGAGCATCCCGTGAGCGGGGGATGGAAAAGTGTATGTGAGCGGGTCGCTACCGCACACAACACTTCGCCAAGTCTCTTGGCGTGGTTCTCCTAGCGAGATACTCACGAAGGAACAGCCAAACACGCACCTCTCCATGAGCGCAAACTGTAGTTTGCCTCATTCCCAAGGAGCAAGCACGCAACACTCAGCTCTCCACATGGAGCCCGAAGGGTCCTCCACAAGGAGCAGCGGGAGGTTCACCACAAAGGGCACGAGCAAGGTGTCTCGAAGGACATCATCACATAAAAGCTAAGTATCACCAGGAGGGGATGTCCATAATATAATGCACAATGAAATAAGGGTATTGTGCACCAAAAGATTCACCTACTATCTATTACATGCACCAGGAAACGAAGATAACAATCAAGCGAAGGCGGAAGAGTGATGGCCTTTGGAGTCCTCAGCGTCGCCACCAGATCCTCCCGCCTCGTCAGCGCTAGGTAGGCTGGACGAAGACAGACCTTTCAACGGGTTGAAATTCTCGGTGAAGGCATTCACCACCTCGCGCACCTGGCTTCGGAGGGCTTCCTGAAGATCAGTCTGTATTGGCGCAGAGAGAGTGCTAAATTCGAAGAGGGGATCGGCGAGCTAAATACGGGAGAAGGCATGGTTGACCGCCACCGCCAGGAGCTAGAGGTTCTCCTTATTCAAGACTCTGTCCAGGTTGTGGACCTCCTCCTCGAGCGTGGCAATGAACCGCGAGAAGTAGTGGACACAATCGGCGACACTAAACACGAGGGGGAGGGGGTCCGGTGATTTGATGTGAAGGCGGTTAGCAATGGTGTGGGTGATGCGCACGACTCGAAGGAATAACGCCTCGAATAGGCTCTATAGCTCACGCGCCTGCTGAGCGGAAGCCCCACGCTCTTCCTCTCCCTCCATAAGCGGGGCAATCTATCCCTGCAAGGTGAGCAGATCCGCCTAGTACGTCGCAGCCTCCTGGGTTGCGAGATCTTCGGCTCTCCTCTCTTTGTCGTGCCTTCACCGGATCTGCTCCAAGTCCTCCTCGAGGCCCTTCACTTTCTTCTCCAGCTCCTTCTTCCGCTGGACAAACATGGCCTCCAGATCTTTGTTTCTTCTGGCCAAGGCCCCTCATGAGCTCTCTGCGGATGGCAGCGCGGCCAACTCCGACCTCCCTATGAATTCCCCAGTCAGGATCCGCCCCCATCTCGGCGAGTCGGGCATTGAAAGTGCCGACTTTCTTCTAGGGTGCTTGCCTTTGTCTCCCGCACCTCAGCCTCAAGGGTGTCGAGGCGCTCTCGCTCAAGACTGAGCTCGATCTGAGCGTGAGCTAGCCTCTCCTCTCGCTTCGAGAGGTCGCTCTCGGCCTCAGTGACCGCCTTCTGTTTGGAGGCAAGTCCCTCCTCCTTTTCTCGGCTGAGGCGGGACCACTCTTCCATCTCCAAAGAGTGTTGGTTCCTCTCCAGGCGAAGCTCTTCCTGGCCGTTCAGCACGCTTTCCACGGCAAGTTGGGCTTCCTTCGGAGTCGATGAGGCATCACGGTGCTCGCGTTCAGCCTCCGCCTACATCGCGCGCGTCGTCGCCGCGACCGCCTCTTCTTGCGCAAGGCTATCCGCGAACACCTCCCGCAGCTGGTCGCCTAGGGCCTCAAGCGCTCATGCTCAGCAGACATAATGGCCGCCTGAGAGGAGGGCCCCGGAGCTACGACAACGTCCATGGATCTGCCTCAATAGATCATCCACAAGGGTACCAAGGCCAGGGACAGGGCCGGAGGGACCGCTAGTCAGCTACGACCATCGGTCCTTAGGGGGAGCCTCGACGGTTGTTGTGTTCATCTCAGCGCAACCTCTACATCGGCCTCGGCTCCGCCGGACCCCAATGAGACGTGGCATCCTCCCTCGCGTTGGGAGCTGGCGAGGGTGCTAGGACCTCCTCCACAAGCGCCTCGGGTTGGCCTCGAGGTGATGGCACAACCTCGACAGGGACCCCGACCGTCGCCTCCTCGACAATCGGCTGCACCACCGGGAGTGCGGTGAAGGGGTCAAGGGCCTGCCCCTGCAGCTTTGCGAGGGTGTCGACAACCTGATCACTTCTAGAAGCAACACAAGATCATCAAGACATAGAAGAAAAATGTGAAGGAAAGGGCTCGTGGTGAGGCTCCCTACCCTCCACTGAAGCGCTACACTCTGGGGCGACGCCGGCACAAGGGGCGGTGCGCGACGGATCCTCCTTAGCAATATCGCCGGAGGACGACGGGCCATCATCAACCCTCGGCCTATTAACCAAGCGACGATTGTCGGACACCTCTCCTGGCCCCTCGTCGTTTTCTGGCAGCGGTCGACGCGGGGCGCCTCCGTCTTCGTCCTCCTTCTTATCGGAGTATAGCACCACCATGCGGCGTACCCTCGACGAGGAGGCGCCCGACCCAATGGCCAGAGGAGAGGAAAATCTCTCGACGCGCTCCACGATAGAGTCCAGAGCATACGGATTGTCCGTGCGTGACTTTGTCCCCTCAGCCAAAGGCCCCTACGTGTCGAAGAATGGCATCATAGCCACAATCGCGTCCCTCTCCCCGCCTGAAGATCGTAGAGGGGGAGCACGTCCGGAGGGAACCTTGACGACATGCCACAGTTGAGAAATAGCTCGAGCGCCATGGAGAAGGAGCGTTGGCTGAGGATGTGGCCATCAAGGCGCATCGGGTCGTAGACGCCCGAGTACATCCACATGCGCCTCTCATGACGCTGCAGGGCGAGGAGCCTCTCAACAATCTCGAGGATGAGTATGTCCTATAGCACATTCACACGCTCTCTCAGGAGACGTAGACCGCTACCGGCAAGATCGTCCAGCCGCCATCCCGAGTGTCGCATGGGCGGAGACGAAGGAAATTCCAGGAGATCACAAGCCTCGCCTGCGTCGATGTACAACCACCTCGCACGGAAGCCAATGGTCTCGTACGGGATGACCATTTGGGGGAACATAGCCCCCATGCCGGTCCCTGGGCGGAAGGAGAGGTCGCCGACGCCAAGGTCCAACTGGTCCTCCCATAGCTCGAAGAAGCAGCGGAAGAGGGCCACTGACAGCCTCACGCTAAGGAACGCCTCACGGTAAAAGGAAAAATGAGAAGAAAATGAGGGTGGAGTTGGGGTGAAGATGAAGCAGGTGGATGTGGTAGTGTTCAAGGATGGCGTGGAAGAAAGAGGAGAAGGGAGGAACCATCCCCGACATCACCGATCGGTAGAAGATTAGGTACGACATCGGGGAAAGTTTGTCGGGATCATCCGTACCCGTGAGAAGGATGGTTAAGCCGTGCTCGTTGGAGGAACGAGCCGACATGTGGCGCACCAACCTTCTTCATCTTACCGGCGTCGATGGTGGAAGGCTCGATCACGGGCACCACGGTGTTGTTGTCGCGAGGCGGAGCCGAAGGCGAACAACGGAGGAGATAGAAGTATTGCCCTTGCCTAGAGAAGATGAGCAGAGAGAAGGGAAATGGAAGTGACTTGTGGAAGGCGAGGAGCGGAACCCTGGTGCAGTCTTTTAGCCCCCCTCCAAATGTTAGGCTGCGGCGCAGGGAGCCATTGTCCCCCACGTCCAATCAGTCGTGGGGTGTCACGCACGAACCGTCGTGCCACGCGCCCCATGCCAGGCATGCAGCGGTGGCCCCGGGACTTCTCGCCTCCTTCGTACACGTGTCATTGCGGTCCCATGGGCTACTGTCGGGACTCTGGATACCAGGGTATCCCGGACCATCAGCTGCAGCCCGGCCTGGCAGGCGTCTCTAGAGGGTGATCAGGTGCGTTTTCTCTTCTGACGGGCTCTCTGTCTCAACTTCGCCTCAGCCCAAGCCTCAGGAGACGAGGCTTGTCGACTTTTACTTCAGGAGGGAATCCCCTACGCCATCCGTTCCTCTCGAGTGAGCTCACCTGCTCGGCGGGAGACAAGCATGTGCCCCTGACGACTGCTCCTCCATGCGCTGACGGAGGCCGCGCAGGGGCACAGGCCTGCTTTGGCCACATTTGTCGTTCTGGTGTATAAATTCCAGGGTACAACTGTCCGGGCCTAAGTGTCTTCCCAAGATTGCCTCTTTGGTGCAAAACTGAACAACTCTTGTTACGGCTGAAAGCAACTCCAATAATACTCCCTTTTTTACGGGATGAATGACTCTACTTAGATGAAGTGCTGAACTAAGATGGAAAACTGAGTTCAGTGCAACCTAATGACTTTAACTAATGATTCTATTTCTCTTAAGTACATCATAAAGAGTTGAGAAAATGAACCAAAAATTTAAAGATGACAATGCTAGCTCATCAAGGATGTTTAGCTATACCATCTTCTCCAACACAAAGAAAAGCCTCCCTTGTCTTGCCGTCGTGACCTAGACTGCTCCCATGGTTCCTGAATATGTGAGCCAGAGGGCGATGCTAGCTCCCCAACACCCGCATGCCTGGCCCAAAGTCGCTGGCTCTGGAACACCCATCGGTCAAGACGCAGTATATCGCCATGGTCGGCATGAAGCCGTCTTTCAACTACATCTCGATCAGCGCCTTGTAGGAGGGCCGCCCCCTGACGCGTAGGCACCGGATGCCGTTGTAGCTCATGTCATCCGGCTTGAGCCTGCACCTACACATGTCGGAGGGCAGCACCTGACGGCGTCGACATCGCGTCGACATTGCGTCGCGCCGCCCCATGCAAGCACTCATCAGCACGCCTTAGTTCACAACGTCGGTCTGGCAACCTGGTACTCCATATCGAACATCTTCCCAGGGTCGTCTTGCCGTCCGTCGCATTAGCAGGGCTTATGTCATCGCGTTGAACGCCACGCCTTGGTGCACTAACTTGACTTACCAACGTGTTGAAGGTGGCCGCTACCACGGCGAGTCATCCTCGTAGCTATCCAGAACAAATCATCGAATACAATGACGCCGGCGCCCATGGCTGCCACGACCCCCAACATGACCAAGACGAGTCGTGCTGGTTGGCGTCCATGGAAAATCGTATACTACAACGACGTTGGCTTCGAGATCTAGGTAGTAAACGTGACAAATCCTCCGGTCCAACGACATCGGCTTCCCGACCTAGGAAGTATAAGCATCCTTGATAAGGGTATATGGTTGCTGATAGCAGGAGGAATCGAGCATGGGTCTCCAGTATTTTTGATCTCGTCTCTCACGTGAATATATGGAACAAGGAGGGATCGTCTGCTAGAAAGGCTAAACCTGCTCCAAGTGGTTTTTTTTTAGATGTGGATTTGTTTTCTTTGATGATAGCATAACCGACCGGACAATATATACTAAGGAAACGAAACCAACAAGGTAAGCACGATCGAGTTGGCCCTGCGACGTAGGAAACCACCAGGACTCCTTTTTACTTTTGTATCAGGATTGGGCGAGCTAACGACACAAACAACTCGCGCGAACACATTGCGACGTACGAGGAAACGAAGGACGACAAAGAAACACGACAGATGATGAAGGAGAAACGTCAGTGCTTTTATGTATTTTGGTGGAAGGATAAAACGGTAAAATACTAAGATGGACCGGAAGAAGACTTCCTCTCTTTATTATTAGATTATTAGAAAAATAGAGAAGAAGATAAAGATTAGGGAGACATATGCCCTTTCAGTTGGGAGTTGGAAGGTTTTGAGAATCACAACATGATTTCAGAAAATTGTTAACAATTGCTTTCTATTAAGGAGTATTAGTATAGGTACAGGAGTCCGGTCCGTATTTGTGTTACGGTCTCAAAACTTCCTCCTCTTTCCACTTGCCCCTAACTCACTTGCATCAAGCTCTCTCGGGTTATCCACTAAACCCTGTTGGTATGCACTAAAATCAATTGCCATGAATTGCGAATGGATCAACTTTGTACTTCCTGGATAGAACTGGACCTTCTCATTCGCCATGTCAACACGAAGCAAATACTGGCCTTTGTACTCCAGTTTGCGGTCGCCAGTTCTCACTCTCACATCAGTAAAGACTAGGTAGACCACGTCATGTTCATACATGCTCAGGACAGGGAGCGATGGAGCAATCTTGGGCATACCAATGGCTTGGTGAGTCTCGTTCTTCCAGATGTTTCCAACATTGTACTCGCAGGTCACATCCCATTTGAGGTCAGAAGACAGAGTCCACACGGTCAGTAAAATTTCATCGCCAGGCTGGTGTTCAACGTAGCCATCCATGGAGAGGAACTTGATGGCGCCCTGAACATAGGACATGTAACGGAACTCCTCCGCTCGCAGATGTTGACCCTCGGGCGTGTAGACATCATAGGCTGCACAAGCACCGGGC
Source organism: Alopecurus myosuroides (assembly GCA_028641055.1). NCBI lineage: Eukaryota > Viridiplantae > Streptophyta > Magnoliopsida > Poales > Poaceae > Alopecurus > Alopecurus myosuroides. The sequence continues at coordinate 279,468,477 of CM054057.1, read as the reverse complement.
AACGGAATGAAGCGGAACTCCGGGTCAGAATCGTACTTCAGCACCGGGCTCAGATCACAGACCACCAAGCCTTTCAACAAATCCACCCAGCAGAGGGTAGAGCCATCCGACAAGAAGCCATTGTCAGCGTAGAAATCCGGTGGCTGGTAAATCTCATGGGGCAGGTGACAAGCCTTCACGACCCATTCTTTCGCGGAGGACTGCCAAAGGCAGAGCGCGGCTTCTGCAACGTCCGAGCTTCTCATCCTGACGACCTCGGCAAGAACATAGCCGCCGCCCTCGCAATCGGAGACGACAAGAGCTGAGTCTCGACCGATAGGGTCGTGGGCGTGGTCCAAGGGGAGCTGGGGGATCGTTGAGAGAAAATTCTTCCTGGTGTCGTAGATCAGATAGCATCCTTCCGAAACGACGCCAGGGCGGTAGGCGCCGGCGTAGAGGGCGACCAGATTCTTGTCTGAGCTCGAGATGCGGGCAGAGGTCACACCTGAGCATAGTGGTGGGATGGAATTCATCGGCGGCAGCATGCGGAGGGAGGATAGATTCGGTGGATCGACGAGTTGTGGGTCGGGCTTCAGGCTCTGCAGGTAGAGAGCGATTGCCTCTATCATCTCTTCGTCGCTTGGTGGACACCCCAGGCCGACTAAATCTTCCCCTTCTTCGATAACAATCTGGTCATGGGGAAAAGGAACTTGACGGTCGAGCAAGACCCAAGAAGGGGCCATGGCGGCTAGGGTTGGGTGGTGGACGGCGCAAGGGAGCAGTGCGATTTGGGGCAGGGTGGGGGGATGGATGGAGCAGGAAGGAACTGCCTAGATCTATAATAGGAGTTGGACGTACGTACGTTGTCCATCCCGATCCTCGCATGGTTTGCCAGCTTCCGTCATTAGCGGTAAAGCAGCAATCAACGGAACCGGCCACTTCAATTGTTGTTTGTACTTCGTTTCCAACTCTCATTTGTACTTCAATCGCACGCCAACACGCCGAGCTGGGCGTTCACGGCAGCAAGGAACCCAGGAACTAGCATGTGTGTGTGCACGGTCCTACACCCCGCGGGCAAATCGTACACAGTCTGTCCCTCTCGCCTGGCCGCCTGGCTCAGCATCTCGTGCGCCGTTGCTCGTCGACAGCACACTGTCCTACCTAGCTAGCTTCATTTGTGCTCGATCGCGCAGGCGATTGATTAATTGATTAATCCAATTAACTCTGCTACGGCATCCGTGCAGGCCGTCGTCCACGCACTGAGCCTCAGGAAGTGCGGCACCGAGCAGGGACATGCACCAACGATGTGGACGTAGAGAGAACACAGACGGCGTGCATGGACCAGGATACGATTATTTTTTCCCTCGCGAATAATCAATCACCCGGCCGTGCTATTCGCCTCCTCCTTTTTTTTTTCTCTCGCCCGCCTCCCTCGCTAGCGAACACACGCTGAGCCTGAGCATGGATCGGGAAGGGGAAAAAAAAAGGATCTACTACCCCAACCAATTTAATCTCTCGCTCGCGAACCGGAATAGCTAGCTAGCGTCGTTTCCTCTTTCTTTTTTCTTCCCCTAGCTAGCTTGTCTCGATGGATGGATCCATCAGCCAAAACAAGTACGCGGCCGGAGAAATTAAGATGCATATGTGCTGGCACGTACCAAGACAATCTATTCATTCATTTCTTTTGTACTAATATCTCAACTTCCACTCCATCTTACAATAAACACTACTGTATGAAAAAAGACCAAAGATGGATCCGGTCAAATCATCATCCAAATAACAAAACTAAGGCCGGTGGATCCCTCCTCTCCTCGCGTCCTGGATGGATTAATTAAGACTCACGGAAACAACCAAGAAAAACACAAAGCGGATATGGCGACAAGAACGGTATGCATGCATGCATGGTTACTTACCTGCTGTTTAGTGGAGAAGAGCTAGCTCGAGGATGGCCGGAGATCAAATCAGCCGCAACGAGTACGATGGTTCCAAGATCGCTTCTTCCAGCACGCAGGCGCCATCAGAGTCCTCTCTCGCCGTCCGACCGCTGCCGCCACGCCAAAGTCCTAAGTCTAAGTCGCACGCGCACCCCGCTCGCGGACCTTCGCAATGCCCTAGTATTTATAGAGAAAGAGAGAAAGAAAGGTTTGAGACGTTCTGGCTTTGAATTTCGTTGTTTGGGGAGAGATAGAGGCATACGGCGGGAATCGGGAAGATGATAATAGCGGGAGTGATCTGAACCAATACACGGCTCAGATGAATGGTGCTCCAGATCGATGACATGGCGTCTAAATTATGTGCGTGCATAATTAATAGGGAAGGAGGGAGCCGCCGGCCGGGAACGTAAACCACACCACACTAATTGTAAATCCCAGATTTCTAGGTGATAAATCTGGAAAATATTACTCCGGCTATTAATATAAATACCGGATTTCTAGCTGTCACTTCGTGATCTGTTACATTTTTTTTACGGGGAGGAAGCACAACGAACCATCCACAGCTAACACAGAAGTATAATATATGGAGAGAGAGCTGCTATGCATACCACAGTTTCTATCCGATGCACGTACGATAAAGCACATCGAACCATCCATAGCTAACACAAAATTACATCACGCCATTATTTCACTCATCGGACATGAGTCGGACCAAAAGCGTCGTACGAAACGAAGTTCCGATACATATAAGCCCCCCCCCCCCCCCCCCCCCCAATCATCATTCTCTAAATTCTTTTTTACATCGTGTTTTCACGATAAACAATGGTCACAATTTCATAGGCCAGGGAAAAGAACTGGATGTTCTCACAATTTTAATAAGTATTCTTCACATGAACTGGAACTAAGGATATATATTCCCTCACAAAATGGCCATCACATTGTTTTTCTCTAACCTTGGAACAGATATGAAAAAAATACTAACAAAAGAAGAAATTACTAGCAAGACAAACGCAACTTCACAGAAATAAAGATTTCCTTGATATTCCCTCATTTTGCTCACGACATTGATACATAATTGACAAGACACACAAGTACTACCAAACAAATCTCCAGCTTTAATAACAAGCAAGATCTCTGCCACTTTAACTACCCTATTGCTCCAGTAACTATACATCATGATCCCATCTGTTGAGGTTGCTCCCAGACCCTCGCCACCAAATCCCATAGCCCCCCACGGCAATCTGCTGCTAGACCGCAATGTCCAATTACCTCCGAAGCTCGACCCGTCCATCCATCACCTGCATGACAACATAACCGGAAAATATCACCTCCAAACCAACGGCACGAAAACTATTACTCAAAAACACATTAGCTAGTCTAGGCCAGACATTACCAGGTGCACAAAGTATCCAAACGGAAATGACTAGCCTATGCCAACAAGAGAACCATGTTCAAATGGAAATGACAGAGTGCATGGTAATGCTACCGATGGAAGCAGAATTATCGGAAGCCTCCGAGGCATATCATTTAATCAGGATTTACAAAGCAGATATAACTAGAACATCGGCTTGATGGCAAAGCACAGAATAACACGACTCGATAAATATCACAGAGCACATAGAGGAGAACGGAGAGAAAGAAAACACTCACATAAGACATGAAGTCGAAATAGAGGATCTAGCAGGGGCCAGCCGAGCCTATTAATACACCTCGCAGAAACATCGCGCAAACCCAGATTTTTTTTCGAGTGAAACATATTTCCATCTACCATACATGCATTTTTTCTCCACTGATAACACGACTCGATGGATATCATAGAGCACGTAGAGGAGAACGGAGAGGAACAAAACACTCACCTAAGACATGGAGACGAAGTAGAGGAACCAGTCAGGGGCTAACCGAGCCTATTACCGCATCTCGCAGAAACATCGCTTGCCTGTGCGCACAACAGGAAAAACCATATTTTTATCGAGTAAAACAGGTTTCCATCTACCATACATGCATTCTTTCTCCACTGTTAACAAATCATAGCAAAAATACACGCAAGGAGGAGAAGAGAGACATACATAGTGGTGGCTGGCAGATGCAAGACCGACTGGTGGCCGCCAGCAGCAGCTTAAGCTCGGGGACATGGTCGGCGGCAGGAGCAGCAGCCTGCACAAGAGACCAGCAGGGGCTCGGGAAGGCCGGCAGCACATAACAAGATCAAAGTTAGTTACTAAAATCTAGTCATTACAAAAATCTCTTGGTTCAAGACCCATAAAGACATTACTAAGATAGGTGCAAAAGCTAGAAAGTTTCAGCAAGATTCTGAAACAATTTGAGTTTTTACACTAAGTGTCAGGACGGGAAAAGTATAAACTACAGAATGCCCTATTCACACTAAGGCAAGCATCATGTAGCTCTGGAACCACAGATATTTTTCATATACTAACCAGATCAGGAATGTTGTTGTTCCCTAGTGACCTCCTCTACCTGTGAAAGCCCTCTCGCAAGCCTCTTCTATCTGCGCCTGCTGCGGTTTTGAAGAAAATTTTCTCCTGCCACGAGGACTGGGGAGACGTCCGGCACCTGACATTACACCAATTTAACTAACTAATGGTCATGCGATGCAATGGACAGAAAACTAAAGCATGTATGAATGGACGAACATCTCATCGAAATTGAATAAAGTCTTACAACATCAAAGCCACTAATTGGTGCAGATGCAATAGCCACAACATGTAAATAATTTTATTTCAGTAGCAGTAAAACTTGGTTGAGTGGCCACGATAATTTGAAGGCATGTAATTTCAAAAGAACAAAAACTTGTCAGTAGTATTTATACCTATAAATGGGTAGACTGCCCCCTATATATGCGATGCGCCTGCTGCCTATATAAATCATTCTATCTATCTGGTTATTGCTTGATGTGTTGGTTGTGAACTATTTAAGTAGAAGGGGTGCTACTAGAATTCAACAGTTCAAAAATTGAATGAAATAAAATTATAACCACCATGAATAAATTTTGAATGGATAAAATTAATAAGATCAAGTAAAAACATGTTAGATCACAGTTTTACATGACCAGATCCAAATGAAAGGAATGTAACACAAAGAAAAAAGGAGAAGAAAATGCTTTCTAATCCCAGCAAGGCATGAATGTATCAAGTATCAATGTGTATGTAGGTATGATATCGAATCAATGAGGAACAAACTGCTATCTAGTAATGGCAGAGGAGGTTTCATTCCCTAAATTGTCAGGTACTAGTCTATTGACAACAAGAAGTAAATTTGTAATGGTTCTGTGCAGCAAAGATGGCAGGAAGCACAAAAAAGGAACCATACAAGGCTGCATGACGAATGCCTAGCGGTCGTTATCCCCGAATGTGTCCAAGTTATTGTCCCGGGACTCCTGAACAGCCGCCTCTCCCTGACCGTCACGTTAGGCCATCTGAATCTAAGATTCACACCACATCAACCCATGAGCAAGAGGTTACACAAACAGGGACATGAGGCTGCAAGGCACGACTTACAGAAGAGAAACATGGGAGAAGAAGAGCAAGTCGCAGACCTGGCTTGATTGTGAATCATCCTTGTGGCTTCCCCGGAATCAGAGGAAAGTAGCAGCAGGGCAGGCTCCCAGGCCGAAGGGCCGACGAAGTTGTGTCCTTGCAGGGCGGCGCCGAGGGGTTGCGACGGACGGTGAAGGAGAGACTCGGCCCAGTCAACGACGACGTTGTTGGTTGATGGTCTTGCAGCTCTCTTCGGCTGTTGCAGGGGTTCTGGTTGCTGCTTTGCTTCCCCATCTACCATACCTGGGTAAACCGAAAAACAGGATTAGGGAGCTGGTACGCAAGAAAAGAAACCCATGCATGGATGACATGTACAACCAAAAAATCAGGATATCACATATCATTCGAATAGCAATTTCGATGCTGGAAGGACAAGTGTTGCTTGATATAAGACTTCCTTTTATAATTGGCAAAATTACTGAACTTCTTTTTTAGATAAAAGGCTTGTGAATAAATACAGAAAGTACCGGTGTGCAGAATTTAGACATAATTGAGTTTACACCAGATTTCAGTTGTAAGACTCATATGAAAGAATTAGAGAAGACCAAACTGTTATAAGTTTCAAGCTATGTGTAATCTATTATGCGGTAAGTTATATAGAATTAGAGAAGACCTCAAACTGGTTGAGTTCTAAGCCAAAGTAATGTGAAAAAAGGACAAAACTATAAGTAGTTCCCTAGAGATATTGGTAGAAACAAACTGCCAAGGTTGAAACTTCATACCATTGATTTGTCCAATTCCGGTGGCAGTTGCTCCACATCATGTTCCTTATCTGTTGAAGGTAGTGAGCAGAACTTGTTTTGTTGGTCTGCTTTATCAGAGATACTCTGAAACAGCACATTGATAAACGCCACTTAGCAATCATCACCATCAAAGGAGACTAACTAGATAAAACAAAACTCTTGAAATTAAGGTTGGAAGGCAAAGTGAACATGCGTCAGGGTGGGGCTGCTTGCTATCATGGAAGCAAGGTGCACTTGGGTATGCATGCATCATCCAGTGAATCCAAGCAGCTGCACACCATTTAAAATGCGCACCATGATAACTACAAGATACCGGAATTCACATTCACACTAATTCTCGAACTAACAGGCAACAGCAGCTACTAGCTTACGGTTTGACAAGGTTCCGTTGCTGCAGCCTGCAGGAGCACAGACGTCATCAAAAGAATTTGAGTAGCTCTATTAATAATTTGAAAGTTGCTCAACATGGCAGTGTCGCATGTATGGCATGAAGGGTAATCATCAGGTTTATTTGGACCGCACGATGTTTCAGCTTTTGATCATAAACTAGAGCACAAATAAAGCAAAGGTACGCTTGCGTGTGTGTGCATCATCCAGTGAATCCAAGCCACTCTACACCATATACAATGCACACCATAAGAACTACAAGAGACCGGAATTCAAAATTGCAGATTCACACTCTATCTCAAGCTGACAGCAGCAGCTACTAGCTTACACTTTGACAAGGTTCCATTGCTGCAGGAGCACAAACGACATCCCAAGAATTCGAATAACTCTCTATTCAGAATTTAACAATTGCTGAACATGGTAGTGACACGTGTATGCACCTAAACGGAGGGGTAATTGTCAGGAATAACCATTGCAGATCCATAGTTCTTTGGGAGGGACATACGTTGAGAGCTGCTAGTAGGAAAATACTACTTATTATTCAAAAGCACTAGTAGTTGAGGTACAATGCTGCATACATAATATTAACACATGAATGATTCAGGCATCGAGTTGTCAATACACTGAAGCAAGCAGAGAGCCAAAACAGAACATGATTATTTGGATCGCACGATATTTCAGCTTTTCATCATAGACTAGAGAATAAATAAAACTAGTAAGAAGAGCATTGTACTGAAACTATGTCGTGAGATAAGCGACAGTTAGGACGGCCATTCGACATCTCTTACGGCATTTCAATACATGCCTGAGAGAGAGTGACGCTCTGGTGTTACCACAGCGGGAGCGATCAAGAGATGGCCCCCGGCCGATGATGCTCTGCTTCTCCAGGTCGCGACTCAAAAAGCTCGACGGTGTGGACGTCCGGACGGCGGGGTGCGGCCTCAGAAGCCCTGCAAATTTGCGATTTAGGCCAGTGCTGCAGCAATGCAGGGAACTGGTAATGGGCACGACACGAGTTGAGACAAAAGTTACATTCCAGGGAGCAGCATGGTGCGGCCTGGAGCTGCAGGATGGATTTGGCGTCGTCGCCTAGAGCTGCAGGATGGATTAGATTGCTCGGAGAGGCCTCCGCTGCATAACGGCGGCCGGTGACCGGGACCACCGGTGGGACTGAGGAGAGAAGGTGGGCGTCCCCTTGTGCGTCGTCATCCTTCCCATATCCCGTCGACGCCCTGTCCTTGCACCGGACGGCGAGGAGCTCGCCGGGCTAGCAGGAGAGGCTGTAGGGTCTCGAGTGGAACTGGGGGCCGAGGGGATTGGGTGGCCGGCGTCGAGGGAATCGGGCGGCGGCGGCCACTACCGAGAGGCGGAACGACTTGCAGCGAGCGTCGCCGTAGGAAGGCGCCGGATCGGGGGAGAGCTTGCGGGCGGCCTCTCCGGCAGGCGCGCGCTTAAGATCGCCCTTCTGCCGGCCGTCGGCGT